>OZ023329.1:43214306-43479306 GCA_964007535.1 Brachyptera risi | reverse complement strand
CAGTAGTGATAGATACAATATCCTGAAGTTTTTTCATGTAATTGAGAAAAAAAAATCGGTAGTCAATTTCGAGATCTGATCTGTCATTAATATTCTCAAATTTTGTATGTTTGAGAAAAAAAATCGGTTGTCAATTTTAAGATCTAATCTGTCATTTTTACCGAATGCATTCAAGTGTATATATTTACCGTACCTTACGGCTATTATTCTTCAGTTTCTTACCATGCTCTGTCTTTTAGATGGTAAAACTGCAGACGTACGCGACATCTTCGACGTGAACGTGATTGGCCTGAGTATCTGTACTCGGGAGGCTCTCAAGTCCATGAAAGAGCGAGGAGTGGACGATGGACACATCATACACATCAACAGGTAAACACGAATTAGAACATTCAAAACTCAAGAACAAAAATATTTATAAGGGGGCGCCTGAAGAGCGTATACCGGAATAAAGTCGACTCGGTTGTGTGACATGGGTTTGGGTGTTCAACCTTACCCGAACCCTTACCGAATCGCCCTTGTGGTGCCCCGTCCAAACGATCCCATCTTTCATCCATACCCTTAATTGGGGAGCAATGATTTTGTATCAAGTTTCGATGTATTAAAAACAAAATTACAACCATCTTTTCATAAGTACCCCCAAGCCCATGTCACACGAGTCCACCGAGGAGTACACTCTTGAGGGGCGGTAGTTTGAAGATTTACCTTGTGAATATTAAGCTACCCTACTTACAAATTAATGAAAGAGATTTTAGTATAACTAATATGATGGTGTAAATTCAAAAAATAATTTTAGAGAATGCAATTTAAAACAGTTTCCAATTGGACATAGCATAAATATACTTCATTTATTTTTTCATCGTGGGATGGAGAGTTCATTACGATCTTATTTTGCAGAGGTGATGAGGAAAGGTTATCAAGGCTATGATCTCTGAAAAGGTCATAAGAGTGTATGAAACATACCTAGAATCAATATAAACTAGGAAAACGCGATATGTATTGCTGCGTTGTTGGTTGAGCTGGAACATCTCAACTTACCTGTGGATTGGTTGTTATCCACCTTTAGATCCAAACAATTACGTCACTGCCATCCTATTTCCCAATTAATTTCTATGATAGTAAAGAAGACTTTGTTTAGATCGTTTCCAATTAATTGGTGACACATGTTTGCTTGGATTGGATTTAATTGGTTTTGGAATAGCTTTGAGTGGTTTAAAAAAAAAATTCAAATGGGTTATATATCTTTTACATCGAAACGGCTGATCTGATTTGGCTGAAAGTTCGGAATAATGTGTATAATCATTATATTAAAATTCCCTGAGAATTTTAATTCTTTCGAAGTAAATATTTTTGACGAATTTTTTCCTCTGAGTTAAACTCATGGAATTTTTGAAAGCTTTGAAATGAGTTTTCTCAGAAGTGGTTCAACCGATTGCGCCTCAAAACTATACAGCATCGAATTATATGAAGATACTTGTGTATGCCAAGTTTTAACTGATTTCGAATCTTCGTTTGACCTGTAGAGCGCTAAAAAGGCACTCTTTTCGAGTATGGTGAAATTGAGTCTTCGCTTCGCTCATCCAATTAATTAGAAATGAAAACATGTTATTGATGTTATCAGTGACTTTGAAGGTGTTGATATCGTTTCAGTGTCTGCGGTCACACTGTGTTCAATCATCCCGGTCTCGGATTCTACACTGCAAGTAAATATGGCGTCACAGCTTTAACTGAAGCTCTGAGAAACGAACTTGTGGCACTGAAAACTAACATCCGAGTTACGGTAAGAAACTGTTGATGAATTCAAGACCTTCAATTCAATTCCCAGAGTTCAATTCACAATACTTGATTTTATTTATATTTCTTATCAACTATTCATATTTTCAGGATTGAATTTGGTAGTAAATGTAACTTACCATTAGCTATTGGATCATTTTTCTCTTCAATGGAAACGTTTGAAATATTGACTATCCCTGAAATTATTACCTTAAATTTATAGTTTGTCAAATGTTAAAAATGTGCAACAAACTGTAAGTTATCAGTACATTATATTCTAACAGTCTTATATTTGTGGCATATATTGCCTCGTTCAAACGATCCTACCTTCCATACATAATATTGAAAGAGAGCCCAAGGTGGTCGATTAAACGAAATATCGGTTTTCTTGATGATAACTTTTGAATAGTATTAGATATGATACAGGAGGAACATATAGATCTCTTTATAATTCCTCATTTCTCATTCTCTATTTCTCATTCTAATTCTTTATAATTCAAAATGAAGTGAAATTACTAACCAAGGGTTCTGATATTTTCACATGTAAACAGTTGTTAATGAATGTGTTTTTCAACAAAATTATGCAGAATGAGTTATTTTCTACTTATACAATCCTTAAGGTATTGAAAATATCTGTATTTATTCTGCATTACAATTTTGATATTTCTAAAAGTTATCCACCGGCACAGGTAGCTGAGTGGTTAACGCACTCACTTCATGTGACCCGGGAGGTGAAGGGAAATATCGGCGCCGGTTCGATCACCACCACCGTCCATCTTTACATGGGTTTTTCGTAGTTTCCCTCTGTAGTCTATAGGCTAATGCCGAGATAGATCTTACAATATACCTAGGCCACGTCCGCTTCCTTCCCACTGTCCTTCCCAATACCTAAGAAACCTTCATCTCATCATCCCATCATCTCATCAATCATTCACTCGATGCCAATAGATCTTAGTTATCATTATAGTGCGTCGTTAAAACCCAATATGAAATGAATGAAAAGTTATCATAAAAAAAGAATATTTCTTGTTACCAACTACCATGCGCTCTAAAATTATGAATAAAACCTCAAATATTCTTAAATCTAAAGTTAAGTTCTTAAAGTTGATAATAATTAATTCATAATTCCATTTCTTCGTGTAGGCCTATACATATAATTAATAGAATAATATTATTACTGATTTTTTAATAGTCTTACCCCGTTTACCTCCAACTTTCGTAAATATTCTCCTTGCAGAGCATTAGTCCTGGACTGGTGAGAACTGAGCGTATGATTGCCATGGAGATTACTTCAGATCCTGAATCTTACGAAGCGGTGCCACATCTTGAAGCTGAAGACATAGCCGACTCCGTGATTTATGTCTTAGGTGCCCCGGCCAACGTGCAGGTCAGATATATTCAATTTCACTCTCCTAAATCTGTTCTAAGCTGTATTTAATGTATAAGATATCAAACAAGTACAGCCCCTAGACAAGTTTCAGTATCAACTTTTTTTTTTTTTTTTTAATAACATCGAAACTTGATACAAAATCATTGTTCCCCAATTAAGGCTGAGGATGAAAAGTAGGATCGTTTGGACGGGGCACCACAAGGGCGATCTTACTACCCCATTTTAATTATTTAAAACCAATGAACTTCAACACCAGGGTTGCGCTGTCGGTGACCATAATTTTCCGCCGCAGATATAGTTTAGTATCAACTAAACTCAGCTTTGTAATTGAACACTAGAATGCGTAATTGAGCGATACGGCTCCCAATAATTTGCAGATTATATAACAGATCGATTACAGATAATAATAAGTATCTGGCCTCCGGTTCCAAACTGAATTGGGTCGGGGGGTGGGTTGTCCCACCATGTCACTAGGGCAGCTGGTTGTCTCGGAGTCGACTCGCCAGGTCTAGCACTCCCCCTCTTCATATCCTTCTTCTCCTTCTTCCTGTCTTCTGACCAACTCCCTCCACCTTTCTCTATCTTCCCACCACTTTTCTTCTGCAATCGTCTTCCAACATTCCCCCCTCTGTTCCACGGCCTCTACAACTCCATTTATCCACTTCGTCCTCGGTCTTCCCGCCTTCTTTATCCCTTGTACCTTGTACAGATAATTGAAAATTGTATTTACAGATTCTCGAGTTGACTCTTTGCGCCGTAGGAGAAGCATCGTAACAATACACACGATAATTGATGATTATTATTGATTATTGTTTGCTTAACGACCCCACGAACAGCTAGGTCATATGGGGGTACGAATGAGCAGGTGGTAATGAAACTATGAAGAGATGATAAGTGTATAAGTGTAAGTATAGTTTCAGTATTGAGTTAACATACATACACATTTTTGTTTCTTAATTAAAATTTAATCGTAATTCGTTTACTGGTTTATTCACTTTCTCGTCACAAAACTATATTTACTAATAATCAATTCTGTTTCGACTGTTGATTCAAAGAAGATAATGTTATCTTATTCTGGTCAGCCCGCACACAAGAACTTTTCTTCTGCGGGCTTCCACATTCCATAATTATTACTCTCTCAATCAACACATAATACTTCTTTATCAAACTGAATTTTGAACTACCGGTGCATTTTTATTTTCTTATATTACTGAACATTTTAGAGTTATTAGAGAAATATATATTGTACGTTGTTACTATGTTATTAATTTATTATGTTGTATGTTATACTGCTTTGCTCTAATGATAATGTGGAATAAAACGATGAAAAATAAATTATATGAATAAAAGTATGTTTACAAAAACCCATGCCTTATGCGGAACTTGAACCCACGTCCATCGGTGACTTCAGTATCTAAAGCGGTGTCTATAGTTGACTGTGAGCCGCCACACAAAAATTATCATAAAATTCAAATATTATATATTTATAAAGTAAAATAAATTAAATACAAGACTTTGCTAAATTTGTATGTTACGGTTGCGGTCATATAAAGTTGTCGATCACGCTACATTAAAATACTTTCTGAAGAAAACGCACTGATACTAGAAGACAATGTGTATACGCACTCCACGCATAGTCTATGAGAAAATTAGTTGTCAAGTGTGCGTAGATTTTGTGTTTATTGAAATTTTAATTCCAAATTAAACGATTTTATGTGACCGTATATAGAAGTGTTCAAAAATGGATGTCGATTCCAATTGAGAGATGGAGTTCGCAAATTCATTAAATTAAAATGAACAATGTTCTCAATGAAGTGCTAATATTATTCTTGTCGCTAACTAACCATAATCGTTATCTCAAAATCAACTACAGCAGTTCTCTAATGTAGAAATGTTTCTCACATCATATTAAACTGAATAAACTACAAAAAAAAAGCAAAAAAAGCACAAAAACTATATTATTCCATTTATAGGCATCACATAAGCACAACCTCTTCCTTCGTTCACAACAAGTACATTTTGCCTGTAATCTCAATAACATAAAAACATTAAAAGACATACAAATGTAGAAAAAATATCATTTTATTATCTCACTCAAATCCATCTTCCTTATCACTGATGATCGTCCACAACTATTTACATATTCATCAAGGTTAAACAAGAATGTAATGGAGAGTTATGCAACTGTTTGTGTGACTAATACTATAACAGCCTTCACACAGTCTGTCTAGTCTCTATTTGTCTCTCGTAGGAAGAGCTTCTAGTTAATCATCAGTTAGGGTTTAGTTCAGAGGAAATTCGTAATCATCAACAATGGAGCGTTGGTCTGGTCGCGTTGCCTTGGTTACTGGAGCCAGTGCTGGGATTGGTGAAGCTATTGTCAAAGAGCTGGTCCTCAAGGGGATGAAGGTCGTGGGGGTGGCGAGGAGAGTGGATAGAATAGAGGTAAGATACTATTTAATCATTATTTTATATGTGTAGCCTATAGCAATTAAAAAATATTAAAAAATATCATAATATATATATAATATATATATATATATATATATATATATATATATATATATATATATATATATATATATATATATATATATATATATATAAATATATATATATATATATATACATATACATATACATATATATATATATATATATATATATATATATATATATATATATATATATATATATATATATATATATATATATATATATATATATATATATATATATATATATATATATAGTTATATAATATACTGAGACGAGTGACTAGTACACTGAACCGTCATTCAGGAGATCGGGGTTCGATTCCCGCCATGGTCGTCCATTCTGACAGGGATTTTCCGTGGCTTCTCTCTGTCTCCATTCTTAACAACAGGTCACGACCGACTCCTTTCCACTATCAAAAAACACATGGGCCCTAATAAAAAATAACCTTTCATATCATCATCCCATCATCTCATTATCATTCATCGACGCCAATAGATCCTGGTCATCAGCCTAGTGCGTCGTTGAACTCAATATAAATAATAATAATACTCTTTTTTTATTATAACAGGCACTGAAACGAGATTTGAAGAATGCCCCTGGCACACTCTACCCCTTGAAATGCGATGTCAGTATAGAAGCTGATATCCTTGCCGTCTTTGATTGGATCAAAAAGAATCTGGCAGGAGTCGACGTCTTAATTAACAACGCTGGTATTGGTCGGACGAACGACGGTTTAAACGGTATTTATCAGTTGAATTCTTGAATAAAATTAAGTTTTAATAGATAGCCGCTCCATATTTTTAATTTTAGAAAATAGTTTGTTATGTTAGACCTATAATTAGAAAGAATTGACTGTTCATTAGACAGATATTTATTCAAAATATACCAAAAATTCTATACGGTGCAATGATTATATAAATGGCAGAAAACTATTTGTAGAATTATTTGAAAGAAACAAAATTATTCATAATAAATGTAGTTGTTTAGGATAGAAAATTGTTTGCAGTTTCATCTTTATTTTGCTTTTGACCTGTAATTACATGAAGAATTAATAAATGTAATACTTTTTCATTTTTAATCGTATAATTTCATTGTACTTTCAACGTGATCAAAAATTGTTTCATTGTCCTCTTATTGAAATATAATTGTATCCACCCAATTCCATTCATTTGATTAATTGATTCATCATGTGCATATAATTATTCTGTGTCCAAGTAGCAATTGTGATTGCCAGCAGCATCTTTATTTTAAAATGAAAAATTTCTTACCCTTGGTTATAGTTATTCCGATAACCAGTGTATTGTTCAAATGATATTCTGCATATATTTTCAGAGATCGTTTTGTACACTGCACGTAAGAATCCTTGTTTCTTATCTAATCTGTTGAAGATAATGCTCAAATCAACCATTGTTAACTTGGAAAAAGTATAGAGTGATCGTTTTTTCGCTTTGACGAATGAAGGTTGTTTAATTGCACTACAAAATATATACAATGACTATATCCCCACAACTTATTTCATAACAATTATATGATAAAACTAAATAAATTAAATACTTCGACATACGTAATAATCTAATAATTGATAATAGAAAGTTTTGTGCTATAAGAAGTTGATCCTACGACATTTATAAATACAATAATAAAAAAAGTAGAATACCCTATAGATCTTATTTGACTAGAAAGCCGAAAGGCCAACATCTTGTTCATCTCACAACATTCGAACATAAAAATACCATATCACATTTCCGCTTCGTGTAGGCGTTAAACGCACATGCGTGAAACATTATACCCTATACACTTGTCATACACCTTCATATCGCACATGTGAAAAAAACTTGATAACAAATTGTGACTTTCCCATAACATTCGTAGTTCTTAAAGAGTTAGTTGTTCGAATCTTAGTGACGGAATTACCAACGTAAGAGTAGCTCTAACTGGAAGTTTAAAGTTGATATATCACCATGGTTACACCCATGTTATTTGTTTTCACCAACTCTGAGATAAAGGCTAACTGGACTTGGTTTAAAAGATCAGGAATTACCAACGTGCGAGTAGCTTAAACTGACAGTTTAAAGTTGTAATCACCATGTTTACCTGTGGTATTTATTTTCATTAACTGTCATTTAGAGGCTAACTGGACTTGGTAATACCGGGTCAAGTAATCCTTCAACTATTAGTTGAAGTACGAAAATAACATACGTAACCAAGGGTGATAATAACTGTTAATCCTCCAACTATTGCTCAATCTATCAACTATCAATTCTTAGAACTGGGCATCATTAAATTAAATGTTTCCAATTTCAGAGGGCACAACTGAGAGATGGCGTAAAACTCTGGACGTGAACGTGATTGGCCTGAGTATCTGTACTCGGGAGGCTCTCAAGGCCATGAAAGAGCGAGGAGTGGACGATGGACACATCATACACATCAACAGGTATCATAATCTCGTCGTTGCCGCGTCGTTAATTTAGCTACAAACAATGAAAGATGAAAAAACTGATTGCATCGTATCAATAACGTAACGGGATAAGCAACATGGCATAAGTCCTATCCTTTTAACATTAGACCGTTTTCACTATGATGGAATCAGCGCGCTTTCGTGTACATTTCTGAGATTCGCAATTTCAAATCAAATCGTACGTATTAGGATCGTCTTTTAATGTATAGTACACAGATGTATACTTGCATTGTTTTTTATCTTTCTCGTGGATGATGAGTGATTATCCAGTTATCAAATGATAAATATAGCAGTAGTGCTCTTGACTAGGGGTCTAAATGCTTTTACAGATATACTTTAAATTTAGATTGGCCAATTCAAATTAAATTCATTTCAAAATTGCTTAATGCAGTTGGGAAGAGCTGGATTCACAGATTGCATTACATTCTATTACTTGTATAGATCAACATACGATAATACCAGCAAATGATAAAAAAATTATAAAAAATTGTGAGGCGGCATCCCTTTGATATACGCATGGTGCGAAAGGAACGGCCATGTTGCTTATCCCGTTACGTTATTGACAGTCATAGATCGTATATGATTCTCACCAACTCAAACTGATGGCGTAATTATAGAACAGGAATAATTGAGAATGATGGACCCATGGTTGAACCGCCATTCAGGAGACCTGGGCCTGGATTCACAAAGAGCCCTATCTTTAGGACGTAGTAAGTTGGGACCAATCTAACGAGTTAGGACCAATATTGGTACTAACTCAGTGAAATAGTCCCAAATTGAGACTAATATTGGTCATAACTCTGTAAAGTGGTCTTACCTTAAGACGTCCTAAAGATAGGACTCTTTATTAATCCGGGCTCTGGGTTCGATTCCTACCATCATCTTGATAGAGGTTTTTCGTGGTTACCCTTTGTCTTTAATTTGAATACGGGGATGGTTTATTAACGACAGCCCACGACCATTCCCTTCCCGGCCCTCCGACTGTATAAAATAACCTTCACTCCATCTTCCCTTACCTCATTCACCGACGCCAATATATCTTACGCGATCAGTACAATGCGTCTTTGAACCCAATATGAGAAAAAAGCAACACCCCAAGACAAGAGGTGAACTGAAAATTCACTTCGTAATGCGTCACAAAATATAACAAACAATTGATTTGAATTGCAATTTTGGAAGGATGAAATATGTAACATTCCCAATATTGGCAAATCGAATCTAGGCGAGGTTTCGAGCCCCGCATAAGGCATCAATTATTATTATTTCAATTCTTGTATGTCTGCATAGGCTCAAAAGTAATATCAATTTCATGAAAATTCATTATTATTAATAATCACTTTATTACCAAATTTATAAGAACATAAGCAAATATTTACAATTCTTAATGAGGCAATTCTTAACCCTGGGCTCAAATTATCGTTTTTGAAGGTGAAAGGTGTAAACTGTAATAGTCCATGGAAATATTGGCAATGCGGAGGGGTGAGGTCCAGATATTGTTCCCTGCAGTGAAACTCTAAAAAATCTCAACAATGAACGCTTGCATTATGGGCTTCATTGCCATTAAAATTTCAAGTCCATCTCAACACAGCCTCCTTCCGTTACTCAGTCAGCTAATGCACTGCTTTAAAAACTGAAGACACTGTTGGGCGTGGGTACGAGTATAAGCCAGGAGTATTTGTAAATATCCTTTCACTTATCATCACGTTATAGTTTCATTGGGGCGCCTGAAGAGCATATATTGGAATAAAGATAAACTTGGCCTAGAGTGAACTTGGCTTGACGTGTATTTAAAAAGAGGATGTGCCCATTCGAAACGAAAACAGCTTGACCCAAAAAACCTAAACCACAGCTCTTCTGTACTCCAACTCCCCCCAAAATCCCAATTACCAATTCCCCAATTCCTCAATTCCTCCAATTCTAACCAATTCCCCGAAACAGTAGCTCCTATACGGCATTCTCACACGCCAAGCTCACCTTCACTATCTAGTATTCGCTCTTCAGCGCCCCCGTTTTGTTATCACCTGCTCATTCGTACCCCCAAATAATCTAGCTGTTGGTGGGGTCGTTCAGCAAACAATCTCAACAATGAATGTTGTCACTCAGTGTCGCAGGGCACGTGGTCTCCGACCTGAAAGGTGTTGCCATGTACGCAGCCAGCAAGCACGGAGTCACAGCTTTGACGGAGGCACTGAGGAAAGAGCTTGTCGCCGTCAAAAGTAAAATCCGAGTTACGGTAAGTTATTTTCTTCCAGTAATTTTATGACCAGAGTTAAGGTAAGGAAAGGGAAATGATAACCTTAGGAAAGCAACCAATTTTCAGAATTATTCTATTTCGTATTTTAGTTTGATATTTTTCAGGAACTGATGGGCTGACGGCTATTATTCATCCATCTAAAAATAAGAAAAACTACTTCCGAGAAATGACCATAATATTTTGAATCAACTAACGTAAAACTATTAATAAATAGAATTAGTATTTATCCATTGAAAAAAAAATCATGTCCCGTTTTTTCCGAGTAGGCCTACCGGCAAAATGATTTTAAAAGTTCGTGGCTCAAAGGAATTCCACAAAAATTATTATAAAATTTTGAAACTCACCAAAATTGATGTTCCTCTGATGGGCATGTCTGCATGTCATCAGATGATTCGAATTTCCATTTTTTTTATATGTGGCGTTTATTACATACATGTAATACACTTGAAAAGCAATTGGGGTTTTAACCCGGTAGCAAGTACAATTACATAACTGATATCACAAAAACACAATCATAAAATAAGAACAAAAATAAGAATTTTCAACTTGTAATATTATACATAGAAGACGTACCAATACCTGCTATTTATTATGTATATTTCTCCTAAATATTTTTGTGTCTATAGGCCTAGTTAGCGCTTCGAATACCCATTTTGGTAAATCATTACATTCCCTGGTCGTTCTATTTAGGAATGAAAACTTCGCTATATTTTTCCTACTTGTTTTGGACAGTATCTTACATATGATCTTTTTTGGAGAAAAATGTTCCAGCTTCAATTTTCCTGTTGATGTCTCTCCATGCTTCAACCTCATTGTAGACTTTGTGGGGACAACATAATCTAGCTAATTTCCTCCTAGACTCTAAGGTATCCCACTCTGAAGCATTCACCATTTCAGTTGCGCTCTAATAAATCCTAATTTTCGCACTATTCTTCTCCTTTCTGTGTACACCTTGATCATCAACATCATACTTCTGTGATGAAGTTGATCGTTTCAAATTGATAAAAATTGAAGATCTCTGTGACGACTGTCAAAGTGAGATATAAATCAATGATAGTTCAAATAACGATAATGTTCACAATAATAGCGTAGCTGTCACCAATGTCTTTACTGACATAAATATTCAGAGCGGTCGGAATTCGAAGGGAAACAATGGGAACGCCCGGAACTTAGGCCGGGAGTTTAATTATTAACAAGGAAGAGGGAAGGAATATTAAACTGGTAAAAATAGGTTTATTGAAGCTTACCAGAAATGTAGTATAAATTCAGTAGTTCGGAATAATCTCAGTGTTGTTTATTAATTCACATTTAATAATAATGATAATAGAAATGGTACTTGGTAATAATGTGAAGTTGGTACTTTTGTAAAATAAGAGATGTTAACTGAATTAATATGTAGATCGTACTGTCTCAAAATGGTCGATGATTCTAGTTTTGTTGAAATGCAAAATAGTCATAGATTTATGAAATGAATAATAGTACTGTCAATAAAATCAAGGGTGAATCAGTTTATACAGAGCAAGGGAAATGTCCAAATACAATAACATGTTGTTGCTATGAGGCACAGACCGCACAGTATTCTTAATAAAAGTGATTAATTGTTTACTTTAAACAGATAATAAGTTAAATACAGAACTATGTAGAAATTCTATTCACGTAGGCTATATTGAAATGGTTCTTAATAATAATATTGAAAAGTATATTCTAATTGATTCACTAATTAATATAACATGTAAAAATGAAAATGATCGCTTTATGACATTATACCCCCCTACGAAAAATTGATATATATCCAAACGGATTTTTATCAATAATTATCGCAGCAGATATACATTTGTATAAATAAAACGATCATTTGGTAATTATGGAATAAACATTATCACACTAAATAGGAACTTATACTCTAATTAGTGTACATTGATTAGCAATGTTATGTTGATAATGTAGCAATTCAATAATGACAATGATTCATAAGAAGATAAATATACAGATCACATTATCACATTTTTGCGCTGTAGGTCATACACTTGAAAACAAACTTGACTGAAATTTCACTGAAATTTTATAATTTGTTCACTGCTCGTAGACATCAGAAGTTCATAACAATAACTTCGAGTTTAACACTTGGTTCATGAGGATATAATGAGGCTGGGTTGAGTTACCACTTTCGCTTACTGCATTGTCGACTTTGAAGTTGTTGTATAATATGGAATTTCGTTTCTTCGAGATGAGAACGAATTATACAACGGAAATTGATGAGTCGTACAGGTGGGTGATCGTGATACCAGGTCCTCCGGGTGTTGCTCCCGTTGTTTCCTCCATGGCCAGTGCCGAAGCATTGTGATGTCCTCTGAGATCTTTGAGTAGTTGACAATCTATAAAAATGGAAATACGTAAATAGCAGTTAAAAGTTGCTAAAGAAGGATAGTAAAATAAATGTGAGGATTATAAGCATTAGGATTCATCAGTTATTTGTAGGTGAATTTCTATTGATCACTAATAATGGTATTCAAATTACTTGTAATAAAATATTATTACAATGTGTTACACAAAATGTAAAATTGAAACCAATAAGGTAGAGATAATAGTCATAAAATATCCGTCTAAACATGGGTAATATTGCCAGTCTAGAAACGTGAGATAAGGTATGAAGAGACTTCTTCTTTTTATAATGAAAGAATGGTACATTAAGTCTTCGTATAAACGTGGGTAATATTGCCACTTCAGAAGTCTTCGTATAAACGTGGGTAATATTGCCAATTCAGAAACGTGAGATAAGGTATGAAGAGACTTCTTCTTTTTATAATGAAAGAATGGTACATTAAGTCTTCGTATAAACGTGGGTAATATTGCCACTTCAGAAGTCTTCGTATAAACGTGGGTAATATTGCCACTTCAGAAACGTGAGATAAGGTATGAAGAGACTTCTTCTTTTTATAATGAAAGAATGGTACATTAAGTCTTCGTATAAACGTGGGTAATATTGCCACTTCAGAAGTCTTCGTATAAACGTGGGTAATATTGCCACTTCAGAAACGTAAGATAATTGGTATAAAGAAAGAAATCAAAATGGATAATAGTGATACATAAGAATTGTATTTGAGAGGAACAGATCGGACATTCAAAGATAATTATGTCTCTTGAGGAAATATATGTAAGATATGAGTATAAGAATATAGCTAATATGTGCATTGAAATGCAAGACAAAAATACAAAAATATCTTATATGATATGTCTTAATCATAATTAATCGTAAAAATTGAATACCAGAACTGTTACGAGATGAACAGTATATATTTATGATATCCTGTCATTAATAATAGTGACAATTGATTAACATGTGAGACATTATATTCTGCGAGATAAAAGATAGTTTGTAGTGTAAATCGAATACACGACAATAACAATATTGATAAGAGGATTAAAGTATATTATTTTAATGAATTAGTATTTATGTATGTATATTCAAATATGTATACCTAATAGGTATTTTTTTGTATGATAATCGTAATAGTAGTATAAAGAAACAATTGATGATAATAATAAAGACGTATGTACGTATAGTTATTCAGAGTAGAAGAGAAAATAATTGAAACATTAATTAACTGTTCAGGTGGAACATTATAAATTATGTTTAGAAGTAAAAACTTAACTTGTGAATAGCTGAAACTGCGAAGTAGACTGGAAGTTGAAGTGATGGCTGGAAGTGATGACGTTGATGGAGATTCTGGAGAAGCTGGTAGATGTTATGTAGGCCTAATGATGAGACGTTGGAGATGATTTGGAGATGATGACCGAGTTTGTCGCCGTTTTCAAAACTAATTTCACTTCTTGGGGAAACAATTGTCTTCCGTATTGTGCAAACCGCAATGCGAGTAGGTAGGATGGGGTTGTCTGTCATCCAGGGGTAGATATGTTTTTGGCAAAACAGATGATATACGAATGTTATCGTTAATGCAAAGGTCAGGCTTTGTTAGATCCATTTCTTCTTGACATGTAGAGGAAGCTAGCTTTGCTTCTCTATCGTCGTGTCGAAATATACCTATCTCAAACGTTTGACTCGCAACAGTTTTATTTGTTACTTGTTCACATTTGTTTCCTTCTTGATAGCTTTGTGAAACCATCTGATAGGTATTGACAGAGTCGCGAATCTCTGTTTTACTACCAGTTAGTCCCATTGTTGCTATAATTTGCGACATTTGTTGTATCATTATTTTAATTTTCTCTTCCTCGGGGTGAGAAGTCCAATTAACTTGTGGATAGTAGAAGCTATAGAGTAGTTGAAGTGATGTTTGGAGATGACGGTGATGCTAGTAGATAAAGATGTGCTGCTGTGCGTTAGTCCATGAGGTAACAGTCTTGAGAGAAATCAAGCGCTGGGTCATCTCCATCTACGAAATTCTCATCCTCTGCGTAATCCTGCTCGTCCTCTTCAGGATCTTCGATGTGATAGCCAAAGTAAGGGACATCTTCTTCTTCGTTATCTTCATCGTCCCATTCATGAGAATCCATCCGGAGCTCGTCATGAGGATGTCATCCCTTTTGTCCAAGTTCGGTGCTGCTACTATAGGCGAGAGTTGATACACGCACCATAGGATGAATATGGATCTCCATGTAGTACTGGTGGTGTGGACGGGACCAGTTGTTGCCATGATTACGTATTTAGATATCGAGACAAACTTTTAAAGTATTCAAATGAATTTAACACTTGTTAATATTTAAACTTTTCCGCACTTATTTATTTGTGGAAAACACTGCTTTGAACCGTGAAATATGAGTGAAACAAATAAATAAGTAAATCGACACCGCTTGTCACCAATGTGATGAAGTTGATCGTTTCAAATTGATAAAAATTGAAGATCTCTGTGACGACTGTCAAAGTGAGATATAAATCAATGATAGTTCAAATAACGATAATGTTCACAATAATAGCGTAGCTGTCACCAATGTCTTTACTGACATAAATATTCAGAGCGGTCGGAATTCGAAGGGAAACAATGGGAACGCCCGGAACTTAGGCCGGGAGTTTAATTATTAACAAGGAAGAGGGAAGGAATATTAAACTGGTAAAAATAGGTTTATTGAAGCTTACCAGAAATGTAGTATAAATTCAGTAGTTCGGAATAATCTCAGTGTTGTTTATTAATTCACATTTAATAATAATGATAATAGAAATGGTACTTGGTAATAATGTGAAGTTGGTACTTTTGTAAAATAAGAGATGTTAACTGAATTAATATGTAGATCGTACTGTCTCAAAATGGTCGATGATTCTAGTTTTGTTGAAATGCAAAATAGTCATAGATTTATGAAATGAATAATAGTACTGTCAATAAAATCAAGGGTGAATCAGTTTATACAGAGCAAGGGAAATGTCCAAATACAATAACATGTTGTTGCTATGAGGCACAGACCGCACAGTATTCTTAATAAAAGTGATTAATTGTTTACTTTAAACAGATAATAAGTTAAATACAGAACTATGTAGAAATTCTATTCACGTAGGCTATATTGAAATGGTTCTTAATAATAATATTGAAAAGTATATTCTAATTGATTCACTAATTAATATAACATGTAAAAATGAAAATGATCGCTTTATGACACTTCCATGGCCTAAGCTTTCCTTTTACATGCCTAGCAGCTTTTCTTTGGATCATCTCAAGAGCAGATGTATGTCCTTCTTGATGAGGATCCCAAACAGATGCATAGTATTCAGCTATTGGCCTTACCAAAGTCAAGTATGCATTTTCTTTTATATTCTCATTTGCACCTTTGAGGCAGCGCATTACAAAATTCAGATTGTTCACTGATTTATTTACAACAACTTTTATCTGCTCGTCCCAGTTCATTTTATTATTAATTATTACGTCTAGATATTTGTAACTACAATTTTCAGCTACGTTCTCATAATAATACATAATAACATAATACATAATACATAATACGTTCCTACATAATAATTAGCCTCAACTGGTTTTTGTTTACTAGAAAATTGTATCGCCTGACATTTTGATATGTTCAGTTTCATTCCGTTTACCTCCACCCATTTGTGTATTTTTGATAAATTTTTGATGATTATTTTTGATATTGATCTATTATTTGATTATTATATTATATTATATTGATTATATATTAATATAATATTTATATATTATTTATAATATTTATATATATTTATTATATATTAATAATATTATATTATTATACTTATTATATTGATATGATTTGATGATATTGATTTGATATTTGATATTTTTGATGATGAGAGACCTGGGGTGGCAGAAATTGGAAATACGGAGGAAGGAGGATCGTTTATGTAATTTCTTCAGGGTGATGGAGGGAGAGGGGGGGTGGGGGGAGCTGCATGAGTTGATAAAAAGAAATAAGTCAGGGTATGGAGGTAGGCGGGGTCATGATAGAGCGGTAGTCATAAAGGGGGCTACATTAGATGTCGGTAAATTCTCTTTCTTAAATAGGACAGGTAGGGACTGGAATGGGCTTAGTAGAAATGTTTTTGAAGGGGATGAAATCAGGTTAAAGTTATTCCGTCAGAGGGTTAAGGAGATGGTGGGATAGGGGTACTTAGGGAACTTGCCACCGCGCATTTATGTGCATTTACAAGAGTTAAATAATAATAATAATAATAAATCTTCTTGTAATTCCTGTTTGTATCTCCGTCCGGTTTGAACGTTTCTATACAAGACGCAGTCATCCGCAAAAAAGTCCAATCTGTGACATTATACATATCCTTACTTATGTCGTTAATATGAATTATGAATAATAGCGGCTCAAGGATACTGCCTTGAGGGACCCCTGAAGTAACTCTTATTTCCTTCGATAGAGTATTGCCTACTTTAACGTTTTGCTTTCTTAGTCTTAAGAAATCTCCTATCCATCTCACCACTCTATTTTCTAATTTCATCTGAACCAGTTTTTCCATTAATTTGCTATGAGGCACCTTGTCGAATGCCTTTTCGAAGTCAAGAAACACAGCATCTATACATCTATATTTTTATCCAATGAATCAGCTAAGTCCTGGCTAAACCCGATTAGCTGTGATCCACATGATTTGCCCACAGTTTGCCCTAAAAACGAAGACCCTTTACTAGCCAACTTTTATTATACATTTCAATTCCTGCTGTACAGAGTATCAGCCCTGGGTCGGTCCGCACAGAGATCGCCATGGCAGCCGGAAGACAGACGTCACTGGAGCCGTATGATCATATGGCATGTATGGATGCGAAGGACATTGCAGATGCAGCTCTGTACGTGTTGGGTGCTCCATCCCATGTTCAAGTAAGACAATAACCAATTAACATCCTCGTTCGTTAGCACTAATTAGCAGTTAGCACTGATTAGCACTAACATTTCAAGATGGTGTTAGAGGGTCGGAACCACCGACTGTTTCAGAAGAAACTGTCGATCGGTTCGGGAACGCTATAGTATTTTTTGAGCGGACATTTTTTTTTTTCAATAAGTTGGACCAAACCTGACAATGGTTTAACCTTTGACGCCTCCTACGTTTCTGAGTTGTAAAGTGAAATATAGTAATGGCATATAGTATATAATCCCCACATCTACGACTACGACTGGTTACTTACCACACAAATATGCGCGACAAAGTAGGTGTGCGGAAATCAAAAATGAAATGGAAAAATGAACATAAATGGTATATATATATCGTACAAATGAAATACTATAACGTTAAAATAATGCTGACATGAGCAATAATATAAATTATTCAAATATTTTAAATATTGTCTTCTAATTAACATCGAACCTTGATACAAAATCATTGTTCCCCAATAAAACTATGAAAACTGACCAATCCAAACCAATCCTCATTTGAAATTAGGTGACGAAATCATTGGTAATTGTATATATATTTTATTCTCAAATTGTTCTGAAGATATACAATAAGTAATAACTGTATAATACATAATGATAATAATAATGTATCATTGTATAGTGCATACTCAGCCAAATCCATATTCATAAAACTACAGTGAAGTACACTAGAAGATTTTTTTTTCAATTTTATTAATTTCATTTTATTGTGACCGTTTTGAGAACCAAATAAGACAATGAATACAAATAATTATCATAACAATTTTAGTGCATCAAAAAAATACATAGTTATGGTTTTTGTTACAGATCCAGGAGTTGACGATTAAACCAGTCGGTGAATTATTTTAATGATGAAAGTAAGGCAACTGATACACCTGATAAATCTGTTGAAAATGACGCTGTATTGTATTCCTTCGAATTAAATATATTTCCATTCAGAAAATGTTTTTTCTTAGCGTCTGTACATAGACCAAGGAATACCCATAGTTAAAATTCATCCCCACTCTTTCACCCACTTATCTGCCTCTCCCCCTCCCCCCCTCTTCACACCCCTTACCCTGAAGTATCAGCTTTCATCGCTAGGAGTGCTGAAAATCGTTTCGGTGATTGTGCTTCAGTTTTTACATGGTCTTCACCAGTGGCGTAACAAGGCGCGCCGAGACAGGAGTGCAAAAGGTATAACTGCCCCCCCCCTCCACTTTTTTTTCCATATTCGCCTCAATTCAAGAAACTTGATAAAAAAAACTTGATATAAATGTGATTCAAATTTTCTCAGCATAATCGTTATTTTGATTCATCCTGTAGAGCAACGTAACACTGTTCATTGCACATATTTTATTTAAATTATTTCACTCAGTCATTGATTGCATTGGAATTCCTTCGCCTTGCTTTTTTTCTCTGCAAAAATGTCTACAACATCACTAAAATAAATCTCTCTTTGGTTCTAGTTTTCTCTAATATTAGAGAAATGAATACCGTCATTATTAATTGAAATCTAGTTTCATGGTTTTGATGTCCTTTAAGGTTTCCAAGTATATTCTTGGTAAGCTAAGAACATACTTGGACAGTTGAACAATGGTTGTTACTCGTGTTAGTCTGTTCTATTATTTTATGGTTTCATCTTCGTCTATCCATGGAATTGATGGAAGTCCATCGGTTCATTAATTCTACATTATTATCATATGAATCGTTCATTTCTACTACATTAATTCTATTCATTTTTATATATTTACATAATTTTTTTTTACATTTCGTTATTATCACCCCCCCCCCCCCCCCCCCCCCCCCGTCCCCAACCAGTCTTGGGTGGTGGTCGCGTGGTTACGGTGGCGGTGGTTGTATTGATGGGGGGAGGGGGGAGAGATTGCTGTCGGTGAAGAATTTCATTTGAAACGTATCCTACGTAACTTGTAAACAAACGATGACTCGTTACTGGTCCAGTGACCCTCGCTGCTGTTGCTTGTCAAAGCACTCACGACCTAAAGAATTCAAGGTTTACTTTCACGGTCAAGTTCAGTCCATGAGTTGTTTTAACAGTTGTTTCAGTTCATCTTGAAATGATCTTGCAACGTATAGTGACTGGTTTTAGTATAAGCGAGTTACCCGATCACAGCTGTTCACAATACCTTTTCCTTGACTACAATGGAGCGTTGGTCAGGTCGCGTTGCCTTGGTAACTGGAGCCAGTGCTGGGATTGGAGCTGCAATAGCCCAAGCGTTGGTCCTCAAGGGGATGAAGGTCGTGGGGGTGGCAAGGAGGGTGGAGAGAGTGGAGGTGAGTAAAGATTCTCGTAATCATAGGACATGAAAACTCTGGAAATAGATTTGAATGAATTATGTCGCTATTTTTTGCCCTAATTTTATAGAAAACTAGAAATCATCATCTCAATTACAGTTTTTTGTTTGTCCGTCAAATTACCACGTGGAACCATAAGAAAAAATGCCCGCCGGCACATGGCGGGCATTCAAATACAGAGATAAAGCATTGTGATTATTCAGTTAGCAAATGATAAATATGGCAGTAGGGCTCTTGACTAGGGGCCTGAATGCTTTTACAGACGTATTTTAAATTTAAATTGGCCATTTCAAATGAAATTTATCCCAATATTGTTTAATGCACTGGGAAAGAGCTGGATTCACAGATTGCATTACATCTATTACTTGTATAGATCAACATACAATAATACCAGAAAATCATCATAACATTTGTAAGGCGGCATCTCTTTGATATACGCATGGTGTGAAAGGAAACCGCCATGTTGCTTATCCCGTTACGTTATTGATAGTCATAGCTCAAAGGGAATAATAATGCTCGTTCCATAAATAAAAAACTGATCATTTTTGTTTCAATACTTGCTTGGGTTATTACTCAGAAACCGATTACTTTTGGAATTAATTATGCATTATTGTTGTCAATAGTACATTATAGTGTGAATGAAAAAACATGGTCCATTTTTTATTCGAGTAGATGGTACTTTTCACTGTGTTTCTCAGTAGAACGTAATCAAAATATCATATGTCTGAAGCAGGCCCACTTGGCCCAGATGGCATTGGTAGGCTAGATCATAATAGGCCTAGATGTCGGTCTCATCAACTATCACAAAATCATAAATAAAATACATGGGTCGGCTTACTTTATCTACGATACTAAATGCGATTGTGACTGAGGTTTAACGCGGTTTCCCTCAGTCTTTGTTGTGGATACTGTGATAATACTCGATGATCAACGAGCTTCACCTTCGTATCATTCCAATTGACTGGAGTAATACCACCTTCTAACTACAAAACCATCCTTTTCTAATATGATTCTGTCACAAATAACTCCGGTTTTCTCGAAATGCTTTCGCGACAAAATCATCAGCGGTAGAACTATATTCAAAACAAATCTCTCCTCCACTTTGAAAAAGGCGCGAAATGATTTCGCTGTCGACGCCCCTTCAAACCCAAATATTCATTCATTCATTCATTGATGAAGGATTCTTCACTAATAATAATGGGCCCTACTGATATCATAAACAGAGAAGTTCATTGTCACTATAAATCACAGGACCTAATTTAATGAGATCGTGCCAGTATAGCTCAACATTTATTTGTGAATTGTTTCTGTATGAATAGGCTTATTTTATATATTTTACTTTTTTTTCTTTTTGGTCACATACACTGATACAGAAAGAAAAATACAATTACAGCAAAAAAACATTCACAAAAAAAAGGCCCTTCAAAAAAGGCTTAACTGTGGGTTGAAATAGTGAATTATAAGTACAATTCAAATTCGGACGTATTTCTCAAACATTAGAAATAATGAAGTAGTCGAAGTAAAAACAAAAGGAGCAAAACATTGAGTGATTTGTTACATTCTACTTATAAAGTGTAAGGTATCTTTGATTATTATCAATTTTAAGCAATCAAGTAATAAAGTTACATCAAGTGGCGAAAAAAGTAGACAGTTGTACTTGCAAGATTGTAAGAATTGGTAATTGAGGAAAATGTTCTATGGTTCATTGGGGCCGTGATTTACGATGCAATAGCGACGACTAGAGGGTCGATAACGCAGTAAACTGCAATTCTGGGAGTTATTATCTCACTCAAAAATAGAAAATTGACCAATTTCTCACACACAATCATTTTTGAATATTTATACAAAAATATGATCGAAATTTTATCGAAATCTGTTGGAAAATGAATTTAAAATGACGATACTTCCAATTTTAAAAAGTGACTTCCGGTTAAAACATACAAAAGGCACATTAACACATGAGTCCACATGTTCCCTGAAAAAATCAGACAAATCGGACGATTCGTTTGGCCTCTAGCCGATTATGCAGGTTGACTACGCGGTATAGGTCGAGGAAGAGAAGGAGAAGAAAACGGGAAAAAGTAGGCTTTTCGCAGTGCTATAACTTCCGAACGTTCGGTCTGACATAGCTCAATTTTGATATAACGTGTTGTGTATGGCGCCTCATTCCATTACAACAAATTAGAGTAGGCCTATTCTATTTTGCAAGTTTATTGGTTTCGGGGATACAGTACGCTCTTACCATATCTCTTCTAGATCTTATCATATCTTTTCATATCTATTCATAGCTCTTCGTGTAAACAGTGTAGCTTTGCACAAGACTTGGCTCCCGTCGAGTTATCGCTCGCCTAGATGTATATATTTATATATATTTACACAAATTTAGCCCATATTTATGTAAATTTTATTAGGTCTGGGATGTAAGAAAAAAAACTCAAAATGTGTATTTGATTGAAATTAAAATATGGGTCTATATTGAATTGAAATTTTAATTGAACTGAATTTTCATTTCGAATAATTTTGATTCAATTGAAATTCCAATCAATTCCAATTCATAAATTTGGATTCCAATGTACTTGAATTTATGAGTGAAATTTTTATTTTTACATTGATTAAAATTTCAGTTCATTCTGATACAGTGTAAAAATGAATCAGATGAATAAATTTCCTTATTTTCGAATCGAAACTGATTTCTAAATCATTTTTACCCAATCAAGGCTATAAAGGATGGGATAGAAGGATAGGATCGTTCGGACGGGGCACCAGAAGGGCGATCTTACCACCGCAAAGAATAATTAATTATAAGATAACTCATTTAACAATTGAAAATAAATCTTGAGGTGATAATTTCAGTGACAGAAAGCTATTCAAACATCCACACAGAGAAGAAAAAATCTTGAATCTTACTATAACTTCATTTTCTTTTTCTTCTTTTTGTTGATATCTTCTTCACACTTTTTTCTTCTTCGTTCTTGTATTTATTACAAAATTGATCATTCTATTTCGCGTTGTTGATGTTGAGATTTTGAAGACTTACACATTTTTTGGGTTCCATCCATACGATCCTATTGTTATCCTTAGCTTTAATTGTGGAACAATGATTTTATATCAAGTTTCGATGTTGATGAAAAAATGTAGTAAATTCATTTCATAATAATATTGAGCAGTATATTCAAAAATTTTTTAATTATTAATTACTTGTTACAATTATCAATTTTTTAGTCCCCGCTCCCCGTATATACTATCACTGTGAAGCTGGATTTCCATGCACGCGATTCTCATATCGCGCGATACCACGTCGCGCGTCATGGCGGCTCAAAGTCGCGAGGCGGCAGACCACTGACCAATCAGGGACAAGTCACGAATCGCTTCACGAGAAAGTTGAGGTTTGTTCAACATTCGAGCGCGCCGCCATGACGCGCGACATGGTATCGCGCGATATGAGAATCGCGTGCATGGAAATCCAGCTTTAGTGTCACAAAATATCCCATTGAATTAACATTTTCTCGTTGAAACAGGCCTTGAATGCTGGTCTGGAAGGAGCTCCTGGCAAGCTGTACCCTCTGAAATGTGACGTCACACAAGAATCTGACATCTTACTAGCATTTGAATGGGTGAAAAATAACCTAGAAGGAGTTGATGTGTTGATAAATAATGCAGGAGTCTTCTGTGGGATCAATCTTTACGGTAAGTGGAAAAACCTAGGTCATAGGATGTCATGGTCCGTGAAGAAGGAAAATACACATTGAAGAAAATATACTTATATTATAAGCACTAAAACTAAAAGACAATGTGCGTACGCACTCCTCCACAAATGGTATATGATTAGGCAAACGCGTTATGTGATGCCGCGTTGATGGATGACCGAACTCGGTTTCACGCAGCCTGCTGACCAACACGGATCCCTGAAGATGACAAGTGTGATCTTGTCGAAACGTCGGAGCAACGGATCTTTTCAGATCCAACAGCTGCATCCAAAAGAGCAAACGCGGTTGTCCCGAGAAAAGAGTTCAACATATATATATATATATATATATATATATATATATATATATATATATATATATATATATATATATATATATATATATATATATATATATATATATATATCCACCTTGAGATCCAAACAATTAAATCACTGCCCTCCTTTTTCCTGATTGATTTCTATGATAATATAGAAGGCTTTGTTTCAAACGTTTTCAATCAAATGGTGACATCTGTTGCTTGGATTCAATTGGTATCTTGATAGCTTTGAAAGACTTAAAAAAATTAGATTATATATTTTTTACATCGAAACGGCTGATCTGATTCGACTGAAAGTTAGAAATAATGTGTATAATTAATATATTAAAATTCCCTGAGAATTTGAATTCTCTCAAAGAAAATATTTTTCACGGATTTTTTCCTCTGGGTTATTCTTATGGGATTTTTAAAAACTTTGAAATGAGTTATCTCAAAAGTGGTTAAACCGATTGCGCCTAAAAACTATACAGTATCGAATTAGATAAGGACACTTTTGTATGCCAAGTTTCAACCGATTTTGAAGTTTTGTTTGACCTGTGGAGCGCGAAAAAAAAAAAGAAAGCACTTTTTTTCGGGTATGGTGAAATTGAGTCTTTGCTTCGGTCATCCAATCATTGGTTTTATTTTACAGATGGCAAAACTGAGGACATGCGACATATTTTCGACGTGAACGTGATTGGCCTGAGTATCTGTACTCGGGAGGCTCTCAAGTCCATGAAAGAGCGAGGAGTGGACGATGGACACATCATACACATCAACAGGTATGGCTATGATCAACCCTCGGCTCTTGGTAACATTCATCCTCACTACATGCAGTGATGTCCAATAATAATTAGGGATGCTACCAATTATCGATGAATTGACTATCGATCATCAGACATTCGATCACTAATTAATCGGCATCAGCCAATCTATCAACGATTATTCATTATTCAAATATTTTCAGTAGCCCATGTGTTTTATTTTGTTGGTTGAAATTTTAAATTGAAAAAAATTGAATATTTAAAAAATTCAGATTTTTAGATTTTTAAATTCTAATTTAAATTATGATGCTTTGAATCCTAGATGTAATTGACTTGTTAACTGATTTTACCAATTTTAAAATATCCACAACTCACGTATACATATTTCAATACTCGTAAAGATTCATGCTATGATAAATGTACACATGTGCACACGAGTGATAATTATGAAATATATATATATATATATATATATATATATATATATATATATATATATATATATATATATATATATATATATACATATATATATATATATATATATATATATATATATATATATATATATATATATATATATATATATATATATATTGAAATTGAAATTGAAATTCTTCATCAATGTTACTGAGACAAGTGGTCGAGTGGTTATAGCACTGAACTGTCATCCAGGAGACCGGGGTTCGATTCCCTCCATGGTCGACCATCCTGACAGGAGTTTTTCGTGGTTTTCCTCTGTCGTTCAGGTCAGTACTGGGATGGTTCCTTAACAATAGGCTATGACCGACTCCTTCCCACTATCAAAAAAAAAAACACCTAATAAAATAACCTCTCAACTCATCATCCCACCATCTCATATATCATTCACCGACGGCAATAGATCGTAGTCATCAGTATGGTGCGTCGTTAAACCGTATATGAATAATATTCATCAGTGTTTTCAAACTCAGTCAAAAAGGGGCAAATGGCTGATGGTTGGTACAAATGTCGCATATACAACTACGATTGTACGCGCCTACCTTATATATTTCCCATCTTCACTTGGTTATACACATTGTGAATGATAGATAAATTAATTATATTTTTCTTGTTATTTTGCATATTATTTTCTCGATTGTCGATTAATCGATTCTAGTGAAAAATACAGATAATCGATGTGGCTTTTTGACATCAAACAGTTATCGCAGGATATATCATATATGTGCAATGTGCCATGCTATCTAATTATTTTTTATAATTTATTTTGTCCATTTTGGATAATGATAAACTTTACATCTGCTGTTAATGAAAAGAAGTGATCATTGCCCAAGAGACTTACTTCAAAGTGGAAGATATCAACATTCGTGTGTTTATACTGAAAGACTTTTATCTACGGGGAAAAATTATGGTCACAGACAGCGCAGTCCTGGCGTTGAATTCATTAGTTTTAAATAATCAAAATGGGGTGGTAAGATCGCCCTTGTGGTGCCCCGTCCAAACGATCCTATCTTTCATCCATAGCCCTAATTGGGAAACAATGATTTTGTATCAAGTTTTGATGTTATTAAAAAAAAAAATTATACAATGTAAAAATTATGTCATGCTGTGATGAGATATGTAAGATTTTTCCAGGATAGATTTGTATTTTATATATTATTTTATATTTTTCCCAAGATTTTTTTTGGAAAATGTTTTTGTATTTTGTAATGTATATATTTACTAGGAAAACGCTATATTCGCGTTGTTAGACGAGCGTAAAGTAATAGTATGTCGACTTCTTAGCCAAACTTTTGCCTAAATTCGCCAATTGGGTATCATTTTAGTTATAAATGGGTAAAAACGGCTTCGAGTGGTACCAATTTAGCACATTTCATGTTTTTTCTTCAAAATAGCACATCCGATCAAGCTGAGAATTTCCAGAAATGTGTATCAATATGTAACTCAACTCCACACAAAATTTCAATTTTCTGGAAAATAAAAATTTTTCAATTTGTTTTTCGCCGTGTTATTCTAGTGGGTATTTTCGAAATTTCTAAAATTCATAAAAATAAAAGTTACTACCCGATAATACCACAAAACTATACAGATCGAAGCTAGATGATGAAGCATAATAAAAAAAAGTTTGAAATTGATAGCTGTAGCCGTTTGACCTGTGAAGAACCGACCAAAAAATAAAAAAGAAAAAAGAAAAAAGAAAAAAAAACATAAAAACGAACACCAATTTTTTTCAGAATGTCAAATTGAATCCTCGCTAAAGCTCGTCTAATTATTGTTTTTATATTGTTTTCAGTATCGCTGGTCATCGAGTGGGCAATTATCCGCAAGTGGCCATGTACTCGGCAAGTAAACACGCGGTGACTGCATTAACGGAGGGACTGAGAAAAGAACTCAACTTCCTGAAAACGCACATCAGAATCACAGTGAGGTTCAACTTTGTATATATGGTTTTTATTAAAAAAACACTGCCGACAATACGGTTGCCACGTGGACACAGTATAACAAATAGCAAATAGCAACAAATTTAAAATAAGCAAAACACTAATGAAAAACACAAATGAAAAATTCTATAAAACACAATGAAAGAAAAAAATGGAAAAAAAATTGTATATATATATTTATAACATCAATAACGTAGGCCAATTGAACCACTGGGAAACTTGAACGTGGACGCTTCTGTTTGACAGAGATCAGATCAAGACCTCAGTTGTTGACCATATATATGATTTCTGAGTATTGCGATCGAACCTCTCAAGGCCAGCATACTTATGTGATGAACTGTTAGCTTACTAATTTTGAACTGTTCTCAAAAGTTGGTGAAGAACTTGGTAATCGTACCTCTTGCACCAACAAATAAACCAACTACTATGATATTCTTGGCAATATTCTATTTAGGCCCAGTATTACCAAGTCCAGTTAGTATTTATCTGAGAGTTGGTGAAAACTAATACCACAGGTAACCATGGTGATAACAAGTTTGAACTATCAGATAAAGGCTAACTAGACTTGGTAATACCGGGCCTTAGACCTATATTTACTTGTTTAGCTGATAGATATTAAGGGGGGAAAACACTGAAAATATTTTCATTTGTTGGAATTTCCCTTTTTACTTTTTTTTTTATCAATTTATTTCATATCTTCTTTTTTGGGCTACTGAAGAAATAATGTGAATTGATTCACTAGTATATTTTATATTTGACTTTTAACCATATGGTGTCGAACCAAATTAGCTTCAGAACGGAATACAGTTGAATGTTTGATGACTGTTTTCTCGTCATCTTTTTTCCAACGTATTTTGAAGGGAGAAGTAAATGAAATCTATTCTACTGGATGGAATTGCACAATTTTTTTTATATACTTCATGAACTAGATGATGAACAAAGTTATGCATTATCAACAGCGCATCTTGAGAATATCATGCCTAAAATAATTGTTGAAAAAGAAAAAAATTGAAAAAAAGTGTGAAATAGATAAATTTGTCATTCCTACAAAAAAAAATTGAGGGACACCAATGCATAACTTTGTCGATTGCACTTTATAGAAAACTATGTGATTTTCAAAAACTACTTTTCTTGAGCCGTTTTTACCAAAAAGTTTCTCCGTGACCATTGACAAAATAGGTTTTAATTTGAAAAAAAAAAGTTGTGGAAAAAATATGACTTTATATTTTTTATATTCATCTGGTGGTAATTTGGGACCACAATAAAAAAAAACTCGATCGGGTGTAAAATGTAGAATTTAGGATTTTCAGTGTTTTCAGAAACCTATATACACTACCTATACGCTCATCTCACAACGCATATAATAAGTACGTGCGCTATCGAACATTATATAGCCTATACATATAGCACGATGTAGTGATATCAACCTATTTTATCAATTATCATAATATAAAGAAGGTGCTCCAACTCCCATACTGATAACATGGAAGGCATTTTTGGTTTCTTGCAGTCATTTCAGAGCCAATCGTCCCGATTGCCAGTCGCGATTTAGCGGATCCCCCTGTGAACTAGATGTAAATAAGAGTGGCTACGGTACCGGTGGCATTGTTGAACTTACACATTCTATAATTCTCGTAATCTACTGGGCCGTGTATAGCATTGTTGAGCGTTGTTGTTTTAAATAGTTCGATATAAAAGCGAGAGTTGCGCTACAGGCAATCAGGATGATTGACTCAGATTCTGACCCCGAAAATATTTCCCGTTCAAGACCCGAGTTGGGTCATCTTCTTTATCTTATGATAAAATAGGTTGGTATCACTACATCGTGCATATAGTCCTATACATATAGACCCCTAGTCAACATCCTAGTGCATTGCTTTTCGTGACTAAAATGGTATTGTCATTACAGAGCATCAGTCCAGGACTGGTTCGTACCGAGATTGGCCAGAAGGAGGAACCGAACATGACGCCTGAGGGAAGAGCAGCCGTGCTAGCCCGAGCCCAGTTCTTTGCCACGCAACCCATCCTGGAACCGCAGGATATTGCTGATGCTGTTATCTACGCCTTGGGCGCTCCAGCCCATGTCCAGGTACGGTCAAAGAGGACAGTAGATGAAGATAATACTAGGGAAACGCAGCGCATGCGTTGTAAGCTGAGCGATATTTAAAAACTAAAAACTAACTAAAAAATAATAAAAAGTCAGAACTACACCCAATGAATTTGGTAGTTTTTAATGGTGCGAATGATTGATTTTCTTATTTGTTGAATGATTGATTTAATTGTGAATACTGCATATTTTCTGATTTTCATATCGTTGCTGACCAAGTGTATTATTTCCACTGCTTTGACACTTTTAAATTTCAATTAATTTCAATATCAATGCACCTGTTGACCCCATGAATAAACTTTATTATTATTGTTATAGGCCTATTTATGTGAAATGTAATGGAAAAGCTAAGCACACACCTTGATTCTAATACTATTAATTATGTAACGTTTTTTTCATACTGCGCTACTTGTTGGTTATTTTTCAAATCGTTCAACGATCCAATCAGTTCTCCTTTTTGTTTTTCATCACTTTAAAAGACCCACATTAAAAATTATTTTCTTTAAAACGACCAATCCGATTTGTGTAAAACTTTGGAATAATGTGTATCATTTCAATTTGCAAATACTGTGAAAATTTGGTTTCAATTGTAGAAAATATTTTTTCAAAATTTTCTCCTCTGGGTTATTTTTTGAGTTTTTTTTTAATTCCGAAATCGTCTTTCTCAAAAGTGGTGCAATCATAGACCATTCCAAAAATTCAATGCGCAGGCGCGTCACGCCTCCTAGCAGCCGAAATCACTGGTATTGCATTCTGGGAGTTTTAGTACTGTTCAAAAAGTCGGCCCGCTAATACACATGATTAAAGGCAAAACACCAAGATATAAAACTTGCATTATCTCTCATCTTATTCACTCTGACAGTGTGTAAATCTCTCAGTGTATAGTAAACATATAAATGTTGAAACTACTATCATATTATAACTTAATACGTCCACTGTAACGCACAATAATATAAATCAAACGTGCTAAATAGCATTGGCAGCGACTTTCGAACTCGGGTAATAACATCCCGTTCTAGTTCAAACGATCGCCGCTAGATGGCTCATTCTTTTTGTAATGGTCTATTGCGCCTCTACACTATACAGTATCGTCGAATTAGATGACGCATGTGTACGCAAAGTTTCAACACAATTTATGCTCTCGATTGACTTGTGAAGCGTGATCTATTTTTTTTCTTTTTTCAAGTACGGTACTGTCTTACTTTACGGTACATTGTTACGGTTTGTTGTACGGTACTGTGCTAGTCTTTGCTTCACTCATCCAATGAAAAACTGAGAGTGAGTCACTACCATGCTGAAATCAGGGGTCTGGGGTTCGATTCTGCAATGGTCAACTATCATGACTGAGGTTTTACCTGGTTGCCCTCAGTCGTTCATGTGAATACTGGGCTGGTTTCTTAATAACAGGCCACAGCCAGTTCCGACGGGCTAAAGAGGGCTGTTTACAGATGAATTACACTGGTTTGACTACAATGATTTTTTTTTTTCATTGGTCACATACACTGATACAGAAAGAAAAACACAATTACAGCAAAAAAACATCCCCAAAGCCCTTCAAAAAAGGCCTAACTGTGGGTTAAAATGGTGAATTATAAGTACAATTCAAATTCGGATATATTTCTCAAACATTAAAAATAATAAAGTAGTTGGAAATAAAAAGAAAAAAAGAAAAACATTGAGTGATTTGTTACATTCTACTTACGAAGAGTAAGGTTTCTTTGATTACTATTGATTTTAAGCAATCAAGTTACATCAAGTAACGAAAAAAAGTGGACAGTTGTACAAGATTGTAAGAAAAAAATAATTACGTAGAAAAAAAATGAGGATAATAAATAATAATAAACATGGCGGAAATTGTTAGCCGAGTGCGTGAGTTGTGAGTGCGCAGATTTTGTATTTGTCTCATGTGATATATATTTGTGATATGTATAATGTAATGGATGGTGTCATTCATCAATTAAGAGGCTTTATTTTTTTCCACTGTACGGAATTTTTAATTTCTCATCTTGAATTAACTGTCACTTTTTTCAAGTTTCTGGAAAAATTATTTTAAAAAAGAATTTAAAAAATCGATCGAGTCAAAAAAATACCTGAACGTTCAGTTCATACAACGCAATTCACACTTGTACAGACTCGAACATATTGAACATTTATGATATATCGAACTTGAGATAATGTAGGACTTGATCAAACTGATAAAGAACATGGGTCTATTTTTTAAATTTCAATAAAAATAGAATATTTATAAGAATAAATAAAATAAGAATATATATAGAAATAATAAGAATAAAATAATTTATTCTCTATATCACAAGTTCAAATACATACGTGCATAAATAAAACATCTCTTCTGTAACAAATTTATTTTCTTTCTTTTCAAAAGGGGAGAAAGAGAGCATTTTTTCCAAGAATGTTATTTTTATTTTTTTATTTCATAAATGCATTTTTTGTAGATTTATGATTGGAAATAATATTAGCTCAATATAACAATCTAGTTTTCTTATATATATATATATATATATATATATATATATATATATATATATATATATATATATATATATATATATATATATATATATATATATATATATATATATATATATATATATATCCATAGAAGTAATTATTCTCTTGTTCACTTTTTCATTTTTACTTTTAAAAGTGTTCATTCATTACATTTCCATATTTTATTAACTACCATGGAAACTGTGCTATATATGATACAGTTCTTGTGTTGATGGTTTGGGATTTAGCTAAGACTGGGAAATTCATTTTGTATGACTTGGTAGACTGATTTTTTTCATTGGAAAAGAAGATGGTCACCATTTTTCGAAACTCGCATTTTTTGGCATTGCCCTCCACTATTTGCTAACAATTGTTTATTTAATTCCTCAAAACTATACTTTTTCATGTCCAGATACAGATATTTTCTGCATTTTTTTTTTTTTGTTGGAAGAGCTGAAATTTCAAACATTCAACAATATATATATTTACCATAACTGGTGTGGAGGAAAATTTGATTTTCTAATTCAAATGAAAATAAAAAATATTGCATACTTGAATGTGTGATAAAATCAGATCTTTGCTCAAAAAATTAAAAACGCAAAATATTTTTGGCCAACAAAAAAATGCTACACCCCAGTTGTTACTTGAATATTTTTGTACTCACACAGATAGTTTCGTTACACTCTAACTTGAAAGAACTCTGAGGAAAGTGTACCTAAAAATTGGTATTTCAACACTGTCAGTACATGGCTTTCCTGCTCCCCTCTTAAATTCTCTGCATATTATGAGCAGCACTGCATTTATTCACTATTCAAAATCAAAATCTTAACAATCGCAAATTAGTGAAATTACACATTCTACGATGGAGATGCACACATTTCATTCTTATTGTGTGTAATTATGTGAAATATATTCAGTGAATATTTGCAATACTAAGAAACTGATTGATATCCCCTGCACACTAATTGATCTTGAATTATAAATTAATCTTATTTTAATTTCTTTGTTTCATTACATTCTATCTCCATGAATTTTTGTTTCCCAGATTCACGAGCTGACTATAAAGCCAGTTGGGGAAGCATCTTGAAATACATTGAAGCTGTTGAACTTAATAGATGGATATCAACACTAATGGAAGAGTAAAAACATCTCACATCGGATTGAGATCTACGGATCGGATTGAGTCGTCAAAGAAATTCTAGTTCCGACGCTAATAGATCTTAGTCATCATTACACTGCGTCGTTAAACCCAATATGGAAAATGGATATTCTAGTTGACGATGACAGACATACTATTCTCATTTCATTCATTATCTAGGAGCATTGCATGCAAGTGATCATTGTAAATTCTTACTTTTCCTGCTTGCCTGATACAAACCGATATTCAAGTCAATTTCAAGCTGTTGTGTGTTTCAAGTAATTTGTTTTTATTTTATTCAACTTTTTAAAAGTATATTAATTAGTTAATGAAGTAGGTTGAGGGAGGACAATAATTCACACAAATTACAACAGATGTTCATGGGACAATTTTCAGAAACAAAATACAATATATTGCAGTAATTTCAATAGTGTGGGGATTGATTGAGCTATCAGGCTTACTACTAAAAATGATATTGATTACTGTATACTCGATGACATTCAGACAGGAATAATATATGTAATATATTCTATAATAATAATATATAATATATAATTATAATAATTATATGATAATATATTCAATATAACGGCAACTTATCATCCATCAAAATATCACCGATGAATATAATCAATTCATCACCTTTCAGATATAAAATTTATCAATACCAGTATTAATGATTTTTTCGAGAAAAAGTGTTGATAATTTAATGTTCAAATAACTTTACTATCTATATTCTCTAGTCTGGCACCATCAAGACATTATTTTGTTGTACGCTGTGTTATGTAGTACCCATAAATCATTATAATGTCGAAGATTTTTTCAATTTTATGTTTAATAGCTGTTGAAATTGTAGAAATCTAAAAATTGAATTCATTGTAGCCTATGACATGTTTTTTTTTTTTATAATTTCATATATTTTTTAATGATGAAACAAAAAATTCTAAAGTTAATAGAGATAGAACATAAACTTATTTTGTCGTCATATTTCTTTGATACACTTTCGAAATGTGCATTGCAATGCACAATACATGTAGGCCTGCAATGCAATGTATTACATGCATGTCATGTGCAATGGCAAACAAAATGGAATTCAAATTGCCATTAAAATACATGAGTGTCCATGTAATGTGTCCCTTGAGCCCAGTTTCACCAAACGTTCATGTAGAGTTCAACTGGTAGATCAAATTTATCTCACAGTTAGGCCTACTCTTGGATATAAAACCTCAATCAAACTGACCCCGGGAGATAAAAATCTTTTTCATTTAATAAAAATTGCACATTTTTCATGTCTTGAAATGGATAAATTATAGTTATTTCAACAATTGATCACATGTAATAAATACATTGTTCAATTCAAAACAACTGTGATTTTGTCAAAGCACGAGTTTAGAAAAAAAAGCGTTAACAGAAATTGAAATATTGAATTGTATTGTATTTATTCACGAGTTGTTGACATATGAAATAATGCATAAAGAAGGTCAAAAGACATAAAATCAAATTATGAAGATGATGCTAAGGTGAAATGATGAAATGATTACAATTGTTGTAAATTATGAGAGATATATCAATGAAAACAAGAAAAATGAATAAATACAAACGCCTAATGTATAACAAAAAGGCAATCAGACAAAGGCAGGAAAAGGCAAGTCGTTAGGATGATAGAAAACAAAACTAAACAAAAAAACAGAAACGGAAAAACAAAATAAATAATCACAAAGAAAAGAATTCCTCCAAACTATAGAAAGATTGTTCCACTAAATGTGTTTTTTAATGCCATTTTGAATTCAGTCTTTTCCAAACACTGCATTCCATGTGGAAATCGTTGAAGAGTCTCCGCCCGGCTTGGATCACTTCATTTGAGGTTGCTTCCAGTCTGCAATGCTCGTGTGCTGGTGACCATTGTTATTTTTTAAGAGGTCAGGATTTTCTTGAGTGAAAATAAAATATTTTAAAATGTTTTGAATTAAATCTGTAAGACTACAATATGTATGTTTTTTAATTTGTTCTGTGTATTACCTTCTAATTCCATTTCCTTCACATTCCTTCAACTTTCAATTAATTTCGAGTAAAAAGTAGGCCTGAATGATAAAATAAAAAGCAAGAATAAATAGAAATAGATAAAATATTAGTTCATATGAGACAAACTCTACAAGCAGAAGAATTAATAGGTCACATAAATTATAAATTTGCTTGTATAATTCCATGAGATGAGACATCGCAAAGAGACAGAAAGATTTCTAAAGACCTCCTCGAGTCGGCTGTTTGCCGCGTACCCAGCTTCAATTCCACTACAATTTTCAGTTGTCCTTAGGGACTTACGACGACCTCCTCGAGTCGGCTGTTTGCCGTGTACTCAGGTTCACTTTCACTCCAATTTACAGCTGTCTGTAAAGACTTACGACGACCTCCTCGAGTCGGCTGTTTGCCGCGTACCCAGGCTCGATTCCACTCCAATTTACAGTTGTCCATGAGGACTTATGACGACCTCCTCGAGTCGGCTGTTTGCCGTGTACTCAGGTTCGATTCCTTGCCAATTTACAGCTGTCTGTAAGGACTTATGAAGACCTCCTCGAGTCGGCTGTTTGCCGCGTACCCAGCTTCAATTCCACTACAATTTACAGCGTCTGTAAGGACTTATGACGACCTCCTCTAGTCGGCTGTTTGCCGTGTAAATTTTCTTGATTTTGTAAGTTAACCAGGGACAAATTTTTCTCAAATTCATCAATTTCTATCAGGGAAACAGAGAAGTTGCGGAAGTACACGAAATTCTAGTTGACGGTGACAGATTCTCATTCGAGTCATTATCTTGGGAAATTGCTTGTAAGTGATCATTGTAAATTCCTACTTTTTCTGCTTGCCTGATACAAACCGATATTCAAGTCAATTTCAAGCCTGTTTTTTGAGATTTTCGTGTGTTTCAAGTAATTTATTTTATTTTATTCAATCTTTTAGAAGTATATTAGTTAACTGAAAGAAGTAGGATGAGGAAGGAGAATGATTCACACAAATTACAACAGATATTTATAAGACAATTTTAATCAACATAAAAATAATAAAATAGCAATACAATCTCTTATTTATTGTTCATTCAAAACCCCACGTAGAACAGAAAATAGAAACAACTGGGATACACACAGAATAATTATATAGAAAATCGTACGGGAGAAGGTGGAGGAATGGGCGTAGAATATATTTAATTATGATATTATATAAAATCAAAATACATGAAAACAGAACTCAAAATGTTAGATTGCAAAGACAATTAATTACAACAGAAAAAGAGAACCATTTCAAAATCAGATATGAAACAAAGTAAAGAAAGTAAATTACAATTTTATATAATAAATAATATGTGATAGAATATATGAATGATAATAATGATATGGGCTTCCCCGTACAACAAAGATTTTTTTGAATTTATCTACCTCACATTTAAAGTTCTTTTATGCTTTATTCTACCAACTTGGCAACTGATGATTAAGCATCAGTTAGTTGATTATTGATCAAGGTACAAAAATAACCTACTTAACCAAGGGTGATAAAGAGTTGATTCGCTAATAATTGCTCAATTCACTAACCATCACTTAATAAAACCGGCTCTTAGGCCCAGTATTACCAAGTCCAGTTAGCCTTTATCTGACAATTAAAACTTGTTATCACCATGGTAACCTGTGGTATTTGTTTTCACCAACTCTCAGATAAATACTAACTGGACTTGGTAATACTGGGCCTAACTGTTTCGTTACAGAACTATATAACCATGCAAAAAACGTTCAAAACGTTGTATAGATTCTGGGAACATTCTGATAGGCCTACATCGTTTTTCGGTCTAATAATCAGAATTAACAAAATTAAAAAATAATATTCGAAATTGAAATATTCTGTAATTTTTGTAAATACAACTATATAATATAGACCCACGTTTAAAATACTTACACAAGTATAAACAGATATTTAATTTTGAGAAATTATTCAGAAGTTTCAATTTTCTCAGGAAATGAAGCTATCAATGGAGTGAGACACTTGTATAACACTATACCATCCATCAACAGGAAAATGTATTGTGTTTTCCTATGGAACAAATGAATATATTCTTAATAATACAACAGACGTTTCCTAATATTAATACAAAATCAATACAAACTACGAATATCTACTTATATCCATATGATCGATTTAGAATATGCGTATCAAAGTGAAGGCAAGGTTATCTGAAAAACAATCTTGATTATTGAAACGTATTTATTCACAGTACTTGGTTGTGTAGCGATCAGTGTTGACGTAAAAGTGTTCAATGGAGCGTTGGTCAGGTCGCGTTGCCTTGGTATCAGGAGCCAGTGCTGGCATTGGGGCTGCAATAGCCAAAGAGCTGGTCCTCAAGGGGATGAAGGTCGTGGGGGTGGCGAGGAGGGTGGATAAAGTGGAAGTGAGTATGCTAAAAATTTACTCTGGTTAAATGTTCAACTTTTTAATTATCATAATGTAAATTGGGTTTAAAGACGCACTATACTGATCACTAAGATCAAAAGGCGTACGTAAGTATTGTATGAGATTATGGAAATAAAGCTGGAAGATTATTATATAGATAGATAGATAGAAAGAAGGAAGCAGGCCACCTGCACTTAAGTTTGGGAGCATCCCAGTACTCACTTGAATCAGTATGATTATCACATCAGTATGACATCAGTATGGTATAATTGATCTGTAAGTGTAAGTTACAAATTCAATGGTATGGTTGCCCATGGCAGGAATCGAACCTTGGTCACATGAGATATTTTTTTGACACAAGTAATACGGTTCCCTTCAACAGTGTCCCATCATTTTGTTGTATACATTCAAAGTTTATATATCAAACGATTCTATCTTTAATCCATAGCCTTAATTGGGGAATAATGATTTTGTATCAAGTTTCGATGTTATTAAAAAAAAAACATTCAACACTCGAGATTTTTATTCTTCTGGATAATATGTTCTTGTTGCTGTAATTTCTTGTACACTCAAACAAAGTATACACGAATATACAAAGTTAATATATTAACTGAATAGTTCATTCACTAGTATACGTAATGAACATAAAAAAACAATTTAAGAGAAAGTTCGACATGGCTGAATAATTTTCGAGTAGCAGCGAGAGTAATAACCAGACTTGGACTTGAGACTTTTTATTATTATTGTGTTACATAATACGGTACAGAAAAATGGAACACGATTTCGTAGAATGGGACTACGAAAATGCTAAAATGAGAAGTTGGTTAGATTTTTTACTTCTTGCTGAATGTTTTATTTTTTATGTAAAATATTTTTCTGTAGTTATTTCAGATTACTTGTTTTACTTTTCACACTAATCAACAAGACAATAATCTATACAGATAACATAGTTAAAATATTAGGCCAATTATTTAAGGTAACAAAAAATTAGGTTCTCAACTTTCCTTTTCTTGTAATATGAATACATTTGCTGTGAAACTTAAATACTTCATTTCTTGAAGACCGTCATTATCAGTTGTAAAAATAAAAATACTGTGAAGATATAATGTGTATATTATTAAAATCATCCATTTTTTTCCATTGACTCATTAATATTCTCATATGTTGGCGAATGATGGCTAAGTGTGACATGTATAAATATAAAAAATCACAAAAAGGTAACGGAAAACATGATGATTGATAATTGCATTGTTATAAATTATTCGGAGTAATTGTATATATTATTATTATTATTAGTGTAACTGTGTATAGACACAGACCAGAGAGGCACAGACCCCACTACTTTTTAAGGAGACATTGAAAGCTCTACCGGTACCTACAATGTTGAATGTGCACTTTTTCGGTAGGGAGGGTGGGGGGGGGGGGGCTGCATGTATTTCACAAACTATGCGAGTTAAATGCACAAAATTGTCACAGTATTTATACATAAAACCTTTGTACACATGCACTGAGAGATTTTTTTCCCTAAGCAATGTCTAAAAAAATAACATATTTTCAGGCATACAACATTTTTTTTATAACCAATGTTATTCTACACTAGGAAAACGCGGGATGCGCGTTGTTAGACGAGCTTAGGGGTATAGAAATCTATAATGAAAAATAATATGTCAACCCAATCTACATCTACAGACCTTAGATCACTCCAAACGTTCAAAAACCTTACGAGAATCAGTTATGTCACGGCCTTCCTCTTCATTCATTTCAATCGTTTTGAATTAATTGGTGACACTTGTTGCTATAGATTTAATTGGTTCCCGTAATAGCCTAAATTGATGGGAAAATGCTTTATAAATGCGTTTTCTTCGTTATTTCTCATCCAATTGATGCGAAAAATCTCTCAAAATGTGCTTAATAGTTTCCTTCATATTCGGCGAAAATTTTAGAGGTCTTGAAAAATTTTGATTTTTCAAGTATTTTCCTCCGGGTTATTCTAATGGGGATTTTTGAAATTTCTAAAATTCATAAAAAAAAAAGTTACCACCCGATAATGCCACAAAACTATACAGATCTAAGTTAGATGAGAAACCATGACGAAAAAAAGTTTGAAGTTGATAGCTGTAGCCGTTTGACCTGTGGAGAACCGACAAAAAAACATAAAAAAAAAAAATAAAAAAAAAAACATAAAAACGAACACCAATTTTTTTCAGTATGTCAAATTGAATCCTCGCTAAAGCTCGTCTAATAAATACTAAGAAAATCTCTACACAAGTATGGCATACTTGAAAATTGAAACAAAAAATTGAAAATTGAAAGTGGTAAAAATTTGAAGCGATTATCTTAAATAGTTTCAGAAATTCAGGTACCGGTATTAAAAATCGAAAAAATAATATTTGGACATAACTGCATTTGAATTAAATACAATAGCACAAAAGTAAATCGCATTGAAAATAAGATAAATGAGCCCACCAAGTGCTAAATGGAAAAATTGATATAATCAGAAACATTCCAAATAATTACTGATGAAACATTACACTATAAATCTTTAAAAAATCTAAATTATATGAAAAAAAAATGCCTTCAATGTCCCCTTATACATATAAACATATAGAAGCCTTATTTTTAAACGTTATTTCTCATTTAGAAAAAAACAGCTCAATAAATGTCAAATTAATCTGGATTATTCTGTTCCACCTCATCAGGCACTAACTGCCGATCTAAGGGGCACTTCTCCAGGGCAGCTGTATCCCTTAAAGTGTGACATCACCATAGAAGATGAGGTCTTGAATGTTTTTGATTGGATTAAAAAGAACCTGGGAGGTGTGGATGTCCTAGTTAACAACGCTGGAGTGTTCAAGGGTGGACACCTCTACGGTAATAAGAACATATCACAATAAATATCGACATGTTCAGTGTTGGGCAAGCTCCTCAAATAAAGAAACTAGTTCCAATTCCTGTTACTCGATCCGGGCCGATCCCAAAAGAAACTAGTGACCGTTACAGTTCCTCAGAAAAAAGGCACTCAAAAGTTCCCCCAAAAATTAAGTTCCTTTAAAGTTCCAGTGAAAGTTACCGAAGCAGAGTTTTTCGTTTGAATTTCATAGGTTTTAAAATATTACTAAGCAAAAGATTTCTACGTTGCCCCCCCCCTCCCCTTTCCCCACACCGATGTTAAAACTTGAAACAGTAATTTATCATAATCAGTTCAATAATTATTCAACAATTATTGAAAAAAACACTACCACAACACTATTTTTTAAAATACTAATTAGATGACGAGGACTAGCAGGGTCGAGATGGAACATTGAAGTGGACAAGTGGTATAAATTAGGTCTCTTGTGTTTATACAAATCTCCCTTTATGCGTCTTGAAAATAATCTCATTTTCATTGGTTATTGGGTGGTGTCACCAGGTAGTGATGATTTTCTTGGAATGCATTAGCTAGGTACGCTATTGACATTTTCCTCCAACCCCTCACACTGATACTCAAGTGAGCAAAGACCGTATGATAAGACGATTAGAAGTAGATAAGGAAATCGAAATACCGTGAAATGAGTCTCGAAATAATAATATACAGGATGGACGGCAGAGATAAGGGATGAGTCAGTAGAGTGCGGGACAAAGGGTCAAAGGCAAAATCTTTCATACTAGCCAGACCCCTCATGTTTCAAACATGAGTAACACCACTGCATGTCCCCACCCAAGCTTCTACGTGCAATAGTTTTCACACCTCGTCATTCCCCTTACTCCCCCCCCCCTTCCGTCCTCTCCTCTCACCCCATCCTTCCTTCCTCCTTCTTTCACCCTTCCTTCCTCACCCCCTTCCACTCTCCACCCAGCCCACCCGACCTTGCGCCAACTCTCCACCCCACCCCCCTCACCTACCTGAAAGAATGTTGTAGAACCAGCATGACGGACAGATAGACAGAACTAGAAGACTCTACATACTAACTAATAGATAACTAGCCAGACCCGTGATTTTTCAAACATGAAGAGCCCCCTCGCCCTTCCTCCCTCCTCCTGAATGTACTACAATGCTCTTCTCCCCCCTCCTCCCATCCCTCTCCCCCCTCCCTCTCTCTCTCTCTCTCTCACAATTACATATTACTGCTGCGTTTGAATCGAAAGTTCCACAGAATCGAATGTTCTAGAACCAGCATGATGAACAGACAGACAGAAAGACAGAACTGGAAGACTCTATGTAAAATGTCATCATACAAATAGGCAATCTTTCACACGTTGCGTATGTATTCTTGAAATAAAGTATGTTCAAAAGGAACTTTGAAAAGAACGTAAATTTTGTTCCTCGTTACCAATAAAAAGTAGCACGATTACGTTAAAAATTTAATGTTTAAAAATAGGAACGTGTTCCCATCAGAGTTCCCAAAAAAGGAACGCGTTCCTTTCGTCAAGTACCTACCCAACTCTGGATATGTTGTCAGGTGTTTGTGCATGAGATTCGTGGATTTCAGTTTTGTAATCCTGAAAAATATTTAATAATTTAAATCAGTGAATGAATATGAAAATTATTCGTATGAACACTGAACAGATCTCATTTGTAATTTCACAAACAATGCACATTGAATTTTAAAATTATATTTTGTTCCACTAAAAATATTATTTGCCCTTTGCTGATCTTGGTTATTTATATTATTATTTGTTAAGAGCCCGCATCTTAGACGGATTTACAGGGTGTACTTTGGCCACATATATCTCAAGAACCACAAACATTACAGACTTGCGGTAAGATGCAATGCATAAACGATACCCTCACAATTGGATATGCTCAATCGAAAATTGAATAATGATTTTATTATGGAGCAATAATTGGATCAGAATGTGCCTAATTTGATGGTTTTCATTGCCTAATTCCCGGTCACCGAATAATAGTAGAAATAAATCTTGAACGCACATCCTTAAGTTCAACTTTGCTTATCAATATTTGAAATTCTGATTCGCCTTTTATTCTACAGTTTTCCCAATTTCCTTGGCCAAAATGTGTAATGTAACTAGATTTTGTCCAAATTATGAAATGAAAAACTCCCCCATCTAGCGGTGGTTACTGGAACTCTTCCAATATTATCCTTTTTTCACTTTTCAACCCACAATCAAACTTTTAAACGCACATCGAACTTGGGTAGAGCATTTCGAAGAGAAACATGCTCAGCTAAGATGCGGGCTCTTAATGAGCTATATTGTATCTAGCTATTTCTTTGAGATGGTAAGATCGCCCTTGTGAGGCCCCGTTCAAACGATCCTAAACTTTCATCCAATGTCTTTGTAGAGAAACAATGGCTATTGTGTCAAGTTTTACATGTTGATTAACTGTGTTGCTTTTCTCCCAAAAATCTATATTGATTCATCAAGTATTATCAGTCTAGTCAATTTATGTTGACTTGAAAAGGGAAGTACCATGAGTCGCAGATACATTAAAGTTCATGAAATATCAATAATTGCAACCAAATTTTAGATCCACTTGAATCATTACGATTAACACATAACGTTTACGGTGTGATGGTAATTGAAGATTGTAATTTTCGTAAAGCTGAATCTAACCTAATCCGCACGGATGCTACAAATGATTTATACATTTGAATTATACTCGACACTTTCAATCAATAGCAAGGGATATCAACTTATCGTGTAATATATTTTAATGACATGGTGAATATCAAGTGCAGGATTTCTATATTTTAACGCAATTGTTTCTACAAGAATTAATTAATATAAACTGGAATTTGACAATTTTTGATTCATACAGAAATAAGGATAATTTAATTGGTTCAAAGTTATTCACAAAGTTTCAGTCGACGTTCACATAATAAACAACAAGAATATCGAGAAATACTAAACAGTGTAATTTTAGATGGTGTTACGTCCGATTGGCGTCAAATGTTGGATTTGAACATCTTGGGACTGAGTATCTGCACTCGTGAAGCAATGAAGTTGATGCAAGAACGAGGAGTGGATGACGGACACATCATACATATCAACAGGTATAATCAGATACCACTGGTCGAAATATTTAATCGTGGTTTGAATTACAGTGGAACCTCTTTAGTACATTTCTCAGGGGACCAGACAAAAAAAACTTATTAAAGCAACTATTCAACACGTGGGAGCATGTAGATGGGGTTAAAGAATAAAACTTATTAAGGTGAAAAATGTTCTAACGAGAAACTTACTAAAGAGGTTCTATACTGTATATCATTATTATTATATTATACTTTACTGGGTTTCAATGACATACTGAAATGATAACTGAGATCTATTGGTGTCAGATGAATGAGATAGGATAATGAGATGAAGGTATTTTAAAGGTAATGAGAAGGCTAGTGAGAAGAAAACAGTCACACTGTATATTGTAGGAACCATCGCGGCATTCACTTTGGAATAATATTAATGTGTATCATTCATGTGCCTGAATTCTGTAGATATTTAAATTTATTTGAAGAAAATATTTTTTCAATATTTTCAAACTGTTAAAATTCTTCTCAAAAGTGGTGGGATCGATTGCGCCTCACAAACTATATTGAGTTGGTATCGAGTTAGATAATGACACATGAGTATGCCATGTTTCATGAAAAAAAATCTTTCGTTTGACCTGTAGAGCGCAAACAAAAAAAAGAGAAAAAAAACTTGTTTGTTTTCTTCGAGTACAGTAAAATCAAGTCTTTGCTTTGCTCATTCAATAACTTTTTGAAAAATAAATTCATTTTGATAACCTCACAAAATAATGTAGCATAAGGTATATATTGCATTGATTATCCTAGAAAATGGAAAGAATGTCATTGTTCCATTTTCATGTTTCCATTTTCCATTTTCATTAGTCTGAATATAAATCAAAATCACAATTCAAAAAATTCAAAGTCATATGATAATATGTGATGGCAATATGATAATATGTATGTGTACCTCTCTTCAGTATTGCTGGTCATCGAGTATCGTGTTTCCCCCCGGAAGCAATGTACGCAGCCACGAAGCACGCCGTTACCGCGCTGACGGAGGGACTGCGACACGAGCTAGTTGCTCTCGATTCTCATATCAGAATCACTGTAAGTCATGCTTTATACAACAAATACAACAATCAAAAAAAGGGTTTCCAAAATTGTGGTCTACTGGGGAGGTAGGGGCGGGGGAGAAAACGTTCTCAGCCTGTTGTTAAGGAACCATCCCAGTGTTCATCTGAATGATGATACGGGGAATTCAAGAAAAACCTGTCACTATAGCAACCATGGCGGGAATTTAAACCCGGTCTCCTGAATAACGGTTCAGCGTGCTAGCCACTGGTTCACCCGTCTGTCCTCAAATTGTTTAGTATGTATCTAGTTTATGACCCACGATAGATTCATATAAATATTCACAATTTACAATACATGGGCCCTTCATACAAAGTGTATGCAGAACAAGTGAAATGTAAACACTATTGATGAGGCAAAATGAAAATTGATTGAAGGAACCCACGACAGAAGACTGTCTAGCAACATTAGAAACGCAAATATTGCCGTATTCATTTAGCTGTGTTATTTTGAAGAGTATTTCGATTTTTCAGTACGAGTTTACAATAAGACATGCAACTACATCTTTCAAAGGCGTTGGATCTTATAAGTTGTAGCAGATTGTGTGATTCCAATGTATTAACAATTATTTAAAATGAATAATAATAATAATAATTTAGTTGTTAACTTGGTAGATGACCTTCTTTCATAGATACATGTATAATACGACTATATTACCAATTCCCAAATTCTACTAATACCAATTGGCAATTAAATTAACACGTGTATTGCATATTCACTCAATCACTTATCCCGTACCGGTACTTTGAGCATTTTTGCTTTGTTGGTTGCTAACTTGACTTGGAAACTAATTTCAATACTAGTAAACTGAATGTATTTTAAATTGAGTTCAGAATTGCATATCCTGTAAAAGATTAATATCTACTGCTATACTACTACACAATAATCCATTTCCAAGTTAAGAATCGAGTTTCAAGTTGGATTTGGATTTGATTACAGAGCATAAGTCCTGGCCTTGTCAAGACTGAAATGGTGACAGATGATAATCAGTCGGAAAGAGAACAGTTCTTCTCGACTCAACCGAGTTTAGAGCCGAAGGATATTGCTGATGCCATCGTGTACGTCTTGGGTGTTCCAGCACACGTGGATGTAAGTCGTACTCATTCACATATTGCTTATAACATAATTTTATTCAAACTAGTTTTTAATATAGACATAATTTTTTTATAGTGGGTTTTAATGACGCACTATAGGCCTACTGATGGCTACGATCTATTGGCGTCGGTGGATGATGAATGAGATGATGGGATGATGAGATGAAAGGCTATTTCATTAGGTGTTTAGAATGGTGGGAAGGAGTCGGTCGTAGCCTGTTGTTAAGGAACCATCCCAGTATCAACCTGAACGACGGAGGGAAACCACGAAAAACCCCTGTCAGGATGGTCGACCATGGCGGCAATCGAACCCCGGTCTCCCGAATGACGGTTCAGTGTGTTACCACTCGGCGACGCGCCTCGGTTAATATAAACATAGTTTGTGTCATTGTACCAAACTTGAACCTCACCAGTGCAAAAAAAAATGATGTGAATGAACTATTTTACTAAAATTAAATCAATTATATGCATCCTGCATGCAATAAAGGAGAGAATTAATGTTAAATAAATTGACTATACCAAAATCAATTTTTTCTTTAGGTCATTGATTGTTTAGTGACAAAAATTCGTAGACTGAGTTGACAGGGCAGGGCTGCGAAACGGCTTGGCCACACTAATTCAACTCAAAACGTTTCAAATATTCAATATTACTCATGTTGGATGTTTGATGTTAGACACTCCAAATAGTTTGTCAAATCACTTTGAAAATTGTAAAATGACGACCATATTTGTTCATTCTTGCCGGCTTGTTATTAGCTATGAATTGCAGGCAAGCTTCGCTAAGCTCTTTGGCCCGATTCATCACATACATCAAATAATTCGACAGTGCCAAATTGCTTGAACCGATATCATTTCTGCTCAACATCTACAAGTTCATTCTTGCTTGGACATTCATTAATTTATGCATTCTTGCATTATTGACATGCTTGGTCCATTTCAGGCTGAATCAATTTGATTAAATCGTTTCTTAGCTGCGTGATGAACGTAGTCAAAGATGATCAACCCATTCTGAGATCAAGATTATTCAAAAGCAATATTCAAATGAACACTTTTTGATGTTTGATTTATCTATATTAGTTTTTAATATATATATCAATATATATTTTTGTATATAAAAGTGAAACCTGATTAGTATTATTTTCCTGTTTATAGAGCAAGATTATTGTATCAAAGTTATTTTCTTGTTTGTTTTGTCAGCGTCCCTTCAAAGAGCTAGAATATTTACAAGTTATTATTTTATTCCCCAGATTCGTGAGCTGACGATCAAACCAGTCGGAGAGTTGACTTAAGTTGATTGGTCAACTGCTCTAACGAAAAAGAAGACTATTGGAGAAGATCTAGCCTGTCTAGTAATAGTTATTAAAGTACCAACAGGTTGGTAACGTTAAGTAAATCTCTAGTGTGATAAGGGTGTGGTCCGTTTTATAGGAATAGCATTAACCATATTTATTACTATTATATGATATCTAAACTTGATAAAATATATATCTATATTTCTTCTATTATTTTAACCACGACAACTTGTTCATACACAAATTTCATTTGTATTCTTGATATTCTGCATCTTGCTGTCATGACAATAGCAATATCATGTACATGATCAATCTACCTCATATATCTTTCAAACACAGATAACCAATTAAATTGGGTCAGGAGGTGTTTCCACAACTTCTTCTAGGGCAGACTTCTTATATCAATCGGTTCCTGCCAGTTTCGACTTTTCCTCCTTCTTCACTATTACTATCCTCTGCTTCTTCTTTCCCTACGAGTTCCCTCCACCGTTCTCTATCCTCCCACCAACTCTCGTCTACCACTTCCCCCCATTTTACTCCTCGGTTGACAACATGGAACTTTACTCCCTCCTGCCACCTTTCTCTTGGTCTTCTAACTCTTCTCTTAGCTCCATTGTTTTCTGCTATGTCAAACATTGCTCTCGGTATTCTCTCCTTTTCCCTTCGTCACATATGCCTCAAATATGTCTTCAAATCTGCTTCAATAAACATCATCATTATTATTACTAGGAAAACGCTATATACGCGTTAATGGACGAGCGGATAGTAATAGTGTGTCGACTTCTTTTCCAAACTTTTGCCTAAATTCGCCAATTGGGTGACATTTAAGTTATAAATGGGTAAAAACTGCTTCGAGTGGTACAAATTTAGCACATTTCATGTTTTTTCTTTAAAATGGCTCACTCGATCAAGTTGAGAATTTCCAGAAATGTGTATAAACATGTTATTCAACTTCACACAAAATTTCAATTTTTTTGAAAATAAAAATTTTTCAATTTTTTTTCCGCCGTGTTATTCTAACGGGTATTTTTGAAATTTCTAAAATTCATAAAAATAAAAGTTACCACCCGATAATGCCACAAAACTATACAGATCTAAGTTAGATGAGGAACCATGATGAAAAAAAGTTTGGAGTTGATAGCTGTAACCGTTTGACCTGTGGAGAACCGACAAAAAAACATTAAAAAAAACAACATAAAAACGAACACCAATTTTTTTCAGTATGTCAAATTGAATCCTCGCTAAAGCTCGTCTAATTATATATATAGTAATATGGCATTCAACACAAGTGGATGAAGAAAGACAAAGGAACGTTCTACAATGGATCAAAATTTTCATTGGATATTCATCAACATTCTAAAAATGGAAGCTATGCTAAAATTTAAGCCACACAAAGTAATTGAAACTAACAAAAAAATGTATATGAATGAGTAATACTAATTCATTAATAAAAACGCAAGCAGTCCATGAACTTGACGCAACTTTTCTGAGATTGGAAGGTGTTTTATCGTTTGTCTACTGAGCGTCATTTGAGCAAAATATATCTCGACTCATTGAATAATTTTGACAAGAGTCGTCCGCGTTCAGAAACTTTTTCATTGAATTTAATTTAATTACAGTAAATTATGAGTGTCGCCCACATTTCCGGCCAGTTATTCAAATGGACGTATCTCGACCTCTTGCGCACAGAATGTGCCACAGATATACACGCGAGGGGGACACTCTATCAAACTCGTCATAATACTTCAACGAGTTTTCGAAATTAACTTCGAAATTAACTTGGAAATTTAGAAAAGAAACAGTAGTTATCAAATTCCATATTTACAAAAATTGAATGAGTTGAATGGGAATGGCACATAAAACCTGGAGTAATTTGTGAGCATATGCCAAAAATGAAGTTCTCAGATTATGTGACAACCATTATAGGCCATTATTTTTATCCACATTATCATTATTATACAGTGAAACCTGGATGCATCGTTCCCGGATCTATCGTTTTCCTGGATGTATCATTCATTTTTTCTAGCCCCACTACCATATAATCAGTGCTCAATTTTCCTGGATGGATAGTTTTCCTGGATGGATGGTTTCATTATTCTGGTTCCTTGAGAAACGATGGATAGAGGTTTCACTGTACAGTATTAACATTATCCATTATTTGTATACATTGACTAGTCCTACGAGAATGGGTAATGAAAGAAACATCATAGGCATCAGTGTAAGTGATATCACAACATTTATGGAAATGTAAAATGCAACAAAAATGAATGATTACAGAAGAAACTAAGATATCGAACTAAGTACATCATTTGTACGTTAGAATTAGCAATTGTACAATTGATTTGTTATTACAGTATATACATATTACAGTACCAACACAATGGTAGACATACTGCAAATAGTGATTTGAACGACTTGGTGTCAACAGTTTAGTTGACATGCATTCTATGTAACATAAATTATATCGATTATATAATGTAAATGATTGTTTAAAATAATTATTGAAAAAAATTATATGGTTCACAATATCTTATCCAGTTAGAATATGCAAATTCACTTCTAACATGGTGCATTACTTCTTACTTTTTCTAGTACGGTATTAAAATTAACATTCACATTAAAAAACCATATAATAAATATACATTTCTTTGAGCAAACTAATTACAGTATATTCGATGTCAATAATGTTCAATACAGTATTCAACAGTCGACAGAAGTCAATTACTGAGCGCATTACTCTTCATACCTGTACGGCTATACCTACCAGTGGAACAATTCTGATAAAATCTACAACTTGGTTCTAAAAAATGAAAATTGTACAGTGAAACATTTCTTTATCAATGCGTATTTACAATATGATCATAAGTAATTCATGAATAGAGCTGTAGGAATTTGGCAATAGTTCCATTTTGTTTTGCATCAATTTCCATAGAGGGCTCTACTTGAAAATTTTGCATTTTGTTGGATCGTTATTTTTAAAATTTAAAATTGAATCTTTGTATAATTAAAGAAGTGAATGTTTACGCTCTAGTCTTGAAGGAAATCTCGATCAATAATCACCACAAATTCCAGATGATAGGCTTGCCACTTGCCTGGATTTTGTCCGAAGTACAAAAACAATTTATTTTCAATGTGTATTATTTCCAGTAAATCTTATAATTCAAGAAAACATTCAGAAAATTATATTTTTTACAATACAGTTCAATTTCTTCAAATTTGGGACTATCTTCCTGTATCATAATAGTATACTTTCAAGTTTTAGCTGTTGAATAGACCAAACAAAATACCATAAACATGAAATAACCATAACATATTATGTTATTTACCATAACATAAAAGTTGAATTCATGCACTTCGGAATACTCATTTAGATTATGTATCATTGTTAGCTGATGCTCAATTCCTACATCTCTTCTCGCATACATAGTCTAGATTATTCAGCGGATCTACTTCGTATTAAATAGTAGAGCAATATAATAGGTATTACATAATTTGTACATCACATATTTAAAATAACGCAAGAGAGAGCTATAAGCTGAGCTCTTGACAACTTACTTCACCAAGTCACTTCTTACATACAAACTATTTCCAATGTTTGTCATTCAGTTTCATTTTTTCAAGTTCTGCATTCAAACAAAATATTTCTTATCCAGGCATGGTAACTACCAGTAAATACTAAATACTAAATAGTAATGAAGCATGGAATTCAAAAAAGATTACTGCTGCAGACTTGTATGTAAAATTGTGAATATTTATCTTGTGTTAATTAAAAAGTGCTTCAAAGAAACAAAAACTTAATATAAATATACTGTACTGTCAATAATCCTTTGTTTTTAGCTTCAACTATAACCCTTTGTTGTAAGAATATGCTCCGCCCTACAGACCTATTATTGTTTTATGACTTTCTTTGAGGAAAAATGTGGTCAGTCAGAATGTGCCTGTAACACCATCAGAAAACTTTTTTGTGAGAACATTTTAAATGCTGGAATTCAGGAGTACCTCTTTAGTAAAATTCACTCACTCTACTTTTACCACGTTCACACTGTGATCACTAACTGATGTCAAGTTAACAGCAGTTACATGGGCACAAAGCATCATGGATGATACCGTTCTAACTGAGATAAGGTGTTCACACTGATGGCGATGAAATGATTGTTAATGACGTCATGCACTGCCTCCTTCCTGTTCAATTTACTATTGATTTTTGTATTGTATTTATAGTCACAGATTTTCTGTCAAAATCTCGCACTGTCTTTGAACAAAGCTATGTACATAATTCACATGGTGAGAATAATGCTTTAATTGAACCAACAGCAAGCCAAAGCAAATGATGTTCTTCAGGGCCCGGATTCACAAAGAGTCCTATCTTCAGGACGTCCTAAGTTGGGACCATTTTACTGAGTAAAGACCCATAATGGTCTTAACTCTGTGAGATAGTCCCAACTTGAGACCAATATTGGTCCTAACTCGGTAAAATGGTCCTAACTTACGACGTCCTAAAGATAGGACTCTTTGTGAATCCAAGCCCAGAAGGCAATGTTCACAGAATGAAGTTAGGGCTTGATGTCGGTTAGTGCTAGCTGTGTTCCGCGTTTACAGCATGATGTCGGTTAGTGCTAACTGTGTTCCGCGTTTACATCATGATGTCGGTTAGTGCTAACTGTGTTCCGCGTTTACATCATGTTGTGAACACCAGTTAGAGGCTCAACAGCTGTTAATGATCAAACTGTGACTGAGGTATTAGCAAGTTTCATTTTTCGATCCCCGACATATACTCAATCACGTTGAATAATATCTGTTGCGTTTCCCTTTGGTGAAAAATTTTAGTCTGGACCCTTGAAAAACATACTAAAGGGGTTCCACTGTATTAAGTACATCTTCCTAGTATATAATAAACTGGTAGTATACAGTATGGAATAATAATTCTTAGTATATTTCTAGTCTTCGTAGCAATAAGCTCCTACACAATATTTCCGTTCAATTTATTTGTATTGTTGAAACACTAACATTCCATGTCAAATGGAAATATGTAGACTAGACAGCACGCTTGTAGCTTTTCTAATTTATTTGAATTGAAGAACAAATTGTAGGTGGGTTGGTATGTATCATATGTAACACTACTTAAAAGCTGCGAAAGAATTTCACCCCCTTTCATTGTTACTCAATACGTTACGAACAAGGGAACTGTGGATTTCATAAACGTCATTATTGTTTCGACCTTTTATGGCAAACAATTTAACAATAATGCTGACATAAGTTACAAGAGAGTTATAGTCCCAGCTTCTAGTCATATGTCCAGATATTCATTCACTCGAGACAGTTCAACTAATTAACAATAAGCTCAACATCTTATAAAACATTACTCATAATATATACATATTCCTACTATAATTGGTCATTAAAAAAAATATATATACATATGTATATATATATATAAATATATATATATATATATATATATATATATATATATATATATATATATATATATATATATATATATATATATATATATATATATATATATACCACACTAAGACACACTCAAAATTATTTTGATTTCATTCAACATGTTAACTTAGTTATTTAGAGCAATATTTAAAGGTACAAAACTTTTAAGACCACAGTAAAAACGCAACATGAGAAACCAACGTTCATTTCATTTAAATAATTCTTACACAATTTAAATAGACTCGCATCCACGACCCCATTTAGGACTAGGTTACATGGGGGTAACAACTGAGATGGCGACAGAATAATGGAAGAAGTTATTCAAATTAACTTAAATTCAGTATTTCAAGCCACGCTAATCAGTACAGCACTACGAAAAAGCTGTTTATCGATTAGTTTAAGCCTACAACCGTACTATAATTTGTTTAACTGTGAGACCACTTTTAGCTAGAATCAATTTGTTTCCAAGTTTGTACAATATGTGACTCGTAGACTAATGTACATTATCAGAATTCCACTAAGTATGTTGTGTTACCATTTACATTTAAAGTAAACATACAATAATTTCTTATATTATGTTATAAGAAATAACATAACTAACAAATGAAATTCATGTCGTACCCATTTACTCAAGGGATCATAATACTTTGTGGTTTATGTCCACTTTGGTCTACAAAAAAAGTCCCTGAAAAACATTTCACTTTTACGAATGAAATTTCCAGTCTATTATAGAAATATTGGCTCATTTGGTCAAGCTGTTGCAAAGTGAGATTTTAAACGTGGTTAACTACTTACATGCAATCGTCTTTCACTGGCAAGGGCTTCAGTCGGCTTTCTAATTTAATTATAGACTATTGAAAAAAATCTCAAGAATACATCAATTAAAAAAAAATAATCTATGGAGTTTTTTGTAACACATTGATCATTAAATCACAAACTGTACATTTGTAATAAGTTCAATTTATAACGTCATACTGTGGATTATTGATAAATTGAATACATGCCCCATTACACTTGCTGTAAGCTAATCTGGAGAAGACATAATACGAGATTATCAATCAGGTATGCCAACTTAACTGATGGCAACTACAATTTGTACCAACCTAATGATGTATAGAATTTCCAAAAATCATATAATCTTATGACTTAGTTCCCCAAATCAAGTTATATATTATATTTATATAGATATATATTTATATATATATTCAATAAGGCCCTATGGGTAAATAAATAGTTTAAATATACCTATTATAAAAATGTAGAAATTAAGAGACATTGAGTCAAATGCTAGGACTGTGTGAACGACAATAGAGGTTGTTTCACGTAGAAAATGAAATAAATAAACCCTTATAGAAGAATGGAGTTTACTAGCATTTTTCAAATGTAGTACGCATGCCTATTCATACCGAGTTTCAATTTAAAATCGTACTGTTGCAATCAGTTTGACCAATGCAAACCTTATGTCGACGTGATAACAGGCTCCCGTTAACGATCTGACCAGACGGAGCGAAGACATTAGTACTGCGGCCGACTCGGTATGCTGGGTCGATCCGGGAGTCTGGGGGGAATAGTAGGGACAGGGCGCCTACAAACACCATAAAACCAAAAGATAAAATAAAATGCGTACAAATTGAAGAAACAAAATACATTGTTACACACTTGGAAGGGGAAATGAGAAAACATCATAAGAATAGGAATTTTAAGGTTATAAAAGTGATTTTGTTTTATAAGAGAAAAAATAGGATAGTAAAAACATGGAAATAATATGCATGCAACTTCCCAGACCTAAAAACATCATGTATTTTAAAATAGAAATTCAGTTTTCATCTTAGCTAAATACAATTTCAATATTTTGATTTCTACACAATTAGGGGGAAAATAATAAGGTTGGGTATGACTTTGTATGTGAAATTTAATGCTGAATATATATTTTGTATCAACAAATGAGAAGTTCGTTTACCAACATAGCAAACACAAATATCACCGTTTGATCCGAGGTACAGCCGAGGTATTTCTCAGTGTATTATGATTTTTCATGACAAGGTTCAAGGTAAAAATTGCAACTGAATCTTTCAAAAGCATCACATTCCAAAAGTTGCTGCCAACTTTGTAACTACCAAAGATTTTATAATTATTTTGTTGGTAGACGACCTTCTTCAGTTGTAAATACACGACACAATGTACCACTTTACACTATATTGTATTCCAAGGAACAAAAAAAATTCTCATCCATTCATCAACTTTGTATGCAGTCAGACGTAGAACTAAATCCTAACTACGCACTTCCCAAGTATCAAGAAGTCTCAAATGGTCACTACAGTCGGAAGTTACGAGTATTTTCTTCAATATAGTCGGTTAGTAAATTACTGGTAGATGGATTGGATGCAAGCTGAGATAGGGAATAGCACACAAAAACCAGTTAACATGCATCTAGGTACCAAAAAAAAGTTGATGTTCAAATCCTTGACAAATAGGAATAATCTAGTTGGACTTGTAACATTGTGTCAGGTATAGTTTAAATAAAAACCTCACCAATTTTACGCTCGTTTCCTGCCGAAGATGAACAAGTAAATAATCGTAACATTATTCGTTGGTAAAACATATTTTATTCTTTGTAAATCAACCAACGAATTATTTATATAACATTTCATAATTGTGAAGGGAAGTGTATTATTTAACAACAATCAATAGTTAGTTATACATGAATATACATTATAGCTTATTATTAGTTACTGTAATATCTATTATAGAGTGATCAATAAGAGTTGAACGCTACTGTATTTTAATGTATGAAACAATGGCTGCATAGTCATTATCAACTCTCATTGATCACAATAATATCTAAGCTATCGATCCCATTCCAGAAAATGTTCAGCGTTTAGACTAATCCTACTTTACAATTAGATTTGAAACCTTTGAAAATGTCCCGTGCCATGCAGTACTTGATTTCCCAATTTGACGAGTTTTTTTTTTTTTTTGACAAACAACATTTCCATAGTTAACATACCAGTGTACCATGTTCGACTATAACAATTATTATTTATAATATATTTAGTTTGGTGCGATATCCTATTTTGCGTGTGGCATAATTATTACAAACAAAGAAACGACAATTGGTGTCGTGCATATATCAACAATTTGTTTTGGGTCTCATCAAGATGGTTGTTTTCTCTTGTGTGAGCTGAAATAATACTTTCCAGATTTGTAAAATGTATATATATATATATGTGTACTTTCTGTCGACAAATTTTGGCAAGTTCTTTGACTAATTTTGTATACGAAAAATCAATGTCAAAAACTACGTAAAATCGAGCACGGAATTCGAAGGCTTCTGATCCAGATTCAAAGTCATATCTTGGAAGCCCTTTTTGAATATTTTTCAGAAATAAAATCAACAAATTGTGATACAAAAACAGAGTTTTTTTCTGACACGGTTTTATGTAAAAGATTAATGTTTTTTGGTTTGGTAACTTCCACAGAAATAAGACACGTTACAGCATAGTTTTACTGAGTGCAAGGGATGAGTATACAGTACAACTATAATCCAAGCTTCCTCAAAAGCAACATGTAATCTACCCAACGTGAATTATTAGTGAATTCAAACAAAATGGTGCATACATTTTGCTTGAAGAGCAATGATTATTTATGTAATAATTTACAGGATTACAACATCAAAGCACCTTCACTTGGTAATGGTTATATTAGATTTCATTTAATTTTTGTGAAGGAACCCTAAGTCTTGTTTTTTGTTTCTATTTACATAATACATACAGGGTGATCATAGAATAATATTATACCAATTACTTAATCCTATCTTTGAGAACTGATGTATTAACATTTCTGATCACCCTATACTCGGTGAGATGCACGTCCTAGTATATACACATTTCAACTCGGTAGTTATGTGAGAATCATTGATGGACTCATCAAGACACTTATTATGAATGTGCCGACTTTGATGAAGGAATCAATGCATTCTTACCGAATCCTAGTGTATAAGCCACGAAAAAAGTGCATCATTAATATACATTATGAATACGACATAAAATAAACTATAATTGACTTGTATACACATAAGATTCACTACATATCAAAGAATGCGCCATACTATTAAGATACTTGGTCACTATTAGTATGACTTTGGGCTAAGACTGTACATAGAGATTTGTTTTTTTAATATATCCACCTAAGCATAATTCTATCACGGGAATGAACCAGGAATGTACGGTTAATAGAATTTACCATTTCACCGTTTCCCTACGCGATGCCTAACAAAACTATATATCGACAAGATTTGATGCTTTTTGTTTTAAACGACAACATTGCAGAATGCGTATTGTTGATTACATAGAACATATTACATAGAACTACGAGCTTGTTTTTATGCAACTTGGTTCATCCAAAAATAGAGCAAGGAATTTAGTTGATTTACAACATTGTTGGGATTTATACAGGAAAATTCCCACTGAAAATAGAGTTATTTTTCTTGCTTTTAGTTTGGATTCAAGTTGTCATAAAAACAAGATGAGATGACTACAAGAAGAATGTTTATCTAAACAACGATAGAGTTAAAATACAATTCGCCATAGTTGGGCAGACCCAACATTATTTACATAGCGAGAAAAGTGACGTCAATCTAATTTTGGTCTTTTCTTCGGGACTTTTCTCGGAATGAAACAATTATACAGACCTCTATGATTCTATAACATTGATATGAAAACACATGAATTAATGTAATACAAAGTGATTGTTTGTCTACAGTTTTTCTACAGGAATCAATCATTTTAATAAAGAGAGCATTCTGGCAGTTGGACTAGGTTGGTTGGAACACCTAGATACTTTGAAAAAAAAAAATGTACGTATATTTATATTTTCAATATCGTACGTACTAACAATGTTTATTGATTAAATTGAAAATAATTTAATAGTACTGGTACTTCATTTTTCCCCTACTCTGTAAAATAACAAATACACTTCTACCATTGCAACAACCCAATCAATAAAGTTCCAAGATAGGGAAATATATTGCAACAAAAAGCTTTCTCCATATTTTGAAGTATCTCTAGTACATTGTTGCATTATTATCCTACTTACTAGTATATTTATTAATATTAGGTGCGACCTACGCTATCCAGTCTAGAAGGTATTGTCACCATACGTGGTAGCCGCATGTGTTACCGGTACTAGCACTACACTTATTAAGAACTGGATGAGCACTTACTAGTCAACTCGATTAGCAATAAGGTAATGAGTAATAACGTATTGCACATGTGCGTGTTCTGTATACGTACGGAAAAAACTAAAACGCAAACTTCTCAAAAATAAAAACAAACAGAACGCTAGTATTTATAGGCAGTATAGGCCTACTAGACCTCTTTATAACAATAATATTACGAATCTAAATACAAAATATAATTCTCCGATACATATATGAGCTACCCTCTTATTATACTGTAATTTAGAACTAATATAAATATAAACAGTAAATCTAAATGATATATTTCATTAATGTACATCAACGTAACATCTAGATCTTGCTATTTATTGCCGTTGTGTACAGATAGTGAATTCAGCTGGAATTATGGAATATTGGAATGAATGTATTACTGTAGTCCGATTCGAACGGTCCAAGCCACTACGCATTCAAAACTAAGCATGGATGACTTACGGTAAGTTTTCTGAATATATTATAGACTAGGTTATCAATAATATTTGTATATTTATAGGTTACTTTATATGTATCTTTCTTATGGTCACTACTAGAGCACATAGAAAGCTCAATCGGCCTCCCAATCAACAAACTGAAACTCATTTATTACGTACAAGTAAAATGTACTTCAACTTGATTAACGTACGGAAATAAATGTATAATACCGTACATGCAAAAAGTATATTCCTTACATGCTACATTTAATTATTCACTACAGCACTTCAAACATATTATTTATTAATACAGCCTAAGCGCAAATCGATGAACATTCTCTTCAAGTAAAAACATCCTAATCTCTAATGTGTCTTACTTTCAAAACGACGGATTAACAAACACAATTTAGATTCATCAGCTGCGATAATTTTCAGTGGCATTCCCAAACGATGGATTTTATTCGTAGAATGTAGAACTCGTTGAAAACAAGATACGAAACTACGAACGTTTTACTGAACGTTTCGACCTCCTTATTTCTTTCTCGTGAAAGCATTCATCATTTCGTTGGCGACTGCAGTCGTGACGGCTTGGCCAACAGCTAGCTGGACTCGCTGCGGGATCTGAGGCATTCCCGGACCAAACGGGCTCTGCCCCTGGCTCTGGCCCTGAGACCGACTGCAGCGCAAACAACAACAACGCGATATACTAAGCGCTAAGATCGGTACTTTCACAAGTACTTGAGCAATTATGACGATTGGCAGTAACTGAATCTTCTAACGAGCAATATTATATAAAAATGAATTCTGGTGAGATTATTTAAAGGTGATACTACCTAGTTGTTACATATACAACTTCATAAGAGATCTTAAATTGTGATCGTTCTTAAATTAGGCAAATAAAAATGGCAATACAAAATTAAATAGCAATCAAATCTGAATTGAACTTATTTTGCATGTTATTATATTTCCCCAGTTGCAAAAATGTACTAATTGTATCATTTGCATTGCGGTCGGGGTCTATCTTATATTGACAATAATATGAAATGGTAGTGTTTAAATGCATTTGCAATTAAATTCAAACTAATGAAAAATTGAATTGCACGGCAATTGCTGCGGTAGGCCTACTTTTCTCACTTAAGATACGTTAGCCAAACGGGATAACTGCGTAAGTCTCATGCGAAACTATATCTTGAACACCACTGACAGTCTATTGAAGACAGAAGAATGCATCTCATAGGCCCGACAGCTACGATGGTTTAAAACCACTGTCCGACCCAGGCCGACGTTTCAATAGTAACATCGTTTGAGGTAGGCCGTGGTTAAGACCCATAATCGCAGCAATCGGGTCTTACAATTAATAATATAATATATTGTTCATCAGTCAAGTAAAGAATTAATGAAACCAGCTTTTACAAGGGAGGCGGCTCTCATTAATGATGAACTTCCTAATGGTAACAAGTAATATATTTACATGTAAACAAATTCCCTCGTTGATTAATTACTAGTATACCAGTAGGCAATAATATATTTGGGGACATGATACTACATAACAAATTTTTGATAAGCATCTTAAAACAGTTGGAACACTTCCCAGTGGAGTACGGTAACAAAAAATGGAAACTTTAGTTTTATAAACTAATCTGAACACATTCAATATGATCAGAGGTATGGTAATCATTTTAAATTCAGTTAGAAGTTACAAGCAATCATTTCAACATTACATTTTGCCTCTAACTTCAAGTTAACTGTTGAATTATTAAATATCACCCGCTAGTGAGATCATTTTATCCGCGGTCAAAACCAATGAAAATATAAGTCTCACTTATGTAAATTCTGTCTGAAGACCATTTTGAAAGCTCTCGGATTTTAAAAAGATACAATTCTTCATCGAGAATTCTCGAATAAGAAATACAGAAGATCGAAATTTATGGTGAGTTTCATTTTTGTTGTTCAGTTCATTATTACCGGTAGCAAGTTTCACGAACTCTCAGAAGTTTCAAACTTCGCAATTAAAATGATCATCGAGCTGGCATTCACCCAGTGAAATATTCTGATCAACATTTTTTTAAACCAGAAATTCAATGAGAACAATCAAAAAGAAGAAGACGTGAAGCGGAAGTATTTTCATGTTAGCATTTTTGTTTTGTTTGGAACTACGAATCGGTTGTTAGTATGATATAAAGCTAGGATGTTGGTTTTAGTTTCGCGGCACATGCGTTTTACTGACGCCGCCTGAAAGAAAGAAACCACCACAAACGTCACGCCAAATGCACACCACAATCCAAGTCCGTTTCAGGCTACACACTCGGCAAAACACATTGCAAGGAAGGAAACAGCACCACACACCCACATAGCACAATTACATACACTCGCCAATGATAATAACAGAGTAGTAATAGTCTTTTTTTTCTCGAATTGTTACGATAATTAAAAAAATGAAAACTCACAAAACATGCTTCAATTTTGATTAATTTGCAATACCTTTGTTTATAAACAAAGTAATAAAGGAAGTAATATACCAGTACAGTGAAACAGAAAATAAATGAGTTCCATCGAATATGAGTTCGGTAAAAATGTTTTATTTTATACATAACGAAAAAGAACTGAAAGTATACACCTTGGCAATGTCGTTGTACATTCACGACTAGTTTACATAGTACAGTTATTAACATTGGTGAGCATACATCACATAGTGTACCAAATAACCAAGCAGAGAAGAAAGTGATTTTGGTAGAAAAAAGGCATTTTAGGACAGCTCAAACTTGTATCCTCGATACTCGATCAAAAGTAACAACACTGTGAATACAATATTTCAAAAATAATGCTAGAATCAACATTCTCTAATATGGGAACAAATAGAATGTATTTTCAATGTGTAATTTGATTCTTTAATACCTTCAGGTTACTTGAATGAACTTCAAGTATTATGTACTTTTAATCACAACTGTAAAATTAAATTGATTGGGACAGAATGTAAATTGAGTTGGAATATTGATTGTTTACAGCAAGATGAAAAAGTTGAAATCCAAATATCTAGTCCAATTTGTAATATAATGATGAAACAAACAACAAAACAAACCAATGCTAGAATTTATATATAGTATGTAGAAAATAAGTTACTAGTAAAAGTGAAAAGCAGTCAACTATAGAGAACTAGTAGACCTACAGATAAGAAAACATTGGCTATGAATCAAATTTTTTGGTTGGTATCAATGTAATCCTTTTTGTTATGAAAAAATAATAATAAAGGTCAATCAACTAATATTAAATAAATTGACAAAACAATGATTCACGGCTCCAGAAAAACTTTGAATTCAAAACGAGATAAGGTCATCGTTGACTCTTCATTGTGTTCGGAATATTGTAGAAGACCGTAGCAGAAAAGCAAGTAACATAAAAATGGAAGAAATTGAAAAATAATTAGGCAAAAAAGTAAATACACAATCATAAATTATAAAATTAATAATTCACAGTGCCACCTATCAAGAAAATCCTCCCCCCCCCCCTCCCCCCACACTCAGTTGTAATAATAAGTAGGCTTATAACTCATCGCACGATACTACATCTTATTCATCATCCTATCGTCTATTCGTAGACGGTAATTTGTAATACTTGATCGGGAATGATTATCACTTTTGTATCACTATTCAATTCATTGACTAGCATGTATTCGAATGACATTCGTGTGGCAAGTACAAGCAAGTAAATAATGTGTGTGCAATAACACAATATGAAAAAAAAATATGCCCGAAGGTACTTCCAAGAGTCATTTTCAAATAAAACGGTGTTTGACAAAAACAAAAATTACACAAAAATTATCTACCGGTACTTTATTTGTTCAATGATCAGGATGAATGCAATTTTCAACTTTCAACACCGCCTTTCGACTTTTGAAGATTTTGCTATATACTTCAAGAGAATCAACAGAGTGCAGTGTCATAGAGGTCATCAAACTATTGATTACAATTTGCAAACAGTCACATGTCATAGACTCATATAGCTTTGCATGTATTTGTTGTCAAACTAAAGTACCAGAGAGTGGCAAAGTGTAGTCTACTTTGAACTCGCACACACGTGCATTGGAATGTGTTAATGCCAAACGTTCCCGTACACTAGCCTACATTGAACACAGAAAATAATTTTATGAATTTTAATTTATTTTATATTTATGTTCAATCGAATAAGTGTACGGTTTGGTCCTACATAGTTCCTGTCATATCAATATCATTATTCATATACATATCAACATTATGAATTGATAATTGAAGTTAAATTGACATTCACGTATTAATTTGTAATAAACTATTTATTACTGTTAATTTTAATTTGGTTACCAAGCAACATTAATAAAATTACGACATGTGATAGGCCTACTTATATATAAAAAATGTTCTTGACAACAAAAGATCGGTAAAATTACTTCAATCATAGTTGAGCATCAATATAAATATCGTAGGACCTTGACTTATAGTTATCGTACCAATGGATAGGCATTAGTGTTTGATAGCTGTGACACCAGCTGTATACTAAAAACAAAAAATATGCTGTTACCGAGGAAAAAATTACACTATTTTCTTCCATATGAGTGACACTACTGGTACGCGTCTAACGTTTAGTATCAATTCTATATTGTATAATCTCTTCATTCGTAAAAACAGAAAGACAAACGTTTTCACATAATATTTAGGTTTCTTCTGCCTGCATTAAAGTCTTCTTTATAGAACATATCTCACACAAATCGGAAAAAAGTAATCTATCAAGCGAACAAGTGAATGTAGATTACAATAATCCGATTCAAAATTTAATGTGAACTTCATCTAATACTGAAAGAAACAACAAGATCCATGCAAACCTGAAATATTCAACAATTCAGCCTCCATTTTCTTTACTCTGGTGAGAGTCTGCGTTGAAAAATCAACTCGAGTTGCGTGCCCATCAGTACGATAGCTATAATCCAAGTTACTACCTCGTGTACAAAAGTTTTCTACCGAATCAAATTAATGCAATTGTAACTCACGATGGTATGAGTGGTGGTGGGAGGCCTCCCGCTTGTGGACGACCCTGGGGCATGCCGGGCCCAGGTCGGTTGGGAATGGCTGGCGCAGGTCTGCCTGTCGCGGGTACGATGGGTGGGGCGCGCGCCAACGGCGCCGCCATCGGCTGCATGGCGTTGCCGCGGCGTGGACCGCCAGGCGATGGAGGAGATAATCTAGAGACAAAACCAGATGTTGATCACATATGTCATATCATATATCATACTATCATCCCACTTATATTGGGTTCAACGACACACTCTAATAACGGTCGTGGCCTGCTTTTAAGGAACCATCCCAGTATTCACTTCAACGACAGAGAGAAACCACAAAAAAAAAACTTCGGTCGGAATGGTAGGCCAAGGCGGGAATTGGGCCCAGTAGATTGCATAACAGTTAGGTGGGCTAGCGACTGACCCAACCCATCTCAGTCAAAAGAGACACATTTTTCACCCACTTTTAAAAACAATACAGCAACAAATGATTCATGAAGAGAAAAACATTTGACAAGTAATCAAATACATGTCTAGATTGAGTATTCCTGATTAATATCCTCGGATTTTCTCACCCATACATCTTCAACATCAAGATCAACCATCCATTGCTGGTTTTCAAAGTCAGTTTCCGTTAAAGTGCTTTATATTATAGTATAGGCTATATAGGTCCATTTTTGTAGGCTTGTCCAGTGTCAATTTTATTTTGTTATCTAATAAAGAGCCTTAAAAAAAAGTATATGTGAATGCCCAGAAAAAAAAAGAAAATGATTGTTTCACAGAAATTAGCTATAACATTGAAGGTAGACTTGCAAGTACCTAGAGAATGTATCAACCATCTTGACATACTCCTAATCTTAGATCAGAACGTTTGAGATGCATGGCCTTGCATCATCACACACAACTGCGTGCAAACATGTAGGGCCTAGCTGACTATTCATCTCCAGCTTTGTGTACAATGAAATCTCTAACCATCGTTTTTCAAGAGACCAGGATAAAAAAAAAACATTCATGCAGGAAAACAATCCATTCAGGAAAATTCAACTTTGACTATATGGGAGTAGCTGGCAGGACCAAATGAATGACTAAGCAGAAAACCAATGGATTCGGGAACGATGCATAGAGGTTTCACTGTATTAGTCTACCCGGACTAATAGGAGAGCGTTCTCACCTCGGATTATCCAGTCCCGCTGGTAGCCAGTCGTTCTTGACGGGCGGCGGCACGGGCGTCGAGACTGTCGCCATGGAGACGTCGCCGATTATTCTCAACGCCTCCTTGCAAGCGTGGTACATGCGCAGCATCTCCTCTCGCTTGGTCGCCTCCTCGGGACTCTCTTCCATCATGGCGCTCTGGTCGCCCGATGCGTACAAGTGGGCAAGGAGCTCGCCTGAGAAGAGGTCACATTTTCAACGTTCAGAATAGAAAAATTGTCGCCATGGCAACAAAAATGGTTCTATGATGTTTCGAAAAGTGGAACATCAATTCCAGGTATCCATAAATGTATAATAAATAACACAACACAAGAATGAAAACAACCATTTTGGTCTACCAGTGGCATATAAACTATCGAATTAAAAAACAATGCTAATATAATATTGATGTTTTCTAGTTAAGATTTTTTTTTTTTTTTATTGGGTTTCAACGACGTATTATACTGATGGCTATGATCTATTGGCGTCGGTGGTTGATGAATGAGATGGTGGGATGATGAGATGAAAGGTTATTTTATCAAGTGTTTTGGATGGTTGGAAGGAGCCGGTTGTGGCCTGTTGTTAAGGAACCATCCCAGTATCAACCTGAACGACAGAGGGAAACTACGAAAAACCCCTGTCAGGATGGTCGACCATGGCGGGAATCGAACCCCGGGCTTCTCGAATGACGGTTCAGTGTGTTACCACTCGGCCAGGCGTCTCAGTGAAAAAAAAAAAATTATACAGATTAGAATGAAAGTAATTAAAATGCTGGCTTTAAAAATTCAAAGCATTTGATCAATGTAACAATCATTCACCAATGTTTCTGTATGATGATACAACTATCTTACTGCCACTGAGACCTAATTGGCAGGGTGAGAAGCTTGAGAACCAATACAAACAAATTGTTTTATCAAACATGCAAACTCATCAGCAGGTCAACAATTTACTCCGTTTTTAATTATTTCTGTTCGCTCAATAACCTCCCTCCCCCCCCCCCCCCCCACTCCCTCTACATCGAGACTAGGTGGGGCCGTGGGGGAATCCACTTACGATAATCTTGAGTGAAATAGTCATAACCAGGGTAAAATTTTCATATTGCACATTGCAACCAATTTTCATTTTTTTTTTATCTAGAAATTTGTGTTTTCTAGTAGGCCTACATCTTGATTAGTTCTATCGAACAAAGCAATTGCACGTTTAGAATTGTTATTATTCAATAGTTTAAACTTTAAAGCTCCCTTGAACATTATGGATAATGCATAAAGGTACCGATGAGGATCCGCCATTTTTGGTGAAAGTGCATCAAAATACCGGTACTTTCAATGGGCCACTAAAAGAAAGAATAAACCCCACCCATAACCCTTGCCCAAAAGCCTTCATATATAATTTTTTAAATATTAAAAAAAAAATGAAATTGGTCGCAATACGTTATATGGCAATATTACCATGTAACTAGTTTGAAGAACAAGAGAACAAAGATAAATTAAATGAACAACTCACCATTAATGAAAGACTTGGCATCGTTGATGATCAACATCATGATCGTCTTCGGCACAAGGTCACGGGTTGTTTTCGTGACGATCTTCATGTACGAGTCGACCAGATTACGAATAGTTTCCACTTGGCGTTCCAGTTGCGGATCCATGGACGCGCTGTCTTGTTTACCGCCCTGGTCGATGGAATAAAACACGATGAGACAAAAGGTTTCGAGAAGTATTACAATGATTACCGGTAAACAAGGCAAGTCACACATTTCTTACGAGCAATTTGACAGAATATGGAAGTTAAATTACTTGGCATTTCTATTAAATATTAACAAGCACTGATATTATAAGATATCTATTTGTAAGGATATATTAAAGAATATAGGCCTACTAAGCCTATAGTTTACATTTATTTGAAGATATAGCATAATAATTAATAACTAATTAGTAATAAGTCACTGGTCCAAATACTAGATGCAGGTAGTAAGAAATGTAACTTCAACTTTTGAAAGAAAAAATTGGAAAATAAATTAAATACATCAAATCATGTGAATTGGGTATCTTGACTTGATGTTTATCATAATCGAAATTCTATATTAGTATTAATATTCAATAGGAATTTTGGTTATGCCAACAATTTTACAAACACTGAATACGCAAACAGTAGGCCTACATTAATACCGTATAATAAGTCATAACCGTTTGGTTTCACAGTTGAACTCAAATCATAGCTATGGTAAATGTCATGTCGATGCAAAGGAAGTGCCTACTTTAGAGCGATGAAAGAGTAGGCCTATGTTCTGAAATAATGGTGCTCTGGTATCAACAAAACACATTCATTTAGATTATAGCTCTAACCCAAGATGCATCTTGCTCTAACCCTATATAGGTTATACATCGATAAATTAATACTGTCATAACTACATCTAATAAATACATTTATAATACAAAAAAAAATGAAAAACTTGAATCTAAAAATATTTTATATTTTGCAAATGGAAATACTCAGGCCGATTATTAAGAATTCAACGAATTCTATTTTTATATTTTATATTTCATGGCTTGGACAACTTAGTGCTATAAAATTGCATTCAGTGTGACAAGGACAACAATGGATTTAGCAAAATATCAGTTATCCATCAGCTACTTTGGAATAATATAAAATACTGAATCAACATTTCAAAATTGTGCATTAAAATTGTAGTAAATTTTGTGAAAACAAATATCTTTTCATTAGATAAAAAAGTGGTATGCATGCCCGTTTCATTTTTGTCCCATTACCCCAAGTTTTATAATCAATTATTTAATTTATCATTTGTACAGGTAGCTAAAAAGTATGCGGACTTCATAAAAACTAAAACCCATACTGGGAAAAATGATCAGCTTGGAGGGAATTCACTATGAAAAAGCATTCAAAAGATCTACATTTCTAAATATTGGAACAATTTTCATCTCATTTCGATCAACAATCATCACATACAAAATAAAAACAAACATCTTGCCAAGTTGACTCTCGCTCTTAAAATGGGTTAACGAATAAAATCTCAAAAAATATGCAGACCTTATACTAACTACAATGTGCAAATCTAGCTACGACATACTACAACATTCCAGTAGTACGAACCTCATAGCCGTCCTGTAGAGGGAAAGAAAACAAGACCAAAAGTGTAAATTGAGTGTTTTTACAGGTGATATTTGAATAAAATAGAACGAATGTGTAGGGCCTATATTATATACATCCAATTCAGGAGCTGCCACTAGACTACGCATTAATGATTGATTATTGTTTGCTTAACAACCCCACCAACAGCTAGGTTATACGGGGGTATGAATGATTGAGCTGGTGATTATGAATGTATGAATTGATGATCAGTGAGAGGACATTTACAAAAACCTATGCCTTATGCGGGATTCAAACTCACACCCAACGGTGATTTCAGTTTCTGAAGCGGTGCCTCAGCTGACCGAGCTACCGAGGGAGGCACTACGCATTAATAACATTCTTTCAAACTGCTGAGATTAACCAATATTTCAGATTGATGTACGCTATTATTTATCAACTGGATTCTCACGAATTGCATCCCTCTATAATGTGACTAGAAAGAAAATGAAGTATGATCTTATTCTTTGTTTGAGGTGCTGCATGTGAATAACAAAATGTTAGGAGAAAATCACTCGGCAACAGCACTCCACACGTCCAAGTCAATTATGTAAAATCATGTAAACTAGACAGGCAGTAATTAGTTCTCAGTGCAGTGATTAGGTATAAAGAGAGAACACGGCAAAAACAAATAAAATAAACAATAAGATCTATGCTCGTTAGAGCCATATTTTCCCTACGAACATCACGATATTACCAACACAATTTGTGAGCCAAGATGAGATGCCAACTGATTTACCAACACAATAAAGTTGGATTAAGTAAACCTATATAACATCTTCTAACTTTCCAAAAACGTACAACATTTGGGTTATATCAATTTGAGATAGGCCTGATAATTTTTGGATTTTAGCTTCACTAAAATGCAACTTTAATTCAGCAAGATGTGGCTTATACGAGCATAGAACGCAGTGTTTTAAAGAAAGTCCAGCACCGATTTTATTTCGTCGTCTTCTCCGCTACCCTCCGCCATCGACTCACTTACCCTTCTACCCTGGAAGGGAGATAAGAAAAACATTTCTTTTGGCACACAAATACCTGGACAGGTTGCGACGTATTACCATTTTTTTTTGTTATCATTCTCAAGCTCGTTCTTGTTAAACTGCTCTGCATATATCTTAGTTGATCGAAAGGAGAGAGAGAGAGAGCACATAAACAACGAGGAATCGTTAACCGAACGTAACCAAGACATATGGAGGGAATATATATTCAACACTGCACTGGGACTGGGATGTTGCCACGGGGAATGAATTCTGACTATCCTATTAATTATCCTGATCCTATAATCATCCTAATTATCCTAATTAGGCTATTCTATTAGAGGCCAAAAAATCACAAATTATTTTTACATAAAAATATCGATTTCACAAACACAGTTAGGCAACTTCTTTGATAAACTTTGTCAAGTAGAGAGAAGAGCGAAAGTAAAAACATAGACGTATGTGTCGTTATATCTTGGGAAATACTTAAACTGTTAGTTTCAGTTGTTTTCAGTTGAATTTAAACAGAAATGGTCAAGCTAAGCCGTTGATATGCGTCAAATGAACTATGAATGATCAACGTTTTAGGAAGCATAGTCAAAGTGATGTGTAACTACTATTAAAAGATCTTCTGAAACAGTGCACCATTAAGCGTACAGTTTGAAATTTGAATGTAGTGTAATAAAATAGTATCACAACATACTATATTAAAATATCCAGTCAATAAATTTAACCTCTTCTTTTTTGTATAACTTAGGCCCTATAAAAGTTGAAAGAAACAAAATAGGCCTATTATACCGCCAGTTCTAGATAGATCAACATTAATGTGGAAAACATGAACAGATACTAAAATCTGGCATGGAAGCAATTTTAAAGCAATATACGCAGTAATTTTGCCAAGCTACAAAAATTGAGTCTGTCGCGCCTTTTGGCATCATAAGCTGAAATTGTCTTTGACTGAAGGTATGAAACACTATTCATCAATTTTGTCATTCAAAGAATTCTTGGCACATTCAAATAAAGTTATCCATTGTCACTCAAAGGATTACACTCAAAGGTTATCAAAGGATGTACTACACGTTTTTTGACTACAGTATATCAATATTTTCATAAAAATAACTCAATTGATCTAGCTTACCTCCTCGCCATTATTGGCCTCTGCGGCCTTCTCGGGATAGACGCCTGCTCGCAGGAACGAGGCCTTCCACGAGTCCACGTCGTCTTGGTTTTCACAACTCAGCTCAAGTTGTTTGTAGTCCTAAATAAAAACACAAAACAACACAAATGAGCCCATAACAGTTATTAATAATAATGATAATAAGTTTTTTATTTAGTTCAACTTCTTCACAGAGTTATAGAACATGTCATCAGATGTATAATATAATATATGTATACTTGAGTGCATATATGTCATGAAGAATAACATAAATATTTAGCCTATTGGTTGAAATGTTGAATGATAAAGTAAAAGTCAAATGTTGAATGTGTTTAAAACACTTTGTTGTCATGGTATAAAGCTTAGATGTATTCATTGATGGAGTAAAAGCACTTGTCTAACAGAAATATCTTGAGCTGTGCCTTAGAAGCTAAGTTATTTTTAATTTCGTTGATGGATTGAGGTAATTTGTTGTAGTCAAAATATCAAGTTGCTACTACGGTAACTATAGTACCTACAGTGTATTTCTAATATCGATTATGAAATCAATGCCTACAGGCTACAACTACAGAAAAGCAATATTTTTTTACAATTTCTACTAAACTAGGTCTAGTAAATGGCAATAATGTTCTGAAAGATCAACTTATGAAACACAGTTGAAAGTTGGAAAGTTCACAGGTAACAGTTGGAAACATTTAGTTTGTACAGTGAAACCTATATCCATCGTTTTTCAAGGAACCAGAAAAATAAAACTATCCATGCAGGAAAACGATCCATCCAGGAAAATTTAGCATTGATTATATGGGAGTAGGGTGAGAAAAAAATGAATGATGCAAGCAGGAAAACGATGAATCCTGGAACGATGCATAGAGGTTTTACTGTACTTCCAAACGAATATAAGATTAGAAAAGTGAAAAAAATATAGGGCCTCATATGCCTAAATAAAAGTAAATAAAAGCTTGACAAATGACAACAGTAAAAATAGCAACTCTTGATGAATATAAAAAACGTACCTTATAAACGTTCCTGCCTTCCGGGTTGAATAGCGCAAACATCGGTCGTCGCGACATGAAACCCTGTTCAACGTCACGCAGCCTCAAGCCATCCAACGAGAGCATGTATTTCTTTTCACGTTCCTGCAATCCAAAATACAATTAATCATTAGATGAGCGTAGCGAAGCTTTCCATTTCACACCCTGAAAAAAAATAGGGCTTCGTTTTTATGTGTGTTTTTTTTTTTTTTTGTAATTATGTACGCGGCATACAGGTCAGAGAAATGAATCAATCAGCTTGAAACTTTTTCTGAACGTTGGTGTTATACCAGAATAGGTTGGGATTGTTATTCAGAGGAATCGGTCGGAAGGTTTTTCCGGAAAATAATCGGAAAGTTTGGAAAATCCTCATAAGAATAACCCGGAGGAAAAATACTTGAAAAACAAGAATTTTTCAAAAGCTCTCAAATTCTCACAGAATATGAAAAATACTATTATACACCTTTTCAAAGATTTTTACAACAATTGAATGAGAAATAATGAAGAAAACGCAATAAACGTGTACATTTTATTGAATATTTGGATCAATTGGTTCTGCAAAGTGTTTATGCAACAGGTTGCAGGTTACTATAAATATCAACAAGTTGCAGGTGAGGTTTTTGAACGTTTGAAGTAAGTCAAGGTTTGTAGATGTAAATTGAGCTGACAAGTTATTTTTCATTCTAGATTGCCATATTTCTAAGCTCATCTCACAACGCGCATCCCGCGTTTTCCTAGTCTAGTAATAGAGATCACTACTGTTACCAATAATCATTCTATCAGTTCAACACTTCAGTTTTGGAAACAGAAAACACTATTAATTTATGAATAACACAACATTTGGGTACATCGTTTGACGATGTTAAAAAAAAGCGATAAGTAACAAAAGTACATATAAATTAAATAAGAAGTTTAGGAATTGTTACAAAAATTTAAAAACCGTTTAAAAAATTAAAGGAGAATAAGTACAATCTACCAATTAAAATAAATAATGAACAGCGAATGATGTACAAAGTCACGGGGTACACAGGAATAATCTTTGCATTACCGGGCATCATCAAACTAATCACCACTTGGAACTGAACAAATTATAACTTTACGAGATTTCCGATCTACTAATTTACAAAAACAAACAACATTCCTACCTCGTCACAAAATTATTAAACGTCATAATGGTAACGAAAATGACAAACCTCTTCATCCTTAAACCAGGAGATATTCTCGGAGGTGAGGACGAACCAGTAGTCGCGCGACCCACCCTTCATGATGCCCAGGTTGTGTATACACATGTAGCCCTTGCGGATCACCTGGTTGCCGAGCTTGCGGCCCGCCTTGTTCGAGTTCTCCGACGTTTGCTGTGCACTGAATACAACACTTCAAATGCACATGTGATACTCACACGTGGGCCCACCACCACGGGTATAGAGAAACAAACGGGGAGGAACGGATTCACACGAGACGAGAACAAACACATTGCAGGAGGAAGAAGGCTGGATTTGCTGCCAAATACTTTATAAGTTTCAAATAACATTTCTGTACCGGTACTTGGAAATTTAAATATTTCAATTTTTCGAAATAAATTTACTTTTCAACGAGTTCATACACGAAACTCGAAAACTGACACATTAAATTTAAACTCGATGAAGAACAAACGAAAATCACTCGGTAGAACTGGTAGAAGAATAAGTTACTTAAGAGAAGTATAAGATCAAACTATATTATAGTCTGTACATGAATTATGATAGTACCATATATTGGAACAGGCAGCTGTTAAATACACCAGTTGAATGATTCGTATTCAATTAGTCATTCAATAAGCAATTCGAATAGAAGTTGAACAAATATACAACTTCCAGTTTATAAAGTATTCTGCACATTCAAGGAGAAAATTGGATGATAAAATTATCGTCCATCAGGCTATAAAGTCCAGCACAGCATCTACTTTGAAACTTCACACCAACGAATGAAGATCGTTTCAAAATCCAACCTCCTTAATGTGATGAAGCAGCGATGCAAAACCTAAGCATTGTACATCACTCAAAACAGCATTGTACCCCTCATCGCAAAGGAAGCAAAACAGCGGTAAAGAAGTTGACACAAATATAGCTTTGACAAAATCACAAACAAATGATTCATGAACCAGTGACATATAACAATTACGGTATTAATAACTTGAAGTATTTACAGTTATTATCCCCTAGTGAAGAGAGACATGGTTAGTTCATAATAAATATTATATAAAATTGAAATTATATGAAACTGCATTGAATCAGTATTTACAAATATGAATTCCCATTGTTTCCTTCATTACGTTACTTTTGCTTTACTTTTTAATTTCTATCAAGCATAAAAATATAATTTCTAATACTATACCTACACCTACGAGTTTGCCAAAGAAATCTGTGAAGAGGTATGTAGGCTGATCTATTAATTAGGAGCTACAGTTATGAATCAAAAGCACGAGTTTAGAACATTTTTTTCTCAATGATGATGTACGCTGACAATAAAAACTGTCCATAGCAATTCTGTTGAACCATGTTCATAAGTGGGTTACAGTTGTAAATCTAATAGACCCAGCTTTGACTTGAAAATACGTTAATTCTCATTCAATTCAAGTTTGCCGATCAAACTTATTGGGTTGTTACTACATTTATGTGTATATCTGTAGGCCTACTATGTGTATGAATGTGTGAGTGTGATTGAAAAGTTGAAACTGTTTACACTAATAAATGGCAAATAAAAATCGAAAAAGAGTACAGAAATGCAGGTTAAATCAAGACACACCTAAATGCAATAATTTGAAAAAGAGCTCGCAATTAGTTAATGGAGAAAAGTTGCAAAAAAAAAAACTAGCAATTTGTATTGTGAGAATGCGCAGGAGCATATAGATTCATGGCATGCGACTGCACACAGTGCTAATGCAGCATGCGGGCAGCTTATGAGCAATTCTCACAGAATACTCCTTACTCAACCTTATACTTCGCGGTACACGCGGCTCAAATAATTCGCACAAACAAAATCTCAGCTACCTAGCCACCATTACAGTCGCAAAGGAGCTCGTTTGCTAGTAGTAATTTGTACAGATACTTTATTACAATCAACTAGAGGGGGCTGGGGGGGGTGGTGGTGGTGAGGACGGCTCCACTCTCAAACGTTGTACGGGGGGAAAACAACGGAACATTGTAAAGAGTAATAAGCAGCATGCCACTGACATTCATGAAGATATAAAATTATGAATGTTTGCATTTCCATACCCGCTAACTGGTTTAGCTAAGCTGCTAAAATCAAAAATAAATATGTCACAATTATGTGTCAGTTAAATTGTTTTGTATTTGTATAAAATATACGAACATAGAGAATGAAACTGAGAATCAATATGATAGGTATCTGATGACAGAAGAGAAAATAATACTGACATAATAACTCATCATAACAGTTTTACTGAGTACTATTAGCCTTATCATTGTTGTTATAAACGAGTGTAAATCAACGGTATTCAAGGTAAAGATCACCTACCAATCTATCACTTATCCCTTATCTTACGCCTCTTTTCAGATATGCCTCTCAAAACCCCAAAAAAGAAAACAAAAAATACTCATAGGACTTATCTGTTAGCATATATACCTCTATATATATATATATATATATATATGTTTTATTATGACATTTCAAGTCTACTAGATTTATGAAACTGTAATAGCCCCAGTTCTCAACATTAACCATATGTGTAGTAGTAGGCCTACTATAGTCGAGCAAATGTTTATATTCAACAATATACTGAACATTGGTTGGCAATACTGAATGAGTAATCAATAATATACCAGAAAATTTCAAAGTAAAAATTAACAAGTAAAACAGTAAAATTCGAATTGAAATACTAGAAGTGTACCATTGTTGGTCAATATAGGAAAGTTGAATTGGAAGTTGAATTAGTGAAATTACTTTAGTCCAAGCTAGTAACGTTGTGTGTTGAGCAATAATTAAAATGTTTGAAAAATAAAATGATCAAGTGGAATCACACTGAAATAAATGAACAGCCTCACATGTTCAAGTGATTCAATATGTCAGCCATGTTACGTAATTAGATCTGCGTTACCGTACTGGTAAAATAAAAATCTGGGATTCACGTTAAATTCCAACAAGGGCCACGTTTTGTACGAATCGGTTGAAAGGTTGTGCATCTCTGCACCTCGTGTCGTTGAAAACTAGCCACGCTTGCGGAAAGATCCATCAAAATATCAATGTAAACAAAAATACATATATCATATTGCAGTTAAATTTGTCCTAATGCGTTCTAGATTTACTTATGGCTCTAATACAGCCATAAGTAAATTTAGAATGCATTAGGACAAATTTAACTGCAATATTATATGCTCAGATTAAATGGCAACTATGATCTTATAGTATAGGTATGTGTGTGACAAATGTTTTAAGAACAAGTCTCAAAGTTGAAAGTAGAATTCAAATCCTCGTAAAACGAGCCAGTTTATTTTTCTTTCCGCAAGTGTAGGTTATTGACATGGAGATAGGCATCACGTTAAAGTGAGATAATACGTTCAACAGTGCAAGTCTATAAATAGAACTAGAAGTGTGAATTGAAAATATTGTCATTTCTGGTTGAGTATGAGATTTTCTATGATGACAATACCAAGAAAAAACAGAGATGCTAAAATTACCATGAGCAGTCAAACAGTCGAACAGGGTCCCTAACACACAAAAATAATGGGCCCCAATAAAATTGAATTTAAGAGGCCGCAGGCGCTCTACGAGGGCTCGTTGTTCACTCGCTTTAGACTCGAGTTTAACATGCATCGTGTGCTAGGTGCAACCCATAAACTAGCCCGCCGAACTCATATTCAAGTAAACGCCGTTAATTCCCTAGCTCACACTTTTGATATATTTCACATTTTATTTTTTTGGGGGTATTCAAAAATATGTAGGCCTATCTAGGTTTACGCATTCACGAAACTTTTTCATTTTTCATTTGAAGAATTTGAAAGATTAAAAAATTTTTGTTCAAAATTCTGTAAATGCGGTAACCTTCATTTTTCAATTAGGGTATTAACAGAATGCAAAAACGATCATATTGATATCTAAAAAATTACGGCCATGAGAGTTTGCGGCGTGTAATGCGAGCGCCTACGACCTCTTAAATGTTCTTCAAGCTTTTCAAGTAGTCTGAAAATATCTTTAGCTTGTTTTCAGCTTTCTTGTTCACATATCACCAAACAAAGTAACGTTGGCTCTATGTAAAGTGAGGGCCGATCTCCATGTCAACAAATGTTTAGTTTCGAAGAAGTATCTGTGAAATAAACTTACTTGGCAAAGCCGATGAAATCTTCGTGGTTCGTGTTCATGTATGCCAGCTCGCAGTCGATGAGCAAAATGACTTGCTCTTTGCACAGCTGCTCTTTCTGACGAATGTACGTTGTGATGATGCGCTCGGTTTCTTCTCGCAGGCGTGGGTACCGAGCCATCTACGGAAGAAATATCCCTCACATCAACAGCCACAAATGTTGAATGATATGATCAAGTCAAGACCTATGTCACAGACCAATCTAAAAACCTTGCAACATTTTTGTTATAATTTCAAAACTATTGTAATCTGAGAGGATATAAGTCGGGCTGAATCAGAAGTAGATGAAAATATTTTTAAAACAATTGTTCAGGGCATCATAATATTATAATTTGCCACTGCGGGTAGAAAGAATATTGTTTTCAAGAAATTGTAGTGACAAAGATATATTTCAATTGATGTCTAGAATTGATGATACAGTTTATTTCAAATTTAGCTGTGATGTAAATCACCAACAGTATATGGGTTACATAGCTGTGTGCTGATAGTCAATTACATCACAACTCTAAATTGTACCGACATTCCCAATTTGAAATGAACCATGATTTGTTCCAAGCAAAAATAAAAAATATGCCAGTTTTACCTTAATTTGTTGAAAAGTGTTATTTCTGTTGTTTTTTGTGTGTTAAATTTCAGTATTATGATGCGGTTTATTTGATCATTTGTACAAGCATCAATAATTAACAATCAAATAAACTTAAAGGAATATATCATCACCAGGAAATACCTGAATAATTTCGTAAATAATCAAGAAATGATTTTAATTCTGCTGTTCTATCCTTTCTAGAACTTGGGTCACAGATAAGGGATTTTTCTTATCTGTGGTTTCAGGTTTGATGTGCACACCATGAAAAGTTAAAAGAGGTCTAGATGGGAAGGAAAAACAATAACGGCACTCGTTTGCGTAATTTATACTTGATGTTTTTCATATTGTAGGTACCTGGGTGACAGGATAATATCCGAGAAATGCACTACCCATAACCAACCCAGGAACCCGAAAGCATCACCAACATAAAGCTATAAAATATGTAGCTTGATAGCTACACCTATAACATAGTAGTACTGTAGTACGCCTATAGGCTATAAGGCCAAGGCCTATAGTATATAGTATAGTGAACTGTAAGACCACATATGATAGCGTGTTTTACAATCGTTTCTAGAATGAGTTACCACACTTCATTTAAATACAAGTCAAGTTACGATGACAGTAGAAATTAGTGTGCTGTATTTATTACAAAATCATTCAACGTCAAAGTTCATTAAACACAGTCAATGAATGGATTCAAGTTGATCCGAAATTATTATGCCGATGAATGAGGATAATAATGGCACGGATCTCTTTCCTATAAAATTCTACAGTATTAAATATCTTTCCTCTTCTCCCCTCCCCTTCTCTTTATACCCTCAACACTGTTCTAATGCAATATTATTTACCTGATTTAAAAAGGGCGTCAACTTTGCATAATTATAGAATATATATCTTATCTTCAACTTTTCGGGCAGGAAAGAACTAAATTTAAGAAATAGCACTTTCATATTTGTCAATGGAGTGATAAAGACCACGAGTACTTGGCTACAAGGTGAATGTAATACAGGATGGGGTTATCAACTTGTGAAGATCTACAACTTGGCTGTATAATGATTACGATATATAACATTGAAAGAATGCTCTAAAGTCAAGATTTTTCTTTTTTTTTTACAAATTGATAGTTATCAACTTATAAATTTTAATTATTACTTATAAGTTCAATTACTTCTGTAGGATACAACTAGTAGGCCCCTAATACAATAATAGTTGGAGAAATGCTATATGTGCTTTGCTGACACACAGAAGTTGTATGAACATACATCATTAGAAATGACTGGTGATAGTGTTCAACTATTTTATAAATTGTACAAATAATTACCACTGCTACAGTTCATATCCTTCAAACCTAAGCATTTGGTTCTTTTAGGATATAATGAATCAACTGAATAGACCAATCAAAACAACGTACGAACCTACGGTACTTTGGTTAATTAATGATGTGTAAACATTTTACATGTAAAACAAAATTGAGTATTCGATGTCAAATGACTTGGTGTGTATAGGAAAAAAGCCTGAGGCTGAATATATGAATTGGGTGAAATTGGAAGAAAGAACAGCAGCTTACCGAGATTTATGAGTAGAGAAAGGCCTACTCATAGTGGAAAGCCCGTTGATAGAACACATAGAGATGAAAGTTACACGAGGTTTCGACGTTTCGGCTATTGCCTTGGTCACAGTAGAGTAGAGAGTGATGAACTGATGAAAACTGATGAACTGATGAGCCTTCATTTATGTACAGTTCATCACTCTGTACTCTACTGTGACCAAGGCAATAGCCGAAACGTCGAAACCTCGTGTAACTTTCATCTCTGTGTTCTATCAACGGGCTTTCCACTATGAGTAGGCCTTTCTCTACTCATAAATCTCGGTAAGCTGCTGTTCTTTCTTTCCCTTTCACCCAATTCATATAAAATTGAGTATTCCAATTTTACATAATATTTGATAGTAAGATGAAGCTAAATTGTGGTATATTATATCTATGAGAAGGTCAAATGATACAATATCTTTGATAGCTATCAACTTGTATGTCTAGAATAGGGTTGGGGTAGTTGGCTTCAAAGGCCTACTTGAATAATAACAGTTCACCATCACAGCTTCGGGAACTTACCCTATCTGTGCACATACGGACAACATTGGATAACTCAGCAACGCACAAATCAATACATTTAAGACTCGGTTCTTTCAATCGATTGATTTGCTTTTTCACTATCGCTTCGAAAGCCATGTCAGGTGTGAAGAGGCCAACTCGAATGCCTGTTGAAAAACAATGAATTTGAGAATGACCATGGTAAAAAAAGGCACAATAGCTCCAGCCATCAAGTAACGTAGACTTACCGTGAATGTTACGAATGGCAAACGCAATCTCTCGTCTCAAATCCTTCTCGTCAAACTCCATCTTCACGATTTCGAACGGGAATCTCTCGTGGAAAAGACGGTTGATCTTTGCACCTCCAGATAGCTCCATGGTATTAATTTGTGCTGATCCAGAACCTTCGATAGTACGCTCAAAATCTGACTGGAGTGACTGGATCATTCTTGAAAAGGAGAAATATCACAAATTTATATTTACTGAAGTTTATACACCGGTACAGGTAACTCAGTGCTAACCCACTTAATCCATGTGGCCAAGAGAAGAGGTTAGACCGGGCCTCGATTTGATTCCCATCACTGTCCATATTCACACTTTACAGAGCTTATCATGGTTTCCCACAGTAGTTGCGGTAAATGCCGTCGTGGTCCCAACAATAAAGACCACGACCATTTCCTTCCCACTATCCTTCCGAACAGATAAGAAACCTTCATCTCATCATTCCATCATTCCATTAATCATTTATCCAAAGCCAGATCTTAGTTATCATTACAGTACATCATTGAACCCAATAGGAATAGATATCAACAAAAAAACAGGTTTACAACTAAAAAATCAGAGGGTTAAAAATGATTGAAAACACTTACTGTAGCATAGCTTTAGTCTTGAATGCTGCATCGTCAGGCCTGAAGTGTTTATACTGGTCAACATCCTTTTCGAGCGTCAATAATTGTTTCTGGAAAAAAAAATACCATTCAGGTATCAACATTATGAATAAAATGAGGCTCACCTTATAAATTTGGGTTGTACATACAAAACTAACGTTATTACTTCAGGTTGGTGACGTACCTGTAGCTTATCTCGGAGCCCAGGAAGCGTATCACGGATGTGATTGGTAAGTTGCTGATTCAACACTCGTTGAAGGTATGGCGTTCCCATACGATCAGCAATGTGCCGATATGCCGGGTGGCTGAACAAAATTTCAACCAATTAATTTTGTAAGAGAATAATAATAAAACAGGGTTTGGAACAGGTCAACATTGACAGATATTTGTGAATAAACTTGAGGCACTGACCAACAATAGGCCTGTATCACTTATCTGAGAGATTTATTGTGAAGGTTTCTCCTGCAGCCAATAAAAACATCCCATCTGAAGCATATAATTTTGATCTCTTCAATATTGTTCTTTAATATAACTTTCAGTGTTGTTCGATCAGAGATAGAAAAGTACGAATGAAAGTCGAATCAAAATCATAAAATATAGAATCTAACAAAATTGAAAGCTCATGGCAACCTTGAAAACCAAGGATGATATTACCTTAAGAAGAATTTCCTCTCAGCTGCCAGAGCAGCCTTTATGTCTTTACGTCCCTCAATGTCTTTTTGACTGCGATTGACAACGCCAATGTAGCCTCGTCTCAGAGGTAGCAGTTTATTCTCAAGGATTTCTCGCGCATCTGTTCCCTCGTCCATCAAATCCAGCTTTGTTATTACACCAATCGTACGTATCCCTTCAAGATAAATATATACACATACATTAGATCTATAGAAAACAATATTTTTAGGGTGATTTTACATATTAACATTTCTCTAATATAATGGCATAAATTTTTTCTATTATATTATATATAGGCCTATATTATATTTTATATACATATTAAACCCAGATAACCAATTAAAATGGGCCAGGGGGTGTTTCCACCACTTCTTCTATGGCAGACTTCTTATATACGGTAGCTACTAAAATTAAGACAGATAAAAGCAGTGAAAGAAATACATTTCCAAGGATATATAAGTGGCCTATAATGTCACTCATTTTTGTGAAATGCATCGGACAGCTATAGAAAAAGAACCATGCAACGCAGCTTGCAAAATGTCATGTCTTGTCAACTGAGGTAGGATATCTTTTAGTTAAACAATGTAACAATTAGTGTACATCCAAAAACCAAGCATCACATTGTGACATTGAGGTAAGTAAGTAGAGAGTAGTAGACTATGTTTGAATTCACTATTTTCAGTAATTAACTACTTGACAGTCGGGAGTACGAAATCACTACCCTACCTCCCAGGCCAGGTTTTTTCCCCTGTTGTGTTCTGTTGTGTTCTTTTGTTCCCTGTTACAGATACTTGTGTTTATATGGCCTTTCATAACTCTTATAGCAGAAAACAATGTTTTTTTGCATTGATATATTGTTGTACTTGATATGTGAAACAAGAAATTTGCCAACATCACTTTTATTTAGCGTTCAGAGTTTTGTCAACTTGACATATATAGCCCAGAACAATGTTTTGGAATAACAGCTGACTGTATGCTATCATTTTCCAATACATTGGCGTATTCATTTAGTTTGTAGTCTAGCGTAGTTATAAGGTCAATAGCGTATTCTATCGGCCAGAAAAAAATTAAAAATATCAAAATAAATTGCAATACGTAAAAGGAGCCGTTCTATTACATTTTCCGGTAGAGCTGTGAAGTTAAAATCCCTTTCAAATGAGCTATTGTGCAACTTGGTATCTTTCTTATAACCCTAGATAGTATAAGAAGCGTAGACTCAACACATGGGAGAGGGGAGGGGGAATTCCCCCCCCACCCTAGCTATTGAACTATTCACAATTTTACTAGTATCTAAACCCATAGTGTATTTGAATCCATGGTTACATGTGGGACCGATAAAATATCTTTGACAGTAATACCTCTCTCTATCCCCCTCATCTCTTGATCGATGCAATACAGAAGTGTTACATAACACAACGGTACTCTATTGGATTACAATTAGGCCTACCAGCCCCCAAAACAGCTCTGATATGTCATCTAACTGCAGGTTGTTTTAACATAATACAATTATTCTCATAACTGAGAAATAGATTCAGCTCAGTACCATTACTAGAATAGCCCTTGAGATATGGTACTTGATGTTTTTTCATTGCTATTCACAACAAGAATAGAACTTGAGAGAGTTTTTTTATCAACTTCAACAAAATGTGTGGGCATTAAGTAAGAACGTTTAGTATCCTGGGTGGAAGTGAGGAAGTACAGATAGCGGCACAACTTCACGTGTGATCATATGATCGGGAATATAATTTAAAAGTTTGAATATTTACGAAAGAGTACAAGACAGCTAAACTAATGCTAGATAAAACAATGGGTTTTGTCTTTGAGTAGACAAATATTTTCAATTGATTATTAGACCTATGATTTTCAATCTCTCCACCAGCAATTAGGTTTATTAGGTTTAAATTAGGTTGAATTTAGGTCAATTTAATTTGATAATAAAAAATTATTAAATGAGTTGAGGTTTTTTCCAATACAAAAAATAACCCTCTTGTGGTAGATTAATGACTACGGTATAGGGCTCCAATTTTATGGTGATGCGCGAAATCGCAATTTACTGAAAGAGTGTGTTTTTTTAGATGAGCATGAATCATGTAATTTGGCTAAGAAATCTTGTCATTTTTTCATCGCGACATGAAATGAAATACATATATACGTTTTCATCGATTTCACTGCTATGAAGCGAAATCTTTGGAATATAAAACCACCATAAAGAGCAAGTTGGAATTTCAAAAACGAAATTAGTCAATTACATGATTTTTAAACCATAAAATCTGAGCCCCACTAATGAGTTATTTTATCTATTCATTTACTTCATTTGCCATTTGGTAACATTTTATTTGCCTATTGGATATTGACATAAATTGAGAAAATGAGTGAAATTGAGCATAGAACTTAATAAATTTCTAGTCTGATATTATATTTGATAGTTGCAGTTCATGAATCAGAAGTTCAGAACCCTCTGAATAACTTGTCTAATCTTATCTTTTGTTCACCAGGCCCCAAGCCTATTTAGACAATACTGTACAGTGAACAATATCTAATTTGTCAACACGTCTTCAAGCGTATAGGATGGTAATCGTCATAGAGTACACATATGAGTGTGACTCATAGGCATCTTAATCTGATCAACAGCAGTTCGTCTTATCACATCACCAATTACAAACATTACCCTGACAATTGAGAGGTTATAACAGTAGGATATGAGCAGTGTTCGGTAAGTTCCTCACACGAAGGAACTAGTTTCAATTCCCGTCACTCGATCCAAAAAGGAACTAGTTACGATTACAGTTCCTCGGGGAAAAAAGGAACTCAGAAGTTCCTCAAAAAATTCAGTTCCTTTAAAAGTTACTGATGCAAAGTTTTATGTTTGAATTTGTAGGAGTATTTTTATAGGTTTTACAGTGTCACAAAGTAAAAGATTTCTGCTAAATTCAGCTATTTAGTGGAAATTTGCACAATATTGAAGACATTGTATGTAGACCTATTATATGGAAAAATTGTTTTCAAAAAGTCTGTTCAAATGTAAAATTAATTGTAGAAACCGATTGTCGAGTTGAAAGGAATTGTCGTTATCTTTTCTTGAATAACCATCAACAGTAAGTGGTATTCAGACAGCTCTCTGCGTCAGACTGAAATGTCGGAAAGAGTGTGAAATTTCTGTTGATAATCCCGTAGTTACTGATCTAGAGTTTGTAGCTCCTGTTTTTCAAGTGCTTTGCTACAAAATGCTACATTTCCCATGAAAATGTACGGTACGGTACCAAAAATGAATGTGAATACTATATTCCCACAACCCTACATATATATGGTATGTATTGTAAAATACTTTCTACAATGCAGCATGCCAGAACCCTCAATCATGTATTAAACTAATAGCTGTGCCTAGTTCCTAGTTCTTTAAATCTTTTCATAATAATTAGGCCTATCCATTTGATCTCAATTCATTATCTTTCTTTAATTCTTTATTATTAATGTTATCAATACTATAGTTATATTTAGCCTTAGAATAATTGACGAAACCAATATTTTTACCATGTAATAATTGACGGTGAATAAAGAGACAATACAATACAAGTATAGATTAGGTAGGTTAAGTGTTCAGTTTTCTTGGAATGAATTTGCTGAATAGGGCCTACACAGATTAACATTTTTCTCTAACCCCTCACACTTATGCTCCCTTAATTCGAGCCATCAAACTACAGCAACATACAAAAAGATTGTATGATAAGAAAAATTCAGGGAAATACATCTGGAAATAAGATACAGGATGGACGGTAGGGATTAAGCTGAGTCAATAGCATGTGAGACAAAGGGTTAAAGACAAAATCTTTCATCTGGTCACACAAATAGGCAATATTTTCCATGTTGCATAAGCATTCTTGAAATACAATCTGTTCAAAAGGAACTTGACCCAAAGTTCGTTCCTCGTTACCAATAAAAAGTAGTGTGAAGTCCATTAAAAGTTAGGCCTACTACTTAATACTAGGAACGCATTCCCATTAGAGTTCACGAAAAAAGGGACGCGTTCCTTTTGTCAAGTTCCTACCCAACTCTGGTTATAAGGCTATAGGGCTAACTTGATGATATGTTGATATATTTTTTTTTAAACAACCAGCTTACCTTGTGGATCCGTTTCTTTGGCAAGTTTTAAAGCATCACTGTTGGCCAGATCCGAGTTGGCAGGAGTAACGGCCAGAATGAGGCATGCCTCTCGAGTGATGAACTGCATAATCATTCCTTTAATCTGAGCCTCGATATCGACAGGTTGGTCACCGATTGCAACTTTAGTTAGACCCGGCAAATCAATCAATGTCAAGTTCAACACTGAAACGAGAAATATAAATATAAATTAGGTCTGGACTCATGATCTTGCAAGTTTGATTAGCATCTATCAAGACATTAAAGATCTACGATCTTACCGTGTGGAGAGTAAACACGTAGATTGATAGGGATGTTTGATATTCCCTTATTAGAGCCAGTGATACGATCCGTCTCCGCTTCAATTTCACGACGCACTTCATCAAAATCAACAAACTTCTTTCCCTTGCAGTGTAAGAACTCGGCACATTCTGAAATAAATTTTGAATTGAAAATGTAAAAAAAGTTACAATCTAGTACATTTTTAAATGTAAATAGAGCATTAGAGATAATTCTTACCGACAGAGCTGTTAATAAGTTGCAAGATAAGCGGTCGTCTTGTAACTATCCCATTTCCACGAGGTAAGAAATCCCTGAAAATAGAAGAACGGTATTAGTTTCAAGTGGTCACGAGAATAATATCATTTTTAGCCTTGTACGTCAGGCCTTTGCACCCTATGCTGCAATAAGTTTGAGATTTGTTACAAGTCTAGGTTATGAATATGGTGCCAAACGTTTCTAGCGTTGTCAGTGTTGAATTGTTTTAATGTGGTTAAGGTTTATGATTTTAAATAGTCTAGATCAAATTCAGAAGACATTTCCCATTTTAATTGGATGAGCGAAGCGAAGACTCAATTTCGCCTTACCCGAAAAAAAGTAGCCTACTTGTTTTTTGTTTTTTTTTGTTCGCGCTCCTCAGGTCAGATGAAAATTCAAAATCAGTTGAAACTTGGCACACACAAGTATCCTTATCCAATTCGATACTGTATAGTTTTGAGGCGTGATCGGTTGAACCACTTTTGAGAAAACTCATTTCAAAGTTTTCAAAAATCTCAAGAGAATAACCCAGAGAAAAAAAATCATGAAAAATATTTCATCCGAGAGAATTCAAATTCTCAGGAAATTTTAATCTGATAATGATACACACTGTACCGAACTTTCACTCAAATCGGATCAGCCGTTTTGGTGTAAAAAAAATACATAATGTAATTTTTATGAATCATTCAAAGCTATCAAGATAGGCCTACCTACCGGTATTAAAGTCAAGCTACAGGTGTCACCACTTAATTGTAAAGGATTAAAACAAAGCGATCTTTATTATCATAGAAATTAATAATGAAAAATAAGATGGCAGTGATGTAATGGTTTGGATCTCAAGGTGTATATATATAATAACCAATCCAAAGATAAGTTGAAATGTTCCAGCTCATCCATCAACGCGGCAACACATAATGTGTTTGCCTAGTATTTCAAAATGAATCTTCATCAAGATCTGGCCACCCTTCAGGTGCCTCGTTCAAACAATCTTACCTTTCATCTTGATAGCCTTAACTGAGAAACATAGATTTTGAATCAAATTTTGACGTTAATAAGAAAAAGGTCACTGTACTACCGGTAGGCCCCTACTACATTTTGGTAATCTTATTGAGGCATTTAAAGGACTGTGTACATCTTATTTCAAGTAGACCTACAAGGCGTATCAAGTCTACACTATTCAAGTGAAAATTTAAAATGCATTGTTTAAGAAAATTGAAAGAACGTTAGACAAAACAGTAATACGAGAAACTTAAAATAGTACGGTAGGCCTACTTAAGCCTATAGACCCTACCACTTTACATTACCGGTATATTTGAGAATGTATCAATTTATTTCATTTTAATCCACGAAAACTTGATGGTTGCTTTTCGATTCAAGCTCTACCGGTACCAAGTTTGGAAAAGCATGTTACACTTACGATGGGACCAACTGTTGAATAGGCCATTATGAAGAGGAAAATCTCATATTTAAGCAGTTGATGCATTTAACTATGGGTACCTAATATAAATCATGCTATAGGTCACATGAGAACCAAAGCTGCACAATGTTGGTCAAAAATGTACAACTCGAATTTACATTGTGAAAGACTTCAGACGTAGTGCCCCAGGTCTAAAATGAATGTCTGAAAGTGAGTGGAATGATGAAATTAAATATTGTTGATATTGGTTTCTTATATTGTTGTTGGAGTATATATAGTGTATGTTATAAGTTATTTTTCTTATTTTTTTCACATGTGTAACAGATATCCTGTTGAATGGACCGTTATGAAGAGGAAAATCTAATTAAGCAGTTGATGCATTCAACTACAGCAGTAGGCCTACCTGATATAAATCATGCTCTAAGGTCACATAAGAACCAAAAATTTACAATTCGAATTTACATTGTGAAAGACTTCAGACGTAGTGCCCCAGGGGGCTCATTCTGAAACTGGATTTCGATCATATGGAAATGAAAGCGACCGCTTTGAAAGCGATTCGGCTGTATTCGTATTATGAATAATATTTTTTTCCGGCCCATAACAATCGAATCCATTTTGGTTGTCATGAAAATCGACGGATATATAGACGGATATATATATATATATATATATATATATATATATATAGAGAATATTTAAAACTTTCACGACTCATAATATGTAATGTATGTATTATTTATGGTAAAAAATATCATTGTTGTTTTTCTATTCATATTATTTTTCACTTCCAAAATGTGAACATGTAATATCAAAAAATACGCTCTTGATAAAGACTGTTACATTGCAGTAGAAACGTTGAGCAGCAGTTTAATAAATAATAATCATTATTATTTCGTACCACGTCTTTATTTTACCATAAATAATACATACATTACATATATATATATATATATATATATATATATATATATATATATATATATATATATATATATATATATATATAGGCCTATATAATAAGGCGAAATAGAAGCGGATTCAATTGCATGGAAATCGACGGATATTTTCAGAATAAGCCTCCAGGTCTAGAATGAATATGTCTGAAAGCAAGTAGAATGATGGAATCTTTAATGTTAATATTGGTTTCTTATATTGTTGAACTGGAGTAGCCTACCGGTATAGTGCATGTAATAAGGTATTTTTATCTTATTTTTTTCACATGTGTATCAGATACAGGTACATAATTTCCATATGATTTTCCAAACACCTTTATCATAAGGGTAGGCTAATAATTTTGTAAACACAAATTTGGAAATCAAAAATTATGTCTATCCAGCAGAGGACCTAGCCCTACTATTATTATTGAAATATCTCTTAGATAGGCCTAGGCCTTAGGCCTACTAGACCTCTAGATCTTACTTGTCCTAGGGTAATTAGGTCCATGTCCATACTTAAGTATACACATATTTTGATATTAAAGATAACTATCAACACCTAAACCTACTCCTTGCACCCCTTACAACTAGGCTGCCCCTCCTGTCAAAACTTTTGATGGTTAATGTTTTTTCAATGGTGGGAACCTGGCTTACGCCCATTTTCTCAGGATCTAGTCTTTCCAAAAGATTATGAACTACTAACACATTAGGAATACGGGGAAAATAAAGGGCCTTTGTATGGAGTAATAGATAATTATCAGTTCTCGCATCAAGAAACGTCAGTGTGGACAATGGGAGACATTCTTTCTAAGTGGCCTAACATTTAGTGACTTACCTCCCAACGAAATTCTCCAAAACTGAACTTTTACCAGCACTTTGTCCTCCCACAACAGCAATTTGGGGCAGATCCAGCTGCATATGTACACCCAATTGCGTAAAGGCATCTTGTAGTTTATTTACTACAGGGATGAGCTGCTCCATCCCACTATTTCCCGACATTTTGTCGAATATATTTGCCCGAACCCAACCTAGCTCGACCGATTCAGTTTCCTACAGCGGGTATTAAACGAAGATGGCGATTACCCATGGTTCTATGCGGCATAATCGAAGTGTTTCATGGTGATTTGAATTTATTCTTATTTCGTACAATTTATTTTTCTCCTTCCTACGCTCAATTAATTTATCTTAACAGACGAACTCGGTACTTTAATTAAGCAATAAAATATTCATGCAATTCCAAGAAATATTTTTGAAGTTATAACAGCTGTATCTTTTTATCCACAGATTTTAGGAGTGGGCCGAGTTGAATCGATTTGCCGCCTACGTAACCAACTAATGACGGATCAATAGTCGTGGTAGATAGGCCTATTTATTTTTTGTAACCTTGTCACCGGAACTGAGGAATTACGAGAAACAAATTATTATCGGTAAAAACGTGTTCAGCAGTTTTTGGAAGTAAAACCAAGAAGAATCTGTGATAGACAGACGTGAGATTGTGATGATTTAATCGATGCAGAAAGCGAGTGCGCACATGCAGCCAGGCGTTTGACCCAATTCTTTGGAAATGCGTATTGAACCCCTTATAAAGCATGAAAACAGAAAACGTTGTTTGTAAACCAGTCATGCCTAAAGCAGTCACACATAAATTATTTTCTTTAATGTCGTTAAAATATCACTATACTTTTGTTAAAATTATAATTCATATAGATAATGAATAAAAATGCTTGACAGAATGATATTGAGGAAAACCTTATCACAAGGAGATTATATTAAAAGGTGGTGATAATTGTATGATTAACAAATAACTAAATATTTAAAAGCTGTAAGTTTATAATGAAAATGTGTAATTTTGATATAATAATGATGAAAATTCAGTGTGAAAAATGTATTAACGGAATGTATTCATTAACTATGAAATAGCAAGAGAAATCAGTATTTAAAATAAATTTTGTATAAATGTAGAGAATACCAATGAATTTCTCACTGTGAAAATCTCGACTGTTTTGAAATTTGAAATTTAAGCAATTTTCATCTGCATAATATTTTCAAATACGCCACCTGATTTTACACCGCATTCTTTGTGCACAAAGCAACAACACCAACGGACTGTGAGTGAACATTTCCAGAGTTTTCAAAATGGCAGATCTAGACAAGTGGATCGACATTGCGAAGGATTGCAAATATCTGCCTGAAAATGATTTGAAGGTATGTAAAGTATATATTATTTAGATAACACCAAAAAAATATCAACTCAAAATTATGAAACGCTAATCAATTGCGGTCCATGCACGATTTGGGATTATATCACCATGTCTGAAGAGGCTTGTTACACACCCCATGTTGAAGCTGACTCCAATACCTCCCTTGTACATCGGTCTCATTTATCTCGAGTCTAGCTGAAATATTTTTGTTTTCAGAAACTATGTGATATGGTTTGTGATCTCCTGTTGGAAGAATCCAACATACAGCCAGTATCGACACCTGTAACAGTTTGTGGGGATATACATGGACAGGTAAAATATGTTCTCCATTTTTAACGATGCCCTGGTAGTTTGGAGGTTAACTTTTTTGACAGATGACACATTTTATTTTTCCAGTTCTACGATTTGGAGGAACTTTTCCGCAATGGTGGTCCTGTTCCCGACACGAACTACATTTTTATGGGAGATTTTGTAGACCGAGGTTATTATAGTTTAGAAACTTTTACGCGGTTATTGACACTTAAAGCCAAGTGGTCCGACCGTATCACCTTATTACGAGGGAACCATGAATCACGTCAAATAACGCAAGTGTATGGATTTTATGGTAGGTCAAAACATGATCTTTTGCTGCTTTCAAGTTATTCATTAGCCCATGTTTTCTTACAGATTACTACTAGCTACCGGTACTAATATATTGTTTGTTTTCTAGATGAATGCCAAAACAAATATGGTAATGCCAATGCATGGAGATATTGCTGTCAAGTATTTGATTTACTGACCATTGCTGCTGTAAGTATTTGGATGCAAAATCAGTATAAATCAAGTCAACTGTGTGTCTGTTCTCACTAACATATTGTTTATTCACAGCTGATTGATGAGCAAGTTCTATGTGTACATGGTGGTTTATCACCAGATATTCGGACACTTGATCAGATTCGTGGAATTGAGCGCAACCAGGAGATTCCCCACAAAGGTATGCGTGTCGTTGAATTGATTGTGTATAGCGTTGATTGTATATATATATATATATATATATATATATATATATATCAATTATGACTCAAGTCTGTATACGGGAAACAATTTTTGTAAGAAGGCTCTTGCCGCTCCGTGACTCGGTCAACTATCGCACAGCATTAGTAACTTAAGTCAGGTTGGGCGTAGGTTCGAGTCCTGCCCAAGGCATGCCTTTCGCCTATCATCACTTCATCGTCTCATCACCAGCTCAATCCTACCCCCATATAACCTAGCTCTTGGTGGAGTCGTTAAGCAGCATTTGAAAAAAAAGGTTCCAAAGTTGCAGTGTCATATATCAATAGACCTTTTCAACAATTCTATGTACAGGCACTTACTGCCAACTATACTTCTTGCGGCCAAGATCTCTGGTATGGGGACGTCCATAGATTATGTCACACTTTTTTAGGCCACTTCGAACCCCCCCTTCCTCCCACGTCACAGTTGGTCACAAAACCTATTTCCCTCCCCCCTTTAAGTGCGTCACAAATTCTCATACCCCATTTAAAATATTGAAATTAACAGGTGGCAAAGGTACAATAGAGTAATCAAATCAAAATATTCATTCCTTTGTGTTTGCTTTTTGAGTAGTCAAACTTGATAATTATTTGAAATGCATCTGCTGTTTGTACGGTGTATATAAATATAAGAATCTATAGGCCTAAGAATGCCGCCAATACAGAGAACAAAAAAATGGTACGTCACACAGTTGCCTCCCCCCCTTGTAACAACTTGTCACAAATCTTGACAACCCCCTCCCCCCCTAAGCTGTGACGTAATTTATGGATGTCCCCTATTGCATTCTTCATTAGTGTTGAAAGTTGCATATATGTACAGGATTGAAGACAAAAAGTTCAGCAAGATAGAAGACTTGCATCAACATATCATATATATATATATATATATATATATATATATATATATATATATATTGCAATATTATTCGCTCTAACAGTGTGTAAATCGTAGAAACTGGCACATGCAGTGCAGTGGTTAATGCGCTCGCTTCACGTGATCTGGGAGGGGAAAGGGCATATCGAACCTGTTTTGATCACCACCACCCTCCATCTTTACAGTTTTTTTTTGTGGTTTTTCTCTGTAGTCTAGGCTAATGCTGAGATGGTAAATACAATACAGGCCAAGACCGCTTCCTTCCAATCGTAGAATATAGTCAATATATTATTGTTGTAACTACAAAACATATTACAAGTAAATAACTTCACTGTAATGCATAATACAAATCAGTTGTGCAAAATGGTATTTGTTGCATAGGAGTTTCAAATACGCAAACTAACCAACAGCATTATTAGCTCTACTTCATGAGTCGCCAGTAGATGGCAAGTGTTTCTTTTTTAAAGTCTGGTCTATTGAAAAACTGAAGTAATGTTTTTACCAAGGACACTTGAAGAAAGATTACAATGAAGATACAATTTGTGAACTACAAAAAAAGAAATTTGAGATTTCATTGTTTGAAAATAATCTAAATTTTACAAAATGATATATAAGCCCACATAGGGAGACATTCTTTTTGCTGATTTTTGCCTTGATGGCAAAAATCATCAATATTTTGCCTACAAAATATCTATATTTTCACAATTCAATACCTCTGACCTAGGCTGGTAAACAAGTGCCCGCGCATGTCAACATGAATAGGTCGGCGGACGTGAGTATCTTTTTGAAAATTCTTCGTGAGGTGAAAAAACATTTTATGGCAATTTTTTTATCAATTTTCAGGAAATTCATGTTTTGTGCGATATGAATATGATATAGCATTTTACGAATGAAAAATATGAACTTCAATTCGTATTCCTATAAATAAATTGTGGTCATGACCAAAAGTCTCGAGAGGACTTGGCACTCACTCCCAAACAATGAAATTCTGCTTCATTTTAAACTGAGATGTCACTTGCCCCTTTTGGTAGCAAGTGTTGTCGATATAATTCTTGAAGAGCTTATTTCATGCTTTACATTCCAGGGGCATTTTGTGACCTGGTTTGGTCAGATCCAGAAGACGTTGAAACGTGGGCTGTGAGTCCTAGGGGTGCTGGTTGGCTGTTTGGTGCTAAAGTCACACACGAATTTATGTTACTCAACAAGTTGAAATTAATTTGCAGAGCCCATCAGTTGGTACACGAAGGTAAAAAAAACATTTCAAAAATTTCCAATTCCAAAGAATAATCAATGTAGTTGTTGGGTCTACACCAGAATACCGTAGTTGGATTGTAGCAAACAAATATTGTGGTATAGATTTTTATTGCAATAACAGAATGTCACTTTTACAGGGTTTAAATACATGTTTGATGAGAAACTGGTCACTGTGTGGTCAGCACCCAACTACTGTTACCGATGTGGTAATATAGCGTCGATACTCGAGTTCTCCAGCATCGACGAGAAACAACCTAAACTGTTTCAAGCAGTGCCAGATTCCGAGAGAGTTATACCACCGCGAACGACCACCCCCTATTTTTTGTGATATATCTCATACCAACTCATACATCACCGCCATCAGATCTCTCAAAATCCATCTGGAACAAACAATTTCCACGCTGATATACCTGTACATTAACGCAACAAATACAGCAACTGCTGCCCATCTCAATGGTACTAGATGTTGATCTTGTATCTCACTTGTTTGCTATTGACTAGAATATTTTTGTTTGTTATTAACAAGAATGTTTATTTACTTCCTTTGAAATTGATTTAAATATGTTCAATTAAGTACACAACATTGTTTATTATACCAGTGACTAGCTCCATTACCATTACCTTGACATCCTTCAATCCGTCACGGCTATTGGCTCATCGTCTTGACGAGAAAAGTGGGCGAGATAAAAGTAATTCTAGCTGCTTCCGCTGGGCAACGGCAATCTTTCGATTCGCCTTGGTTTCTTTTTCACTTATACTCATTGGACTGATACATGTCGTTAAGGTAACAGTGTCGAATATAGCTAGACTTGAATATGTCTAGTAGTTAGGGCAGTGAGAAGTCACTTGTGAATTAAGACAGCATGGAGATGCCAGTTTACTACATCATGGTGCATACAAGTGGGATGGTGCAACAAATTTGGCACCAGGACTCGCTCCGATCCGATTAGTACGTAATTGGAGTGGCCTTGAGATTTTATCGCATGCCACTGCCAATTATAAATATACGTAGGCCTACATAATATGTGAACAGTATTTACCATTTACTAAATTATTTACTTGGTATATTTTACATTGGTTCTTCTTATATTTTCAAAAGTTTCCTTTAAATGTTACAGTTTGGGAAACACCGTCACCTATATCTGTTGCATTGATAGATGAGCATTTGAAATAAGCTATGTAAGAAATTTTGGATGAAATCAAATCACACAATGCCAAATTTATTTAAATAATTTACTTCCTTTGCATGATCAAAACTCAATTTGAATTTAAACAGAAAATTAGTAGGCCTACAGTGAAACCTCTATCTATCATTTTTCAAGGGACCAGGAAAATGGTCAAATGTGAGTAAGGTGGGACAAAATAAATGACAAGTGAGAAAGCATTGGATCTTGGAACGATGCACAAAGGTTTCACTGTACCAACAGATGCAGCAACACTATTTATGTAGGTCTCTAAAGACTAAAGCAGGGTTTCCAGTTCCGTTTTTTCCTGTCGTCCAAAACGATATTCTTACGATTTCTGGTATGTCTGTTTCCATTTCGCTCCAACATAATGTTTTTGTGATGTCATGGCCATAGCGTTTCTTGCATTGAACGCAGCAAACCTATCTACCAAGAGTGGCAAAACATGACATATGGTAAAATCCTCATTTTGGATTACTTTAGTTGAAGCAGTCCACAACACGAATCAGTATCGTAATCCGATATGTTGTTTATGCAAATACGGAGTTGTGGAAGACCTACAAAAATCGTGTCGAACGTTGAGAAAAATCGGAATTGGAAACCCTGCTTAACGAAGGTCTCAGGTAAAAGTTAGAATATTTAAGCCCACTAAGAGTCGATTCTAGTGTTCAAGAACTGTTTCGCCATAGAATTGATTATCGGTCATTATTTGAAAGCTGAACTTACTGGTGTTCTTAATTCATATAGAAGGAAATAATTTAAAATATTTTTAGGTTATAGTATCGACTGCTTAAAAAAATATTCGTATGCTCCCTCTATAATTTTTAGACCAGCGAAAAACATTCATTACGGAAGGAAAATGATCCACGCAGAAAAATTCCTGTATAGATCATACCAAGGTATTATGGAAAATGAAGAGGTGAAACGATGGATCCACGAACGATACATATACCATGGCGCATAGGTTCCACTGGGTAGATTTGGGTCTCACTTGGGAACTACATACTATAAATTATAATAAACAGGTCCAGAAAACAGTAGGTTCTCCTAGTCATCACAATACCAGTTTTATCAAAGGATACAGATCATCTTTATCCAACATCATGTCCATGTCAGTAAGTGCCTTCTGAAACCATCCAAGGTCGGCATCTGATCGGCGTGACGTCAATTCCAACTGATCAATATCACGTGCCAGTTGTACACGTTGTTTGGCAGCCATCAACAAATCTTCGGACACTTTAAACGGTGGCAGCTTTTGGTCTACATAATGAAAGAAAGCGGGCATTGTTAGGTTTTATTACACGTTGGTACAGGTAGGCTACTACGTACAGGTTACTTGCCAAAATAAAATAACCCCAGTAAAACTTTTATATAATTTTGATTTCAAGTTTGACTAAGCAGTATGCTACTTAGTGACAGATTTCAACTTTCATCATTTTTTCAATGATATGAAACATTTCAACCTCTATCAAATGAAACAAGCATATGAGAATACGGAAAATAATATTGGGAATTACATACCTCTCCCTAAGTTCCTACACAGACGACTGTATGCTGGTTGCTCATTAGGTTCAATTAGAAGCAGCGTAAGTCCTTGTTTGCTGGCTCGGGCAGTACGACCACTACGATGCACATAACCCTGTAAGGCAATTTTCACTCGTTGAGATATGATGCAAGAAACAGATAGTTCTACAGAAAAAATTTCAGGGTTTCCAAAAATATTAGTTGATACTGAAAGGTGATAGTAACTCGAGTATCCAGAGTTGTATGTAAATTTTAAAGATTTGTCAATGGGGCTAGGTAATTGAATTTTTATAATATTCAATAGTATTTTTATAAGTTTAAAAAAATTATAGTTAACAATACAAATTTGTCACATACAAATTTTTAATCAATCCTTTGCCATTTGGCACATCTGTCACACCTGCAGAGGGTAAAACATTTTTGACTTACCTCTGATGTTCTTGGAACTTGATAGTGGATTACATGCTGAACGTCGGGGATATCTAACCCTCTTGCAGCAACATCGGTAGCCAATAGCAAGCCAGTTGGATTGTCACGGAATCTGACAAACAAAGTTGCATACAAATAACACGAAGAAATGTAAAAATATACTATAATCAACTGAAGAAAGAAAAGACCAAATATTTCCAGCATTGAGCCTACAAATGGTAAACAACCCACTCATTTGCTTGAATCTTAATATAAAGAGGCTTATGCTACCCGATAGCCAAGGTTAGTGAGAGTATACAAGGTTCTATCGATGAAATCAAGTTCCTCCAAGTTCTGGTTCTGTGAATAGCTATCCGAGACGACAACACTTGAGGTGTTAACCAGTTCTTTTTACATTGGGGTCGTCACATTTTCGAGTGCTCTAAAACATCGAGAAATGTGGGCTCAATACTATTTTCAACTCGATCAACTAGGCCTATCAAGTATCAACCAACAGTTTACATTAGGGTTATCGTTCAATTACAAAATTGTGATAACAAGGAAATCGGCGACTATCGATTGAATTTAAATAAAATGAAAAAAAATGGTTACCACGTTACAAAGTATCAAAATAAAACTAGCTGAATAGCGACCGTTCACTACTCTGTCTGACGCGATTGAAAACTTCAGGATCGAGTTAGTCGAGTGACATGTGTCTGGTTGATACGCGTTCGACTGTTGACCAATCAGCGGTCTCGGAACAGCCAAGTGTGAATAGAAATAGTCACATTTTATGATTTTAAATAATTAATATACCGGTAGCGTATTTGAAGAAGGTAATAACTAGGGCTGTGCGAGACTCGAAATTTTCGAGCGAGTTCGAGTCGAGATCGAGACTCAAACGAAAAGATTTTTTCCCAGATCGAAATTTCGAGTCTCGAAATACTTTCGACTCTCGAACGTTTTCGAGCGAGCGAGCAAGAGTGGGAGAATTAACTTAACATCTTTTTATCATTCAACAGATTGGTATTAAATAATAACTATATATAGTGTCTGAAACTTATGAAAAAGTTTTGTTTCTGCATTTCTCCCTTCCATTTTGCATATAAAACCTGCTGAATGATTACAACGCGTATCATCTCACACTGTCAGTTGCACCGGACTGACTGACTCCGAGTGAGTTTTGTTGAGTCGTAGTAATCACCAGACACGCACACGCGTCTTTCTCCCTTCCTCAGTACCTCCCCCTCAACCAAAACACATCCACACTCTGTCAAGGACAGATTGAAACGTCATCAAGCCACTCGGGACGGCCAAGCGTCAATGGCAAAAAGTTCGCGCGTCGTGTTTCTATCGGCGAAGTTAGCCGATCAAGAAGCTCATCAGTACCGAACTTATCAAGTAGTTTCGCCCCGTTTCTCTCGTACGCAATACAAAATTGTCGTATTTCTAACCGGGAAGTGATGATTTTCGTGGCTATCTTTTTGAATATTGATTGTACATCCACTTTAAATTTTGCTCTTGGATAACTATCATGCTAAAAAAACTGCAAAAAAATGAAAATAAAATAACAACCGCCAATGGACATGATTATTTGGTTTTTACGAAATTTTCAACAGTGAAATTTATTTTTCGTTCTTCTCAAACAAAAAAATTTTTATAATCAATTTTTTCACGAAAATGTTGCTCAAGGGTTGGTCATATCGTTTTTTTTTTATATTCCTGCTATATTTCAAGATATGATTTTATTTACGATGTTTTTTTTTTAAATTAAATTTTCTATAAAAAAAAATTTGTGCTCGAACTCGCTCGAACTAAAATTTGTGCTCGAACTAAAATAGTGCTCGAAACTCGCTCGAACTGAAAAAGCTCTGCTCGTACAGCCCTAGTAATAACGGAGAAGAAAGGACATCGTCTATGAACATGAGTTCAACAAATATCACATTTATAATTGTATAGCTGTGACATTTTGAAGATAAATGATTTTCAAGGACGAGATTTATGATTAAAATTATAACTACTGTACATCTTTTGAAAGCGTTGAACGTTTAAAGCTACCGATAGTTCTCTACAATTATCAACGTTATTATATAAATTTAGTTGGTGGACGACTTTTTTCTTCTTTCATGGATCTAGTATAATATTACTTACTTGTCAAGATTGCGTAGCCTCTGCCGTTGCACCATACTAGCATGAATAGGCACTGGTTTGCACTTCAGAATAGTTAGCAGTTGCGCCAGACGCCGAACGCAGGATATGCTGTTGCAAAAGATGAGCGTTCGGCCAGGATGACGAATCAGGAAGTAGTACAAGTAGATGTCCTTTTCATCGAACGAACATCTTATCTGCGCTTCTTCCAATGTTTCTGCCGTTCCTACATGATGAGAGAAACAAAACTTGAATCGACTTGAACTACTAAACTGGTTCACCTAGAATACCGGTATGTATATCAAAGTGAAACCTCTATCTGTTATTTTTCAAGGAACCAGGAAAGAAACAATCACAAGAAAAACAATCCATACAGGAAAATTTAGCATTGGCTATGGATGGGACTTGTGCTTATGAAAAATAAATGCTAAAAGCAGGAAACGATGGATCAAGGTTTCCTTCATTATCCCATGTTAGCCCTACAACTTATAATTTTACCATAATACAAATTTTTAGATTTTAATCAAAGTTCTTTCTCCGCCAATTTCCATTTCCAACATAAAACTGTTTATAATTCTATTTACATGAGCTCATGTAAAAAGAGCTCTATGACAGTGAATATATTACCGGTACTATTATTATGAGACTTCAATTATTAACAATGATACGTATCAACATCACCAACAGTTAGGTTGTATGAGAGTGATCAACCCCATTCAATTAATCATCAAGTCCTCCAATTTTGAAATTATTTCTCACCAGTCTAATAATATCAAGGTATATTTCAATAATGACCTACCAGATTTGTTCGTAACGTCGACTACTTTCGGATGCGATATACCAAGCATCTTGATAAGGTCTTGCAACTTCTGACCGGGCGTGACTCTCATCTGCTTCTTCTTCCCCTTGCGCGGTGGCGGCTCGTGCACCATCGTCAACGTTGCCGAGAAGACGAAGTTCTGGCGTCGCTTCTTTTTCTCCTCGTTGGTGTTGATGCGCAGGAGCAGTTCTTGCAATTCTTGAAAGTGGCCTTTCTCGATCATGCGGTCAGTCTCGTCGATAGCCAGAAAGCTAGTCGGGCAACAAACAAAGCGGTTAAATCATGGCCAGTATTATTAAATGATATGAACGTTATGTACTGGTAATGTTCGTTTATTGGTGATGAATAAGATTGTAGATAAGATTAATCGTAGGTCTACGCTATCCAGTAGTAAAACCTCGTTAATTCAAATTATAGGACTTTAATATTTCAATAATTTAAATTTTGATGTAATTAGAATGATAGTTCTGTACCAAGACGCGTGGCCGAGTGGTAACACACTGAACCGTCATTCGGGAGACCGGGGTTCGATTCCCGCCATGGTCGACCATCCTGACAGGGGTTTTTCGTGGTTTCCCTCTGTCGTTCAGGTTGATACTGGGGTAGTTCCTTAACAGCAGGCCACGACCGACAGCTTCCCACGATCCATAACACCTAATAAAATGACCTGATCATCTCATCATCCCATCATCTCATTCATCATCCACCGATGCCAATAGATCGTAGCAATCAGTATAGTGCGTTGTTAAAACCCAATATATATTTTTAAAAATAGTTCTGTTCTAATAATAGCTCAGTGATGAATATTTTGAGTACCGGTACCGGTATTCAAACTTTAATATTCAAAATGGGAATTTGTGTACCGGTAATTAAAGTGGGTTCACTGTATATAGAAGAGAAAATACAGTATAGATGGGGAGGGTGGGATCAATCTAACAGATTATTTTGAAATTTACTCTTAGTGTGTGTTCGTATAATGCCTTGAGGCTCAGCTTTGGCTTACAGCATAAGGTGCCCAAGAACATTAAGAATTTAGCAAGTTAGCCAAGAGCATTTGAAAAATGACCATATATTCTTTAGTGGTGCTTAACCAATGGCTGGGTTAGGCCTATTGCTGGGATGGTACAAATGAGCAGGTTTTGATGAAACAATGAACCGATGAGAGGTTAAAGGACATTTATAAAAACCCGTACCACAAGCGAGCCTGATGACTTCATTATCTGAATCAGTGCCTTTTAAAACTCAATATGCCTCAACGAGCGGTGATATCATTGATCATTACATTGTTTTTGTCAAATCCCCATGAAAGAATGGAATGGCTTGGATTATTGTTACCCTCAGATGTTTTGTAGGCCTTAATATATTAATGAGATTAAAAGATAAACTTATTTCTTGCTGAGTTATTCTTGTGTACCGGTATTTCAAAAAATGACATCTGGTTTTACTTTAAAAATGGCCAATCCATCAGGCCTATGCCTCAAAACTATACAGATCTCAAGTGGATGTACGTGTATACTGTAGTGTGATAAAAATTTCACGTTGAAAAATGTTTGATTAGATGATCCGCTTTGACCAGTGAAGATGCAAAAAAAGGTTAGAGTTGAAATATCAAGTACATTCATCAAATACTGGTTCATTAGACGAGCTTTAGCGAGGATTCAATTTGACATACTGAAAAAAATTGGTGTTCGTTTTTTTTATGTTTTTTTATGTTTTTTTGTCGGTTCTCCACAGGTTAAACGGCTACAGCTATCAACTTCAAACTTTTTTTCATCATGCTTCCTCATCTAACTTAGATCTGTATAGTTTTGTGGCAATATTGGATGTTAACTTTTTTTTTTATGAATTTTAGAAATTTCAAAAATACTCATTAGAATAACACGGCGGAAAAAAAGGAAATATTTTTATTTTCCAAAAAAAATTAAATTTAGCGTGAAGTTGGGTTACATTTTGTTACACATTTCTGAAAACTTTCAGCTTGATCAGGTGAGCCATTTTAAAGAAAAACCATAAAATGTGCTAAATTGGTACCACTCGAAGAAGTTTTTACCCATTTCTGAATTAAATGTCACCCAATTGGCAAATGTAGGCAAAAGTTTGGCCATAAAAGTCGACATACCATTACTATCCGCTCGTCTAACAACGCGTATATGGCGTTTTCCTAGTAAATATTAATAGAAAATCATTGATTCCTTTATTTGACACATGAGCCTGCTTTCCTTACATTCCATCCATCAGTATCACCTGAACTAACGTTTCATTTCATGAATCTTAGAGAAATCCTGTACTGAATGCCCAATTTATGTTCATTGTTACCTAATGTCATCAACCTGCTGTAAGTGAGGATTTCCATCTTGAATGAGTTCCCAAAGACGTCCTGGCGTGGCAACAACTATCTCGGGCTTCGTTCTGAGTAATCGCTCTTGCTTCTGAGGAGCCAACCCTCCAATCACCACTGCCACCTAGAGCAGTCAAAACGGTTGTTCAAGTCAAGATTTCAGGAAAGCGTAAAATTTACAGTGTTAATGTAACATAGGAACGATCATAGTAATTTTCCGTTGAATACGTCACATAGTACTGTCACTATGTAGTAGTACTGTCACATGCAATTATATTATCATGCTTACCCTGATTCCAGTATATTTTGCAGCAGCTATCAAGTGATCTTTAACTTGTATTGCTAATTCTCTTGTTGGGGTGAGAATTAAAGCATACAATTTCTGGTTGTACAAAGGATTGACTGGTTTTGTAACAACATCCCTCCGTTCGTCAACGCTAACGTCATCAAAATCAATGTTATTGATAACTTGAACACAGCCTATCCCATTATTGTCAAGATTTAGGTCTTCACTTTCATTTTCACTGTCCAGAATTTCAGGTTCAAATTCTTCGGTTTCCATCGTCTCATCAATTTCTTTATTTACAATATGTTCCTCATTATCAAGGTTTGTTGATTCACTGGCATCTAAAACAATTTTTTAAGGACGGTTAACATCTTACAATAAGTCTATCAAAACAATATTCACTTTACTATGATTCAAAGACTTATTGTAATGCTGAGTGCCTTTCACAGACTACATTATATTATTCAAAAACAGTGATATGAACTGTCTATAATCAACTAATTGATGACAATTGAAGGACGCATTCATAATGTAGTCTTCATTCAATTTTGTAGCACACAAAATATTTCTAGTAGTCACAAATGATAGCACAATGATATGCAATTTACTTAATGTTCAAGATATATTTGCCTAATGCCTACATCTTTGAAGCAGGTATATTTTATTACATGAAAAAAACATGTTTTTATTTCCAACATATATGGTACCTACTTGCATCTCTATTCTTTTGTTGGAGAATTCCATATATTATTGGTAGACCAAAGGCCAGAGTTTTCCCGCTCCCCGTTTCTGCAGCCCCCATGATGTCTCTACGGCCGAGAAGCGCAGCTGGCAAAGAAAGCGCCTGAAATAACGAAAATAAAAGCAAAAATTTCAAACTGTGGAACTCGACGTCTGGTAGAAAGAGTAAAATCACTATAAGTAATTTATATTTACTTGAATTTCGGTGGGTTTTTTGAAACCTTTCTCAGACAATGCTCGAAGGATTGACTGAGGTAAATTTAGTCCAGACCATCCTTCCATGTTTTTTACTGGACGCATTGTCCTTTCACCTTCACTTTGTTCCTCGTCAGTTTCTTCAACTTCAGAACCATCATTTTCGTTTGTTTCTGGGATAATCTCAGCTTGAGGTTTCAACTTGTTCATTCTTTTTTTATCTTTCTTTGACATTTTTACTTGAGTAATAGTGTTCGAGTTGGTCAATACTGAACCATCACTTTTAATAGCATTTGCATCATTAGGACTACCAGTATTAGATACAGCCAATTTTCCCTTTTTGTCTTTAGAAGCTTTAATTTTCTTTTTTCTTTTTGACGATTTACCAGTCAATTTCTCTGACGAAGACAATGCTTTCTTTATTAAGGGGTTACCAGTGACAGCATTTTTTGATATGGCATTTTTTTTCTCAAGATTTTGTTTCAATTTTCTTATCGCTTTCTTCTTCGCCAATGTTTTTTCAGTTCCCGATAAACTGCTGGCTATGGAAGCAACGTCGGCATTAAGCGGTTCTTCCACAGTATCCACAGCAGACTTTTTCCGTTTATTTTTACTACGGTTTGGATTTCTTTTCTGCTTCTTCTTCACCAATGTTTTTTCAGTTCCCGATAAACTGCTGGCTATGGTAGCTACTTCGACATTAAGCGGTTCTTCCAAAGTATCCACAGCAGACTTTTTCCGTTTATTTTTACTACGATTTGGATTCCTTTTCTTCTTCTTCTTAGTCAATGGATCTGATTCACTTGGTGACTCTGATGGTTTCTTCCCATTTCCAACAAGTTTAGTTTTCTCACGAACATTGACTTTGATGGTCTTAAAAAAGGAATACCGGCATCAAGTTTTAATAAGAAAATAGACAAGTTGCAAAGTCCAATAGGCAATAGAGTATATAATTATACGTGCACCAGAACCTAGTTTTAGATATTGAAGTACTAATCAACTGTATTACGACTGAATAACTATATAATAACAAAAATAATCTTTATTGTCGTAGAATCCAAATCTATGATTCCATTCACACTATCTAGCGTAGCAAAGATTCCATTTCACACAACATGGACAAAAATGAGCTTGCATTTGTGTTTTATGTACGGTACCGTACGTGGCATTTAGGTCAGACAAATTTATCAATCAGCTTGCAACTTTTTTTGGACATTGGTGTTAATATGGAATAGGTTAGTTTTCTTTTTGAGCCACATTTGTTCTTTGGAAAACGGAACCGGTATTGAATATTTGAAAATCCCCAAAGAAAAGCATTGGGTGAAATTACTTGTATTCATCTGTCTGCACCAACTTGCATGAACCTGCACTAACTTACACCGGTCGGCCAGTGGCCGTTTGTCAGACTCGGGGCAAAATAGTGCAACTTGCACTCAGCCGTTCGTTTGTCGACGCACGGTGAACTAGAGTAAGTTAGTGTAAAAAGGTGCAAGAAAAGTTACCCCTGGTTGTTCAAGTGGTGTAAAGTAGTGCAAGCAGATTTTACGCGCGCAAAATGGCGGTATCTATGAATGTTATTATGTTTTATGTACGGACTGATGAAAACGGGATACTGTTTAGTTCTAAAGGTTAGTTTTATTAATCACTACCGTAACTATTCATGAATTAGTAGTTCATTATTACCAGTATATCAGTTTATTATTAGTTCATCAGTTTGATTAATTAAATTAATTAAATTAATTAAATTGTTGATTAATTAAACTAAATGCCATGCCTATTGGAATGAACTGAATGCCCATGAGAACATAGACCTAGGGTATAACCTTAAAACAGACGGGAATCGACTAGGGCTAGGCCTAGACCATCGAGTTTCCTAGACCTAGGTGGACTAAATCAGGCCTACCTTGATTAGTGGTGGAGCATATAAGCCTTTTGCAGAAATTCTTCTTTTCCGTTTGTTCTGAATTAAAGTATAATTTGTCAATTCTTCAATTCCTATCAACCCTTCAATTCCATTGGACACCACTGTTTGATTTAATTGTAATGCCTTCCATACGGATGAATCTGATTTTCCATTCTCTTTAATAATAACCATATTTGTAGGCCTACTAAAGTGTCTTCTTTAACATTAACTTGTAGGCCTACGCTGAATAAAAACAGAAAATATAATTTTAGTATTTTGATCTGTGTCTGACACACGTGTAGCAGAGCAGTCATGAATATCAATGGCAACTAAATTCAACATGGCTTCTTTCAACAGCCAATCCAATGACAGTTACGGGAGAGGGTATTTTAATTTTTCACCGCAAGCAACCTAATAATTTTAATTTTGACTTTAGCTATACGATTAGGAGTGATTAATTAATAATTATGATACGTCAATAAAGTGATCAAACCGTGACATCAAAACAATACAGACCACATTTAATGGCACCAACTCTCAACCTTTTTTTCCTAGAGTAGCCTATAGCCTACCCTTTCCCATGGGAAAAAAAGTTTTGTATTCCTTTCATATTTTAGCCATTATCTATACTATATATATATACATTAGGCCTACATAATGATAAACTTTCAAGTTTTACCTGCTTGAATCAGATATTGTTGTTGAAACTGCAGACATAGAAGCACTCCCCCACGGAATGGAGACATTGATGGGCAATACTCGAGGAAACTCGCAGAGGCAATTTTATGCGTTGTATAAGGTCGAGTAAGATATTTATATGGAATGTACTCAAGTTTTAAACATACCTTGATTTTGAAATGATCAAGCCTTTCTTATTCATCCATTCATAACATTTCATTCAATAACTCATGGCCACACAACCTTGTGTTCCATGTGTGGATTCATTCAAAAAAATTTATTCAATATCCATCATTTTTCCAATACAATGATTAATTTTCTGAAAATTTTCCAAATTCTTCAAGCTTGATAAAAACGTGTATTAGAACAACATCAAGTTATCAACATTCCATAAAAACTTAATTTCAAACTGATGAAATTGAAAATTGCTGTTCATGTGGGGATTTTCAAAAGTTTCAGATTTTTTCTGCAAAAACAGAAAACCAACTATGCTCAAAAACAATCCCAACCTATTCTGGTATGACACAAATGTCCAGAAAATTACTTATGCCCGGTTGAGAAATACCTTCGATCAATACTTCTTTCTTTCTGATGGGTTATTCATAATCTATTAAATCAATTAGAACAGTTACAGGCGAGACTGAAGCCAAAATGGTATACACATTATATGTAATGCACAATTTTAATCATACCTTAGGTATGGAATTAAGATTTGGGGAGCTTCAAACTACTTCAAGAAACTTTTTACGATGCTGAAACGAGCAGTAAGGTATATAGTAAGAGCTAAGCCAGAAGCTCACTGTAGGAATTAATTTATACATTTGGGAATTTTAACACTATTTAGTTTCTATATTTTCCAAGTTTATATCAATCTGAAGAAAAACATTCACAATATCCAAACATCTAATCAAACTCCCAATCATGACATTAGAAAGTGCGGTGATTTATATTTACAAAAATGCTCGTCAAAACTTACACAGGTCTGAGACAAGTGGTCGAATGGTTATAACACTGAAAAGTCATTCAGGGGCGGGGTTCGATTCCCGCCACAGTCGACCATCCTGACAGGGATTTTTTGTGGTTTCCCTCTGTTGTTCAGGTCAATACTGGCATGGTTCCTTTAGGGCCGGCTTGTGATGTTTTTGCGCCCTGGGCGACATTTGAGTGGATTTTATTAATTCGAGGGCAAAGCTTGAGATGATGCGCGATCCTAGTTTTCCACTAACTTCACTCAAATTCCACTCAGGATATGATTTTTAATGATTTGGTGAGTTTTCATGTATAGGTTCAGTCAACTTCAGTGCTGTTGAAATGTGTTACCAATCATCGTAACCGTTCTGACCTAGAGCACTGCTCTAGCAATGCGTACTTTTGTCAAAAATCTTGCAGCAAAAGCAAAAAACCCTGTCTATGATTTCTCTGAATAGATTAACCCACAACGATGGTAACTTTCATCATTTGTCAAATGCCTCTTGCAGTGAAATGAAGAAAAACTACGAAATACTACTAATTTTTGCGCCCTGGGCAGCTGCTTAGGTCGCCCAGCCCACGGGCTGGCCCTGGGTTACTTAACAGGCCACGACCGCCTCCTTCCCACCATCCAAAAACGCCAAATAAGATAACCTCTCATCTCATCATCCAATCATCTCAGATATCATTCACCGATGCCAACAGATCGAAGTCATCAGTAGAGTGCGTTGTTAAACCCAATATAAATTAAATAAAAAAACTTACACAGATGAACTCAAATTATTTGAAATTCAAACTCTATAACAAATTACCAGAAGCTATGAGAAATTTATAATCATGATCAAAATTTAAAATTGAATTTAAAAAACTTCTGCCAGGTAAAGCTTTCATTCCTTGAATGAATATTGTTAACATGATGACGTGGGTCCAGAATGTCTTTTAAAATAGGCTATATTAATTGTCAATAAATTAACTGGTATCAAGATGCAATTCATCATAACTGACAACTCGAAAAGGGCGAGGCTTAACCAGCATGCCAGTTGGATCATATCATTTGTAGTAATTTCAAACCGGCACAGTAACTGAGTGGTTAGCTCACTTGCTTCGTGATCCGGGAGGTGAAGGGAGATATCGGACCCGGTTCGATCCCCGCCACCGTCCATCTTTACAGGGGTTTTTCGTGGTTTCCCTCTGTAGTCTAGGCTAATGCCGGGATGGTTCCCACAACATAGGCCACGACCGCTTCCTTCCCACTATCCTTCCCACTACCTATAAAAACCATTATCTCACCATCCCATCATCTCATTAATCATTCATCCGACGCCAATAGATCTTAGTAATCATTACAGTGCGTCCTTAAAACCCAATATAAAAAAAAAAAAAAAAAAAAGTAATTTCAAGATACCCCGATTGGATATTTGAATTTGACTACAGTTCTAACAGTCCTGCTGATTGAACGGTATGATTTCCGACGTCATGGGGGCAGAGACTGCGAGTCTTCAATTATTTATTGTTGTAAATGAAATGTCTCGACATTCTTCAATAACACGATGTAAAGTGTTTTATGATAGGTAATTGTACGTGGATTCAATGGAGACAATAAAATGAATAAATATATTATTATTATCATCATCATTATTCATTATAGTTTCGAAGAACATCTTCAGTATTATTTTGAACCAACTTTTTGCTCAAAAGCAGTTTGATAATTTCAAAAAATCTATCAGCATCATCTTAATGTTGATATCTCACTATGAAAATGTATCATGTTGATCCTTGAACTTGAGAATAGGTCTACTGTAATTATTGTTTACCAAATTTCCAAACAGGCACATACAACATTCTGATGATGGAACTTTAATTTTTCACATTGATCACTGATCAGTCATTTCACGGAAATAAACAAGATAATCAAAATGGATCACGTCATGCTGAAGGCTCTAACGAAGTTCATCTAATGAGTACCGTTAGCTCTAATAAGTAAGGGCAGGAAGAGTAAAAATATTTCAGAAAGTCCACACTAATAATTAATCATGATATAAAGTACACGATTGTGGGTTGGATTATAAATAACTGTTCACCTGGTATCTATTTCATTCAATTTAATTCATTTCAAGTGTCCTCACAATATAAATTTGATGATTCAGGACAACATTTTCAGTTTATATATTGATATTTAATAAGTAGCCAGTTGATACATTGATCAATGCTTATACATCAATTCCTTATTCAGTTATTATATAACGTTTATACAAAATTGTGACCACAATAAACATTATGATAGCCGATGAGCAGTGCTGATAACGAATGGAACAGCTGTACGTTTTAACGTCAGGATTAGATGAATACAAATAGTTAAAAATCACACATGTGACAAACAAGTTCATGGCATTATATACGTAACAAAACACAAATACATTATGATTAATGTTGAGCATCAGGCCCAACTTGAAAAATTATAAAGTAAATATATTATAAATAATATTAATTATAAATTATAATGGCACATATGAGCACATGAACCAAAGATCTTCATAATAATTTAATACAGTAATCAATTGTTGGCAGTATAGTACCGTCACCAATGAGAAAATTGAACCTATTTGGGGCATGTTAAATAAATTAGGTCTACATAAAATCTACAATAATACAATTTTCAAACAGCTTAGCTATGAAATAAACAGGACCCGCACCTTGGAACATTTAAATCAATTTTGGTGCTAAAAGGTAGAAGGTAGAGTTAGCATGCATTGATACTTGATAGTTCATATTAATTAATAATCTAGTTTCGTACACAATTTGAATAAACAATCTACTCCAGCGTGATGATTTGTGGATAAAGTGAAACCTCTATGCTTCGTTCCCAGATCCTACGTATTCACGCTTCTAGCATTCATTCTGTCTCACCTTACTTGTATATAATCAACATGAAATTTTCCTCGATGGATCGTTTTCCTGCATGCATAGTTCATCTTTCCTGGCCCCTTGAAAAACGATGGATAGAGGCTTCACTGTCGTACATTTTGAATTCAAATACCAAATTAACGTATCACAGTAGCATTATTATAACTTGGTATTTAAATTGGTCTGTAGGTAGTATGTGGTATCATTGGTATGTACAGTATTGTGGGTGTGTACCAGGTAGGAGGCAGTTGCTATGAATTCACTATTATACATCTTACATAACGATCTAGATATACCAGTAAACACTAATTAGTTTAGTTACTACTTGAACATAACATTACAATACGTTATTACGTATTAGTTAATTACATTTCACTACAATTATAAAAGGAGTATTTTTCAATCGACTTATTTACAAGTTTTGGAAAATGGCACATCCACTGCCAATGAAATAAGAGCCTGATGATGTACACGTTTGGTAAGTCAAATTTACCTTGAACACAATAATTAGATTGGCATATACTGTACTGAAGAGCATAATAGTCTAGCTCTGAGACCAACAACAACCCGAGAAAATGCAATTGATAATGAAAATGTATAACCTGATTTCATAGTATACTACTATTTAACGTAAATAATGAATGATCAACGTATTGTATCACAAATAGAAGACGTCACCGGTTTTATGTAAACAATAGTGAAGTAGTGTCTTTATACTTTTTCTCCATTTTAAAATGATAGGTAAAAAATAAAAATAGTTATTAAAAAAAACACGCGTTTGGATATTCAGTAGTAAAATTGATTGAATAAATTATAATAGGCCTATATTTCTCTTATTACAAAGATGGCAAAAACTGGAAGCTTTGAACAAAAAATCAAGGTCATCAACTTTGATGAATTTTCATGGACCTCAAGTAGGTATGTGATTTTGTTAGCAACTCCATTCAGTTGAAATGTATCAACATTATAAGTTGTTGTAGACTAGTATTAGTCTACTGCTGGGCCTGAATTGGCGTAATTATTAGGCCAACTTATCGACTAGGCCTAATTTAACTCGACTGACAGATATGTACCTAGTGGTACGTACTCAACAAGGTAACTCGTTAATTACACTACAAATATTCAATAACACGCACGAAACGCAAATATAAACATGTAAAAAGATGCAAGATAACATTTAAATACCGTAGTAGGCCTACAATGACTTGGCAAGTACTGAACATGAACAAACAATGAACATCTTCGGGTCATGTACATTACCATCACCTTGGATTATAGCCACACATTATCTCTATCGGTACAATAGCGATAAACCAAGCCGTTATAAATTCACCCCCAAAAAAAGCAAATAGCTACCAGTTAATTTGTACCCCCAAATAGCTTGGGTGTTGGAGAGGTCGTTACACAAACATTAGTCAACATCATCAGCAACTATGATTTGGCTTATACTTGTTGTATAAAGTTAGAACATACCGAGTATGTCAAGCCATGAATCAAAACTAACATGAAATTAAAAACTAAATAAGAAAAAATGATGAATGTGGGCAAAAGAGGAGAAGAAACAAATACATCAGAGACGCAAACATACTGGTAGTTGAAGGGTCGTCAATAAAACGGAAGGTATAACGAACAGTACAGCAAAAGTACAAGTCCGTACAGCAAACAGGTTATGTTAAATTACAGTAATCCAGTTGGGTTGTTCCAAGTAGATATATGTGTGTGTGTGTGTGTGTGTGGTATAATAAACCCTTGTTAATATATGAATTCTGTAAATTTCAACTTGTATAGTAACAATTCTGTGCCAATTTACTGGATATGTGTGTTGTCCTTCAACAGTTTGGGCTAGTGACATCGTAATACTCAGTCAATTGATTGATTTGTCAAGATTGATTTAGAGCCAGTTGAATCAACTGTTCATTGATTGATAATTAGTTGGGCCTAGTTACTACTCAAGGTACAAAAATAACATACGTAACCAAGGGTGATCACAAGTTAATTAACTAATTATTAGTTGGTATAACCGGCTCTCAACGAAGGTTTACTGTAGACTATCTTCGAGCAGCTGACGCCGTTGGTAGTTCTCGAGCGTCTGCTGTATAGTCAAGTCCGAATAGCGACACGTTTCGGCACCGCACGTACACGTGAATGATTTGCATTTGATGATCCAGAACTTCTCGCCATAATCGAAACTGTACGCAGAAAACAACAATATATGACGATCTGCATGAATGAATTATTATCACTTTGACACAATTAAGAAGAAAGGAATTGAGAAAGAATACTAACCAAGATACAATATTACTGGAACGGTAATGTGAGAATAATGTTACTGTACTAATATGTTTGATAAGGCAGATGGTAATCGCATATCCCCAAAGCAAGTAGATGAATTACATTTTGAAAACATTGTATTTTTTTTTAAATAAGTGCTACCTGTATCTGTATTATTGGAAAGTAGGACTTGATTTAAAGAATATTATTTTGTGATGGACAATATGAGATGAATGATAGTTGGTGATAGATAGATCATATATCATTCATCTCATATCGTCCACCACAAAATTGTATCTCTATTAAATTTGCTGTAAGAAAAATACCAACAATAAAAAAATTGGCTCAAGCTGGTAACTTTACTTGTCTACATATGTGGTTGGAATAAAATGTATGGACTTTGGGGACTAACGTAATTTCTTGGATAAAATAATGCTTGAATTAAAGCAAAATCAATTAATGATAATTATGGCTTAAAACCTACTTAAACTAGAAAAGAAACACTCACTCACCTATTTGAAACATACAATGTAGGCCCTATACTGTACATATTTCCATACAATCTTGAGCATAAATCACAAATAATAATCATCAACAATTATAATTAATTATACGTAATTAGGATAATTAATATAAGTACTAGGAGTGGTTTATTGTTGGCCAACTAGATCTGCACATCATGTGAGCATTCAGATACCTTGATTGGTATTATCAAAATTTTACATAACAAAGGGCTCACTTGATTGGAAGTTATGTTTTGTGAAAAAAGTGGGTGGCTTAATTGCTAGTCATTAATTAACTGTATATTTGTATTAATTGTAATAGTATCTTATATATATTATAGATAATTAGTAGTACAATCACAAACTTATTAGTTATCAACTTATTACATATATAATTGAAACTGAACCACAGAAGAACCAACTGAGGAAGATTTTTGTGTGATCATTACTAAATATTGCATATGCTTTATAGTTTATACATAGACCTATGTATATATATGCATCTTCAATTCTTTATGCATTCGCCTATGTACTAGTACTATAGGTAGTACATAGACCAAAGATTTGAATACTATTGACCATTATTCATACGCTGATTATTCAACCAAGTTAGGTGTGAAGGTGTTCTAAAATGATATGTCACTGATACAGAAGAGAGATTACATAAAACACAATGACAGAAAAATATTTACCGTGCCTACTTTCATTTTGTAACAAAATTCTTTTTGCTTAAGTTTACAGTAGGATACAATCACCTTGTACCAAAGATGGTTTGAACTAGGGTGACCATTTGTCCCGGATTGGATACTCTTTGTACTCTTTGTTTTGATACTCTTTGATAGTCTTTGTACTGAGGGAATTTCCTGGCCTCCCAGGAGAGGTCGGCTAGTACGCATTATCATACCTTTTTGATACTGAGTAGGTCTACCACACACAACATGAATAATAAAATGAGAATTGAAGACAAATGAAAAAATTTATTGTTTATTTAAGTTCTAAAAACTGTATTTTATCTGGTGATCGATCTAAATTTCAGCCACATTGGCTGATGAATCAGGGCCGTAGGTAACTAAAGTGACTAAATACGACTTCTTCTATGAGATTTTTTTTTTTAGTTATTATTATGATTGAGAAGACACCAGCAATGTCAGCAAAATTACAACAAACAGTCAACGAACTTGAGTCATGTCACGAAAAGCGCGGGACACTATAGACACACCCATCTCTTTGACAAACTTGCTTGAATTGCTACTAGGCAGCAGCACTTTTGTTTAATCGCGTCGCACCGTCGCACACCCGCACGCGGGAGCGATATCGCATCAAAAATGTTCATGTAAGGCTAGCTTAGCGGTATTAATTTGAATTCCGTTATGGTCCAGATCCTCAAGGTCCAGTGTGATTCCATCATTGTCAAGTGCATGTGACCGCACGCACTGTCACACAAATCAAGTCAATTCAAGTCAAATAAAGTAGTTTATTCAACAGCATCGAATGAACACCACTATAAAAACTCAGAAGATTCAACGACCAAGTTATACATTGGTCTATATTTATGAGTAAACGAGGAAAACATGAAACATACAATTTTGTCAATAATTCATGAGTAGGCCTAATTAAATGGAAAATGAATGGGGTCTAATATGCTGCAATTATATTCAATTATTTATAATCAAGTATCATTAAAATGAACTAATAACTATATGTATTGGTACTGAATCAATAATGTAGGCTACATAACAGGAATGTCAAGAGAACAACTGCCACCACAAAATTATTACCACTATATATTCTAGTATAAGTTGAAAATTAAGAATATGCTACATTGTAATGAAAACAAACTAGCAATTAGGACTATTTGCAAATTGCTATAAGTCTTGGGCCTAGAAAACATATATATGTTTACACATTCAATTGATCAACATTAAACCACAATGTAGTGATACCAACCTATTTTATCATAATATAAAGAAGGTGAACAACTCACATACTGATAACATGGAAGGCATTTGTGGTTTCTTGCGGCCAGTTCAGAGCCAAAGGTCCCGATTGCCTGCCGCGATTTAGCGTATTCCCTTGTGAACGAGATGTAGATAAGACTGGCTACGGTACCAGTGGCATTGCTGAACTAACAAAATCTATAATTCTCGTAAAAAACAAATGCTACTGCTAACATAATAATTCCACTGGGCCGTGAATAGCATTTTTGAGCATTGTTGTTATAAATAGTTGGATATAAAAGCGATAGTTGCGCTACAGGCAATCGGGATGCTGGAGTTAGATTCTGACCCCAGAAATATTTCACTTTCAAGACTCCAGTTGGGTCACCTTCTTTATATTATGATATAATAGGTTGGTATCACTACATCATGATTAAACAATTCAATTTTGTTTAGTAATAACGAAAGACAACGATAGATTAAAGAGAGAATAAGAAGATCTAAATGACAGGTCAAAGCATTCAAGGTAACATCAAAGCAGTATTACAAGCACAACATGACAATTTTACAGAAATTGAAATAAAAATCAAATCATGGTCCATAACTGTTAGCCGAGCTTCTTGAATCGGAGTGAGTTTCGAGCGTGTACAAAAAATATTGGAGGAAAAATGTCCGAGCTTGTTTCTGATTCAAGCAAACCACCAATGTTGATGCAGCAACTTCCATAACGTTCAATTGAATAAATGAAAGAATTCTTACATTTGGCTTGAATGCTTTTTTAGCATGATTTTCTTGAAAATTTCAGTCTTTGAAGAAAGTGAAAATACATTTTCACCAGTACTGCCATCAGATACTACATCTGGGACCACGGACGGTACCACAGATATATTACGTTGATTCTAAAAAACATCTCATCTCACCAAGCTTGTCTTGGAACTTTCTCAGCTCTTCATTCTTCCCATGCAGCATGCAACTTTCTAAACGTCACACCACACTACACTACGACCGTTTTACCAAAGCGTCTACTCTGACCGCGTGCGTGCGTACGCGTACTAACCCGAGCTCTTCGTCGGCGGCTATGTCGCGGTTGGCGAAGAACGCGATGCGCGGGAAGTGCAGGTCTTGGTGGTCGATGAACACGCGCACGGGCATCAGGTTCGGCAAGCACATGTGGTTGATGAAGCGGGCTACGTTGCCGTAGTGACGCGCGTCGATACAGTACGTTTCGCCGTCCTTCAAAGACAGAGAGAGAGAGCACATATTGAAGTGGCATTCAGCTAACTAGATAATAAACATTCTGAAACAAACCAACTGGCAATTTTTAGAGTAGCAACACAGTAAATTGGGAAAGTAACAATGCTTGTGATTGGTTAAAATCAATTGGCAGTATTTTTCAAGAAGAGACATGACACTCTAGGTTTCCTAGAATAAGTTCTGTGGAGAGATATGACTACCCGCACTCACTGGCAATTTAGTAATTAGAACTGTCAGGAATTTGTGCGCAAAACTTGATTCAACATTGAACCCTATTTAATTTGAAATTCAATGGACCCAAAATTACACACTTTGAATGGTAAAAAGTTGAATTTCTAAAATATTTAGCATTCAGTTTATGGGCCCAAAGGGACCAGGACTATTGTTAGAGTTACAGCAGAATTTGAATCACCAGAGTTTGAAGTAACGAGAGTTTACTGTAGTGATATTAATTATCCACTTGAGAATCCTTTTTTTTTGCTCCAGTAAAATACGTGGTACATAATAGCATGTCGGTCTACATGGCCATTCTTGCCGAGTAGGCCCTACTATTCAGTTGAGCGTCAACTGTCAACTGACTCCATATGTTGACTTGGTTCTCTTCACAGAGTAGCACACAACTTTCATGTACATTTCACTACAGGCAGGATTCCCCTAATATTATCAAGTCTATACTAAGTAGAAAGATGGATTCTTTTATGATCATCTTAGTCTAAATGTAATGAATACCATTAACATTGAGGCCCACACACACATCTGGCATGTTATGTATTAGGGATAACATTGATTGGTCGAGAATCGATTATGAATCGTAATCGATCTAATGTAAAACAATTCTCAAATCAAAAAATCGATTTTTCAATTTTTTTTTTTGGGGGGGGGGGGGAGGGGTCAGTGCTGTACTTCTTCACCTCGCAATACGTGCTCATTTCGTTGTCTATATTATTCTGTATTGTTGAGATTTTACTATCTGGAGACAAGCTATCCCTTCAGTTACGTCCGACAGCCAAACGTTGACAGAAATACCCGAATGGTACAGTACAGTTCAAAGAAGTCTCTAGCAGCTATTTTACACGTGAACGCCTTGGGAAAGTTGATTTTTTTTTTGGAAATTACACAAATTTTTTGTGAATGAACTTTTTTTTCATTTTTTTTCTTTTAATTTCTTTTTTCAAAATCAATTTTTAATTGATTCTGGAGCTTAGAGAATCGATTCCCGATTTTGAAAATTGATGTCATCACTACTATGTAACATATAATATATCAATATAAAACCAACTCACACAGCAGTGCAGTTACTCACCCGATTGTCAAGGTCAAAGAGATATGAGTCGTCCTCTCGGTGGTCGGCTTCACAATCCGAGATAATCTCACCAATATACCTGAATAATAAATCACAAATTATTACTGACAGAGAAATAGGATCTACTTATAAAAATGTAGACAGACCAAAACCAAAAACTGATTAACCCTTTCCAGTCATTTGTCATGCCAGCTCCGACATCGAAGTTTCTGTCAGTTGTCGGGTCGGTCCCCACATCCACTTTAGCACCATTAATCTCAAGAGAAAGAACAGCAACGCCATCATGTGTGAATCAAATTGTTGCAACTCAATCAACTTTTACCCATTTTGCCACCGATTCACGGCCATCCAAATATTTGATATGTTACAGACAAGAGGTACGGTAATCATAAAAATAGACATGTCAAAATGAACAAAAATGGTTCCCTTCATTCAATGTTTAGGTTCTATTGATATTTTTGACTACTTCAAATCTAACTACAGTAAACCCTCGTTAATCCAAACTCGGTTAATCCGAAATCAATGTAAACACGAACAACTTTCACAAAGGCAATAAGCTAGAGTTAAAACAAAATAACTGCAACTCACTCGCACACGTAAGCGCCCTTCTGTATATGCCTGAGCGTTCGCACGCCCCAGCCCTTCTCGCGCGTCCGGAACAGCTGGAACCGGCACGTGAGTCCGTGTTGGACCACGCGGTTGTGACACGTGACCCGATTACACGCGCAACCCTGGTTGCACTCGAAAATCATTGGTGGATCTGAGGGAACACGACACACAAGTGACATTTAATACATATACATAATTTCAAATGTTTGCCCCAACAAAACTGTTTGAATCGTTCATTATACCTTGAGAGCGCATGGGAGTCGATTTAGCGAAACATCCGTCTTTAAGTGACTGATATATTTTGAAAAGTACGAGAAACATGTTCTGATGCGGGAAGAATACGGGTCTCTTGAATACCTTCAGAAAGATACGAAATAGAATTACAAACCTTGGCTTCCAACATTTTCACACGTAAACAGCTAAAATGTGTTTTTTTTTTAGCTCTGTATAGGTATCTGTGGAAATTATCTGATAGAAGTTGGATAGATTTTACTTACGTCATCTAGAAGGCATTAAAAATACCTGTGTTTCTCCCGAATTAGCATTTTGATATCTCAAACAGTTCAAAAGTTACTACGTAGTACCTACTAGCAAACTGACATTCTGCTCAATTGACTTGCATGCACTTTTAAATTATCACTCATTTATATCAATATTGTAGGTACTTTCTTTCGGGGTGGTAAGATGGGGTGGTAAGGAAGTTTCACGGTTGTGTTGGGTGATGGTTAGGGTGGTACGGTATGGTTTAAACAGTATAATTTCATCTTTGTTGTCCGTTCGACACAAACATTAGGCTACCCTACCTGCACCAATTGTAGCTCTATACAAAATCTGAGGCAGTGCAAACACTCGACTATTCGAGTTTGGCTTCAAATTTAGCAAGACGAAAATTTTGACTTTTTTTAATTATGCTCGTTTTGGTATTTTTTTCAAATCAGTCTACTTATTGATTAATTTCAATTCATATACACTTACTCAACAAATCCAGTTGATAACTCACTACTTAGGCCTAATAGTTAATAGGCCTAGGGCCTAATAGTTCCATTTTCTTTTAAAACTCAAAACTCGCAGTTCTATCTCTTGAACTTGAAACTCGCGACCATCAATTGAATTCATATTTAAAATCTAAAACTTGCACACTCCCATTAAAACCTATAAAAGATAGCCCGACATGACCCTCGAACACATCGACATAGCTAACTATAACTTTACCCAGTATTTTAAGTCTCGATTAGCTCTAGAACTTACCAGCAAAGTTGAAATCTGGCAACAATTTTCCGTGTGGATCGTACCAGCACTGCAGGCTGACGTTGCCGCAGTTGCAACTGAGACTCGTGCACTGGTCCCTTGTGCAACGGCAGCTCTGAAGCGACGTGATTGTGCGATCGACGACAATGTTGGACGTGTAACAATTCTCGCTGACGTAAACAAAGTCGGTGGGTTCGCCCTCTTTGTCCTCGTTGTTCACGCATTGTACCGGGTTCAGTTCCTTCCCTCTCGATATATCGCTGGAAGATTAGAGAGAGAGAGAGAAACACAACATAACATTTATTAATATTGTTCTCGGAGAAGTTCAAAGAAAATAATTTATGCCCAGTGCAAATATGGCTACATTATTTAAAAATCAAAATTCACCATTTACCAACCAACTAGGGAAATGCTACAAAGGAGTTATAGGGTGTTGCATTTCTTTGGTGTGAAATATTTTTTTGAAAATTCACCTCTATAAGGAGAGTTATTAATTACAATTTTACAAGTCGAATTGACACAACCAAGTACAAAAAAAACTCGGCCATCTTCCATTTCAATCAAATTTGGTAGGCCCTATATGAATGTTATTCATTTATCCCAGATCCATCAATTTCCTGCTTCTATCATTCATTTTGTAACAGGCCCAGCCTATTCCCACATAACCCATGTTGAAATTTCCTGGATGGATTGTTTTCTTGCATGGACGGTTTCATTTTCCTGGTCCCTTGTAACATGATCGATTGAGGTTTCACTGTAATTATATATTTAGACTAATCGTACAAAATTCTAGCTTCCTAGGTCAAACAAACTAATAACAAAAATGGTACGTTTCCCATTCGTTGCGATCAAACGACGACCACAATATCAATAATATCCTCCTTACTTGGATAGCAGGCGTCGGGCCGGGTGGTTCGTCACTGCCTGCAGCTGCTGATTGAGACTGATGACCGTGTGGCAGTCGGAGGGATTCACGACGCAACACTCGAGCGCCGAGTCGCCCGCGTTGTTCTTCACGTCCACCTTGGCGCCGCGCATCAGCAGCAACAGCACGCACTTGTACATGTTCTGGCGAGCGCCAATGTGTCTGGAAACATTGGAACGTCAGTCAGGACACCACTGAAATGTTGCGACGATTATCAGGCTGAAAAATATGATTTTTGCCTGAAAAATGTTGATAATTTCGATTGATAATCAATATCATTCTGATTCAATATCAAAATGGACTTCTAATTTTTTATATTTTCAATCAATATTCGATATGACAATTTTGGTATCATTCTCAATTCCTTGATCAAACGGCAGCTCTTTAATTGAACAGGCCTAGCCTACGTATTTTTATCAATTATAAAGAAATTTGGTTTGGTATACTATTTTTCAATAAAATATACATATTAAAAATTGGAAAGATCGAAAATATTGGGAGTTTAAAAATCAATTTGAGCTGCATTACCAAGGTTGTGAAACACTGAACTTGATAATTTCAAAATCAAGGTCTGTAAACTATATGTGTAGCTTCCTAGTATTTTGAAATACTAGAAATGTTCAAGCTAGATTGAGTCGAAAGCCTAGTCGGAGACTCATCAAAATTACCTCAACACCCATTCATCGAAGGTCAGTACGTTATTAATTCATCGTGAACGGTCAACTCACAGTGGTGTATCGCCATGGCTATTGACGCAGTTCACTTCGGAGCCGTAGTTGAGCAGCAGCTCCGAGATGTCGACGCAGCCAGAAAAAGCAGACCAATGAAGGGCGATGTTCTGCTCCGAATCTCGGACAAAAGGATCCGCTCGACGATCGAGTAGAAACCTAGCGAAGCATCATCATTTATCAGCGTATTATATTAGATTCCGAGAGAAAAGACCCAGGAAAAGTATGATGCAACTGTATGATTGAAATAACCTAGATCATTGATAGTAACAAATAACAATCAATTACCAACCCTAGCCAGAAGCGAAATAGAAAAAAATTGGTGAATAGAAGTTCACAAATGCTCATGCCTATGGGGAGACTTGAGCATGCACCCGTTGCGCTTCAGATTCAAAAGCAGTGCCTCAACTGTCCAAAGCACAACGGCATATAACTTTTCATCAAACATGGATACCAATTTGAAGACTCTCTACGAGAATTTTCAATTATGAATGGCATGAACCATTTTTTTAATAGAATTTGATATGTAAACTGTGCACTATATAAAATAATAAACTAACCATCTCCATCAACATTTTTTTTTTTTTTTTTTTTTTAATAACATCGAAACTTGATACAAAATCATTGTTCCCCAATTAAGGCTATGGATGAAAGATAGGATCGTTTGGACGGGGCACCACAAGGGCGATCTTACCACCCCATTTTGATTATTTAAAACTAATGGTCTTCAACACCAGGACTGCGCTGTCTGTGACCATAATTTTTCGCCGTTTAACAGTAAGCCTACGTTCCCATATTAGTTGTAACATCACAATTTTTCCTGATTATGAGCATTGTTTCAAAGAAAGTATTTTTAAATAGACAAGCGAAACGACGAGAATACGAACGTTTAGTTGTTAACTATGAGTCGTGACATTGGTGCAACAACTAAAACACGTTTTCCATTAGATTCTTCGAATTGAGCACTTACTTGGCAACAAGCACGTGGCAATGTTCAGCAGCCCAGACAAGTGGCGTCCAACCACCGTCGTCCTCACTGTTGATGTACGACCGGCCGACGTTGCTTACCGACAGCAGATAATGACACGCCTCCAAGTTACCAGATTTAGCGGCTACATGCAGTGCTGTTTGTCCATCGGCTCCCTAATAATAACATTTCTAATATTCAGCATTCTAAGGGAATTTATATGTGTGCCATCTAGTGATAACTAATAAGTGTGCAGTATGTAGCGTATGAAGGCAAAATAATGAATCACTTCATAGATGACGATCTGTGATTAATTACCAAGACTATAAAAGCACGTAATTATGTCATCTTTTCATGTTAATCTTTTCATTTTTAAAAATATATAGGGGCCTATGCCCAACAATTAGAATTTGTTAACCCTTTCATAGTTGGTAACATTTCCAATAAAAATCCCACCAGGTTAGCCAATAATAGTGTATTTTATTTAAATTCATAACTCAGGACACAATGAAGATAAATTAATAATGTCAAAAGATTTGGTCAGACAAAAGTTCAAATAACAACATTATTTACAGCAATACTGTCAGCATACTGTCACAGCGATACTGTCATACTGCAGACAGAAAAACAGCAATACTGTCAGTTGTTGAGGTTATGCTGTGTACAAAACCCTCAAATTCACTCTCATTATCACTTTCTCCAAAAATGTCACTGTCATTATCCTTATCACTGGACTCAAGATCATTTACCTTATCTAACACATACTCTAAATTATTGGGATTGATTGTTATATGTCTATTATTGTGACTAGAAGTACTTGCCGGCACGTACAACTAACTGGACGACGCCATCATTGTTTACTTTATACCTTGACAACAAACACAGGCTTGTTGAATCTCTTTATTTCTGAGTATTATTCGATAAATTCGAGAACACACCCACTGAAATTATCGACAATGAACAACTAACGACATCTATCAGAAAAATTATCAACTTGGTAGCATTACTCGGTCGGTAAAAATGCCTACATTTAGCTCATTTTGAGAATGTATCTCATCCGTGCATAACATGTCGCAGGCGACATTGTAGAACGGCAGGCATACGTGCGAAACCGTGAAAGGGTTAATTTAGAATTTACGGCAAAAGCAGAAACATTGAAATATTCTTTGGTAATTATAAAACAGAGCTTGATCAATATAAATCTAGTATTTACATACACACGAATAATATTTTATCCAAAGTCTTTTCATTAATTCTCTTTCTTCATTTTTTTCTTCAACTGTTATTTGTTTCATAAACTATCACAAATTAATGTTCTTCAAATCGAATACACAACGTCTTTCCAAAAATGATCCAGCGTTACACTTACTTTGAGGGTGACAGAGGCGCCAGCCTTGATGAGATATTTGACGACGGCATTATTACCGCCCTGTGTGGCCAACATCAGCGCCGTGTTCTGGTCTTTGTCCATCACGTTGATCTCGGCTCCCGCCTGTACGAGCAAGTGTACAGCGCTAAAGCTGCCGCTCAGCGACGCCAGATGAAGCGAGGTCACACCTTCGCGGAACTGATGGTTCGGGTTGAGACCGCTTGCTGGAACAATAGCAATCAGGAATCTATGTTGAGTATTACCAATAGGTTCATTTTGCTTGAGGTTCATTTTAAGATCATCGTACATTTGAGAAGATATGTCTACATTGAAACGGTGAAAGTATTTTGTATATTTTGTAGCCTAGATCCGACGATTTCTGTACCAAAAAATCAAATTTAGAGAAATGCTGGAAATATCGTACGGCATAGGCCATCTGTTCTAAATGCTTCTTATTTATTGAATATTATCTGTGGTTACTTTCAACTTTTATATGGTTCAATTATTTCTTGATTGTGTTCATAAAATAAAATATGTAAGCTGTTTTGAACATACCTAATACATTTATTAACCTTTCGGCGTTTCCACTTTTAGACGCTTGGTAAAGACTTTTCACTGAATATCTGAAATAAGGTAAAAAACAATTAGAGGACACAGTTACACAGTAAAGTTACAGTTCAAATAAATTGGAATAGTTCAAGTACCTGGAGCCGACAAGGTTTGTAGGCATGCTATTCGCAACAGCCAATAGGGCGTCTAGTTTCTCTTTGTCGAGAGACGGTGGCAGTCCATTAGTTGTGACTTCACGGCCGCAAGGCAGTCGTAGCAGTGCTTCAGATCCGTCTGACGGTGGCTGGTATTCACTTGGGCTTATCACTCGACCAACAATGGCCATCTTGGCAGTGGGCCTGTGGAATTACGTTGTATATTGGGAACTCGTTAGATTGCAATTGGCAATACAGTGTAACATACAGTAGGCCCAAGTGAATGCCAGTGCTTACCAGAAAAATTATAACGAAACTCGACAGAAAATCGTTGCTACCGGTAATTAATTATGAGTAATGAACAATATAGTATCATGTTGGATACTTGGGACACTGGGACCTCGATCGTGCACGCTCGACTGTTGTCAGTGATTAGTTGATCACTTGAAGATCTAACTGGAGTATCTTCAATTTGATATTCTTGAATATACCGGTATAGGAGGAAGTAACATTTTTGTTATACCGTAGTATTTACTCATTTAGTAGGTTGCGTAATTTTATTAAATATAATATACAATACTGGTACAAGCATGTTTATTTTTCTCTCCTGAATGGAATTTATTAATAAGAAATTATTAATTAAAGAGGACAGTTGGGTCAAGTGATCACTTATAACAGTCACAGCATACAGGACTGAGGCACCTGTTAGACAACAAAATCACGAAATATCAGTAAATTAAACCATCTCTACAATTGACCATCGTAGATGGGCGTGACTTATACGAAGCAGGGGAAATTTTAGATAACTTGATTGGTTATTTCCCTATTTTCCCCTGCTTCACTGTCCACTTGATTGGTTTTTATATTTTGTGACATCACGAGGGCGGACGATCTACAATGGTCAATTCACTGTACAGCCGAATCTTAGTCCAACTTATCGGTGTACTTCACCAAGTTTCACAGCATGTCCTATCCACGACAATAAATATTAGTATCCAATAATTTAATTAGTAATCATATAATTAGTAATTACCAATTAGTGTAATTTAAACATTCTACGATATGTTGGCTATCTACTAAGAACATATTAAAATATAGCAGTTACATACAATTTACAGTTAATGTCATGAGCCTACTACTTACTTTTTCAAAAGTATATAAAGTTACTTTCAATAGCCAATCTCCTACACTCACCGTTTCTTTGGCTTTGTCTGCTGGAGAACAAACACGGGGTTGTGACGAGACTTGAAGAACAAAGCAGCATCGAGCTCGGGCGAGTCAACGCCACAATGAGGGCAAAAACCTCCTACTAACTGACATTCCCGATGGTAGAAGTGATTGGACGAGCATTGCACGAACTTGCCCTGAAGACAAAAACATAATGTGAGTTTACTGGAAAACGGACGAAGAACTTTCTCAACTTCTAAAGAACTAGTGATGACATCGGGTACAATTTGAGCAACAGGTCATCCAACTGCCACAACCGGTTTAAAACAATGTTAATTAAGTATATCGGAAAATTCACTATCATGGATGAGAAACAGAAAGGTGCCAAGCAAATTAACCTAGCTAACTGCAATAAATAGGACGTTGGCTGCTTCAAGTGTTTTCATCTGATCTGAGTGGATTTGAGGAAAGTGAGCGAGTTGTTCAACTCGAAACAATTCGGCCTTGGAAGTTACCAACACAAGTGGACCACACGGCGACAGAGAGGCCTATAGCATAGCAGGCATAGCATTCTCTCACATGCAATTCACGCTCATCATTTTACTATTTTGAACAGAAATCTCGTGAAAAGTGAAAATTAGGTTTTAATAATCAGTTCCAGTTATTATACGAAAAAATAAAGTGTTTGCCCCGAATCGGTTTCCCGATGTCATACCTGATAAGAACGTCTAGAAATTCTTCTGAGACTCACCTGCGTACAGAAAACCCCGCATCCCGGACAACTGTTGTGCCTGATCAACCGCTCCATGTGCACGTTACACAGTATCATGTACGGCACTTTCTTGCTCGGCCGGAGCATCCGGACTTCGTCGCCGACAATCGAATTGCAACAGCCGACGAGGCGATCGTCTAGCGAGTCCACTGCCTGGCAGTAGATATCGCTGGCGCCTACAACCGTGCTGACAAACAGCTGCGAGCGGGTCTGACATAAACACAGTCCTGCAGTTCCAGCCTGTAATAAATTCTCATATGAACAATCTTTGTTTAGCCCTAACTTTATTGAACAGGATAGTAATCAATATGAAAAAATTTCACAAATTTGTCAATCTCAAAGTCCTTATGAAATGAATAAATTACCAGTATGTTCAAACAAGTACCCATAGGCCTGAATAGAAGAGATAGAATATAACATAATTATATAATTGATGGAAGAAATTAAAGTAAAAATGAATTACACTGATTCCCAGATCCAATGTTTTTCCCGCTTTTATTATTCATTTTGTTCTACACTAATTCTATATAACTAATTAGGCCTAATGCCACAATATTCCTGCATGGATTATTTTTCTGCATAGACTTTTTTCTTTGTCTCTTGACAAACAATAGATAGAAGTTTCACTGTACAGTACTGTAATTAATGATAACTGCATATGAAATAATACTAATGTAATGAGCGCAAGCAAAGATTCAATTTGTAAGTTTCTCTTTAGTACATTCACCCCCTTGATAAGTTGTATTTTTTGATCCCATCCATATGCTCTTTCATGTTGAATAGTTTCTTTAGTAAGTTATTCAATTTGGTAATTTTTTTTGCCCAGTCCGCTGAAAAACGTACTAAAGAGATTCCACTGTAATTTGTGATTTCCTGTAGACCAGAGCCAAAGGTACCAATTACTGGTGGCGATTTAGTGACTCCCTTGTGAACTAGATGTGTGTAGTCAAGAGTATAGCACATTGTTGAACTAACAAAAGCTATCATTTCCGTGCAAAACAAATGTCACTACTAACATATTCATCTACTGAGCCACGTACAGTTGATCTAAAAGCAAAATTGTTGCGTGTGGAACATCAAGTGGAACCTAGACGCAAGTGGGTGGTACACCTTCTTTATATTATAATGATAAAGAGTATGTTCGTACTTGAAACAAGAAATAATTTCCATATACCAAATCTCAATATGAAACTATGCAAAAACAACCCAGCCTACTACAGTAATATAATTTTCAACAATCTACCTACCATAATAAAGAATACCCTTTCTATCAACAAGAAATTCAAATCAACAGTCAAAACTTACCTCATTCAAACTTGCCGATATACACTAGAAGAATACTTCAAAACTCCTAATTCTGTTCATGGCAATCTTTATATATCTTTATATATCTTTATATATCTTTACTTGATATCTTATACCATATGTGACACATTCTATAACAATGTACATTGTTCCTTGAATAAAGATTATTATTATTATCATTGTTATTATCACTATCACTGCATCGTGACAGAACCATGTTTTCGAGATTCACGGCTTTCCAGACTTCATAGTTACCAAGTCAAAATATATTTTATACGAGGCAATCATATTTTATGACTGATCTTACAACGCACAAGCTGCGGTTGCCTAGCATGAGTTTAAGAGAACGACAATCATCATCCGCTTTTCAATACTTCAGTTCCGATCGATACGATGCCATCACACTGGCGGCAGCAATTAGGAACAAACACCTCGAGTTCAATCAAATAACTTACGCCTCTTGAGATGGCAGTTGATTCAGGTTTGGCAGGTAACTGGTTACTGTCAGCAGGACTAGGAGAGGGTGCAATATTCTCTCGTCCACGTTTTGATCCTTCACCTAAAAACAGAAAAAAATTACTCACAGCCATGACCAACTCTGATTAGTCTACCTAGTTATACTGGACATAAACAAAAACACAAACTTTTGAATAAAATTTTTCCTTATATATATATATATTTTTTTTTATATATATATATTGGGTTTTAACGACGCACTGTAATGATTACTAAGATCTATTGGCGTCGGATGAATGATTAATGAGATGATGGGATGATGAGATGAAGGTTTTTATGGGTATTGGTAAGGATAGTGGGAAGGAAGCGGTCGTGGCCTATATTGTGGGAACCATCCCGGCATTAGCCTCTACTATAGAGGGAAACCACGAAAAACCCCTGTAAAGATGGACGGTGGCGGGGATCGAACCGGGTCCGATATGTCCCTTCACCTCCCGGATCACACGAAGCAAGTGAGCTAACCACTCAGCTACTGTGCCGGTAAACTTTTCCTATGTAATCAATGTTCGAATATAGATCTATTGTTTTTCAAGGGACAAACAGAAAAAATTAACCATACATACAGGAAAACGATCCATTCCGGAAAATTGAACAGGATCGGACAAGATGAATGGTGGACGTGGGAAAACAATGATGGATACGGGTACGATCCATAGAGGTTTCACTGTAGTATCATACAAGATAGAACCTATGACTATCAATAACGTAACGGGATAAGCAACACGGCATAAGTCCTATCCTTTTAACATTAGGCCGTTTTCACCACGATGGAATCAGCGCGCTTTCGTTTACATTTGTGAGATTCGCAATTTCAAATCAAATCGTACGTATTAGGCTCGTATTTCAATATATAGTACATAGTTGTACAATTGCATTGATTTTAATCTTTCTCTAAGATGATGAGTAATTATCCAGTTATCAAATGGTAAATATAGCAGTAGGGCTCTTGACTAGGGTACTAAATGCTTTTACAGACGTATTTTAAATTTAGATTGGCTAATTCAAATGAAATTCATCCCAATATTGTTTAATGCAGTTGGAAAGAGCTGGATTCACAGATTGCATTACATCTATTACTTGTATAGATCAACATACAACAATACCAGCAAATCATCATAACATTTGTGAGGCGGCATCTCTTTGATGTACGCATGGTGTGAAAGGAAACCGCCATGTTGCTTATCCCGTTACGTTATTGATAGTCATAGATAGAACTAATAAAAAATTAACATCTAGTTGAAAACTTCATCAACTTCCATGTGTGCACGAGTTCATTCAGCCCAGTAAGTGTTTTTTTTTTTTAAACTGAATTGTTTCATAGAATTAACTCAAATTACATACCTCCTAAACAGTCCAATTCGGATGATGCTTTTCTTTTATAAATAACATTTGGCTGTGCACTTTGTGCATTCTGGCTAGCCTCATCAATTACTGGGTGTTCAAGCCGATTCAGGCCATTGCCATCTGGAACATAATGTAATGTAGGCCTACTGGTATGGTAATGTATACACAATTAATAACAGGTGAAAAATCTTAAATTCCTCCCCAAAAATACTAGGTCTGGCTTTGTAAAATTTAGATTATTTGTCATCAATTAATTCAGTAAACCTGTAGGCCTGGGCCTAATTATTTTCTAAATGACCTTACACCATTTAAAAAAAACAATTAATTTGAATTTTCTTCATAGCATATCATAAAATAGAATGGTAGGTCTACATATACCGCTAGTAAGTTATGTAAAAAATGTTATACTGTAAAAAATATGTCTAAACAATCAATTATTATGTATGGATCTGAGTGACGGAACAAATGATATTAGTGGCCAGCCTGTAATACGATGTAAGCCTAATGTGTCAGGAGCAATAAAATTATACCGGTATTCAAATATATGGTCTGACAAATCACCGTAAGTAGGCCTTGATAGAAGTATGGCCTAATACGTACATACTATGTGCATATATAGGGGTGTGCGAGCACTCAAATTTTCTAGTATGATTTCAAGTTCAAATAGGCCCCTAGTACAGCTAAATTTGATTTTTTTTTATTACCAGTATTTTTTTTCAACATCACCACTTCAGTATTTAATGTGAGCCTACAAAACTCGTGAAAATGTCAAGTTTACACATTTTTAGACGAGCTTTAGCAAGAATTTAATTTGATATACTGATTTTTTTTTTCTTTTTCAAATGTTTTTTTGTCGGTTCTCCAAGGGTCTTAACGGCTACAGCTATCAACTTCAAACCTTTTTTCATTATGGTTCCTCATCTAACTTACATCTGTATAGTTTTGTGGCATTATCGGGTGATAACTTTTATTTTTATGAATTTTAGAAATTTCAAAAATACCCATTAGAATAACACGGCAGAAAAAAAGAAAATATTTTTATTTTCAGAAAAAAAATTAAATCCTGTGTGAAGTTGAATTACATCTTGATACACATTTCTGGAAATTCTCAGCTTGATCGGGTGAGCCATTTTGAAGAAAAAAACATAAAATGTGCTAAATTGGTACGGTACCACACGAAGTCAGTTTTTACCCATTTATAACTTGAATGTCACCCAATTGGCGAATGTAGGCAAAAGTTTGGCAAAGAAGTCGACATACTATTACTTTCCGCTCGTCTAACAATGCGTATATAGCGTATTCCTAGTATAATATCAATTGTAGGACCATGTCAGGGTCTACATATTTGAGAAACAGAATTTTATTATGAACACAATTGACTAAAAACAAACCACAACATATATTATTTTGAAAAGGTATATTTATGCTCGTTAATTAGATGATAAATATAATAGAATAATCAAATATATTGATACTGAAATAGTGATTAATACCACTTAAATTGATTATTGGAAGGTCTGATTGAAAATTAATTTTATTTCAAGTATTGAATGATGCATTACCATGCAAAATCAGTTGAGAGCTCAATATTTAGAATCAATAGTGCCTAATTATTATAGTTCAAGAGCAATATAATTTTTTCGTAACTGAACTCGAACTCTGAACTTGCAATTAGGTACCTGCCTATCTCTCAAACTGGAACTCGACGCGAACCTAAATTAAAAACTCGTACACCCTTTGTAATAAACAGTGGCCTCTATAAAATGTCAATAAGCTACTATTCCACTTACCACTAGCAGCATCTCTATCAATAACAGGAATCTCAGCAGAGTGACTTTCCATCGTTGGATCAATAGGGGATTCTCCAGTTCGGGAGCGTAGAGCGAGCTTGCTACGTCTGCTAGCGTATCCACTGTTCAATGTATACTTTAGCCCTCTAAATGGCTTATAGCGTCTTTTACCAGTCTTGGTATACACCAAACTTGGTACGCTACTTGGAGCCGACTTCATTGCCAACATAACCCGAGAACCTGTAGAAGTTGTTCTGCCAAGAGGTCTACCAATTTTGGATCTCATCTCCAAACTCAGCTTGGGTCTGAGAATAGTCTTAGCTGATGAAACCGGTATATGATTGGTAACTATAGGTACCGTTTCTGTTTGAATATTTGAACTGGATGCATTTTCTAGTTTTATTATTTCAACTGCTGTAACATCTAATTTTAGCGCTCGAGTAGCATCTGGTTTTGCAACTTTAGGACTTGAAGGGTCGTGTTTTAAAATTTTGAAAGTAGGTGTGTTACCATTATCTAGTTTTACAACTTTAGTTAAAACTGTAACATCTGATCTTAATGTTTTAAAAAGTGTTTTCTTGGAATCAGGAGATTTTATTGGTTTTTCTGGATGACTTATTGGAGACCGGTGACGGGGTGTTCTGCATTGTTTTTCCTCGCTTTGACCCAAGCTGAAAGACTTTTCCTTCCGAGCAATTGCACTTTGAAGAACCGACTCTCGTGGCAAATCTTTAGAGCGACGTCGCGCCGAACGTTTGACACCTTCTGGTTCAGGAACAGATTTAACAACAGTATGGCTTCGAAGAGATCGTTTGCCTGTGGAGTGAGGAGTGACAGGATCGGAACTTGGTTCTACTTTAACAGTCCATACCTCTTCACTTACAGACTGTGCATTACCAGCCTTGGATTTCTGTTTCTTGTGCCCTTCTAATGTTTCTTCACTTGCTTTCAAAGTTATGACAATTCTCGGCTTAGTCTCTGATGTGTCAGTTGCTTTTGTTATCAAGACATCTCCATCTTCAACTGAAAGCTTGGGCTCTTCTTTTACTGAATCCTTGGAAACTAATATGCCTATACCAGTAATCTTTGATATAGTCTTTGGCACCTCCTTTAGTTTATCCTTGGGTATGACCTTAGAGCCAAGCCCTCCTTCTCTCAAACCCTCTTTAACTAATCCTACCTCTTTTGGTTTTTCCTTTATTGTAGACTTGGGTGTTTCTTTCGATTTTTCTTTGGCAACACTCTTGATTAATGGGGTTAGGGTTTTTGGAAGTGGTGTTAATCTCCCATCCTTTGGACCAACTTTAGTACCATTCTTCAACACTTCCAAACTCCGGGTTCGAACTTTTTTATTTGATTCTGCTACTACTTCCAAACTTCGAGCTCTTACTTTTTTATTTGAATCTAATGAGCTACATGGTTTGGCTAAGCCTGTTTCTTTATTTTTCTTATCGCTGCCAAGAGATTTGCGTGCTTCTTTCTTCTTGCCATCAGCAGATATCTCAGGATCGTCAGATTTATCAATACTCTCCAGTAGATCACGATTAAACTCACTTTTCATTTCTCCGAGTATAGTACTGATCAGATCTTTATCCTCGGATTTAGGCAACTGAGCATCGTCGGTCTTCAAGTCTGGCACATCTCCACTTAAGCCTACTGTATCAGTGGTGATAGGTCTACCAGTCCGTCCAGAACCAGTGTCTGCTGTTTCACTCATTGTTTCTAGAGCCAAGTTAGTAATAAGTAATTTGTCTTAGGCTATAATCCAGTCACTGAGGAATATTCTTCATTGAACTGGTATTGATACAAGTTCAGTTATCATATTTTGACATCTAATTTGGTCATCAACTGCTCATCCAGTTGATGTAAACAACACTCATCCTTGCAATGAAGAATGCATCCCTATCAGTTCACACTTATATTCAATATATAAGGGGTGAACTCTACCCTAGCTGCTTAACCTGCAACGTAAAAATGCAACAATAGATGCAAAAGGGGTGCATATGCAAGGAATAGGCTAGGCACCTGCAACACTGCACAGCTTTGGCATTGCTCTGGTCTGCAGCAACCATGGAAGCAGCCCGCCAGCTAATGTAGCCCTAATGGGCAAGGCCTATTTACATTGGAGTTTTTCTTACAGAAAACGCCTTCATATAGTTTTGATGGTACAGAAAGATGATGTTTCGGGTAATCGATGCCTAATTTCATTGATAACAAGTGAAACTTAACTAAACATACCTTGATAAAAAGAATCTTCACGAAATCCGGTTTCGTTGAAACCTAGTCAATGTTTTTGCCCCAACGGCAACAGCCTTCTTGTGGTATGAATCGAGGCAGTCTGCAAAACGCTTCATTTTCATTGGCTGCCCCCTCACGCACGGGAAATTTTAAAAGCATTGCATTTTGAATGCATTTGAGCTGTGTTTTGAGAGCACAATGCTTTAGGTCCACTATTTCTTGATAATAGGAGAGTTTTTTTGCTAACATACAATCAATCAGATGTAAACTAAATACAAATATAATGAATGTTGACTTGGCTCATTGACTTGAAAACAATATAAACAAAAAAGGAAATTAATGGATATTTTCAACACTGAATTATTTTACATTAAGCAATCTATATTAGAATAAAACTTACAAAGCAAAATAATCACCATGTGTATTTTCTATCTGGTTTCTCTTATATGTATTATTCAGGGTTGGATCCAGGTCACATTCATGGAATGTGTTCATGGTTGTTTGTAAACGAAAAGTTATATAAATACATTTTTTGAGCAGTCAGTGCATTCTTGTACGCCTTGAAGGCGGTGACCCATTGTTCACAGGTGGGGAGGGCCTCCTTTTGGCCTGATTGATTTTTTTTTAAATCACGAAATTTCAATGTGATCTATATAATGTGTCTCAGATAAGGTTTAGATGCTAAAAATGGAATATTTGCTCATAAAACTAAAGGTGGCTCAAATGATATTTGTCAATCACAATTATTGTCAAGTTCCCTTATCCAAGTTGAAATTATTGCCATAGTTATGTTTGTTGTGAATTTAGAAATTTTACAGCAATAATTGTTTAATTCATATTCGAAAGATGCAAAGTGTTGTTTCTTAATTCCAACTCTAACTGCACTACATACTAATATCTGACATTTTGAAAAACTTTGTCAAATTTATTTCCAATACTATGTAAAATATGAATTCACAGATAATTCTTTTCAAATGTTTCTCATCTGCCTTCTTTCTTTTTTCTTTGTTCTTTTATTCTTTCTACCTTTTTTCAAAATATACTTAAAAATACTTTTTTTTCAAAATATATTGATTGTATTTTCAAGAACCAGTATTGCTGTGCACCAATAAGTGTATCCACCATAATTTATAGGCTACAGCAGACTACTGGCCACCCTGAAGATATCATAATTCAAGTCAATGCTAAGGACACTAATGGTGCTGGAAATTTGAGTATTCATAAAATAGGCTACTTCGATAATTGGATGAGTATAAGCGAAGACTGCCATTTGGTCGTCCAAATCGGATCTTTCCCTTTCTATTTGTTTGTTTTCTGTGCACACTCCAAGGCAAAACCATGGATAAATGCAGCTCCAGAACCAATCAATATGTATTGTTCTCTGACAATTACTTACCTTCCAGCTTAAAACTGCAGAGTTTTGGGTACAATTGGTCTGATGGATTGTGAGAAATTGATAATTAGAATGTTGAGAATAGCAAATGAAAATTGAAAGAAATTTTTAAATGAAATATTAGAATTTTGATATGTTGTGAAGGCGACATGTTGAAGACGATATGTTGTGATGGAAATGTTTGATGACAATCGTAAGCAGTTCCAGAGAAAATATAAATATCAGCTATTTTTTCATACTTTCTGGAGGTTCTTTTTTATAAGGGCTACATGCAGTGTCTATTCATTTTTAGTTTTGGAGGTTCTTTTTTATAAGGGCTACATGCAGTGTCTATTCATTTTGAGTTTTACATCCTTCATGATGTATATGTACATAGCATTTTCCTGAAATTTATGATAGGTTTTCTAAGTTGTAAAATAGGTAGGTCAAGGTGGTCTTCTTTATCACCCTACTCATTGGTTGATGAAAACATGCTCACACAAAGATGTATTTTTAAATTCATTTTTATTTCGACATTTTCATATTTATATTCTATTATTTTCTAAAATGTGTTACTCCTTACACTATTTTTAAATAGCTACATAAACTTCAGTGATGGAGTGGTGTAGAAAGTAGGAACGATGCTAAAACAAATGAAAACTTTGACAAACAGAAAAATGCTATTACTACAATACGTATTAATCTTTGCAAATTTTTAATAAACACTTAATATGCAGTCTCTTTCTTTTTAATTTTGAATAGACATATCGGAAGTATTGTTTTAGTCATTTTATATTACCAGAATAATCATAGACATAGTATAGTAAAGTTGAGCAGAAAAAATCATCTTTTGACAATCATGGTAATAATTTATCACTATAATTTAAATCATTTTACTGAATATTTCATATTCTAGTACACAAGGTGAACAAACAAATGGATATTATTTAGGAAGAAGGCTTATGAAATAATTGTTTTGTATGTCTGGACTCAATCTGATACACTGAACATTAAAAACATGAACCAAAAAGAACGCATTTGCAAGCATAAGTGTTCACCAGGAACCCTAACTGCTTCGTTTTTTGACTACCTTTATTTTTAAAAATGTCTACGTATATTTTCTTCCTACATATATAATATCTACGTCTTATTATTTCTTATATACACTTTTCCTTAGACAACATAGACATTGATATTTCTGTAGTAGTTAATAATTATTATTTTATAATAACACTTTGTAGATAGATCATGACATAAACACAAGGCAACAATACGAGCTTTCAAGCTCAAACATTTTATAATACAAGTTTGTTTTTCTCGATCTCATTAGAGTTTAGAGTCCAGAGGACTTTAAATTTATTTAATATAATCATTTCTTCTACGACTTAGCACCATGTGTATTTTCAGGTTTTGTAGCCTTTGCAAGTTGATTAATAATTAACAATAATGAAACCACAATCACTAATGTAATTATAATGATAATTTGATGTGAACTGGTGGGTGAGATTGATGTATTTCAACGCATAGTCAAGTACAGACCTAAGTGCGTGGTAATTTAGAAAATGTGAAAAATTGCACATCTTCTCAAATAGAATGAATTCTGTAGATGATCTCGAGGGGAGATATGATTCAATGTAACAATAATGAATTAAAATGCTAATACGTATGTGGTTTTTACTGTGACACTATTGTTCATTTGTAATCACCTATGGCTCTCTTGATTCTGTCTGATTTAAAAAGCATGTATTATCCTAATATGACGCTAGAAACACGATAATATTAAGCAGAGCTGTGCTGTAAAAAGAAAACTATCTAATATACCAAAAGACATCTACACAGCATTGAGAATAACTGTTCGTATTTCTTTCAAAAATCTATAAATATTCCAAATATATTATACAAAATCTGCATTATTGATTAAATATTGTTTTCACTTTGGTCAAAAAGACCTGATAGCTCTAGAAATAATTTATAAAAGAAGCCTATAGTTTGGCTTTAAACAGTAATAGTTTCAGAGCTGACCAATGAAATCTCCATTCACGAAGATCTGTTTTGAGATGTACACAATATACTGTTCAATAGTCAAACTACTTTACACATGATAATAACAATACAATTTCTTTAAAGAGGAAGTTAGATCCTAAATATGATAACTTTAGTTTTACAATACTGACAATAACTGTAGCTTACACTGACATATGGTACATTTTAAAAGAAAAATCTATTACATATTTCATTGTTCATTTTGTACTTCAACCATACTAAAACTCAACTCACACATATTTTCAATTGCTGTGGTTGCATACTGGATTTCAACCAATCCCTGCCATTTAGGAAAAAAAAATAGACTGCGAAGAAAAACGTAACTTAGCCTAACAGCATTCACACGGAAATGATTTCATTCAAAAAATATAAGTGTTCTAAAAAGGAACATTTTAAAAATAATAATATATTACTTTAGTAAAATAATTACACCTGCATTATTACACTGGTAACTTTACGCCCGTTGTTGGTAGATTATTTAATAAATCACCTGGAGGGTTCCCTGCTAGGGTTACACATAATTAATTATTCCAGACTAACCTTTGCTGGAGTGAAATTAAAGTTCATATCGGAGGGAAGAGGCCATTTAGGATAAACGTTCGGTACTTTCGGTATATAACATGTGATAACTTGGGATATTTCTTTATGAATAACTTGTATCAGTCATTTTGAAGTTCGGTAACTTTGTAAGGCAGTATAAGGATGCTTGGCAATCATGCCACGGTAACAGTATTTTAGGAGTCGATAAACTTCGAGATCTTTTACAAACAAAATAATATTGTTCAAGTTGGAGGCTTTATTTCGGTTTCATACCTTTTCTTAATACGTTTACATTATCTTTCTGATAGCTCTCTTTTTTATGCTAAACTTAGTCTCACTGTAGCCATTGTAGGTTTCAAGAGTTCAGGCTGGTATTGGCTCACACCAGACTCTAACCGTTTGATTTCAATGTTTCTCCATATACAAATTTCAACGCATTCCATATAAAATCCATTTCCATTTCTATGAATATTGGTAACTTAGATCCTTCTTTTCTGGTAATCAATCACTTTTCAAAACTTCCCAATATTAATCCATTTGTACCAGTCATTTTGGTAGTTTTCAAATGAACCTCGTACTCATTACTGTTGTCATTAACGATGTAACTCGACTTAAAGCGTGGACAGTTTTCTCGAACTTGAAGTTGGTACTTCCTCGGGCTGCAGCCATAGTTTCTTGATTGGTTGTGGTTGGTAGTTTCTTCCACCAAGAACATCAATGTACTATCTTTGGATCGCAGAATTCAACAGGAACGGTACATAAAACATTTTACTCTCTAGAAGTAACGCAGCTGCAGATTGGACCTAATAATTGGAAACAATCATTAGTATTTATTATTGTCACAGCAGGAGACAAAAGTGATGTTATTATTACAATTAGGAAAGTGGCCGTAGTGAATTAAAATTAAAAAATTAAAATGAAGTCATTCTTTTAGACGTTATATAATAAACTAATTTGCATATATCATGTGTGAATAAATACTTTTCAAGATTTTTAAAAACGTATTTGAAAATAATTAGGAATCAAATTGAAGTTGATTCGTTATCAGATTAGTCTAAAATAATGGCATTTTGCCTACATATTTTTCAACTGTATTGAAAACGTGTCAGTCTGATTGAAATATTTTTTTTTTCAAATATTGAATATATAACTTGAAAGAGTATAAGCATGGGAACATATGAATTTTGAAATTAAATTGTTTCCTACCTCAGGCAAACGGACTAGTAACTCGTGGAAGCGGGTGGGTTGTTGAGGAAAGTTATGGTCCACAAAACATCTCAGACATGTCATATAGCGGTCTTGAATTGCCTCAAGCTCATTAGAGCCTCCACGGCCTGAAAATAAAAAGGATTTTCATATTACGTATCATATGAAGTAATGTAATTTGTAAACAATTATAAAATTCAAACTATGGTACCAGTAACATAAAACATAATCACAAATTCACTCAACACATTATGTGGAACTGCCTCAGGACCATTTAGTATACTTATATTAGAGAGAAAATCATTTATTTATGATGGCTGTTCATCTTAACGACAAATGACCATGAAGGTCCAGCTTACTATAAATTTGGAATTATAATTGCCAAAAGTAAAAATGAGTTATAAAATTATGGTAATAAAATCAATAACTTAATTAGTAAGACCTAATAATAGAATGAAAAATATAATTAGAATTGGATTTTGCGTTGTTTAAGAGACGTTGAAGAGATGGTATGGAGAATATGTGACGATTTGTGTAAGATTGTACAGACTAGTTTGTGAATGATTGATATATTGTATAATTTTGAAAAAGTAAGGAAAAATGTAGGAATAGCTGCCCTTGCTCAAAGAAGAAGTTCTATAATGTCCTCAGTATTCCTCAGGAATTCTATAATGTTTTGCGAGGTCAGAAATACAGGGATGATATAGCTCCTTCTTCTCCGCATCAACGTCTTCCGCATGGTTTCTTTCCTTTTCGAATCTAATAGTAGGCTATAGATGGACTATATTATAGGCATAGTCTGTATATTCAAATTCAATCCATACAATTTATGAAATAACTGGTTGAGTCACTTAAATTAAGGCTCTTATCATAGGAACATATCAACTATATTCTAAAATACCAAGAGTCAAAAAACTGATTCAAAGAGCTACTGAAATAGATTATGAAAACTTCAAAATTAGAACTTTTATCAGTATTTCTACACGTTTTTGTAACACACTACCATCCAAGAAAATCACTGTAATATATCATTCAATTTCACTTTCGGCTATTTTTCAGATTAAACATTTGACAAATCCCGTTTTCCATGTACCATGCATAAGTACCCGCCTGGTACCTATAAAATGGAGAATACAAAATAAAATAGAATACAAATAATACAACTTCAATTTCAAGTCATTTTTATTTTCAGGCTCAAGTTTTCACGTTTCATGTATTTGCATTATGTATGAAAATTTACAGGAACTAATAATGAGTACAATGCAATATAAAGCAATAGTTTCGTGCAACATCACGGGTCCGGTCGATAGTCAATGGCTAGTAGTTTTTGCCGCGTTTTCGCGCGCCGCCAGGACTGGTAGTGTAGCACTACCAGTCTATGTGGCCTTGGATCCAGCAAAGTAGGAGCAACCTAGTTTCTACAACGGTTTGATACACCACGAGTTCGAATCAAGTGGGTCCAAGTGAGGCTAAAACCTCGAGTCAAATAGGAAGTAAATAAAAATGACTTCAATTTATTTCGATGGAAGCCGCTTTGAAATATTTGAGGAGAAAAAACAGTAGCATGGATAACCACGCTCCTTAGCAAAATGTTGTAGGAAGTACGATACTCGCAAAGTAGGCGAAACCAACATGGCGGAAAATGGTCAAGATGCAGAAATGTCTGCGGGAATATCGTTAAATGCCGACAAAGTAAATATATCAAAGTATCGAAATCTAGTTAGGACATATATTAATCTTCATCTGTATAGTGCGGCACAGTTCTGGGCCGATAAAGTGATTTCTTTGACGGAAAAAGAAGAGGCGGAGGATGTGTACTGGCTTGCTCAATGTATGTTTTTAATGAAGAAGTATCATCGGGCTGCACATTTAATTCGTAGCAGAGGACTTGAGAAGAAAAATATGCTCTGCCATTACCTGGCAGCCAAATGTCTCCTAGAAGCCAAAGAACCTGCGGAAGCGCTGCAAGTTTTAGAAGACAACGAACTAGAGATTGATGACACTACGACAAGTTTCGCTTTTTCGTCATTGAACAGTGAAGTGCCGGGGTTTTATAGTAACTCTTCGCGAGCTGGTCAAGTTGACGGGCCAGGAAATCTACACAGTTCCGTACTATTCTTGAAGGGTCGTGTTTACGAAGCAATGGACAATCGTGGTCTTGCAACCGACTGTTATAAACAAGCATTATACGACGACGTTCACTGCTATGAAGCTTTCGAGGCCCTTATTCAACATCAGATGCTTACTGCGTGGGAAGAGCATGATTTATTAGCGTCCCTACCATTAGCAAAACAGTGTTTACCTGCTGAAGAGCGCTTACTGCGACAATTATACGAAAGTAAGCTTAAAAAGTACGATTCACCGAATTCCGTTGTGAATAGCAATATATCAGATGCACATCCTGGTCTTGCAACAAATCTCGATCTCTCCGTTACACAAGCAGAACGCCACTATTACAACTGCAACTATCGTGAATGTAGTCGAATCACTGAGGATGTTTTAAGTAAAGATCCGTATCATGAAGGATGCCTTCCAGTTCATATAGCCTGTCTTGTAGAACTTAAGAAGACAAATAAACTATTTTACTTAGCTCATAAGTTGGTTGATTTATTTCCGGAAATGGCATTATCGTGGTTTGCTGTTGGATGTTATTACTATTCAATCAATAAAAGTGACCCAGCTCGTCGTTACCTAGCTAAGGCAACAGCGTTAGATCGATTATTCGGTCCTGCCTGGATCGCGTATGGACATAGTTTTGCTGCTGAAAATGAGCACGACCAAGCTATGGCTGCGTACTTCAAAGCATCACAACTTATGAAAGGGTGTCATCTGCCACTATTATACATCGGACTTGAATGTGGTCTTGGTAATAATGTAAAGTTGGCTGATAAATTCTTCTTACAAGCCCAAACTATCGCGCCAGATGATCCGTTTGTATTTCATGAAATGGGTGTTACTGCCTTTCAAAACCTAGAATTTGAAACAGCACTACGCCATTTCACATCTGCGTTAAATCGAATACGTAACATTGATAATAATGTTATCGCTGAGAAATGGGAACCACTACTAAACAATCTAGGGCACACGTATCGTAAACTTGGAAAATTCTCCGAAGCCTTAGAATTCCATCAACAAGCCCTTGTGTTATCGCCACTGAACCCTTCAACTTATTCGGCTATTGGTTATGTCCATGCTCTTGCTGGTGACACTGCAAAAGCTGTTGATGCTTTTCACAAAGCATTAGGCATTCGACGGGATGATACTTTCAGTACGTCGATGCTGAGTTATGTTATTGAGCAACTTATGGAAGACAGCCCTGCTTATGAGGGTGCCCCTGAAGAGACACCAAGATTTCTTGCTCTTCCAACAGCAGGCCTATCAACCACTAGCAATACCTCAATGTTTGATTCTTTATCCGACACAAGCGTTAATATGGAACCAAATGCATCGTCAAGTATAGTGGACTTTGAAGTAGAAATGCAAGACACGTCCCCTATACCAATTGAGACCGAAACTTCTTTCCCTTAGTTATCATTGACACAAACATTCCGTTTTCGTACGTCTGCTTTATAAACTCTATACAAGAAGAACTTAATGATTATACCCAACAACTTGAATTATGTAGTCCTAATTATTTTTAAAATCAATTAATTTAGAGAGCTGTTTAAATTTACTACCAATTTACAAGATGGGCTAATATAATTTTATTGATTATAGTGCCTTGATCACTGTACTAAATTGTTCAATAAAGTATGTTGTTAAGGTATATTTTGCTTTGGAGTAGGCCTACTACCAGTATCTTATTCTACATGTTAACCTTATACTTGGAAATTATCACCTGGATCACGGTACCATGCGGTTGTATGCGCCAACATACAAATTTGATTGATAGATTTACAAGCCTTCAACAAAGCTAGCCTAAATTTTAATTGAGTATGCTGATTAATTTTGTTGTAGAAAGAAAGAAAAGAAATGTACCAACCTTGATTGAGCATTGTAATAACCTTCAGGCATACATATTCCTCCATGCGAAGTTTCACTCGTCGAAACATAAGTGTGACGTGTGTTATTTTCTCAACCATAAGACCAACGTCTTGCCGCAGTTGGTCCATTGTGATTGGTCGGCCCATCATTGATGTTAGACATGTCTGAAGTGTACACAAGTTGTTGGATACCTGATGGCAATGAAATGAATTAAATCGGATCTTGACTATTACATACCTACTTTATAATTATATATATTGTTATTCCAAAGATTGAGGGAAGATATGTGTGCTCACACCGTAACTAAATACATGATTATTTTTCACTAAAACTAATCTTGATGGTTATTTCTGTTTTGACGTGAAGAGTCATTCATTGAGTATTTGAGTGTATTATTACACTTGACATTTGGCTACTACTAGTAGTGTAGTAAAAAATTGCAAGCATACTTTCGTACAAATACTTGACATTCTATACTCTTCATCAAAATTCTTGAATATCCCAACGACGTTATACACCAACCATTCAACAGCATATTACGTAATAAAAGTAACGTCGCACAGAGATATTAAAGATGAATGGTAATAATAAGGCTGTAAATTCAAGTTGGATTATGTCCGAGGAATTTATTAATAAATATGAAGACTTCAATGATTGAATTTTGTAACCAAGTATTGTGACAATACCATACCTCTTGCGTGAAGTCTGCCTCTGTTCCATCAGAGCTCGTGGATCCCATCTTGTGAGCACCGTGTATCGCTTGGTACGCTGATGTCGTCAAAACGAGAAGCTCGTGCCACTTGTGTGTAAGCAACCTGGTATGAACCTAGAAGAAATAAACACAATTCCCATTAAAACACGTTATAGTCTTTCTGAGATGTTGAAGAATATCAATTTGTGATGAATGATATGAGAGATGATAGAGTTGAGAAACAAGTGATATGAGAATAATGGTTTTACTTAGTTATTATAGGGCCTTGCATTATGTAGGGCTATGATAATCACAAATCCAAAAAAAGGGACAGAAAGTAATTATTCATCCAACTTTGATAATACATATGCCCCCCCCCCCTCACCCCCTACCACAATATATACAAGAAAATAATTGGAAAGAAAGCACTTTTTAATTTTTCCAGATGATTCCACCTCATTCTGATTTTTTTTTTCAAATACATTAATATATCATCACTTCATAATTTCATTGTTAGTGGAGTCATAAAGCAAACAATAATCTTCATGTTTCATTATATACATTATATTTCATAACATACCTCTACTGGAAGTTCGAGGTAAAATGGTAATCTCTTGGTCCATTGTACGAGTTTGTAGACGATGGAATCGCCAATCTGACATAGCTTTTCTGATAAGTCCGACTTGTGGTCTAACAACTCGTCCAAGTTCTGTGGGTAAAACAAATGGTATAAATAAACTATTTATAAGTAGTCTTACAAAAGTAATATGCTTTAGAAAGAAGATGGGCGCTTCGTTCTACAATGTTCTAGTAGAAAATAGACACAAACTATTTCTATAGTTTTTTTTATACAGACTCGATCCCTACAACTGGAATCTATGGTAATCTAATTTAAATTCATGTTGAATAATTTTTTTAAATTCAATTTTAAACCTAATTTAAAAGTAGGTTCCATAATTGGAAAAAGTTGTTGACAGACTGCTTTTGTACACAAGTGAGTCACTACTTTAAAAACAATCAGAATTGAAATATATTCAATATCTAATACAATTGTAGACTTTTGTAGTAGGTAAATTATATTTTATGTATATATATACTATATATATATTATATATATATATATATATATATATATATATATATATATATATATATATATATATATATATATATATATATATATATATATATATATATAAATTATATATATTATATTATATATATATATATATTATATATATATATATATATATATATATATATATATATATATATATATATATATATATATATATTATATATATATATAAATTATATATATATATATATATATATATATATATAAATATATATATATATATATATATATATATATATATATATATATATATATATATATATATATATATATATATATATATATATATATATATATACAAAAAATCAATTCCAGAATATAAATAATTTTGATGTGACTGATAATATTGAGAATAAGCTAGATTATTACAAATACCTGTAAGGACAGCAAGCAAATTTGAACAGACCAGATAATTTTTCAACACAAACAATTTTAAATTTTTGTCCTGAAAAAATATACTGGCATAGTCGGGCCTATTTTTGTTGTTGCAATATTAATACGAAACGCTGTGGGGAAAATATACATCAATTTACCCTTAACGTGGCGATATCTTGGAATTCATCACAGTCGATTAAGGTTTGGATCATGCTCAACGTAGCTTCGATTGTGAAAGTTCTATCTCGTGACGAGCTCACTGCATTGTCGAGCCTTTGTCGTAAGTGTACAACCTGAAACGAAAGTGATTCAAGAGAATGATATATATTCCTAGTAGAATTCCGAGTAGTATTAAGAATGCAAGAAATGCAACTACATTTAGAATTAATTGTCGTAGAGTAATCAAACACGGAGGCTTGATCCCAAAACCATATGAGAAAGAAGGTTTCTGGGATCATGTAAACTAGTCGATAATCCAACTATAGAAGTTGAAGATGATCATTACATACTCATTGTGTTTTCATTTTATGATTTGCATTATATTGATGGATTTATATTATGAAAATTGCTTCGATATGTGTTATGCGAAAATTGTATCAACATGTATGTAAATAGCTGCTTTGCTAATGAATTAATTACTACTACTACTACTACTTGAATTTTAAAAGTAATTCTAAATAGAATTCTGTATTATCGTTTATTCGAGAATATTTTTATATATCGGGCTCTTGAGATTTCAAATGCATTTTATACTCGTTGCAAGTACTGCAGTGCAACCACATCGGTTTATTTTGGTTTGCACATGTGTCTATTATTGTATGAAAGAGCAATGAACCTTGTCTTTGCACTGATATTACCTTTTTGAAATGTGGTTAATGACTGAGACATGACTATGTGATTAATAATCAACAAAAAGCTTTAGAGAAAGTACAGATAGAAGTTACAAGAGTGAAAGTAAATTTATCACTCCAGCTTAAAGCAAAAGTGAGTGAAAGTTTGCACAGTTGTATTCACTTTCCGGTGCAAGGTCAATAAGTGAAATTTTAATCCATCAATTAAAATTTTAATCAGATTTTGCATACTACTCCCACATCAATTATTATTGTCTGGCAGATTTCCTTCTATTTGAATAATTTTAATAATTAATTCATTTTAAATAATTCCAACCCATCACTTGCAGTTTTCAAATCCCACTTTCATCAATAATTACTGTTTAATTCAACATTTTAAACATTATTAAATGCTCCAGAAGGCATGATTTCAGAGTATAGTTTAACTGGTAGCACTATTTACCTCGCTAGGATTTGTCAGTGCTGTTTTCAGAATGGTTCCGTTGACGAAATTGGGTGGTAAACCATGTTCTTGCATCACACCCTTTTGTTTTTCAATTGGACCAGCCTTAACTTGACCATTTTTGGGGGCTTTCTTGTGTTTCTTGTACTTTACCTTGACAAAAACATACATGATAGGATCCACTCAATTATTCACGAGACAACGTAATGTGACCAAAAACTACCGACACAATAATGGATGGAAATAATGGGGCATATTAATTGAAGATATGAGAAGTTCAGTACTTACATTAATGATACAAATAAAAATTACAATCTCTATGGATGAAAATATTGCCTTCATTTTTCTGTCACATTAGTTATCAATAAATAAGTAATATTACATAACAATTAAACACAAACAGTGATACCAATACCATTATCTTTAATCTTAATAGATGCCAAGTTTCATTCAACCACCGTAATCCTACAGCCCTTCGAAAGAACAGAAGGAAATAGATCATCAATAAAATATATACTGTAATGATAAAATAATTCACTTTCATACATTAATAAGCATAGATAAGAGATTTTACTGTCATTAAAAATAGAAATGAAGTGTTTCTACCTATACCTTGTACAAGTTATATACCGCTCCCGAATTTCGTCCACCGGGCATCCGATCTTCTCGAACCGCTATCGGACAAGAGAAAATAACTCTGAGATCAAATAATTTCTTCCACAATTATGTGTTTGTGAACGAAAGAATTGTCAAGATCAATAGAACTAAGAGCCGTAATAGATATATTATTTCAATATAGGAGCAATTATAAATTGTTGCGTTGTAAAGAATTGAGTGTGTAAAGTTATACTTAAGTATGAGTGTATGTTATAGATAGAATAAGTATGAATTACCATGTGCCATTATTAAATATTAGTTTTTCATTGATTTTGAGAATAGTGTAGATTTATGTAAGAGAGAAAATGTTGTATTAGACTGTCAATAAAATTAAAATATAAGGGAGATGAAAATAATAATTGAAATGTAAGGAAAAACCATCACTGGAAATAATTATGTACCAACTGAATCACCTCCTCCAGACAGATTCTTCATCAAGAGACAAACTAAAATTAATTATGATACATGCATATAAACAATAATACCAACCTTGTAACACCATACCCTGTTCTATACACTTTTTGAAGCGACAATATTGGCATCGGTTCCTTTGAGCTTTCGTTATTTCACAGTTGCCATCAGCTACGCATGTATATACGCGGCGATTCTGCACCGTTCGCTTGAAGAAACCCTTACAACTGAAATAAAAAATATTACAGTTTGCATTGAATTATTTTCATCAACAATGAAGGTGATAGAAGTGTCAATCAATGGAGAGATAGAACTTGGAACTGTGAGATTTCAGTTAAGAATAGATTTTACATTGCATATTCTTTGAAATCAAAATTTAACTAATCAAATAGATATGCAGTGAGAAAGCAAAAAATATATTACTAGAAAGTTGTGAAACATTGGAACTATTTAAAAATATTTCGTTCAGGGTTAGTATAAGAAACGTTGAATTATAATTCACAAATTGATAGGAAAAAATGTCCAGTTGGATAAAAATCCCTCCATTAGAAGTTGGATAATTTTGGTACAAACGAGATCAGTCGAAAATCAGTTTTTCCTCCAGTACAAATAGAAGCAAAAATGCAGTTGTATATTCAAGATCAAAATTCAAATAGATAATCCCAAAACAAAATACAAAAATATATCTCAACAAGTTGGGAAATGACCACGCTGTCGATGCAAAAAAAAAATAAAATAATAATACACGTTTGAAAAAAAAAGTCAATTTTGTGTATGTACCGTACACTTACCCTTCACAAGTAATAATGCCATAATGTAGCCCTGTCGCTTTGTCTTCGCATATCATGCAAATCATTGGCTGGTCATCTTCGTCTTGGTCTTCCACGTGATGGTCACCGCTGATGATCGTCATCACCGGCGGTAACACCTTCTGCTCGGAGATAATCCTCTGCTGTTGCTGCTGTTGTTGTTGTTGTTGCGCCCACGTGAGGTTCGGCGTCGGGGGTTGAGAGTTCGAGGTGAGATTGAGGGCTTGGATTTGCTGGGAGGCGGGAAGTTGGGTCAAGTCACCGGCCCATAACCTCTCCATGTTGAGTGGAGCTTGGAATTGGGAGGTAGGTCTGCTGGGTGTTGCTAGATTGAGAAAAGAAAAGAATGTTATTATTTGGTTTATTAAAACAAATATTTGGGTGTGGTAGTGAAGTGAAATCATAAGTCTAGGATCTGTTTAGTTCTTATCAGTAATTGTGTCTTCAATGATAGCAATGGTATTGGTAGACGTTATGTGGATTTGTAATTATCAATCTGTATTTTTCGAGATGTTTTCAAGATAAAGATTTAGATCTGTGACTTTAAAATAAAGAAAGGCATGAGAAATATTCACAGTGATATAGAATTTAAAATTATTTGTTACATCAATTTTCTATATGGATGGTTCTTTCTAACTGCGTGAAGAAAAAATTACATAAAATAACTACATTGAAGATGAATGTGAAAAAAAAGAAGAAAATGGTGGAGGTGCCGTATTACAATTTCTTTCAAATGCTTCCAATATTGAGGGCTAGAAATTGAGACCCTGAAATACACACTCACACCGGATTCAATCATCAATCAATTATATGAATCAAATAACTTTCCAATTGTTCAGATATTAATACTAGTTAACATTGTTTTCAATTGAGTACAAACAATCACGAATGATTCTGAGCACTAGTTCTGAACAAATCATATATATTTTCAGTATACATAAATACATTTCTTAGTAAAAAAATGATTATATTTATGATAAACATTAATATGACGATATGAAAACGAGAGTGATGATAGTAGTCTATGGAGAGGGGCGATCATTCTCGCCAACTCTCGTGGTATAAATTGAACACATGGGGGATAAGTACTTGCTGACATGTATAGTCAACTGCATACAGATGACTTGTTTGACGTTGTTAAATAAAGTAATCCTTTCAAATCAACATCTAGAACATGTTCAGGATATAAGGAAGCTGAGTTTGCCAAAATCACCTAATTCGCCATGATATACAGTATTCTGTAATAGTAAATTGTACATGATATATGTACTAACATTTTTATGGATACGTTGAACATGGGTAGTGAGCTAGTTCAACTTGATAATTTAGTGCAAGAAAAATCACAGTACTTAAGATACTTTAATTCCAAGATGCCCATCAACTTCAGTAACAGAACATTTTAGATATACCGCGATAATATAACGTATGCCTAGCTTTAAATATAGCTATACATTGAACATGTCTTGTTGAATAAAACTAGAATTGTCTGTCAATTTCGGGATATCTGGGAGAAAAAGGTTCCTTACTTACTCTATATATTTCAGTTTTTCGTAGTTGACAACAGGATGTTACTAAAACTAGCGACTATCCTAATAATCAAGTTCACATAATATTAATAAGGAGTGAAAAAACCTCCAACAAAGCTCAAGTGAAAATCAAAAACAAAAACAAAAAAATCAAAATCGAGAGGGAAAAATCAAAATCACACTCACCATTATTCTGCGCGTGCATCTCTTGTCCTAGATTCAACAACAGCTGCGCCGCCGTCTCCTCATTGCTAATCCCGTTACCACTCGACGACGACGACGTCGACCAACACGACGTCGACGTCGACGCGACTGTCGCCACAGACGTCATCATCTGCTGTTGCTGTTGCTGCTGTTGCTGTTGTTGGGCTTCTATCGTCGTCGGTATCATTTGTTGCGGCTGTGACCATATCATAGTTCGTACACCACCCGCCTCGCCCATGATCACTGTCGGCGCTGGCCTCAGTTGTTGCACACCCGGTGACCTTGGCGCTGGCGTCATCGGCGACTTCATTTCGTGCACCGGCGACGTGTAATGGCCGCCGATCAGTTCTGGGCGTACACCATTGATCCTACACGGTACGGGGTTATTACCGGGGGAAGTCATCCAGAATGTAGGTGGGGGATTGATACCGGGACTCGTCACTGTCACCACAATTGGACTCCGTTGTTGTTGTTGTTGTTGTTGTTGTTGTTGTTGTTGTTGTTGCTGTTGTTGTGGATTACCACCGGGGATCCCTTGTCTAGGACTAGGACACGGACCTAGAGATCTGATCGGACTCTGGATGATTTCTCTTTGTAATGGAGGGCTATGTTCGGGCTTATGTCCTACACTATGGATAATTTCACGGCTAGTACTATTAATATTATACGATATTCTTTGAGGGCTTTGACAATTTACGATAGTCTTTTGTCCGAGGTGTTGATTTTGAATGATATCTCTTTGACCTTCGCATGTGCGCTGTAATATAGAACTACCTTGCAGTACTTCGTAAGATCTTTGCACATGTATCACTTCGCGTTGCGGACTTGTACACGAGTTATATCTTTGACGTACAGGGCTTTGTATCACGTGTTGTTGTTGTTGATGTTGATGATGATGTTGCTGTTGTTGTTGTTGTTGGTGATGATGATGATTGGGCGTTTCTTCTCGCGGTGGTGACTCACTACTCCTCATCACTTGACTGATTTGAATCACGTGGTTTTCCCCCCCGCCCCCGTCGAACACGCTGTTGTCGTCGCCGCCGTCCTTCACCTGAGGTTCGACGCCGCGCACGTGGCCGCCGTCGTCGAGCTCCTTCTTCACTTGGAGGACGATGTCGTCGCGACGGTGGATCACGTCGGACAACATGGAGTCGGGTGACGCCCTGAACATGACAATTGAATTCAGACCCAACTCAAAAGTGTATCACTTACTAGTATATACTGTAATATATTATATATATAATATATTATATATATAATATGATATATATATATTATATATAATACTATATTATTATATATATTATATAATATATAGTATATATTTTAAGTGTATACTCACTTGTTGACCAATTTAGTGAGTTAAAACGTCAACATAGAACTATCAGTGTTGGGATACAGTTATCTAGAAAATTATCTTGATTTTTTTTTTCAAATTTTATTGTATACAGACTCACAGAGTTTTTTTTACGTGTTACCTGTTTCGAAATTATCATTTCATAATCTAATAGCACTTGTATAGAAAATTATTTGTCGATTTCAAGAGATATTGTTTTTCAGAAAATTCTCCAGAGAAGAAAAATCATCAAGTATTCATTTGGAATTGAGAAAACTTCTACTGTTGCTCTAAAAACGACATTGTGTGACTACGAGTTCTCCAATGCGTGGGCTCGAACACGGATTAAATAGTTTGCGAAAATTATCTTTTATTTTGAATAAAATATCTACACAGTAGGCCTACACATAATTATTTTCCATCTTCAACTTTTATGATTTGAAAAAATGAACTCTCTCCTGATCCAGATGAAAATGAACTCAGTTAACTTTCCTCTTATCAAGCTAAATTATCAACACTAAAATCTTTACATAAATAACTATACCGTGGTAAGAGAGAAAAACAACATAATAAAGAAGATTTTATGTTGACGCAGCAATAAAATTGTATGAATTGTAAGTGAAAGGCAGAGAAAAATAGAAATCTACATATAAAAAACATGCTTTGTACAGCAACAAACAAGCATGGATGATCATTTGGTTTCCATCAATGAAAAGAAAAACAACAAATTGTTTTGCTATTTGACCTAATACTGCGTACGCATATCAGTGACTAAGGCCCGGTATTACCAAGTCCAGTTAGTATTTATCTGGGAGTTGATGAAAACAAATAGCATGGGTAACCATGGTGATAACAAGTTTGAATTTGTCAGATAAAGGCTAACTGTACTTGGTAATTCCAGGCCTAATACGACAAGATACGTGTTAACTCGAAAAATAGTCTAAGAGAATGTAGCTGATGAGGATGATAAAAGTTAAAATAAACTTTGTGGTAAAAGTTTAAATAAAATGTTGTTTCGATGTCGTAGGAAATGTTGTTGCAAGAGACTATAGGCCTACTATTTATATTTACTCAAACTTTATGGTCTTCGAACTACATGATGTTCAATTGCGGTCTTTCGAATTCTTTTTCACGAATTATAAATTCAAATTTGAATACAATCTAAGCATATTTTACAGCGATATTTTTCGTAGACATATACGCGTATAGACGACTGCTAGTTTTAGTGCAAATATAATGTCAGTAAAGTTTCATCAGGATGTATTTTAGTGCGGCTTCATCGTCCACTTTATTTGACAGCTTTATTTATACTGAACATGAGCCTAATCTTAGACAAACTTTTGTAAGATGTATAGAAAAATGAAAATTTCAATAGATTTGAAAATGATGATGTTCTAAACAGAAATCCCATATAACATATAATCCGTTGAGGCACTATAAAAAAGAACCCTAAATAATGACGTACTTTTAAAGGATTTTATATGATTTTTATAATGTGTTCCAGACTTTCGGTAACTGAAAGACTTCAATATACGGCGGAAAATTATGGTCAGCGCAGGTCTGGTGTTGAAGTTCAGTGGTTTTAAATAATTAAAATGGGGTGGTAAGATCGCTCTTGTGGTGCCCCGTCCAAACGATCCTACCTTTCATCCATAGCCTTTATTGGGGAACAATGATTTTGTATCAAGTTTCGATGTTATTAGAAAAAAAAAATTAAAGGACATCACAACCCTGAAACTTCATTTTAATCAATAATCACGATATTTATTTCCTTAATTTTAGAGAAAACTAGAAAATTATCATCAAATAACACAATTATTTTTGTTATCCAGAGACGGCATTGTCGATTCTGTATTGAAACATGAACAGAATCGAGTAATGTCTACGTCACGACTCAGAAAAAAGGCAGGGTCCTGGAGGACAAATAATTCAATTCGAATTTACGAATTTAAAATGATGAGTTTTAGTTTTCTATAAAATTGTGAAAATAAATGTCGTCATCATTCGTTATAATCTGAATTCAGAGTTGTGATGTCCTTTAAGAGGGCGCAGGCGCTCGTAGCTCACGCCGCAAACTCTCACGGCCGTAATTTTTGAGATATCAATATGATTATTGTTCTAACTTAATCAAACTTTAAAAAAATGATACTAAAATAAGATGTATGATTTTATGTGTATTGATAACCGATTTCGTATTTAAGCTAACTATTTACATCTAACATTTCTTTCTGACTGAACTGATTTATCTCTTTGTCTTTTCTTTGCTATGCCCGCACACAAGGAACTTTCCTTATGCGGGTTTCACACATTTATTAATTTAATTTATAGTGCTTAAATGAAATGTAACTTATTGCTTGTTATATGTTTTCTTTATTAATTATTGTTCAGTTAATATGTGTATATATGTGTGAATAAAAAGTATTGAAATTGAATTGAATTGAATTGATTGTTTTCGAATTCTGTTAATGATTGAAAAACGGAGGTTACCGCATTTACAGAATTTTGAGCAAGGAATTTGTAATTTTTCAAATTCTCCAAATGGAAAATGAAAAATTTCTTGTTTGCGAAAACCTAGATACATATTTTTGAATACCGAAAGAAAATATAAAATGTGAAATATATCAAAAGTGTGAGCTAGAGAATTAACGGCGTTTACGTGAATATGAGTTCGGCGGGCTAGTCTATGGGATGCGCCTGGCACACGATGCATGTTAAACTCGAGTCTGAAGCGAGCGAACAACGAGTCAGCGTAGAGCGCCAGCGGCCTTTTGACGGGTTTTTTTCCTGTTTGAAATCTAGTGATATTTACCTGTCTCGATTGGCCGGACTCGGCGTCGGTTTCGGACATGGCGACACTGGACTAGCCATGTCCGGGGACGAGGTGCTCGTATCAGCCACGCTCTCGCCTGAAAATAAACAAATAAACAAAATAATTATTATTCAACTTCTCTTCATTGGTTATACAAATTCCACTTGGCCGAAACAGATATTTATATACAAATTTACACCGAATTTTGAAAGAAATGCACTAGTGAATAATTCTAAGATTATAAAAGTCATTTTAAAAATTATTACGTTGTGACATTTTGTTACGTAAGGTACATTTTGTGTTCAGACATGGTGAAAATTGCGTATAAGAAAAGTCAGTTTTAAGTATATATCATACTAAATAACAAACGAAAATGAAAATAGAGAATGATAATATGTAACGTTTCAATTATTTTCAAATAATAATTCAGAATAATTTCGGAAAAGAAGCACGAAACATGGCACCTCCACGGATTATGTTCGATCCCTCTTCTAGTTTATTTATACTTATCATTCTCAGAAATATATTGATTTATTCAAATTTCGTAGCCTGTGAATCAAAATTACTTAAGTCTTGAAATTCCTATTCGTCATATCTAGCAATAAACTGTCAAGTGACGAATATCTACAAGTTGATGTCATCAGCTTATACACATTTTATGAGAAACTACATACAGTCAGCCGAGTAATTATTATCATGATTTTACATAATAATGGGCAAAAACAAGATTATATTTGACCTTTGAATAAATCAATATCAACCTTCTGCAAAATTTCTCCCATTTCTATTAGCCACAAACATTTCCTTGTTTTCTAAACGAATGCTAGCTATGGTTATAATACGACGTTTTCGTCCACGTTATGTAAATATATGTAGTATTTTATATCCTTTTTTAAAATTGTTTTATTGAATGAAAATAGCTGATAATGTTGATGATAATTTTTTTACTCAACGACCCCACCAACAGCTAGGTTATTCGAGGTTACGAATGAGCGGGTATAGTAATGAGACTGTGAAGTGATAATAAGTGAAAGTACTTTTACAAAAACTCATGCCTTATGTGAAGTCGAACCCACACCCAACGGTGACTTCAGTTTCTTAAGCGGTGCCTTAGTTGAGTGATCTACGGAGAGTGGCCATTTGTTAACAAAGTAATATATAATTTGATGGAATTGCCAAAAATATGTTAAATTTAGTGGTGTAATCTATTTTAATAAGAAATAAAATGTGGGTCCATAACAGCACATGAATTTTTTTTCAAATAAAAATATATACAAAGAGAAAAATATAACACCCATATAAAAAAGAATTGAGTCAATTAATCTATTCTGTGTGGGAGCATTGATTATTAGAATTCCAATACGGAATTGGATATGTATAGCCTATAGTTGGAATATTTATATCGCTATATTTCGTTTCAAGTTACACAATTTTTTGTTATTTTCATTGCAATTTTGTTTCAAAGTTGAGTGCTAGGTCTACAATTTCTGCTGATATAAAAACTTATATTGAGCTTAACGACGCACTGCAATGATGACTATCAATTATGATCTATTGGCGTCGGTGAATGATGAATGAGATGATTGTAAGATGATACTCTAATTATTTTATCAGGTCATTTTGAAGAGTGGGAAGGAAGCTGTTGAATCTTGTTCTCAAGGAAAAATCCTAGTATTCACGTTAGCAACTGAGGGAAACACGAAAAACCTCAGTCTCGATTGTCGATTAGGGCGAGAATCGATCCCCAACTATTGGAAGACGGTTCAGTGTGCTAGCTACTGGTCCACTCGTCTCAGCGGATCATTTTGATTGAAATAGTTCATTTTTATTTTATTTTTCAGAAGCAGAACTTAGTTGTTTATAAGGTGTGAGTAGCGAGGATTCAAGTTCCTGTGTTGGAAAAACGGTAATATTTTATGTAATTTTTAAAATCCTCCTTACAAGTTCAATGGAAAGAAGAAAGATTCCAGAATAATTGTTTTTATAACAGAAAGGATTTTCAGGAAAGTCGGTCAAACCATCTTTTAGAACCATCAAGTTGATATTTTGAAAAATCTCGCGAGGAAAAATGGATGCATTTTCCCAAAGAAGATGAAATTCGTAAGTATTTTGAACAAACAATAGTACATTTTTTGTAATAATCCAATTAGGATAAAAAAACATCACTTCACCCACTTGTTCTACGGCGTTTTCCTAGTAATATCGATAAATATAAACGGGCATGTGTATGATTAAATCAATTATATATATATATATATATATATATATATATATATATATATATATATATATATATATATATATATAAATATATATATATATATATATATATATATATATATAAATATATATATATATATATATTTATTTATATATATATATATATATATATATATATATATATATATATATATATATATATATATATATATATATTTATTCATTGAATCCACAATTCTGAAGTTACACAAAATAATAATAACTAAACATGTACATTGCTAAAAAATTATAATCATAATCATTTTTTCCATTGGTAAATTTTGAAAAGAAAGCAAGAAAAAGCAATTCTAGTTATGAATCACGTCAGCACTGGATGGGAAGAATGAATGGAAAAATTTACCGTTACACACATTTTCCATGACGTCATCACTCATCACAACGGAAATGATAGTACTTATCAACACTACCACGCCACATGTACTATTTCATTGACAACTAGAACACAAAACAACAAATTTTCCATAACAAAAGACAATACAAATAAAACTGAAACTATGATCACGCCATAATAAACCAACAGTACGTACTGAAACTATACAAGACACTATCTTCCGCCGGTATAAAGAATGCGGAAATAGTAAAAGTACTTCATTGGGATACGGATCTATCGCATCTTAGTAATACACGTCGTACCAGCTTTTATACAAGGTTATTCATAGCATAAACTATTACAATTTATACCATCAGGGTATATTATAATATTTCACCGAGTTTCATAGGATGGAATCTTACTTTACTACATATACTTGGTGACCTTAAATCTCAAAAAGTGTTAGTATGCACAATGCAAACTACCTTGGTTGCTTTATGTGTGTTAGCCTGTAGGATTATCATTGAATTATACTGTTGTTAAGGTAGTCGAGAGATGCAGAGTTGGGATGGTTGAGGTCCTTATCTGGTGGATAAATGGAGTTATAATGCGTGGGCGGACAATTTTAACTACTTGGTAATATCACACCCTATATCTTTTGTATGTCCGGATGCCCACACAATTGGAAAAGGTTAATAATGATTTGTATGTTTTTTTTTGTGGATGAATAATGTTGATGGTTGGATTTTGTTTCATTGATTGTTTTCGCTATACTAGAGACGATGAAGATGTGAGATGAATGAAAACTTTTGAATATACGAATGAAATAGTGGCTGCTGTAAATTATAATTGATGGTGTGAATAAAATCAGTTATGATTTTAATAAAAGTCGAAACTTCGATATATTATGAGACATTGTTTGTAAGTGTGAAACCAAACCAAAAACCAAATTTAAACCAAATTTGAGAAGCAGTATTAGGAGTATTGATTCTATATTCATACCAATTCATACTGATCAGAGGAAATACTTTTCAACAATTTTTAAAACCTGAGTTCATGAAACACTTCGTTCTCGAACTTGCATGCCTTTTTATATAATTACTTCTAATTGAACGCATTACATCCTGATTTTTTCTGTCCTGCCCTATTTTTTTTGCGGGTCTACAATGTGGGATAATTATTCCTGGATTTTTTTAAATAGAAATTGTATCTTATGAAGTTGGTGTATATTTTTCGTTGGAGGTACCACTTTATGTATGTATATATTTATATATATATATATATATATATATATATATATATATATATATATATATATATATATATATATATGGCCTCAAAATTATTGATAGCTTTCAACGAAAAATTAATTATGTTCTGCACTTCAAATTTTTCCAAGACTTTGTGAATAACAACACGGAAAACCAGCGAAAGAATAATGTAAGAAAAATACTTTATCTACCTTCCTTTGCTTCTATGGGGAGGTCACGTATAGCTAATAGGTCATAAAATCATCACGTTTATTACTTTTATTGCATCAAATAGCAGAATAAGATATTTAATAGAGGTCAGTTGTGTGATAAATACATTAATTACAAATAGCATATTTCTATTCTTGGACGGAAAGATGAAAAATTTCAATTCGAAGGATTAACATTGATCTTATAAAAATATTGTAGTCGTTTTGCTATATCTGATGGATGGATCTATTTTGAATTGTATGTAAATATAAAATATCAATAGTTGAAAAGTATCAGTTACAAATAATTGAAATACATTAAAGAAAATGTACAATTAGCCATATCATTTAGAATACGAGAAACGTTCAAACGTTTTTTCAACACTTTTTTTAAATATTGGGTTTAACGAGACACTGTATTTATGACTAAGATTTTGGCGTCCGATGAATGATGAGTGAGATGATGGGATGATAAGGTGAAGGTTTCGTAGGTAATGAGAAGGATAGTGGGAAGGAAGCGGACGTGGTTTGTACAACTGTGGTATTTTTAAGGTATTAGCAGTCTCCATGACGACGTTTACGGAAGACAATGCAACTAGATGTTTGAAAAGTGCGTTAAATCCTCAAAATATTAGCGAGATTATGTGTAATTACTGAAGATTTAGTAATTATTCGATTGATAAACGATAGATCGATTGAGAAGATCGAATCAAGGAATTTATTCCAGATTGGCATTCAAATGAATACCATTTGTTTCCAATTGAAAATAAATTGTTCGATCATTGTTAGATATCCAGATAATTCAAAATAGGCTTCATGCATAAAATAATCAATTATTTTATATAGTTAAAGTTGTAACCATGGTTACCCATGCTATTTTCTTTCTCCAACTATCTTCTTTCGTGGATACAAATAGCTTTTATTTTCACTTTTCAGTTGTCGATAGATTATTTTATTGTGAGTTTGACATTACAACTAAACTGTGGTGTCGACAGCGAGTATCTTATCAAACAAAAACCTCAAGAGTCCACGGGAGTAAATTTAGCGAGATATCAGTTTTTTGGTGCTAATTTTTGAACGGTATGAGATATCGAAATTCTAATACGCGAAAAACACAGATAATACGGCTAAACATATAGAGCTAAAAAAAAACAACATTTTTTCAGCTGTATACGCTTGACAGGTATGCGACATGACTTGAATAATTATAAATTATATCATCTTGAAGCTATTAAAATTATCTGTGTTTCTCATGCGTATTAGAATTTCGATATCTCATACCGTTCAAAAGTCATCACTAAAAAACTGATATTTCGCTAAATCGACTCCCATGGACTGTCAACAAAATGATTTATTTGCGGCGCAAATGTTCATGTCTATAAGGCCCGGTATTACCACGGCCAGTTCGTATTTATCTGAGAGTTGGTGAAAACAAATAGCATAGGTAACCATGGTGATAACAAGTTTGAACTGTCAGATAAAGACTAACTGGACTTGGTAATACAGTGCCTAAGACGAAAGTTACGTGAGTGCTTTACCATCGCTACTGCATCTTGAATCCACCTTGCGGCGTTTAAGCTTCATCTCTTGGAACAGACTCATAGTGTCCAGATCACACGGGTTTCTCGTAAGGGTCATAATTCCTGGAAAACACACAGAAAAAACATCATTATTAGTATTAATGTTATTAATGTACATGAGTATATGAGTGAAAAATGTTCGTACATGTTTACCTCTATCTCTGTGTGAAAATAGAGAAAATAAAGTTTCGGATGTGTCGAATTAATTTTCCATTAAAAGGTATCATACTACGACATCTAGTTGTATAGATTTTATATATATATATATATATATATATATATATATATATATATATATATATATATATATATATATATATATATACAAAATAACAATATTGTAAACAAATTATTTTCTGTGGAAAATGGCAATTATTTGAACAAAAAGTGCAAATGTAATTATGGAGTAAACGGATCGAAATCAGTATGATTAGTGAAAAAAAATGAAAATTTCGTCTGCGTATCAGAGATGTTTTCTTTGAATTTCAGACTTTAAAATATAATTAGAATTTAAGTGTCACAGAGTAGGAACTGGTCTAATTTAATAATTCATAATTTCATAATATTTAGTCATAATTCCTTTTCTGTTCTTCTTACGACATTAGTTATTTGTAAATTTCTCATAAATGATCTTCAACATTATTTCCATATCATACGGTTAGATCATGGACTTTATCCGTGTATCTAATACTGACTTATATGCATGCACGTATGTCTCCCATTAATACTACTTTTAATAACACATATAAGCTTTTAATCAAGGTATCTTATGACGATGTTTATATTATCACTCCAGGCAAACACATGCATATAAAAATCTACAGTTATATGTATAATTACATCATTATATATATATATAAAAACGAACCATGCCCTAAGACAACAATAATCCTTTATGGAGGAGTTCATTGCCAATATAAGGTTATGGTAATGACTAATGTTTATATGTCTGTACAAAGTAAAAATAGATATACACTATATCTCTTCATGTGTTCATAAAAAAACTCACATAGAATTGCAGGCCTATGTATTATTGTTTATTTGGGAATTTAAATAATAGTATTTTTTATTTTTCATAGCAAAGTGAAAACAAAATAAATCAAAGGGAAAACGATATTTTCACAAAAAACATAATAAGAAATTAATGGGAGAATAAACACGACTAATTGAAATGAATTTAATTCAGAAAAATAATTCATTAATAATACAGGCGAGTACATAAAGTGGCCGTTGAAGCCACATTAGAAACTCTCATGAAGAAAATGTATACCAACATAATACGCACTACAACTGAGTTATAGTATACTGTGTACAATGTTTAGACATAAGTACTCCACGTATAGTCACAGATAAAGAAAGCTTCCTTCATCTGTCCTTCATCTGTGGTACAGTATAAGAAAAAAAATAGCTGTTAAATTTGCATGGATTTTATTGAATTTTAAATTTCACTCAACAAATATATATATATATATATATATATATATATATATATATATATATATATATATATATATATATATATATATATATATATATATGAATATATATATATATTTATATATGTTATTATTCATCAAATATATAAATATATATTGTATATATTATTATATGTATATATATGGTATATATATGAATTTATATATATATATATAAATGAATATATATATACATATATATATATATATATATATATATATATATATATATATATATATATATATATATATATATATGAATTTATATATATATGGGATTTTATAGTTATGTCGAAAAAGATACGCCTCGACCGGGATGATCCCGGTCGAGGCGTATCTTTTTCGACATAACTATAAAATCCCAAATATCTCGATGTTGGATCGTATCCAAGAAGTTTAATTATCATATATATATATATATATATATATATATATATATATATATATATATATATATATATATATATATATATATATATATATATATTCATTTTCATATTTATATACAGACAAAAAATTTAATACGAAAAAATAAAAAATGGCAAAAAAGTACAACTTGATTTCCGATTGATGTTGTGCAACACTCATTCCCTTATAACACGTTTGTGCGAAACGATAGTCTGCATATATATGCATACAATTTATTTCAACCGGCAATTCAATGTTACGTAGAAACTTTCATTATTATATCTCTGGCTATAGACAGTCAAGAGTAGGTCGCTCGGTCAATGGTCTATTACGTTACGTTAGGAAACGAAAGTCAGCGCATTACGACAATGCATATGTAGAGGAATACATGCGAAGTAAATTGCAGAAAAAATGGAAAAATTGATTCAATAATAACATTAAATTGACCTTGTTATTTTTTTAAAATTATATTACCATTGACCATAATAGCCCTCAATAAATTCAATATTTATTTGTCGCTCAGTTGTTATACTTTCATTTTATATGTCTGACCTACATGAACAATTATTCTATACGGAAAGTACTCATTCATTATATGCATTGTTTGGTGACAAATATCAACAAGATATTAATTCATTCCGAAATATATCGTTGTTATCTTCAAATATAGACTTGGCATTATGAGAAATCCTAAAGTAGGTTATATTAAAACTATAGAACTGCCCTCCTTTCTGATAATAGGTAAACTTTATTGTGCCTATTATTGCCGTAAAAGTGGATTATCCATATTTTAAATGACAACCAATACATATACAGTTCATAAAGACTCATTAAATAAGAGAAATTATAGAACACTAAAGGCGTCATTAATTTAATTAGAATCAATTAAATTCCGTTTTCATTTCTAGTTGGACCAAAGTAACACTTTTTCAATAAATCACTTCTGTATATTACAGAAATTGGGTTAGGCGATATCATAAATATTGCTTTCAAATGTCAATATTTTTTTCCGTCATTTGGGGAACACTAACCTATCTATAGTTTCTATCAGCATTAAAGAAAGAAATCCATTTAATTTTTCTCATTTTGAAAAAATCACCGAAACATACGATCGTTATCTTAATCAGAGACGGTTTTACCAAGTGATGATTAGTAGAATAAGCAGTATAATTAGCGAATTAACCCATCACCCTCGATTACGTATGCTATTTTTGTACCTCAATCCATTATTAACTAATTAATAATTAATTATCAGTTTTTAAAACGGAATCTTAATGAAGTATCAATAAAATATAGTTCTGTAAGATAAAATATAGAAAAACGACAGACAATAGAGACGATTGACAAACACTAAATACGTTCAGCATCTTTTAGTTACAGATTTAATGTTCTAATTGGCACTTGATCTTTAAATTGATTGAATGTGTGAGAGTAGTTGAGCGGGGGGGGGGGGGGGGGGGGTACGAAAATGAGCCAAGGGGGGGGGGGGGAGAGTAGGAGTCATATTTCCACAAGAAGTCAAAAGACATTCACCCGGGAAGTGCGCTGTCATCACAATCGATTCACAACTTTTCTATTACATTGAGACAGAGACGTTTTCATTAGTACGTTCACCCTCGAAGACACTCGTATATATATATATATATATATATATATATATATATATATATATATATATATATATATATATATATATATATATATACACACACATGCATACAGTTTTGTTTGTACGTCACGTAAATTTTCGCCCACCGAAGAAAAATAAAAATAGTCGATGCGCGTGATGTGTTCCAAATCGTCATCAACGTTGGACATCTGCGAATAGATTCCTTTCGATACGTCACCGAAAAAAAATCCGGTAGAAAAAAAAATAGTATATATATATATATATATATATATATATATATATATATATATATATATATATATATATATATATATATGTATGAAGTGAAATTGTCGAGACAATTTATGAACATTTTTACTCTCTGTATTTCAGCCAATTCCTGAATGGGGAAGTTTATTGCTCTCTTGGTATGTGGGGGATGGACCCTTTAATGAAGATGAATTCAACTTGACACTCATTTTATGATGTTTATTTTCAGTTTCACAGTATAAGGTTTTGGATGGACTGAATCAAATTTATCTGCTCAAATAATGTATTCACTTCATAATTAAATGCATATAGACCATCCAGATTTTTTTTTTACATTTATATCAGTATATTATTTCCATAATAAATTGCATTTTATTTTTTTACATTATCAGTTCTCCACCAGAATATCAAGTTTGCAGACCTAATACCAAATCTATTAATTTTATTATTTATATTTTCAATTTTGATAATCTATCAGTCATGTGTTCCTCTAAAAGCATGATTAACCTATAATATCTTGCGCATAATAGGAGAATCACCTCGACATTTCAAAACTTGATGTTAATCGTTTGAACTAATTTACACTTTCGGTGTGTAACTTAATATTTTAGCACCTATTGTCATATATTAGCTCAGTAGGTTATGTTTACCAATAATTCGTATACTTGTTAATTCATTGTGTCAAGATAAAACTAGCGATTGATGGTGTATTGACGGTTCCGATCGACCGTTTTATCCATGCATCAGTAGAAACGGTCGGCTGTGTCGAATAGTATCAGTTACAAGTTTGAGCGATTCAATTCATCAAATGAACAATTCGCTATAATTTCTGCTCATCATTTCTATCAGTTATAAAAGCTTTCAAAACTAGATTCTTTTTGTGTAATTTAAATAGATACTCAATTTCTATACGTGATTTAGTATATTTCATTTATTTATACAGTGAATATCACAAAGCACTCGAATAATGATCAAGGTCGTTTGGCGTTAGTGAATGATGAATGAAAAGATGGAAATATGAGATGAAAGAATATTTCATGAGATTTTGGAACAGTGGGAAGAAAAAGGTTACCGAGACGCGTGGCCGAGTGGTAACACACTGAACCGTCATTCGGGGGACCGGGGTTCGATTCCCGACATGGTCGACAATCCTGACAGGCGTTTTTCGTGGTTTCCCTCTGAAGTTCAGATTGATACTGGGATGGTTCCTTATCAACAGGCCACGACAGACTCCTTCCCACCATCCAAAAACACCTAATAAAATAACCTTTCATCTCATCATTCCATCATCTCATTCATCATCCACCGACGCCAATAGATCGTAGCCATTGGTATAGTGCGTCGTTAAAATCCAATATAAAGAGAAAAAAAAAGAAAAAGGTTGTAGGTACCATCCCAGTATTCACTGTAACGACTGAGGGAAATCAAGATACACCTCAGTTAGGAAGGTCGACCATGTCGGGAGTTGAACCCCGGTCTCCTGAATGACGGTTCGCTGACAAATAAGCAACTCGACCCAGTTCGAGTAATTATCACATCAAATTAACAAGTCTGTATAATTTTTGCTTTGACTTTCTGTCAGTTGCAGAAGCTTCCAAAGTATTCACTTTTTCAAGTATAATTTTATGGATAATAAATTTCTATTCGTACTTTGTGAATGAGTATATGTATATTTTAGTTGTTATGTCTACACGATAAAGATTCAACGAAATATGCGCCAATTATTAAAGCCGGAGAGCCACATTAAACTTGAAACATGTAAATAGTGGGTTACAATATTATTGTTACTAACAGAGAAGAGTGTTCACATAAATCGTAAAGTCGAAATTATTTCCGCACTCTTCAAATGCTATTTGAAAACCACCTCCAAAAATAAATCTAGAGAATCGTTTTGAAAAAAGTTATAGCTAATTATCTGATTTTCTGTTTCATGTTTCAATTGCATTTCATGCAATTTTAAAAAAGTTCGATTTGATAAAAAAGGAAAATCAATTGAAAAAAATATTTTAATACAATTGCATTACATAAAAATTACAATGTACAATGTTCAAAGAGCTAATCACATTTATAATATTTAATAAATAAAATAATAAAAATAATATAATGATAAAATAATAGAAATTAATAAAGTCAAATTGGATTTCTTCATATAAATATTGAATACTTTTGACAAAAACTGTATTAACCAACGACATTAAAAACTGAAAGTCAGTGCTACATTTTTGTTATAAATTAGTATTTTCACATTTTTTTTTCATTTTCACTGGCCTAACCATTTTCAACAGTACAACAATAAAATCTAAAACTATTCTCACCCCACAACCTGTCAACTTGTATCGTTTTTCTTTCCTATACAACCAATTACATCATTTCGATTATCAACGGTATTTTGCACATCATCGCAGCGGCATTGATTGACGGTTTCTAACCGTGTGTATCTAACGGTCTAACATTACCCGCTATTAAGAGGCGATCCAACGAAACTTTCACTTGTTTTAACGGTCGCCATGTTTGTCCTCCTTTCCACGGCCGAGTTGAATGGCCTGACTGACAAACTGCCTATGACGTAGGCACTAGGCAGGCAGGCAGGCTTTTGATCTAGGCCTGCTATCAATGCCAAGCACTATAGCCTAAACCTTCCTCAGAGCTTTCACTTTCTAGTATTGCATGATAACTAACCTACTACCTATAATTATTATTGTTATAACAGAGTTCGTTTATTGACAATGCGATGCGCTTTTCTTTTAATTTGGTTGTGATTGGTATTTGATGAATACATGATTTATATGAATATGAATGATTATTTTACGAGTTTTGCTGGTCGATATTTTCGGATTGAAAAGTAATATTTAATCAATTCAATTAATTCAATTAACAAAATGGCCATAATTTTAATAACAAATCAATGTTTACATTTTTACTATTTCTCTTAGCATTGTCAATTTTTTTTTATCAAAATTACTATTTTGAGTTTTAGTGTTGGTTGATTGTTACAATTTTGATCAAAATGTGTCACTCTAAAATTCCAATAACTAGTGAGTGATCTTAGAAGTTAGAAGTGGGTTTTCAAGAACACAAAAAAAAAAACGGATTATGGTCGATGCATATTCATTTCCTCAATGTATGCCCTTTGGAATATCATTTAGAACCCATATTTTTTTATAAATGTTCATTTATTTTTTTAAATGTTGAGCACTTTCATAGTGTCAAAGAAAAGTTGAGTCACCAAATTGAGTTTCTGAAGTATAATGTCAAAAAATCAAGTTAAAAAAATGTTGTGGATTTTTTTTTGAAATTGTTGCAGATTCAAGCCAGAAAATATAATAGGAGGTTTAGAAACACCAACACCGTTCGCCCGATAGCTATTTTAATCATTTTGTTTTTGATTACAATGTTGAATGTTTGGCACACTCCCTTGACTACAAAGTGCACATTAAAGTGACTTGATGGCATGAGTTGCAGTAGCCAAAACATCTTAAAAACAAGCGTGCTACAATTTTTATGATAATTCTGGTTTTGAACTAAAAATAGCAAAACCGTGGTTGAAATGCAACGGATGTAGCCAAATAGTATTATATATTTCATTCGGAAACGTATTGATAGATCAGTTTATTAATTTTATCAAATTTGAATAGATTGTTTTCAAAATCTGTAGGAATCTTTTGAGTGGCCACTGAATATTATTACAACAAAAATACATAAATTCTAGTATTGCTTGTTATAGTTACGTGCTATTTGAATCAAACTTGAAAACATTTGTTGCCTGGTTAAAAGATACTGTATAATTATATCTCATACTCCAACCTGTAAAAATAAGATTGAAAAAAAAAAATTTCAATAGTTTTCAAGCTTGATTAATCGTATGGGTTATTCTCGAACTTTTTTTTTCTATGAAACAGTTTCTAGATAAGGAGATTGATCCAAATCGTATAATGTCCATGAATATAAAAAACTCAACTTTTCTACGGTGAAGTATTATTCTAAGCTAAATTATATAAAAAAAAAATTTCAGAATATTTGAATATTATTGAATATAAATCAATTAAATTACTCAAAATTTTAATTGGGCTATAGAATATTGAAATTCTATGTCTTTAGTTTGTATCTATATAGTGTGCACGCACATACTCGCCATGTGTATATATAGTACTGTGTATTTTGGGCATCTTTTTTTGTTAAAGACTGAGTCTTTATTTCATTGAATCACATGTGAAAAAATGAAAAAAGTAAGAAAATATAAGCACAATATGTAACTGTAATGAGTATATGTATGCTATTACGCATATATGCCGTATATGTGCCCCCCCCCCTCGCCCCCATCATGTCAGATGATATAATATGTTCATCTCAGGGCAGATTACTGCACTGCAGTCGAGGTGAAACGATGAACTATGAAGTCAGTTCAAACACTAAGATGGTTTGTTTTCACTTTTTATTTATTACTCAATCGTCTAGCCTCTAATCTAGATTCAAGACTAGCCTCTAGGTAAAGGTTTAGAATGAGAAGACGAGAACATTGAATAAATTACACACACTTTTCATGTAAGTATGTCACATAATCGAGTATTAAGAGGAGCACGAAGGACAAATTTAATTGATTTCTGAAATGAAACGATATAGAAAATCTGTTTTATTTAATACAAAAATACATCATTGTGCCATGATCGGGCGAGGTGGGGAATTCAATTCAATTTTATATTCTAGAAATTAGTTACATCGAATAAATTCTGAAGAATTAATATTAAGGTAATTTTAAATTCATCTGGGGAGAGAAAATTTCTCTTACTCTAATCCATATTAGAAAACGTACTTAAGATCTGACAAGAAGTATACATTAACATGAATAGGAAAGAATTGGTCCTCCGAATTAATTCTTGACATTTCATTTCTCAATCTACTGATTTTATACAATAAAATGTGGTCTTGATCAATTAACATATTGTAATTTATCATACTTTTATAAGTTAATTAATTAATTCATCAGACAAACACGTTTTCACAACATATATGTAACCGGAGTCGAGCGTGGTGTCGTATACCATCAGGTGCATGAGTTTAAATATAATGTAATATCAACACAATATGTATATATATTAACAAGTTCGTGTAAAGGTCGTGTAGAGATATCGTATTTGTTAAACAGAGTGTGAAAACAGGATGGTCACGATTCATTTATATTTATTGATACAGGGTTTAAATAGACTTTATGGAGTGGTGAGGGATCATACCTTCTAAGCTATACCCGGACCCAGGAAGTATATAGTATATTAGAGAAGTTGATAATTGTGACCCAGTTGTCACTAAGTATAAACTTCAAAACATACATATCATGTTCTTGTTTTGGAAGATGTATGTTCGAGTAGTACATTGATAATTTGGCATGGAGCCCATCATTGTTCATACCCGAGGGGGGGGGGGGGGGGAGGGGTGATAAACGTTAAGCATTGATTAATCAGTGTCAGTGATTCATCAATACGGGTTATTTAAGTAATTGAATTACATATCATTCAATTTAAACTTTAATGGAGGTGTATTATGATGATGCCAATCCAGTTGATGTTGTGGTAGACTTACATATGCGCATTTTTTTTTATTCCTTCACTTTATAAATAATATTTCAATTCCGAGGATGTAACAAATTACCGGCGTAATATAACCCCGTCGTTGACGCACCGTTAAAACGCAATACTCATTCATTCATTGTAACAAATTTGAAAATTCAACAGATATGATAGGAATATAGGTCTATTGTATTCATGATTTATCAATGTTTTTTTTTTTATTTTCACTAGAAAATCTCGGTGACTGAAAATATCAGTATGAACAAGAATGAGGTAAAATCGGTGAATTTATTCCAAGAATATATTAATAAATAAAACAATTAATGAATAATTATTATTTCCTCCATATATTCGTTTATTTGCATTCACCAAAATCTATATAAATCACAAATACAACGAGAATTAACCGTATAAATTATTCCATTATTTCCTTCATCCGTTGACCTGTCCAACATACATAAACCCTTCCTCCAAAAAACAACGGTATTCCATTTGACACAAATGCCATTGTTCCGCTCATTCTATACAGTAAGCCTAATGATGTCATTAAATTATTTAAAAAAAGCAATTGTAGTTTTCCATTTCTAGTTGTTTTCGAAAGTATCCCACTCAACATAGGCCCATCACATCATACCGTATCAGATTTATCCTCTGCCCACCTCCCAGCATCCCGATAGTAGTGCATCTGTGCCACCCACACATCTCTGACCATGCGGTGCACCCCCCTCCCCTCCTCCCCCGCTGACCGGCTGAGTAAACACACATACACTGTTGATGTGTGAGTGTGTGTGTGTGTTGGATGAACAAGGTTCCGCATTCCCATCGTGCGCGATATAATGTGGAGGTACATGCAAACCTCATTAGGTCACCATGGTGAGTATTCCTTTGTGTTCATACTTCATATAGATTCCTTTTTTTTTTGGCATTACTGAATACTTTATTTCAGGAATGAGTGTGATAGTGTTTGATGATTATTTTTGTTTAGACAAGTTGACGACTTTTTAATAAAAATAATAATAATTTTTTTTTTTTTTGAGATTTTTTATTTCACAAAATATAAGTTGTTTACAAATATCGTAGACCCACAAAGTCAAAACAGACTTGTATGTGGGTCTAATAATAAATAATAATAATAATAATAATAATAATAATAATAATAATAAAAAAATATAGTGCCCAAATAGCCAACCATACAAAAATATTAAATGCTTGTTGTTGATTTGATATATTTAATTAGGATGAGAATAGATACAACAAAAATTTCAATTTAGTGAACGTGATGTTAAATTTATGAAATATCGAGAATATCAAAATTGAACTATTTAAAAAAGTAAAAAATTAACAAATCGATATTTCATACTCGCTCGCTCAATTGATAGTGTTAGTGAATTGTATGTTTCATATGTGTTAGTAGGCCCATATATATATATATATATATATATATATATATATATATATATATATATATATATATATATATATATATATATATATTTATATATATATATATATATATATATATATATATATATATATATATATATTTAAATATACATTATATATATATATATATATATATATATATTTAAATATACATATATATATATATATATATATATATATATACATGTTGTAAATAAATATGTTATCCTAGGCATTCCACAACACTATTACCATTACGTGCTCGTGGTTTCGTCTAAACCGCAGACAACAGTAGCACAACGGTGTCACAATTGTGTATCAGTAATACAGAAAACAAAGTGGTAATCAGTTTAAACTAGCTACCACAACAGAAACTTGAACGTAAACATGAATGTATCTAGAATATACGTACTGTCTTAGAATATTTTCCTATGAAATCCTATTTCAAATCGAGCAAGTAACTGTATATAAACACAAATTATTTTCAAATTAATTTTGAGAAAGACAACGTGGCACCTCCACCAATAAACTGTTCAAGTCGAAAATATATATTTTTGATTTGAAATATTTTGGTACAAGTTTGTGAAATACGAGTGTATATTATTTTACATATTATTTTTCATAAGATATCGTTTTATACAAGTCATTTTGTAGTGCATTGTATCTGATATTTATCATTACGCTGGGTCAGTCCCAATTATTATAAACAGCTGACAATGAAGTTGTTTTTCTTTTATATACAACTATCAATTCTTTTCATTTATACGAAAATATGTTAAGGCCATAAATTATATGTATTAAAAGTACGTAAATAAAGCGTATATAGTCATTAAAATGGATGATTTCATTCATTTTTCATTTTTTCATTACATCTGTTTTCTGAAAGAAATATACACAAATCTGAAGACGCCATTTATGACTTGATATTTCTTATTTGTAATCTTGCCCATGTATGTGTTTATAAACATATAAACGATTTCTCATATTTTATCCAAAAGGTAACAACTATATCAATTAATATATAGGACTATCATGATACATTAATAAATAATAATATGCTATCTATTACTGGTCAGTTCATATCATTAGAGCTGCTTATAATCTATCAACACATCACAACAAACTGAAATATTCCCTCATTACTACCTTTCCTGGTTCACGTATAGATTATAGTCCAACTTTTATTACGTATTACCGGTACATGTAGCTGAGTGATTGACGCGCTCGCTTCATGTGCTCCGGGAGGTCATATCGGACCTGGTTCGATCCCCACCACCATTTATCTTAACAGGGGTTTATCGTGGTTTCCCTCTGTAGTCTAGGCTGATACCGGGTACGGGATGGTTCCTACAATATAGGTCACGACCGCTTCCTTCCCACTATCCATACCAATACCTAAGAAACCTTCATCTCATCATTCCATCATCTCATTAATCATTCATTCGATGCCAATAGATTAATCATCATCACAGTCCGTCGTTGAACCTGATATAATATTTATCACGTATTCACAAATTGGTGTTCACTATAGAAATATTTCACCTAATTTTTTTTTATTCATTTCCAAAACAATTCTGTCTTCTCAGATTTGAAGTTATCAAGTTGGTAATAATAATGATAATAATATGTTCGTTGTCCTCGAATTGATCACTCATATGATATTCAGACAGTCAACAATGAAAATTCAATAACCAAAAGTTCTATAACAATCTATAACAATAATGAGTGGTTTAAAAATTCATCAATGGTATAAAAACAATTAGTCGTCAGGAAAGTGTTGAGTGATCTGGTGAAAGAGCTGTTGGGAAGACTAAGCTGCTTCAGGTCATATGGTAATGAGTTGAACAATTCACTTCCTGGATCTATTGGGCATTTCGGAAATAAGTTTTAATTACGATTGACTAAACAGAATGACTCCTTATTTCTCGTATTGTGGCAGTGGATTTCAGCGTTAGTAGTGGCTAGATGAGAGAATTGTTTTTTAAAAACATAATAACCGATATTGGCCAATTGTAGTGATTTAGATGTATCTCAAGTTTCATAATTCCGGATATTGGATCATATTACATTAGCCTTCATTTCAAGTCGTAATTATCTTCTATTCAAGGGTCAATTAACCCTCGGGGTTACTGTAAATGAGCAAGGTAAAATGAATCTACCTTGCATGCATCTACATTTGGACAAGTGAATTATTATTTTCTTAAGTAAATGAAATAAATGTAATCAATGACTTGATCAGTTTGACAAATGATTGAATATTTTTTTGTTTGAATTATAAAATTGGTTTCTTAGAACAGGTGTATTGAAATGACAAATATAATTTGTGTAAGTATAGGGGCACGTATCATATTAATTTTATTGCTCTCGGTATTTACCTTGGAATTAAATTATTTATTTGGTGAAATGCGATGCTCTCGAGCTTGTTAGTAGTACAGATATTTCAAAAGTATTGGAATAATGTAAACGTTGAATTATAATCCCGATTGTGGATTTTTATACGATGTACGTTTATGCGATAAATATTGAGGTAGGTAACCTACAATACATGACATTTTTTGTATGCTTTCTCCCGTTCATTGTTCACTCTTAAGATGAGAAAAATGATAATATTTTGATAAATAGAAATCATTCTGATTCTATATTAAATACTGCCCTAATTCACAATGATTGATATGTATTTTCAAATATAACTCATCAAGATTCTAATCAATGAAATTTCATAAAAAACGATTTCATTTTCGTGTATCGTCAATTTATTCTCGAAAAACAAATCACACAGACTTCATTATAGTATTGTAATAACGTGCTCAGGGTTTTAATATATTTCATTTAATTTTTTACCAAACACACAACGAAATTCCGATGGCACATGATGGTTCTTTGCTCAATAAAATTCCTACCCAAGGAACTACAATAACGAGAATCACAATTATTCTGATTTTCACTTAAAAATATTTCAAACATACAATTTCTTTCTAATTAAGTGATACTATATCTATGAAAACACTGTACCGTTTCTTCATATATGCAAGCATAAATGCGCATTAGCGTACCTCTGTCGAGTATAGTTTTCTGTTCAAAGGCCAAGCACTTCAGGGTTCTCAACATATTTGAAGGTTAAAATCAGACTTGTCATCTGCACTGACTTTAATTTTATACGCCGAGATTGTTCAAACCAATGCAGCAGATGTCATCTTTTGACCGAGAAGCCACGTGTAACACAAATATATCATTTTTCTCATATCTTTTTTCTTTAATATTGGGTATTAACGACGCACTATAATGATAACTAAGATCAATTGGCGTCGAATGAATGATTGATGAGATGATGTGATGATAAGATGAGGGTTCTTATAGGTATTGGAAAGGATAGTGGGAAGGAAGCGGTCGTGGCCTATATTGTAGGAACCATCTCGGCATTACCCTAGACTACACAGGGAAACCACGAAAAACCCCTGTAAAGATGGACAGTGGCGGGGATCGAACCAGGTCCGATATTCCCCTTCACCTTCCGGATCACATGAAGCGAGAGCGTTAACATCAAATACAAAATTCATATCTAAGGAATTATATACTATCAGAGAAGCAACAGCATTTTGGTTTAGAATCAATAAAATATACCTACATCAATGGAAATATAATTGTACATTTTCAATAACTTTCTGGGCTATAACGTTACAATATCATCGGGATACTAATTTTTTTTTTTTTGAAGTTGAAATTCCTTTTATTTTTCAGTGTAGGCATACATCAATGAGCGTTCACAAAAATCCACGAAGCCTGATTTAGGCTTCAATTAAATTGTATTGTATCAATTTCGATTGTATAATGTAATGTATTCATTAGATAAGCATATTTGGTGGTTGAATAATTTCAGTTATTTCCGACGGATTATTTCGGACAGCACACCGTAAATTATCTCAAATTCAAATACTTCATCACTATGCAAACACAATATTATAAATAAGTTCAAATATTTAATACATTTAACGCGTTTTTTACAGCTCTTATACGATGGTCATTTTGTTTGTTTTAGAAACTAGGCTAAGAGGGTTTAGTATCATATCTGTGTATATTGATGTGTATGTGAGATGTGAAAGTGTTACAAGTATGAAAAACAGAAAAAAAAAAAATTCTATGGCTTCACACTTAATTGCAATGAAAGGGATGATAATCACATATTTTGAGATTCACTCACTTGTTCATTCTATCTATAGTTGTATCCACCAAAGAAGTAAGTCGTGTAGTAACATAATGAACACAAATATTACAGATGTTTTGTAGAATTTTTTAGGAAATTTAGTCCAAAAAGTGATTTCATCAATTCGATAGGAATTTTAGCCTTGAAAGGATTTATTGCCATTTTGAGGAACCATTTGTACTCACATTCATAGCATAATTATTCGTCATTTTAAAATTATTTTTATATTTTTTTCATATATCTGTTCATACTAATACTTTTTCATATCAGGCTACTGTTTATTACTATCTCGTTATTTTCTACAATCATTTTTTTATCAATCATTCATGTGTGATTTATTATTATTATTATTATATGTTTTTTCTACTTCATTAATTTTGTATTTGATTATTATTATGTGTCAAAAGGCAATCATGTATACCATGACATAGTCTAATAAAGATATATATATATATATATATATATATATATATATATATATATATATATATATATATATATATATATATATTGTATAGCTGTATAGGGTCAATGATTTTCAGGTCGAGATTCACGATTAGAAACATAACTACATCTTTCAAAAGCGTTTTTTTAATGGTTTAATGTACATTGACTTTGAGGAAGTGCTTACAATTATATAGTTAGTCGACGACCTTCTTTCGTGGATGTAAGTATATTAATATATACAACACTTGTCTTGTTCCGTGATGATGTTTTTTTTTTTTTTTTTTTTGTAGAGCAGACGGGAATTATAGTTCCAAGATAGCCAAGATACATCGTCGATGTCTGACGCTAGACCAGTTAATTGTTGCGTAATGTTGGTTCAACAGCGTGGAGATTGCGCGTGTGTTAAATTAATTTACATAACCTAGTTGTACGCACATTTTTTTATTTACGATAAGATTAATATTTTACTATAATTATAAAATGTATGTGAGAAGCAAACAACTTTTCTGGTATCACTTTGCACAATGACAGCATTACGATAATTATACATGTTGACAAATAATAGAGATACTTATTGATAATGTTTTTTTCATTCTTTTTTCAAATCTATATGAGTTATATCAATTTGAATTTACATTTTATTATATTATATTTATAGTTCACAGTGAATTATAATTGATATATCTTCATTAAACTTTTGAAATATATATATATATACAATTGATTGGAAATTAGATTCACACTCGGGGTTCCATAAAATGTACTTCAAAATTATACTTTATATTTAGATTGAAAAAACTAGGCAAATTTTATCGCAAACGTATTTTTTCGGACGTGGAGTACTTTCTCTCATAGAATGACAGCGACCGGCAGATGTAGCTGAGTGGTTAATACACTTGCTTCATGTGACCCGGGAGGCAGTGGGCATATCGGGCCCGGTTCGATCCCCGCTACCGTCCATCTTTACAGTGGCTTTTCGTGGTTTCCCTCTGTAGTCTAGGCTAATACCGGAATGGTTCCCACAATATAGGCCACGACCGCTTCCTTCCCACTATCCTATTCCCATTACCCATAAAACCTTCATTCATCATCTCATTAATCATTCATCCGACGCCAATAGATCTCAATCATCATTAAAGTGCGTCGTTAAAACCCAATATATATATATAAAAAATAATGACTGCATAAAATGTCAGCTATTTGTCTTCAAGATGCACTTTAATGTGGCTTGATTGACCACTTGATGTAATGTTTTTCTACAAAAATCTATTTAATTATATCTTATAGGCCTACATCACGAATACAGCGCATAATTTATTTTCATTTATTTTTCAACTGGTTTCACGGTTCTTTGATCTCTTTTACTATTTTTAATGGATATAAAGTCTTTCACTTTCAACTGATATCCTAATCGGATCAAATCGAATTAAATGTAGAAATCCACACAGACAATGAAACCCCAATCTGTGCCTGTTTTAGCCTTGGACATCGTAGGAAACACGCAAAAGAGTTTTCGAAATGCGACTAGACATAAAGGGACTGGTGAATGATTTGGCTTAATCATCCGTTAATAATTAACCATCAACCAAAACAATAGTTTACTAATAAGATCATTTATTTTTAAAACAATGAATCCTTCTTAGCGGACAGTTACCTTTATTTAGCCTGTCTCTATAAATTAGGCTAGTAATTAAAGTATCTTTTATTATTTAACTCTATAAGTAGATATGTAAATAACAATAATAATAATTATTATTACATTTATTAACTATAACTAATTTGAGTATTTTGAAGGATATTTTTCATTAGTGAAATGTTACCGTATACGATATAACTAAGTAAACAAACTCTTTATTAGTCTGGTCCCAGACGTGGTAAACAAATAATAAAGTGTGCATATAAAGATCGATTTTAAAACAATGTTTCTAATGTTTTTTCAGATCTGATGTTTGATTCTGAATAAAAAATAATATAACAATGTATATTAAATGTAATAAAATATTAAAATCTTACCATATTACTATTAATCCGTCTTCCCTCCACCAGGTTTCGTATACCTGGCAACAAGTTTGTTTATATTATTTGATTTCAGTTCGTATCACGTGAGTAATCCACGAAAACGTCTCAACACTTTTTTTTTCACGAGTTTGTTTATCGTTCAAATAAAAAATGTCCTTCACCGTGATTTGTTTCTTTTCGTCAATAACATTGTTACGCAAGATCACAAGAAAATGAGCACGTGCAACAGTTCAAGATTGCCGCGTCGTTTACATATATAGTACATTTGTATTTGAAATCAAAGCAACAACATTCAATGTCTTGATCTATCGTTGAACTCTCTCCACTATAGGGTCAAACAATTCATTTCCTCGTCTCGCAGTAAATCCAATTGATAATGTCACTAGCACAGAAACTAAAATTATCAAAGCAGCATAAAAATCACAATAAAAAAATATTGCTATGTTATAGTCATTAAAACATTTCCTTTTTCGTTGATGCCGTTATATATGTACACACTTCGCACATCACTCATACATATATACATATATAAAATAAAAACTTTTGAAAAAAATTGTAACACTTTTAGATAATATATTTATATTAAATTAAAATAAATTTCAAATCACTTAATTATTACAGTGAAAACTGTTTTTATTTTCCGTCGCGAAGAGTAATCCGATGATGGTAGATGGTATATAAATAACGGTATGAAGTGTAGAAACACGGTAAACTGTGCGTTCGCAGTGCACGTCCTACCTTCGTTAAAGTAGGCCACCAACTGATCAAACCTGATCGCCAAGAAGCAACAACCTCAACTTTAAAATTCAACACTTTCTCCTTCAGCTTCTATAGCTTTCGATTATTAGTTAGATATACTGTACAACTCGGCGAGAGATAATCTTTTAGCATTTGACAGCAGCGATGGTGGCACCACCCTAACAATTCGAAAGATAAATAAATCAAAATGATTGTACACGATTATTTTGTTGTATTGTTTGTGAATGAGAGATATATTAATATAAATAAAGCGATGTGTTATAGTGATGAATAGTTAGTAAAAGTGATTTTTATAATTCCTGTACTTTCTATAGCAGTTAAAATATATCTTCTCTGTGTAAGACATGAAAACATCATGAAAATATGATTGTATTAGAATAATTGCTTTGATCATTTACTTCCTTGATTAATGGCTCACTTTTCTCACTTGATTTATACAAAAATTGATGTTTTTAAGTATTTCTTTGTTTAAAATCTGTGTTAGACACACGAAAAGTTGGCTTCTAATGCTTAGCTGCCATTGCTAATCACGAAATGTCTACGACTAAAATATAGCATATTGAAAATAGAAGAAGTATATGACATATTTATTGTTATAATGACGTTTTTTCATGATTCTGGGTCATCTTTATTTACAAATAATATATATACTTGAACTTTCTTGAAAAAGATAAGAGCTAACGAATAGTCAAGAGGCTAATCTACAAGAGACCTTTCAGCAATAGTCATACTGCCCATATCTTGTATTTTATCTCCATAGCTTATAGACAATATTTATCAAAAAACCAAGTACAGGAAGAAGAAAATCGGGTCTTGATTAAACTTTATTTTATTAATAAGATAAGGTATTTACTTAATGTTAACTACAATGATTAATTACATTATCATTTCATTATAGGCCTACATTGAATACAAATAAAGTTGATTGGTGCAACTAATTCTACGATTGAAATATATGTATCGAGTTGAAATCATTAGATGCATATTTCAAGATATTTATGGGTGTAATATAAGTATATATTATGATATATGGAAGACACAATGTAATATAGTTGAGCATAGTCAAGCGACAGAAGTTAATATTCAATTTGGGAATGCGTTTGCATTTCGATGAGAACTGAAAATTGGCTTTTTTTTTTAAAAGTGAAGTTCTAAATAATGTCAATATGTAATTTGAAAGTACGTCACGATCCTATGACTTTCAATAACTTGTTTCAACCTTTCTGATTTTGTACAGTACTTGACTTGCAGTCGAATGAATCAGCGGCCTTTACACCAATACAAAGAGAAGAAGATCCAACAAAACAAAAACAAGTCTTGAACTTTGAATGCGAGTGAAAAGAAAGAGAGAGTGACAGTTAATTTTGGCGAGTGAGGAGTGTGGGGTGGGGTAAGGCGGGGGGGGGGGGGGGGGGGAGGAGGAGGAGAGGAGGTCAGAATCAAGGCAATTGGTACACCTTGATCGGTAGTGGAGGTAGACCGGTCCGGTCTTCAAACTTCACACTTTCAAAGCTAATAGACCTAATAACCTTTCGCACATAGACTGACACGAACCAAAGTATTTAACAAATGTATTTAAACTTATTAGAACACTTTATTTGGCACGGATCTAGAGGCTTCCCTATATAATTATATTCGAACACTTGAATGTATAATGCTTTATTTGGAATCTCTGTATAATTATTGGATAACCTAGAGGCACAGAATTTTATACAAATATATAATCTGTAGGATTGAATACAATAGTTTCAGAGAACACAGTTTTTTTAGACGAAACTATACTAGAAGATCAAACAGTATAGAAAATAATGTCCACGTATATATATTTCAAAAATTGAGAGAAATGAAAATAATAAAATATTTATTAATATAATAAACTCTGTTACTTTTTTTATTACTGAACTAATGATATAGTATTATCTATTAAAATAATATGATAATAATGAGTGATTATGAAAAATTCTTGAAATAGGCATTGCATTTATTGAATCTTTATTATACACTTTATTAGCAACGCCCAAGAACGTTGTTGAATTACAACGTTCAGGGTTGAGAATTTTATCATTTTTGAATTGACCATAAAATTCTTCGATTTGCATGAGCTCAAAGTTTCCCTTCATTTACTTGTTACTTGAGGCTGATATAAAGCAAATGATTGGTTCGAATTATGAATAATGTTCCGGTATAAAGTTGTTCTTCCTCCCACTACAATAGTCTAGTCAGTATAGAAACGAAGAGTTACTCGAAATGAAAGAGAATATAATTATAAGACGATTGATGGGCAAACAATAAACTGAAAAATAAACATTTTCGATGGAAACATGTGAGAAAGTGATTGACAGTTTGAAGTCTAATTGGGAAAGGTATTATGTGATCAAGAAGTGAATGATTGAGTAAAAAATTCAGTTTTGTAAATATAGACCTCATTATAGGTCACTGACACACAGATACAGATACCAAATAGAATCCATAAATGATTAAGCCTCAAAATACTTTAGTTAATATTCCAAATATTCATATACGAAATTCCAATTGAAACATAAATAGAGTGCGCCCTCATCAGTATAATTGGAAATTGGATTATTAAAAATTGTGAATGTAGGGAAATCATAATGGACATTGAAAAAATAGAAAAAATACAAAATACATGCAGATTTCTTGAATTGTATTTATAAAATAATAAGATCGTCTCCCAGTTGAATTGTAAAATCTTTAGCAAATGCATATTATCGCTGAAACTTTGATAATCCAACACTTTCAAAAGATAAACTTGTATTTCGTGTCGGAAAAGTCTGAAAAATTATACTTCAAAATTATAGCAGTTATATGAATATATCGGTGATATTTGTGTGGTTGACCTTTTTTCTGTGAATATAAAAATAGAATTCATCTCATTATACTACTCGATTAAAATATGTATAAATAATTGATGATTTATCGAATTTTAAAATTTTAAAATTGAGATTAAATAATTTGTATTCACTGTAGTAGAAGTAGTAGTAGGTATGAAAAAAACTGAAAAATGGAGTTTGGGGTATTGTTTTCAATATATTGGGTTTTAACGATGCACTATACTGATGGCTATACGATCTATTGGCGTCGGTGGATGATGAATGAGATGATGGGATGATGAGATGAAAGGTTATTTTATTAGGTGTTTTGGATGGTAGAAATGAGTCGGTCGTGGCCTGTTGTTAAGAAACCATCCCAGTATCAACCTGAACGACAGAGTGCAACCACTAAAAACCCTGTCAGGATGGTCGACCATGGCGGGAATCGAGCCCCGGTCTCCCGAATGACGGTTCAGTGTGTTACCACTCGTCCACGCGTCTCCGTCAGCTAGGGTTCTATTTTCCACTCAACTACGAGGGTCAAAGTATATACCCTGACATTTTAACTCATCAGACATCGAGTGATTCACAATAAAATGGCGGCAATCAACAATTAAATGGCGGACTTCCTTAAACTGTAGAACAAGATCACGACATTGAAGTCGAATGGAATCCTTGAGCTTTGCCTTCAAAAACAAAAAGACGATGGACAAGGATGATTATAGAGTGAGATAGATGATGGGGAATTATTCAATAATTATAAAATGATTCATAACTTTATGTAAAAAAATCTTCGCAAGAACACGATATTTGCACTATTTTGCACAATAGTTGGACATTTAATTCTTAAATACAGCACGTTCAAAGTGTCAGAATCGTGCAAAATAATTTTTTTTAGGACTATCACTCGTTTTTTTTCTATTTTGTATCATGATGAACTTTACATCTGCTGTTAATGGAAAGAAGAAGTGATCATTGCTCAAGAGACTTGGTTCAAAGTGGAAGATATCAACAATCGTGTGTTTTGTTTACTCTTAATACCAATGCTGGTATAATGTCCGGATATATATCACAGACGCGCTTTTTACTTATAATGTGTTCCGGACTTTCGGAAACTGAAAGACTTTTATCTTCGGCGGAAAATTATGGTTACTCCCTCCCATATCCTCACTGACACTCTCGTCATCATATATTTCATAATAAGTTAATCCACAATCCATATAGAATCTTCTCAAAATGCCGCCACCGTGGTTCAGTCAACCAAGGCACCGCATTAGAAACTGCCACGTTGTAAACGTCCTTTCGCTTGTCTTCATTTCATCGATTCATATAACTTGCTTATTCGTACTCTCAAATAACCTAGCTGTTGGTGATTCCGTTTAAAATACCATTGAAAAAGTCAACTGATGGGCCTGAAAAATAAAAATATGCATTTTTGTGGGATATTAAAGATGTGTTTCTTGTATTTCAAAAGTAGCCCTACTGAAATGTTTAGTGCAAATACAAATTGTAAAACAAACTTTCCAGATTTTTTTTGTATGGATCTCTATTCCCATTTTGATTCAGTCAAAATATCTACAACACTTTAATAAAAATTGTGAGGCATCTTTTCATTTTCTCAGTTATTTTTTAAATTTTACTGGACTCTCTTCTGTTGAAAGTTCAAAGTAGGCCTTGTGTAGCATCATAATATCTCTCTCCCTGCGAAAGGCAACGTGTAATAGTCTCTAGTCTTATACATAGTCGCACGTGTTCGGCATGCCCCCAGTATATTAATTGACCTTTAAATATATGAAGAAGGAGTATAGTCACATGGTGACCCTCTATACGGCCACATGGATGTAACTGTCCTAAATAGCATTGAAAATGTGCCCGCAAACATTGTTTTTGCATGGCCTAATTTCTCGAGATATTATATACGACATCGAACTTAATCATATTCATTCTCCGGGGTTTCAATAATGAAACTGTAATTATAATGGATGATCATTTAAATGGATATATCTATTTCAATTAATCGCATACTTGAGATACTGGTGTATTACATGTAAGTGCCTTCCAAGTAATTGATCTACAACATTATTAATGGGAGTAGGTATATAGAAGTGGTTATTGTAATTTATGAGTTTTTTTTTCTTTCCTCGGATGACTGAATTGGCAAATTAGTTAGTCATTGGTGGGTAGATCTAGTTGATGAAAGAAAAAATTGATTATTATCTATACATTATAAATGAAGCATAGTATTAAACAGCTTCAACTGTCATTTGAAATGTGTATAACATTACTTGATATTTATAGTAACCATTGATTAACAAATTACCAATACGACATTGCATTGTTTACTACAATAAACTACACAGATTTGTGTTTATGTCTTATGAGACAATTTTATTGGTTAGTTTTGTGATTTAGTTATAGTCACAGCCAAACTGTTTGCATATTTTCAGCTCTTCAGCGAATTAGGGTCAGTTTTAGCAGTTATTCAGCCAAGTTATCAAAATGTGGGGAAAAAATCTTGAACAAATATTGCCGAAAGTTGACGTGACAACAATTGAAGTTCAACAATCATACATGTACCTTATGGAATTTTATTGCATTTTTATATATGTTATTTTGTATCGTATTGTATTTGTTATTGATCGTTGAGCTGGATCCCAGTGGTCACTAACATATTGTTAACATCAAGGAATTGTATTTTTCAAAAAGTATTCACAAATATTACAAATACAATATTTCAAAAGATCATCTAGACCAAAGAATTTCCTTATTGTAACATCACAACTACCATACATCGGTGTACGACATTTTAAAAATATTTTCAGTGTTGAATATAGCAGCCAGATTAATTAGACTTCCTTACATAATCTGAACTAAACGGTCAGACAGTATACTGTTTGGAATGACCGTGGCGGACCACGGTAATCCGCCCGAGACCTTCCGAAACTCATGCCAAACTCTCTCGCCAAAAAAACACCATCATTTACTACCAGAAAAGCCGGTAGACAATAATTAATTATACCTACCATAAACATACACACATAGAGAGGTAAAATACACAGTAATAATGTTTTCTAATTGAATAGTAAGACAAGATTTAATTAACGAGGGCCCATGAAATATATGGATGTGAACTCGATTTGTATTTGGGGAAAGTTTGTCTAATATGTTTGTGTAGAGGGATAGTGAGCTGCTATAGTGCGACTACTTTAGACTCTCTCTGTCTCGTCACTGTTTCGAGTTAACGTCACATTGTGGCTGTACTGGGGAAAGTCATTTCGTGTTGCCTTAGCCGTTTAGCGACTGATTAATAATAAGCTGACAGTTAAGTGGACAAGATGACGTTATCAAGTGCATGTACTCGTATATGTGGCATACTTTAACTAATACGTCCGTATTATCTGTACTTTTGATCATGTTAAAATTAGAAAATGAGTTTATTAAAATATGCTTCAAAAAATCGTTGCATTTTTAAAATGAGAATTGATTTTCTTGACATTGACATTCATTTTTTTTTCAATAGCTATTTCGACTGTTTCACGTCCATTATTTCTAAATTAGTTTCAGCTCATAATTATTATTCAATTGAACACCACCCTCATGTGTGTTGTTGATAAAATGGATTTAATGACGCTAGAATGATGATTAATATGATTAAAAATTGAATTGAATTATAATTACAATACGGTGAAATTAAAATTGAAATAAGGTGAAGTTTTAATTATAATATGGATGAAATTGTAATCATAATGTGGTGAAATTTTAATTATAATATGGTGGAAGTGAAATTTCAGAAATAGTGTAAGTATTCATATATCAAGTTATCGAAAAAAAATCCGAACTTGATGTTCACGTTTCGATTTTGGTAATTCATATGACTCGCACTCACATATCAGTCTCATGTCATTTTGAGTATGTTTACTTCATAAAGTGTAAAAAAAACGTAATGAAAATAATTTCTCTGCAAAAATTGTTTTTAGGAAGGTTCAGAGCAACATATTTATATATATATTTTTTTTTTACAAATATATGAATGGATGTTTCATGAATGAATGAATGAAATGAATGAATGAATGAATGGATGAATGAATGAATGGATGATATATGAATGAATTGATCAAATAAATGGATGTTTGTAAAACTGCTGTACAGAGACCATCAGGAACGTCAATCGTTTCAATCAAACGAGTTTTAGTATTAAAGGAGAATTGTTTCGTAGGCGTAAATAATGCATGAGTATAATGGTAATAAGTGTCCACACAATATTCCATACAAGCATATCCAACATCTATAATTATATACATTTTCAATATAAATGGAAAACGGTAGCAACGATTCAAGTTCAAATTCTGAATGAAATTGATTCAAGTTTTTATTTTATGGATTTTTTATTTTATCAATGTACGTAGAAAAGAGTAGATAGAGTATATAGTAACCTATACAGTCGAGGCTCATCCAATATCAGATTTTTTTATGTATAATTAATCAATCTAATCAGTGTAATAATTTACAATAATATTATTATTATTATTATTCGCAAGACGACCTCACCAACAGCTAGTTATTTCGAGATCTAATTCATAGCAGTATGAAACCCTTACCCACAAATGATTATTCAATCTATTAATAATAATAATTTACATCATAGCATTTTTGAAAAAAAAAAAAAACTCATAGAACCATGATTAATAGTAGGCATACATGTGAAAAATATACTCAACGAGAGTTTTATACGAGAGGACATTCACTTTTTGCACTAGTTTTTCATCCAATAACAAAACATTACACGTGAATTATTTTATAATTATCGTCGAAAGTAAACGTTATTATGTTTTTTATTCCGTCAAATCACCGTAAGATTAACCGCAGAAATCAATAGAAGGTAAGCGAATGAAAAAAAGTAATTGGTAAGTGTAAGTAATTGTATGTCTTACTGGAACAAATCGATCGTGACTGTAATTACATACAATTTCATCTCCACAAAGAAAATGATATTTCAGCCAATAACAGCAATAAGGAAAGCGTCCAAATAAATAAATTGATTTTATAGCGCCAAAGAATGCAATTATTGTTCACGAGATCTAAAGTATGATGCACGATTTGTGTGAGAGGGTAATTCGGTTCGAAAATAATGCATGTAATTAGTGGATTTTAATTTGGTAATTCAATTTAATTATCGGATTCCTTTCACCAAGAGATTACTCAACGTTTATGTGAGCACCCTGAAATATTGAGAAAAATGAATAGAATCTGAAGGGACGAGTTATAAATAGGATTCATTTGAGGTAATCTCTATCTACGATGCACATTTTACAATCACACTCTACATGGCTATATGAAGTGGACAAATGTAAATTCATCTCTAAAGATTTCTTATCTATAAGTCTATACAGAATTATAAGTAGTTTTTATTTATGCAAACTTATTTTAATCTCCGCGAGCATTCATCGAGTCGAAAGTTTTTGGCAGTTCACAGGGGGCCAAAGTCCTGGCTAACTACAATAGCATGACGTATCGCAGTACCAACCAAAGTGCATGAAAACTTTCACCTCCTTTTTAAGCAGTGCATGGTAGACAAAAAAAAGAACCGTGTTTTGTTTGTTGTTATTAGGTTGTCGCACCTGGTACAGGTTAATCAACCTAACAAATGCATCCAGCATCATGAGTTCTTTTTTTAAAATAGATTTCGTCAAGTACAACATTAGTGATGCATTTTAAAACCTTGTTGACCTAAGTTTGGGTTGAGTGCACTGAGATGGAAATAAGCAAACATAAATGTCACGAACTTACAAAAATCACTTCTCTTCTTTGTCACCACTCACCTTGTGTTAATAACGTAGGATTTTTGCTACAATATATAAACACTGGTGATCTAAAACAGCTATTCATCTAATATATGAACTATGCATCAACTGAACTCATCAATTTTACATTAGAAAAAAACATAGGAAACATCCGTGACGAAAACATCCGTGAATAGAACCTAACGGTGTATATTAATTACCAGAGAATCAAATATTAAAATCCGTCCGAAGTGAATATAAATATTCAAAGTCTGAAGTGAATAATATATATATATATATATATATATATATATATATATATATATGAGGAATAAAATGATTTTTGGAAATACCATGTTCTTTAGTTGATTTATTTGTCCACCAACGTTTAAAGAACACCTTGATAATGACCACAGTAAGGTGGTCGAAACGTTGGTGGACAAATAAATCAGCTAAATAACATGGTATTTCCGAGAATCATTTTACTCCTCATAATATTAATCATGAAATTCTTAAAAAAACGATATATATATAGATATATATATATATATATATATATATATATATATATATATATGTATATATATATATATATATATATATATATATATATATATATATATATATATATATATATATATATATCTTACAACTCTTAATTATTCATACGCTTATTGAACTAATTATTATTAATTACTAAAAAATATTAATGAAATATAAACAGTTGTTATTTATGGCCAGTGACATTCTTAAAAAAAATACGTCTTTAAATGACTGCAAAGAAAAGCAGCTCAGTAAATAAATAAATCCACCACATATATGACTTTTCACTAGCAACTCATTCACCGCTACTCGAAGATTCTCTCACGTACCCCATTATAAGTTAAAACAAATTAATAATAACACGATTATTATTTGCTACTTCTGTGTTGTTTCTGTAGTGTGTGGTCGAGGCTCTGAGATGTCCCTGACATAGTGATTATGGCAGTGGATGATGATGTAACGATTGGATCGAGGCATACGATGGATCAAGCTGACTGGCTGCAGAAGAGAATGGCAAAAAGGCATTACGCCGTGGAAGATTACACTAGCTTACATGTAAAACACGATTGAGGTCAAACTGTTTAACGATGGCTTCTGAGGTTGTGTAATCTGAAGAAAAAAAAACTTTCCATTTCGAATTTTATGATTTTCACCCCCCCCCCCCCCCCCCCAAAAAAAAGAATTTTTTGAAATATGGTTTCCATGAAATTTTAGTGTTTGTCGTACCGGTATATATATATATATTTTTAATTTTCCGTTGTCTTGAAGCATGCATTTTTATCGTGATCGGCAGTCGGATAAACTATAATAATAATTCGGGCCTTTTTTTATCTTACATGTTTGAGAAATTCCATGATATTTCCTGGTTTGTTTCCAGGATTTCGGAGATAGTGCGTGAGTACTACCCAGTGCATATCAATCATATATCATCCCCTTATTTTGTCTTGTTCATAAATGAAATATTAATATTGCAATTTTCTGTACGTATTTTACGAAGAGTTTCATCATTTTTCCTATTTTTATATCTTTACTTCACTTACATTTTACTAAATATATCTCGCGAATTTCATCTTACTTCATTCTGACAGTTATATGTAGTACCACAAATCATACATATCTCCACAATCCTACAATTATCGGCGCAGTTTTTGGTTTTGTCTTTTGTTAATTGAGAAATTCAACAAATAACATGAAACATTGTGCAAACAAGGAAACTATTTATAGGCCCCAACTTATCACTATAATTTAATAATCCCACGAGTTGCTAACATAAAACACAATTAAGAAAACGTAAATTGAAATAAATATATTACTTATTCAAACATATTCTTTCTCTCGATTGGATATTATCATCTCTTCACAACTAACACCTCTATTTACCGTGGGTAGATAATATAGTTGTACCTCATCCCATTACCATGGCGAGTTCCCCGTCTACCCAGATATGGTGTAGGGTAGGCCTACAGTTGTATCCACGAGAGAAGAAGGCGCGAACCACCCGTGCGTGAGTAGTTAGAAATAGGGGGTGACGTTCGCTCGGAACCTTCTTTCTTGAATACAAGTGTGTAGTGTACGTATTACGTACATGAGAGAATGTCAGGGCCAAGGAGCGGTTAGGCCTACATCGATGTACACAGTGAAGGGAACGCAAATGCATTTTCAATATTATTTATTACTAAATCGTTGAAATGATGCATAGTTGTAAAAATAAAGGCCATTGAATATGGAATTAATCCATTACGGTTTATTCCAGAAATAGATTTTATTTATATCACAGCCTACTTTATTAAAATCATTCATTTCTATCAGAGAAGAATGATCTGTATGAAGAAGGCTGTGATTCATATAAACATGTAGTTTTGTATTGATAGTTTTGTTTTGATTATTTACCGGAATAAAAATAGCGCAACTTTTTTCGATTAAGATGGTTCGAGAAGGTACTGCCTGAAAGCTCAGAATTTTATAGGCTCAACAAAAACATTTTGACAATTATATATATAAAAAAAAAAAATCCCCTGAGACTTTGAAAAAAATGGTTCTGGTAGTCGGTTTGGTATGGATGAAAATAGCACGACGTAAAAAATAGTGGTAAACAGTTTATTTGCACACGGTTTTAAGAAATTTAAGACCGTTGAATTAAATTGTATGCTAATGAAAATTAAATGCTTAAAGTGAAGACTAGGAAGAAGAGACGTAAATGATCAAAATGTAAGTTTATAATTATAGAAGAATCCGAGAGTCAATAGTTACTTACTGATGTATCAATACTATTCATGTCGCTTTAATGTAAGCATATAGACAATAGTCGAGAATAATAGTTTGTTATTTCACAACAAAAATTGCAAAATAATTCACAGAATGCTTCGAGAATAAACATAAAGTGAAGGCCAAAATCAGTTCAAGGATTCGAATTTAAAGTGAAAAAAAGATACTCGCGAAATCAACACAAATGGCATTGGTGTGTCATCGCACAGGAGTGGTGTGGTGTATGAATATACAATAAAATGCAATCATTAAATAATCTAAATGCACTTTTGTAAATGGGATTTTATAGTTTAATTAGAATCTGACAATGTTTTTCTGAGACTGATGTTAGTTTATATTCATCAGTTGTCGAGGAGTAACGTCTTCATGGCTAGACATATATTTCATCTACCTTTGCATAATCAACAGATGTTTCAACTTATATACACTTTATAAACCTACTCATGATGTAATTCATTATTACGTTGGACAAAAAATGATTTCCTAGAATTCAAGAACAAGTGTTATAAACTACTAAAGTTCAAAGTGGAAGATATCAACATTCGTGTGTTTTGTTTACTCTTAATACCAATGCTGATAATGTCCGGATATATATCACAGAAACGGTTTTTACTTATAATGTGTTCCGGACTTTCGGAAACTGCTGCGGCGGAAAGTTATGGTCACCAACAGCGCAGCCCTGGTTTTGAAGTTCATTGGTTTTAAATAATTAAAATGGGGTGTTAAGATCGCCCTTGTGGTGCCCCGTCCAAACGATCCTACTTTTCATCCTTAGCCTTAATTGGGGAACAATGATGTTGTATCAAGTTTCGATGTTATTAAAAAAAAAAAAAAAAAAAAATAAACTTTAATGTCGAATAACGAGAAATTGAGAAAATTTTGGTGGAGGTGCCGTGATTTGAAAATGTAAATTAATTGGGAAATCTTTGCTAGCCCTACATGAAAAATTTGAGAGAACAATCTCATTTGTTTTAAAAAAATAGTGTATAGGCTCTATACCAGAATTGAGTGATGATTTTCAACAGAACGTTCATAAATATATATATATTTTTTATATTAATATTTTATACATTTAATATAAAATCAGACTACTCAAATTATCAACTTCGGTCCTATGAAAAAACAATGTCATACTTTGTAAGGTCAAGTGGGTGTAACTCGCGCTTCTGTCAGTGAGCCGCCTATAAATAGCTTCACCGTCATGCTCTCTCTTTCTCGTCTTCCTTCCTCTCTCTCTCGCTCTTTCTATATTAGCGCGACGACGTCGACGATACTATACACGTGACGTCACGACGCCACCGACGGTCGGGTCAATGCCCCCACGTGGATGGCCAATCTGACAACAGTGTAATCAATACGTTCCACAACCAGCATACACGGTACGGGTGAAACATATACGTATTTTTGAAGAAAAATATTGCGTACGTGCATAAAATTGTGAATATACACCATAATTTACGAGAACGTAATAGGCCTATATTCATTTTATACAACGGTAATTTAAATTTTCGATCCAGAAAATCGGACGTATTTTTTAGAGTGTTTTGGTAGCTGTATAAAAAGAGATACCCAGGATAGTAAAATGGTCATTTATCAAAAATAAGGTTGAAATATGATCGACTTATTTCTGGAAGGCGTCAGATGTTTTACTTCGTTTCGGCATTATTGATGGAATGCATTTGTTTATAGAAACAAAATCTGATGATATAAAATATAAATACAAAACATAATTGACGACTTCCGTCCATTCCTCGTTTCGCTCGAGTCTTCTTATAGATACTTTTTCGCGTTTTATTTGAAAATTAATTGTAAATTCATCCAATAATTGTAAACATAACTGTGTCAATTTTATATTTCCATTTTCCAATTCGTTCAATTTTACACTGCTGATTTTCAGTGGAATTTTTGAAAATTTTGTTCGATTTACGAATAAATCGTCACCCTAACACGTTTCCCACTTTTCCTTTAACAACCATCTATAAAACCCACACATCTTACTAAAAAAAAAAAAACATTATTCACTGTCATATCTTCACAATCGTACCATTAATCGTAATTATGTAACATTTCAGGTCACCATCCATTTGGGTGCAAAGTGGTTAAATTGTTTAAGGTCAACCAACCCGGTATTCGGTGGACGACGTCGGTGGCTCGATAGGTGACGTCACTCGGTCGTTCTTCCTGTGTTTACATCGCGGTACGTCGACCCTGGAGTGCGGGCACCATGGCAACCTCGTACGCTCCCGCCATTCCGGGGACACGCCCCCTTTTTTCACACCCTTCCTTCACCGCTACCCTGACGGGCATCATACGGGAGGGCACACGCTTCCGGACCAGGAAATGAATGATCAGACAATTTGGACACGTATATATATCGACAGGGAAATAGATGACAGATGACATTGAGAATTTATGTAATATTTTTTATTTGAATATTTTGATATCAATGAAATTTTCTGTCAGATATATTACTTTGGTTTGGATTTGATTATATAAAATTGGAAATTTAAAAAAATAATAATTCATCATTTTTTAGTTAAAATAAATTTCTAGACAAAATACATTCATTTCAATTTGATTGGAAATTGATAATTAAACCATTTAAATTCTCAAGTTATATTATATCAAATTCATTCATGTAAAATCTGATGTAATGATAATGTCACAGATAGAATAATGGACAACCGATTTTTTTCTTCAAAAGTACCAAAAAAGGATTTTTCTGTCATCGGTAGGCTGGTAATATGATATATTTAATAGATTTCGGTGCTTGTTCTCCTTCCTAGGGCTTTGACCTCCGGGATGGCTATTGATTCTGTGAGACTTCACCCGTGCCTCAGCGCCCATCCCACCCTAAAATATCCCCCTCCCCTCTTATTTTCTCTGTACGTAGGTCTAGGTCACCCCGAGTGGCCCCCCAAATACTTCTTCTAATTTGATTTAGAACGTATTCTGTTTGTTTTGTGAGTAACCCAGCATGGCCACCTCAGGTGTTCAATTAAATAAGTTGGTTATTTGGGAAGAAGAAATTATTTTGTTTGATAAAATTGAAATGTTTTTGTAATTATTGTTTGACTGTAATATTTTGTGGATTCTATTTCAGGTTCAGATATTCCATAAGATAGAGTAAACAAATGTCTGAATGGTTTGGCTTTCACTCTATGCATGCAAAAAGAAATCAAATAAACAAACATAAATATTTATTTGTTTTTGAAATTTTAGTTTGCATAACCTGGGTGTTGAGACTCATCAAATCCTACGCATATTTCATCTTTTATATTCATTAATTTTATATTTGAATGTATATATTTTATATAAGATATACAATATAATTTATAATATTCATGTACTTTTATATTCATATTTTATATCTATTTTTAATTCTTTGCCTTAATTTTAGAACAATGATTTTATATCAAGTTTCGATGTTATGAAAAAATTTCAATTCGTTTGAATATATACATTCAGTTTTGTGCTTATATTTATTTGACCGACTTCTAAGCACTAACTTTTTTATATATAATTCAATAAAATTATAGTCTTTATTGTACCAGTTTATTCACCTTTGTATTATTATAAAAAAAAAAACATCAGAAATAATTAACTGATAGTTATTACATAATTCTATAATGAGATTACACAAAGAAAGAAAGTGCATCGTCGTGAAGTCATCCAACTGCACTTTCCCTATAGAATGCAGTTAAATTGCATGACTTGAATAATCTTATAAATAATTCTGGACATTTAAAAAATAACAATATATATAATTATAAGGCTTATGTATTTTTTTTATGGGCGTAATAATACACTCAAAAACAATGAAAATATTTATCTGATTTTAATTTACCGTGAACAGTGAGTTTAAGCTCCACCTAAATCACGTAATCAGAACATTGCAAGATGATGAACACAAACATCGCCCTAAGCTGGCTATAATATTGTGGTAGTATAATTTAATTCCATTCACAAAACAAGAAAATCGTCCACCAATAAAATAATGGTTAGAACTTATATATAACATAATAAATATTACATAAAACTCGCAGCAATGTCAAAGTTTCAACACTTTTGAAACTGATGTAGTTCGATGAGTAAGATGTAAGTTCGTTTCTTATTGTAAATCTCGACCTGAAAACTGTCAACACCCTAAAAATATTACGACTGTACGAATATATATCTGTTAAATCTGTGATATTTGTTATTGCTCTATTGGTAGACTACACCTTCTTCTTTCATATGGTTACGAGTATGTACTACATGCTGTCAGTCCGAGATTGTCATGAATTGATAACTGAGTGTTCTGAATTTTTCTTGTCTAACACGATAGACGTATGAAGATGTAATACCGAGCAAAAAATATGTATATAAAAAATAAAATGAATAAATAAATAAATAAATAAATATATATATATATATATATATATATATATATATATATATATATATATATATATATATACATATATATGAACAATATATATTTATATTTACGTGTGATTGATTAGACTTCCTAACAGAACGGTACGTATCCCAAACGGAACACTACAATGTAAATAATATTTCAAAAACCTTCAACTTGGCCATTTTGAATTTTTTTTTTCAAATTCGAATTGGAAAATTGGAAGATTGTTGAAAGCCTTTTTGAAAATTGCATTATTCAATTCCATATTTTTTTTTCTCATTTAGTAGAAATGATTATATCTATAAATATGGAAACACACTATTATAACATATTCGATTATTCAACTCTGGCTATTATTATAGATTCAACATTTACTCACCCTGCCTCACCATTTTCTTACACGATCTCAAATATCAGAATTTGAATTGACTGACGCCAATAGATCATTGAATTGTTATTAAAGTGTATCGTTAAACCCAGTTTCATTCAAAAAATATATCAACTTGTTTTATGGTAAAACCTAGCTTTCAATGTTTCATTTTTAAAGTAATCATATCGTACGTTTATAATATGATAAAAGCGCAACCTTTCGGATGGTTTTTCACTCAAAGTTCTCAACCAATTCATTAGTCAATTCATTATTCTTCATGAAAACTACCGTCACTGAAGATCATTAGTTATATCTAGCCAACTCGTGTAGACAAAAGAAGTCTCGACAAGCAATGAAAGCTAAAGTGAAATTGGAAGACAAAAGGCAGTAGGAAACTCGACTGGGGTAGAAAAGTCACAGGCGACGAAACTACCCTTTCACACACACACCCCGAATCCAACTATGTCTAGCACCATTCTCAGCTGCTATTTCAATTCCTGGAGTTCAAGACGTCTGGGTACAGGATAATATATTCATCCCATCCAGAGAGTCACGTGTGCAATGTGATCGTCAGTTGGCGAATTGTAAAATTTCTTATGAGGGTACTAGAGATGGCAACTCGAGATGGTAAAATATTCATACAAGTAATTAGAAGTGGAGATTGTGAAACTTGGATCAAAAGTAAAATACCATTTAAGGTTTGCTTGATTGATACCGAGGGGTAAACAACTGGTGAATTTGGTGTACACCTGATTTCAGTTTTCAAGGGATTTCAGGGAGATTTCAAGGGATTTCAGGAAGATTCCATGACAAGTGTACACCAGATTTCAGGAGTTGTTAACCCCTCAATTGATACCTCTCAAATCGATGAAGTTGACTGAGTTATAGACAGGTATAAAATGACTTTTACTTTTGATTCAAGTTGTACCATTGATACGGAGGAGTGTACAGTTTGAAACAGAAGTAAAAGACCGTTTTTTCTTCACCTGATACTTTTTTGCAATATCAGAAGGTTGACTTTTTCAGCCAGGTAGAACAAAAAACAATAATTTGAAATCATGCTTCTTACATTTTTTTTTTCGAGTTTTGGGAGTTTAGTCATTTAGTTCGTTCGTTCTGAAAATTACGCTGATCTGGGTTATGATTATTTATTTAAAACTATCATATTTGAATATAAATCAAAAAATCATTATTTATAAATAAAAATCGCAATAAGAAGAAAAACAAATTACCAGTAGAGCTCGTATTTTAAATACAAGACATAGCATATTGGGTGAGGATTGGGTTGGGTAAGAAGGGGATGGAGGTGATGAGTGAGAAGGGAGATCGATAACCAAAATTTCAATTTGGGGGATAGTGCACGTGACAATTTCTCTTTGAGAGGATGGATTCCCTCCGCACCCCACCAATTGACGACTAGTGATTGACCCGCCCACAAACGTCACAAAACAGAACATCCAATCAAATGGGCTTTGTTATGTGGTAAAAATGACATTTACCTATCAGAGTATCTCTAAATTCCCAGATGAGGTAGAGATCTAGGTGGCCTGGCGATTAGCCACGCCTATCACTAGTGGTCAATTGAACCACTGCCTAAGCGGTGATAATTCAAAAAATAATCTATAAAATAAAGAAAGTAGCGATTATTAAAAAACATCGAGAAACAATGATTAAAGGAACTCATTCTTCTCATTATCTCTCTCACATCTTGAAGAGATACTCGAAAGAATACTCAGTTTCCTGTCTTTAATTGAATAAAATTGTTTCTGATCTTTGGCTGTATACAGTTGCTTACATAACAACTCTACTTGAAGAAAGTGAAGATTGAATTTGTGATGGGAAGTTATATATAAGTAGATTGTTCTTAACTTCATGTTTGTAATCTTTGTTGTTGTTCATATTCAATGAACAAAAGGGAGCCTAAAGGAAATTCGAATTAAACTGAATATCAGGTAGCTTGATATAACCCTATTTTATGTTATTATACTCGTATACAAGATAATAAAGTAGAACGTTATCTACCAATATTCATTCACATGAATATATATATATTTTTTTTAATAACATCGAAACTTGAAACAAAATCATTGTTCCCCAATTGAGGCTGTGGATGAAAGATAGGATCGTTTGGACGGGGCACCACAAGGGCGATCTTACCATGAATATTACCGCTACATTTTATTGGGCTGGAATATTTTCAGGGTAGGCCAATTATACATTTCCTGAACGAGATTCACGATGAGGAACGCTACTACATCCTTCTAAAGTGATAAATACTAGACACTACAGAGAGATTAGGTAATCAATTAAAAAGGATTTGATATTTTTTAGTTGAGTAGACAATGTTCTCCTCTCATGAATACAAATATATTAATTAATGATATTTTGTTGGCTTTTAGATAACTTAAGTAATGCATTTGACGCAATTATCATGTTTTCAAATTAAAACCACCTCGATTTTCGCATTTTGACTGGAAGAATAACTTGGCACCTCCACCAACTTCAATACCATAGCGGCGTAAAATTAACATTTATTTAGATTATTATATCATATATTGAAAAATCATCACTAGTTATAATTCCATGGGAATACAACACATCACTGAGACGAGTGGTCGAGTGACTAGCACACTGAACCGTCATTCAGGAGATCGGGGTTCGATTTCCGGCATGGTCGATCGTCTTGACAGTTTTTTTTGTCATTTCCCTCTATCGTTCAGGTCAATACTGGGATGATTCCTTAACAACAAGCAACGACCAACTCCTTCCCACTATCCAAAAACACATTAAAATAACATTTTATCTCAACAAATCTTCAACACCAATAACAGATTCTTCAATCTTTTATATCATTCACCGTCACCAATAGATCGTAGTCATCAGTGCAGAGCGTCGGTATAAAACCCAATATGAATACAAATAAAAAAGCACACAAAGGTAAAACTATATTCTACTAAAGCGTAATACCTCAGAAGCGGAGTTCGTTAGCCTTAGATGGCCATCACGATTATGTTTAATTTTTCGTGGTTTCGCAACAACGTTGTGCAGTCAAATATACTTCTAGAATAATTGCTGAAATCTAGGTCACGAATATCACGCCTTCCTATGCTCTGAGTCTAGCTCAGATGCCATCGTGATTTATTGGTTTTACCGTCTTCGTAATCTCAATAAATATAGATAGGCCTACACAATAAGAACTTGAATTATGTATACATTTAGATTAGTGTTAACAAAGCCTTGTAATGAAAAAAAATCTATTGGCTTAGTGAGAAGATGAGATGAATTGATCTTTTATTGGGTGTTTTTTGGACTGTGGGACAAAAGCGGTAGTGCGCAGGTACCAGTATTTACTTGAATGACTGAGGGAAACCATGAAAAATCTCAGTCGGGATGGACTATGGCGGGAATCAAACTCCGTTCTCCTAAATTATTTCATCATTCTTCTTATTGTATCATGTTTTTATGATGTATGTACGATGTTTTTATATGATGAATAAAGTCTATTAAAATAATAATAATGACGGTTGTCCACCTATTTCAGTGGTTTGATTAAAATCAATACCAAAATTACTGGACATAAAATTTTGAAAAAAAATCTCCACCGATCATTTTTGATAACTTTCATCATTTTGAAGAAGCTAAGACATGGTGTTTTGGAACTTGAGTGCATGAACGGGGTTCGAATCCTATTCGCAGAAACGAATCTATAATACTACAAACCAGAGACTTAACGAGTGGGCTATAAAAGTATACTGGTTCGTTAAACCCAACCGACGTTTTGTACCCGCTATACCGCTAAACGACCGTCTTTGGTAGAAATGAAACTATATTTATGGGCATTAGTGAACTCACAGTAAATATCGGTAAGTGGATGAGTATGTTTATAATTGAATGGATTAGAAGCAAAATGGACCAACCCAATTTTTTTCTCAAAATGATCTATTCGAACCACTTCATTCGTAATGTGATATATATATATATATATATATTTTTTTTAACACCAGTTTCAGAGGTTCAAACATGTGAACCAAGCTTTCTGGCCACCATTATATTTTGGAGCAAAACGGACCAACCCACATTGGAAGTGTTTTGTTTTGACTTTTGGGTTGGTCCACTTTGCTTCTGATCCCTTCAGTTTAGTCAGCATTGCAAGTGATTCAGTCAATAATTCAATATAATTCAATAAGGTCAATATCTGATTGATAATCAGATATTCAGTCAGGTGATAGTGAAGACAGAACCAGTCGGTTTTACACTGTCGTACTCAGTGAATCAATATTCGTGTTTAAAGGCGCGTCAACGACTAGTTTATTTTACATTCTATTCAATCAATCAGCATGTCAGAAGTTGATAAGATGATCAATTGATCAGAAGTTCAGAATTATAATTAAACTTTAGAATAGATCAGTTACTCAGAAAATCATCATTCAAGAGGCCGCTTTACATCTTGCCTACCGGCTTCATTGCAGACGTTCGGGGCCCAAGTTGGCAACGGAAAACCAATCATCGTATTGACTTACAGTTTTCGGTTAGATGATCACTAGTATTCAATACGTGCTCGTACGAAGAGCTTTAGTTCGTGGTATGTTTTCAACCCTTTCAAAATAATTGTCAAAAATCTACATGTTTCTACCTGTTTTTCATTGTTTTTACGATTCTTTCAGAGAAATATGATATAGCATTATGATTTTTACTGAACGTAGAGACACAGATATACTCACTGTTGTTTTATTGCAAAAAGAATTAGACTGATTGGTCCAACCGTTTACCCAACATGTGTTTGGAGCTAAAGGCATGTATTGACGCTTTTTGCATCCCCCTATAGGTTTTACTATAGGATTTACTCATGGGTTGTGAGATGTAAAGTAGCCTCTTGATAGTCACTAAGTACAAAATATTACATTCAAGTTTGTCAATAACCAATTCAGCCGAATTAGCGAAATATCAGTTTTTTGTGATCATTTTCGAACGGTATGAGATATCAAAATTCTAATACGGATGAAACAGAGATATTTTCAATACCTTCAAGATGATTTAAGTAATAACTATATTACTCATGTCGTATCATTGTCAAGCGTGTATACGGCTGAAAAAATTGAGTTCGTTTAGCTGTATACGCTTGATAATTATTTGACATGAGTTAAATAATTTTAACTTATACCATTTTGAAAGTATTAAAATTTGTGTTTTCTCTGATTTAGAATTTTGATATTTCATACCGTTTGAAAGTTATCACCAAAAAACTGATATTTCGCTAAATCGACTTCCATGAATTCTTGAGTCAATTTTGGTCGGTAAATTGATTAGAAAATCAGTCAGTAAGTCAGTGAGTTGATCAGGTGGTACTGGAGTTTGTTGAACCTTTGGGTTGGTTTCTTCATGTTGTTCTAAGGAAAACATGGAAGCCAGTTTCACTTTCTGCACAACCGAGGGCATTGAAGCTGGAGAAGGGGGAGAGGAGGGGGTGAAGAGGGAGGGGGGATTACGTAATGATAACACTTGATCTTCAACCATAAGAAGTTGTGTGTGGTGTAACACAAAAAAACTGCCTAATATATGCCCCTCCATTAAATCATCAACAGAATATAGTCGGTGCAAAAAATAAATTAGAAAATTAAGTTGCAAACTTGACTCGGTAAAGAAGCCACCTAAATTGTTTCGGCAATGTTTTCAAATGTATTGAGCAAAGTAGTGATTAAATAATCGAATTATCCAAGTTCTATGGGTTTTCTTAAATCTTTACCCATCTGAAAGGGTGAATTAGATACACCTGTAAGGCCTTAACATATCCATTTCGAATCTCCCCTTTCTATCAAGCTTAAACATTATACATGATTTTTTTACGTATCTCAAAAAAAAAAATCACACCATAATTACCATCAGCTTAAAATTGGATATAAATTTGAGCTAGTGTTATTAAATAAAAACCGAGGAATTGAAAACTCATGAAATCTGTTGTTACACTTGTCATAATATCTTCATGAAAATCCCTTGAAATTTTTTGAAAATCCCTTGAAATTCTCTTGAAATCCCGTAAAATCTCCCTGAAATCTCTTGAAATCTGAAATCAGGTGTACACCAAATTTACTAGTTGTTTACTCCTCGATAAAAAACCAAAATAAAATAAAACGTTACTTTTATAATATTACTGCAACAGTGCACTTCAAACACTATATTGTGATATGCTAACAACGATATGAAATATGAGTTATTACCAATACATGAAGGCGTATAGAGCCTATTATAGCTAATACCGTAAAACCATCAAGTATACTCATAAACTATCATTGTTGCATAAAACACTGGTCTATAATGTTATTGTTCAACATTCTCATATATACTTATTATTATTATGCCCTGTCTATCATTATGTGTGCAAAGTACGCCCGGATAATAATTATTTGTGCTCTATAGTATATCGCTGTCGAACTCTGGTGAGGGGAAAGAGTTTTGCAAATTTCTCGCCTCTCGTGTGTATATATGTATGTACATATATATATGATAGAAGTGAAAGTTCGACGGTGCTTGTATGCCCTACATACGGCCACGTGAACGGTTTATACGAGATAGATTCTACTAACCAGTTGTCGTTGTCTGCTGTAAAAGATTTTCTTGCATTTTAAAATGAGCAAGTTCACATTTTTTATATATTCAATTCATGCTGGAATTAATTTGGTACAAAATTTGATTTATATTTCAAATAGTGAGTATTCATGATTTTTATTAGCAAATGTATATATGGTTTGTTATATTGATTAGGTTGACGACGAACTCTATATAAATATTGGTATCGTAGATGAAGCCCATTCTCAAAAGTGAATGATGAATATGAGTTTTTATCGAGGGGTAAACAACTATTAAATTTGGTGTACACGTGATTTCAGATTTCAAAGGATTTCAGGGAGATTTCATAGGATTTCAAGAAGATTTCAAGGGATTTTAAGAAGATTCCAAGGGATTTCAGTTAGATTTCATGAAAAGTGTACACCAAATTTCAGGAGTTGTTAACCCCTCGGCTTTTATTTGAGTGTTTTTGAGTAATTGATGCGATTATTGCATTTTCTGAAGGAAACATTCCAGTAGGGAATCCACGAAAGAACTCAGAAATGATGGTCAGAAATCGAACCCGGGTCGTCTCTATGGTGGTACAGATCTCTAGCCACGGATCTACCCATTTTAATTCGTCATTCATTATTAAAAGTGAATGATTTATTATTCTACAGTTTGATGTAATTAGGTAATTTTTTATAATCAATTGAAATATTAGTGACTACAAGTAAAATATGAACGTAAATATGTAATTCTTGATGCTTTGGTATCTGATAGTTGCGTATATTCTTATTTGTAAATGATTACAGGTGTATCAAAAGCGAGACTGACTTGGTTATATCAATTGAGTAACATCTCCGGCTGGAGGCACTATATTACATTATCTATAGTATCTGGCATTTTTATACAATAATTGCCGAAGTGGTCTATTATTAATTAATCACGTCTGTTGCAACATACATTTTCAATTGATTTTACTTATGTAAGACTGTAAGAAAACCTTTTCAGCTCAAGGAAAGTAAAAAATACTGTAAAAAAAATCTATAATATTCATCGAAATAAGCAAAATAATGATTTAAAGATGATTTAAAAAATCTAATCTTGAATAATAACATTGTGATAGGTTATAAAATATAAATAGCAAGCCAAGTAAGACATATAAAGAATAGCGGTTGAATGATATATAGCATTGTTATTGTAAAAAAACATCGCTTTCCGAACTGAAATTACGTTTCTAGGAAAAAAAAAATGATAAATACATAAAAATAAATAAACTGCAGCAATTATTTCACAACTTTCTCTTATTAGATACACTTTTAAATGGTAGAAAAAAAAAGATAACCACGCCCCCGCACTAGCGGACAATGCCCCTAGGTAGATACAGGCCCTACTATTAGTACAGTTACAAACTACAATGTGGTTAATTATTATGGAAATGACAGTCATATATAACTAGAATTAACTAAATACGAAGGCCAGTCGTCGCGAATGACGGATTGCTTAAAACCGGAATGTATTTATTCGCTAGCCTAAGTTCACTGTACCCGACTACAAAATGTAGGTTAAAGATACGCGCAAACACAATTATTGTACACGACTCTCGCTTTCAAACCGATGGAACCTTGCCTTTCATACAGCGATTAGAATACCTAAGCCTTATGTAACAATATAATGATGATGAATTTCATTTATTGTTATACTATAGGAAACATATCGAGTGTTACACGGAAGGAAAATTGGTATGAAATTATATAGATAATATATATAGGTAACCGACACTGATATCAAAGAGGTAACTCGCTTGTATAGTAATGATGGTATAGATCGGGCCTAGGTTCGATCCCCGCGATCGATCATCGATACAGATTCTTTTTCGTGGTTACACTCTGTGAATGCTGGGATCAATTACCTTATATTATATAACCTATGCTAGGGTAGGGATAGTTCCCCCAGATGGGTCACGAATGCTTCCTTTTCACTGTCGAAACAACCGCGTAGGAACCCTTATTATTATTATCACGTTTTTTTATGAACCATTTATCCAATACCAATATATCTTGGTTGGTCATAATCACAATGTGTCGTTAAGGTCCAATATAAATGAAGAACGATAACTATTGTTTATAATTTATCCTACTTTTCATCCTTAGCCTTAATTGGGGAACAATGATTTTGAATCAAGTTTCGATGTTATTAAAAAAAAAGAATTCAAAAGAACGATGTATGGAGGGGTTAACAACTTCTGAAATCTGATGTACATTTGTCATGAAATCTTCCTGAAATCCCTTGAAATCTGAAATGAGGTGTGCACCAAAATTACTAGTTGTTCACCTATCGGATGTATGTTCACTTGACATTGAAATGTTGCATTTAAATCAATAATTTTGAGTATTTTCACAGAACTGACAACTTTTTGTATATATATATATATGAAAGAGAGAAATACGCAGCATTCTCGCGGTTTCGACAGAGTGAAATTAGACGGGGGGGGGGGGGGGGGGGGGATTTGGGGGAGACCAGAAAATCAGCCTCTCAGTACAGGATGCCTGCTGCTAGTACTGGCGAATCCTTGTCTTCATCGTCGTCATCGTCAACTTTTCCTAGTACTTCTTCAGTTAATCCCGAAATATTTTACTTCCATCCACCTCAACGTCTTTATGAAGATGAAGGATACATGCAATATAATATTTTAAAAAAATGTGAAATACTCAAATACTCGAAAAAAACATAATGAATAAGTATATAAATAATAACATGGATTCATCAATGTAATTGTCAAAGTTTTTCCGCATGAATGAGTGAGTAATAAAGTAATATTTTATAATTTTATAAGTAATAAACAAATAGGGGTCTATGAGAAGAACAATGAATTATTCACCATAGTTGATTCGATACGAAATAAAAGTATTACAGGAGACTAGAGTTTGTAAATATACAAATGACAAATTATAGATATGACAATAATGTTATGAAAATAATTAGTTAGAGAAGTTTGGAAAATAATCAAGGCATAATATTTAGAATGCATTCTTATACATATGAAAATAAAAAGGTAGCGTATTGTTGTGTCTAAATAGAATCGATCTTAAGTGGATACTATGAATGGCTGATTTAAATAGAAAACACAAAAGAAAAAGTTATGAAATTATAAAACTAATATCAATAAAAAAATCTTCATTGTAGTCATTATGAGACTTCGAACAAAAAGGTTGAGAAGCCTGAATGTTCTATTGCATTGATCAGCGAAACCTGGCACTACTACATATTTAAAGAAAGAAAAAATTCCGCCTTAAAATAATTCAAAGAATGAATTTCTCTACATCAGTCATTCAAATATATAAAAATTAATTTAAAATTGACTAATCAACGATACACTGATATGAAAAGATGATTCCTTATCAAATATTATAAATCATATCAAAGTCTTGAAATTAAATGCTCTAGAGAATATGTTGAACTAGACCGCCAGACACTGAATATATAATTGTGAAATAGATAAGAACTGAAATTAATCAAAACCTAAAGCAAATACCATTGCATGGTTTAACCTAATTTCCTACACACACTCAGGCCTTTCGCGGTGTGAACTTTATCTTGACCCTACTGTGGGACTGATAAGAGGGGAAACAGGGTTGAAAAACTCTTGATAGGTGACCTAGATATCGCACACACACACACACACACACACACTTCGCCTGGTAATAGGCAGCACGCAATTTCAGAGAAAAAGAGGCAATTGCATTGGTTGGAGATCTACATGACACGTAATAGCGGCATTTCATCAAAGATTTCCGTGATTAATAAAATAAATGTTGTGGTTGGAGCCGTGCTCATTCATTAAACGATGTATTTTTTATGTAAAACAAAATACCAGGAAAAACATATTTTATTTTTGTTTAATTTTATAAAATTTGATCGTTTTTGTTTGTGAGGAAGTTCTGGAAGTGAATTCAAAGATTTCGTTTTTATAATAAAATGAGTTTGTGAGAATATAATTATATATATATATATATATATATATATATATATATATATATATATATATATATATTTTTATCAGTGTATATTCATGATATTAATTGTCACGTTTTGACTACGACGTTTTTAACGAATTGAAATTCATATTTTTTCCCCAGCTCAATAATTTTAATGAAGAAAATTTGCGTTAGTAACGTCTATAGGAAAGTGAAACTGACCTCACATTTCACTTTTCATATTTATATCGATGATGCACAAATTCGAAATGAACTACATAATACTGCTATTTATGGCACTTATAGTAACTTATACAAAATGATGATATATAGATATTCTCATCAATTATTCATAAAACTTGGATTCTCAGTAATGCCACTACTCTTCATGAATAAATAATCCTTTAGAAGTTATTTTTAGACCTCTCTATTTGCTTAGCAGTGATGATGTTATATATAAATCAGCTCAGCGAAATGAAAAGTGTCCTATATAAACGAAGTGACGAGTATATACGACGCGAATAAGAATGATTTCTGCATTGCAAAAAACAGAAGTGAAGAGGAAACTTTCTCTTTCTCACGATATTGTGATTAACCAAGCTTAGAAACCACGATTTACAAGATTGTGTACTTTCGTACATGATTCCACAGCCTTCTTCAAAGTCTCTGTACTGAATGTATATACTTGTATCCCCGAAAGAAGAAGGTCGTCTACCAACTGAATTATTGTAAAAACTTCGGTAAGATCGGTAAACTTCGGAGTGGTAAGATAGCCCTTGTGGTGTCCCGTCCAAACGATCCTATCTTTCATCCATAGCCTTAATTGGGGAACAATGATTTTGTATCAAGTTTCGATGTTATTAATAAAAAAAAAATACAAAATTATGGTCGTCGACAGCGCAGTCCTGGCGTTGAAGTTCATTGGTTTTAAATAATTAAAATAGGGTGGTAAGATCGCCCTCGTGGTGCCCCGTCCAAACGATCCGATCCTATCTTTCATCCATAGCCTCAACTGGGGAAAAATGATGTTGTATCAAGTTTCGATGTTATTAAAAAAAAAGTAATTAAATATCGAGTGCAATAACTTTGTAAATTCAACTCTTCTGAGAGATATAGTTGTGTTTCTAATCATAAATCTCGCCCTGAAAAAATTCATAGTACCCTGAAAATACCATAGCTATACAAATATATCGGTGATATTTGTGTTTGTTATGCTGATATAGGACCTCCTTTCATCGTGGATACAGGTATATACAGGCGCGCGCATACAAGCGCATATATATATGTAATATTAAACGTATACTTTTACTGCGTTACATGCAAATGGAAGCTTTTACATGAAAATGTGAAAAAAACACGATAAGAATCATAAAATGATATAAATGAGCAAAAATGGCATTTCAAAATGTGTTAATTTAAATATATTGCAGTAGGTCCAATTGATTATCGTGATAATGTATAATTAATTGATTTTATTTTAAATTCAGTTATTTTATAGTAATAAAATTGTACAAGTACATACAAGAAGATACATTATGCAATAAATATTGCTTACTTAAATGTAAACTTATAATAATCAAGTATTGAAAATCGTCAGTAAATATCATCGTGTCTATATGTAACCAGGGCGTCTTATGAGTAATCAAAAATGATTGAAAAATCATATAGCTAACCTATAGATATTAGACATTGAAAACAAAATGTACGTAAAGTATTGAATAATTTTGTCGATACTAAAAAAATCACTAGATATTATCTTTCTTTCTTATCTTTATTATTATCTTCATTATCTTTATTATCTATATTATCTTTAGGATCTCACGATCCTATCTTTCATCCTTATAGCCTTAATTGGGGAACAATGTTTTGTATCAAGTTTCGATGTTATTAAAAAAAAAAAATCATATATTATCCGGATATAATGGTGAAAAAAGTTAATAAGGTGATAGACAAATTCTGATAATAGTATAGACAATAGTGTGATATTTATTTATTGATTATTGTTTTCATACAGTTAAAATTCAATTTCAATATTCAATTTTCTAGACTATGGCTCAATATTATTATTAATTTTTCCATCAAACACTATTGTATTGTCATTTTGTTCTTTTTACTAACCTGCTATTATCATTTTTATATATGTTATTCTGACGAGCAACCTTTTGTAAGGCAGATACTTTATTTTTCATTAATAAAGAATTTTTGTACTATATACAGGTAGTGAGAATAGAGCAGGAGCCCCGTAACAACATGTGCCACACTACCTGCATAATGATATAAATTATAAATCATAAATGAAATCAGTAAAAAAAATTGATAATAGCAAACGAATTGAAAAATAAAATGACCGAACATGGAATACAAATGCCTAACATAATGCCTAATAACATGAGTCAAGTTTCAAGTATCTAATTGAGTGAAAATGTTATTATATGAATTAAAGGGCGGGAAAGAGGCCTATCTGCCTCTACACACGTAAGCAAACATTGTGAAATGCAAAACCCAACAGACCATAGACCAAAGACCTTGACAATAATAACTGGTAAACAACTAGAAAAGTATGAGATGTAGTGGTTTCCTTGAGCTTCTAGAATTTATTTTAAAAAAATTACATTTTAATATGTATAAATGGATGATTTACTGGAGACAGTCGACGTTACGGAAAAATACAATTTTCTGAGATCAATCGACTCTTAACTGATGAGTCAACAATTATTAATTACATGTTAACTTGACTTTGATTTGTTACTTTGACTTTGAATCATTTCAAAATGGACGATTTATTGTAATTGGCAACTTAAATCAAACCTCAAGATAATCTCGTAATAGAAAGATATAGAAAAGTTGATCATTCTCAATTTAAAATAGTATATTATTAATTATTAATGTTGGTGACAAGATCACCTAGAAGTCTTAAGACAAGCAAGAGGTTCCACTTCAAAACGATCTTAATAATGCATCCTTATAGGCTTCTGTCAAATGACGTCACCCATTGTTGATAGAGACAGACAACAATGTCTACCAGTTGGTATATTGACCAATCAGAATATTCATATTTGATAGTCCACCAATTCGCTGTATTGCTATGGTAACTATGGTTTGTCATTTGTTAATTAACAGTAACTTGTAGCCTAAATTGGGAGACTAGTACCCTTATACCGCGACTGCCACTTAGAAAAGTGTCGTAGGCCTGGCTAGCTCCAATAGGGTAAGATTTTGATTAGGTTTTATTCACTGAGGTCCGATATTACCAAGTCCTGTTAGCAGTTATCTGAGGGTTGGTGAAAACAAATATCACAGGTAACCAAGGAACAAGGTGATAACAACTTTTATCTGCCAGTTGGAGCTACTCCCACGTTGGTAATACCAGGCCTAAGTAGAGCTAAGTACCATAGAAACATGCCCAGTATTTGTGTAGACCTATTTCCATTGCTGTCAGTACAAAATCCTAGTACTGCTCTTGAGGTGGGCTAAAAACAGGGCCACAGTCTTGCGTTCAAAGAGACCGTGACTCTGTTATTATCTCGTATTTTCGTGGTATTTAGCTCTCTTAGCTCTCTCATTATCCAATCAAAATCCTTAGTCTCTTAGAGCTAGCTAGGACTGGGACGTCATTTTGAGTGGCAGTCGTGGTAAGGGACCTCTGTATATGAAGATTTAGACGTTGATGAAAATGAATAAAAAATAAACATGGAAAAGTATATGTAAAATGTTCCAATTATTGTTGGTGTTTAATTTTATAACACCTACAATGAAAAGAGTACCTATAAAATGAAATTCAACCAATTTATTCTGCACAATTAAGGCACAGTCGATAAAGCAGCAAAAACCTGCGAGGCAAAACTACTTCATCGTCTCTGCTTAGGGGGTGATCGACAAGCAAAAAGTGTAGTGTTCTATCCCATCTTTTCACGATAAGAGTGATACAGACACTTGTGAAACCCATGAAGTAAAAAAAAAAAAAAATCGCATTAGATATTTTAAATCATATTATTATATCATGAATTATATTCTCATTGAAGGTAATCTCAGAAATATTATATCTTGGTAATTACGTGGAAATATTCCCATCATAATTATAGTGTGTTTGAATACACGTACAAATTAAAATGTTGTGGGATTAAACATACGCCGAAGCATATCAGTGTATAATTAATCACTCGATCAATTGATTATTTCAATTAATCAATTGATATTAATATCATAGTATTATTTGTAATAATAAATACTGAGTTTCAATGTCTCATCCAAATTGAGATTTCAAAGTCAATCTCAACAATACATAAGCTCAGTGAAACTGAAAACAAAACTTGTTTCAATATTCCCAAACAAGAAGCACCTGACATGAAAAATTGGCATAGATTTTGTTTCCTACCCAATCTATCTTCCAAGGTGCGTATATTTATATAGGTGATCGCGGTACATATATGCGTCCGTATACGCGTGTGGGCGTATGGGTCACTGTGGGTGCATATGTGCCGACGTGCACGCCGGCCAAGGGGGTAAGGGGGCAGGGGGGCACGGGGGGGGGGTGACGGTATAAGGGGGTACGAATCGAGGTCAGGGCAGCCAGATATAGAGACAACACCTCCTATATCTCTTGTCACTCTCATACAAAGCATTTCCGTCATCGCGTAGCCCGTGCCCAATACACTAGCGATCACGGGCCGACATACCTATACTATTCGTTGATGCACAACCAACCTGACTGAGAGTATAGTAACGGCCGACGTTACAGATTTAGAATAATGTTACCACATCGACCTCAAACTTTTCGGTCAAACTTGATATTGGTTGTATTTAATCCTGGTCGCCATTGCTAAACAATACGCCTATTATAGTAACAGACAAGATCGAGGGCATCATGGTCCGTTGAATACGCACAAGCGAAGGTCTAGTAGCGAGCGAATGATACTTCCATTCGACTTGTTGAGAACTGATGCGCTCAAATACGCATTCTGGTCTAACTCATTGAATTGTTTATGTTTGTTGATACTGTAAGTGGGCTATTGTTTGTCGTTTGATTGTCAACCGGGGTGTTAAGAACTCCTGAAATCTGGTGTACAATTGCAGTGAAATCTCTTGAAATCCTCTGAAATTTTCCCTAAATCTCTTGGAAGTGTTTTGAAATCCGGTAAATCGCTATGAAATCCCTTGAAATCTTGTAATCAACTTCTTGTTGTCAACATAGTAACCAAGATTATGATCAACCAAACTTATAATGATTCACTGCCATTTAGATTTGTGTTGAGCTTCCGAAGAGATACTATGTCGAATTAAACTGTCATTCAGGAGACCGGGGTTCGATTCTCGTCATGGTCGACTATACTAAATGAGATATCCCGCGGTTTTCCTCGGGTGTTAGTTAGTGAATACTGAGGTGTTTCCTTAATATTAGACCACGATCGTCTCCTTGCTACACTTTTACTTTGATTGAAGTTTGTTGGGCTGAGATTATAGCTTCAGTGAATAGCCCTGTCTCCTTCAATAAACTGAAGAGGGTTGCTCAATGAAACAGATTAGCCTTAAACTAGGCTATAACTACAATACAAAAAATTATCGATGACTTACTTGATTACCATTGTTTCTTGAAGGTAAATAAAAGATTTTGGGTTTACTACTTCCGTCTATTCATTGTGGTTTACTCCATCTTTATCCTGTTCCTATTATACGATAACTGTTCTCTATAGATAAGGTTAGAAACGATCTGATGATAAAAACGTATCTATGGAAGTTTTTTGTCTAAATTTTTATATGCCATCAGATCCTATTTCAAATGCTGTACCTACGTTTTGACATATTATTAAAGATATCGTATTTAATTAAAAACTAACTAATATAAGTGGAAATAGGCCGAATATAATTTGATCATCAAACGTTATTATCTCACATTGTTTAATCTTACCAATACAACCAGAACTTTCGAGGTGAATCATGTAGCAAACTTACCTGAAAGAAGAGAAAATAAATATTAAAACAATGCATTTTAATCAGCATAACTCAGATAGTATATATATATATATATATATATATATATATATATATATATATATATATATATATATATATATATATATATATATATATTCATTTAAATACAAAATTATAGTTGAAAAAAACATATCGCTCAAAGTTTGTTTCTAGACAATACACCAAAAATATATTTCCTCGATAAATAATCAAAAGACAATCACTTTGAACATTTTGGTGGCGGTGCCGGGTTTCTTACAATCAATCTACAATACACGTGATAGGTGATATTGAAACTGTCTATTCATCATGTTTCAAAATAAATACATTATAGTAATTCTTCGGATATAATAATCAACGTAAAAGATATTCCAAAGGACCATTTCAAGTTTAATAAATGACTGATACACATTCAGATCTAGTATTATTTTTTTTTTTTTTTTTTTTTTAATAACATCGAAACTTGATACAAAATCATTGTTCCCCAATCAAGGCTATGGATGAAAGATAGGATCGTTTGGACGGGGCACCACAAGGGCGATCTTACCACCCCATTTTGATTATTTAAAACTAATGGTCTTCAACACCAGGACTGCGCTGTCTGTGACCATAATTTTTCGCAGTACATAAAAGTCTTTCAGTATAAACACACGAATGTTGATATCTTCCACTTTGAACTAAGTCTCTTGGGCAATGATTACTTCTTTCCCTTGACAGCAGATGTAAAATTGATCATTATATATATAATATATATATATATATATTATATATATATATATATATATATATATATATATATATATATATATATATATATATATATAATATACATATATATATATATATATATATATATAATATATATATATATATATATATATATATATTATATATATAGTATTATAGTACGATGCTTCAACAGCGCGTGATTTCGGACACGGCAAAGCTGGCATGCAACGTGCAACAAAACATATATACAAAACCAAGAACTGAAACACTTCTCTTGAAAAATCACAATTGGGACGACTATTTCGAGACTTTAGATTTACAGTTAATATATTTCATTTATTATTGTAGGCAGACTTAGTCTGGCACTACGAAAACATCGTTAAATCTAGAAAATTGTCCTTGTGATTGCGCAATATCCATACAGTGATTCAAGTGAAAATTAATTTATTCGAATCTAATTATAATAAACAGGGTTGAAAAGTTGACCTAACATGAGAATTTACTAGTGGACAGACTGAACCTGTGAGAACATGCCTCAATAGCAAAACATCAAGTGTCCTCAATGTTCAAAATATCTTGAACACTGTGATCAATAATTCAGTAAGGTCCAGTTTTACGAATAAAAAATTTGTTAATTAGGCGATAATTAGTGGATTAACTTGCTATTACCCTTGGTTACCAATGGAATTTTTGTACCCCAATTAATAATTAGCTTAATTAATACTTTTTTACTATTGGTAATATAGGGTCCTAATTACATTTATTAAATTCATCAAGTTAGGTGAACGTAATATTTTTTGAAACAACGATTCAAAATAATAATCTTTTAAAATCAATCAAAAATCAAATTTAAATTATCTATTCATGCATACACGAAAGACTAGAAAAAAACCCAACACCAAATATAAAAATAATCCTCAAGTTCTGAGTCATGGCATTGGACTAACAACAGATGTTGTGCAAAAATGTTTCAAGTATCAACGTATAAGACCAACTCTCTTCCCCCTTAATCCAGCTTACACATACATCCAAACGAGTGGTGTTTACCATGTATGTATATATCTCTGATATGACTGATACGTATATGCGAGGTGAAAGTTTTCGCTCGAGGATCGCGCATACATTTTTACAAGAAGGAAATGACGACATAAATCAACCAGCTCACAAACACATAGGCCCAACACACACACACACACACACACACACACACACACACACACACACATACACACCGGATAGCATGGGGATAAAAGAGCAAAGAGAAAGTTATGCTGAATGAACGTGGTTCGCTATATTCACTTTTGACGGAACGAACGATGCATAACGCAATAATGTTGTAAATCTAAACAAGATTTTGAGAATACCTGTCTATTTAATAACCCATTGTCAAGTTGAAGAGCACGAACATTTTAGGTTGTCAAATAATACACACCTATGTCAACTTGACCCCAAGAAATTTGGACGTAACATTTGCACGTTTGGCCACTTTCCAGAATACGATTAAATATACAGATATATCCGTAGGATGTTGAAATATATATATATATATATATATATATATATATATATATATATATATATATATATATATATATATATATATATATATATATATATATATATATATATATACTCTATTTATGCAAATAGTTTTCAACGGTTGTGAAAAATTCGTCTACGATTTTGGCTTGGCACATTACTGTGGCTTTGATGGTAGGTTTGAGTTTGAGAACAGTTATGTCTGGACGTTGAAAGTGTAGAAATTTCGAAGTTCAAAATCAAGTCGTCTGAAATGTAAATGTATTTGTGTAGTACATTGTAGATTGTGACACTTGGATTTATTTGGAAATATATTTGAAGAGAGATTATTACATGAAAGATAGTCGTGATAAATAGTTCATTATTGCTTATCTAACAAACAAAATAAAATGTCATATATATATATACACACACACACACACACTTCAGTTCTTAACCGAACATATAACAGTGTTAAAAATAATCTAACTAGGAAAACGCGTTATGTGTTTCCGCGTTGATGGATGAGCGAATAAAAAAATGAAGTAATTAAATAAATAAAAATCGCATTTTTTAATTTTTTACTCCGAAACGTCACATCCGATTATTGTAAAAGTCCGTAATAATGTGTATTTTTATGTTTTTCGAGTTCTGTGAAAATTTGAAAAATTTCGGAGAACATTCACTTTGTCATTTTTTCCGCCTGGCTTATTCATATGGGTTTTTTGAAAACTTCAAAATGATTTATCTCAAGGATTGTTGAACCGATTTTGCCTCAAAACTATACAGCATCAAGTCAGATAGGGGTGTGTGCCAAGTTTCATCATGATTTGAATTTCTGTTTGACCTGTAGAGCGCGAAAAAAAAAACACATTCGATTTTTCAAGTACAGTGAAATTGAGTCTTCGCTACGCTCATCCAATAAATGAAAAGAAATGAATTAACCAACTTTCTTCAAATTTGAGCAGCTCTTCGAACTTTGACGTAGAATTCATGTCTCACTTTCTAAAATTATTTTTATTTTTAAAATAATTTTAATCTCCGATACTTTTTCTTCTGAATGAATAAATGAACTTGCACTTTTTTCATATTTGAACGAATATTTTTTCCAAGGCACCTTATTTTTTCTAAGAAAAAAAAAAATCAATTACCATCTATTACATTTCTTTCGAACAACAAACTACGAGTTCTTGTTTATAACCTACATTTCACTAAATAAGACCGTACACAGAAAACATCAAAACATTTCCTAACTCTATTAACCGTAAATAATACTATAAATAAATAAAATTTCGTGCTAAACTTAGTTCCAATAGTGCGTGCGATAGTCAATGATGTAACATGTTTACCCATTGATCCTACCCCGAGAGAGCGTGTGTGTGTGTGTGTGTGTGTGTGTGTTTTACACATTCACTATCGGTCATTTGAAAAAGTAGGTCGCCGATTGCATGATAGGATCTTGACACTGCCAATATTCTAGCATTACTATAATGACATTAATCCTTGAAAGTTCATCAAACTATTGCATGCACTCACGTGTATAAAAGAGGGGATATATCATATATCATATAACATAAGAAAGTAGGCTCGAAGGATATTATAAAACAACAGCAACAACATCATGGTTATATAAGAGTTTATATATATATCAATAGTCAGTCAAGATGTGTGTAACAATTGATATATTATATTAATTTACGAGTCAATGACTGATGTTGTTGTTTATCATTACCAAGAAAAAAAGATGGTTATTTCACTGATTTTTTGTTTTTGGGCATAACGACACACTGATGCTCTAGTGTTCTAGAGATCACTAAGATCTACAGTGGCGTCGGTAAATAATAAATGAGACAGTGGGAAGTCGAGATGAAATGATGACTAGCAAGAAGGGTTTTCACTTCAATGACTAAGGAAAAACCAAGAGATACCTAACAGGATGGTCGACAATGACGGAAATCGAACCAAGGTCTCCTGAATGACGGTTCAGCGTTCTAGCGACTGATCCACCCATTTAAGTGATAGTTACTATAATAATGCCATATACCGTATACCGTGAATACCGTATGTATATCATATATACATATATACCGTTCCCCGATAAGAAATAAATAACTAAACTTTTTGGTTTGTAATTAAACTATTAACCACTTAACTATTTAACTTGTTGACTATTATGGGTAGGGAGAAAACCGTTAAGTTTAATAAACTTCAACCTCCAAGTGTTTTCTGACTAATTTAACAAACAAATGAGAAATTAGTTCATAGACTCCAAAATACTCTACTTTCGTTAGCACTATTGTTAAGTAAATTCAACGGCGCATTTTAATCTAGCTCGTTGACGCATCACCATGGAACCGTATAATATTGAAGAATTAAATATTCAAATTCTGCTGTCAATTAGATCTTTGAATATAAAGACAGATTCATGTGGCGCTGAAGAATATTTTTAAATAAAAATATATCAATAATATACAAGTGAATGAGACAAAATAAATAACAGCATTCAAAGGCCAAAAACCCTACATTCAATAAACAAATAAAATATCTGTGGTGAAATATCAAATACAGTTGTGTAGTAGGCAACACAATATTCTAAACATTTTCTGAACCCTTTCTCTAAAATCTTATGTCTGTTTACATTTCGAGTCTACTGCACCGAGTTTGAACCCCGGGCAGAGCTATAATCTAGCCGCGTAACCATAGCAACGATCGAGACTAGACCTACCCCAACCCTTTCGATCTTGATGCTCTAGTGTGTGTGTATGCACCAACCGTCATTTTGCAATTACTTCGTTTATACGTACAACTTCATCCCCTCTCGACTTCCTCTTACCCCTCTAAACCCCCCTCCCCATCCCCATCACTATTTCAACCACCATATCTGTGTACCTTCGATTCGAATGCGACATTATAAATGAACAACCCCGTACTTAGATTTTACACAAACATTGTATTAGGATCACACAAACGGTATCACACTTGAAGTTTGCTAATAAAGTGAGATGAGGTTTTATTAACTCTTATAGTTGAGTTTTAATTAGTTGAATATTATAGTCAAGGTACGTAAAAACATACGTAACCATGAGTGATAACAACTTAATATATATAATATATTAATTCAATAAAAATTACTTCGTAAAATAGGAACCTAAAGGGGATTATTTTTCCGTAAATGAATAGAGGAACAAATTATACTTGAACGGTAAAATAAAAGTGTCAGACATCTAGATATAAACTAACCATATGGTCAAAGAATATCACTAGAATATAGACCCAAGACACTGAAACAATACCGAAAATTTAAAGAAAATTTATGTTATTTGAATCACATGTAAATATTTTTATCTATCGCTAGATGCTTCAGAAAAAATGTATTTACTCATAACTTATAATTGAAATCGTATTTGATTTCATATTTTTTTGTTTTGAAAAACATCTCAATAAAACAAAAAAATTAACATGCACATTTTTACAAGCGTCATGTTTTTTAAGATTTTTTTTTAGACCGATCTCACCGGAATTGTACCAAATAGTAATTATTATACACAGTTACACCGGAAATGGACGATTTTTCTGTACAATTAACGTATACAGACAACATACGTTTTCAAGTTTTCTAAGAAAACCCTCGTTTGTATAACTTTGTGCTTCGAAACTTGTAATTAAAACAAGTGAGGTATCAAGTTTACCAGACTGAATGTACTTAATTAATGTTACGAGTGACGATAGAGTACAACTTATGTAAGACATGGACGAATTATCTTCATTAGTTTTTATTAATTAATACGGTCTAGAATGCCAAATACTATGAAGACTAACTACTACCCATTCATTGGACGTGCCTCGCCCTCTATGACCACGTGTTCTGGAGTATAACATATATGTTTGATGAACATGCAACTGCTCAATCTGCCAGACAACATGCAATACTCATCAGATACATGTGTCTGTAAAGATTAATTACTGGCAATTAGTTCTCGGTATCATCTACTCTTTTTCCTATACTTAATTTTATTGGGTTTAACGGTGCTCTGTAAATAACTACGATCTATTGGCGTTGGATGATGAGATGATGAGATGGAGGAAATAGGAAAAGGTAAGGAAGAGGTCGTGGAATTTATTGTAGGAACTATCGCGGCATTTGCCTATAGGCTACAAAAGGAAACCAAAACTCGTGTAAAGATGGACGGTGCGTGGTGGGGATAGAACCGAGGCCCAATCTACACTCATGTTCTGGGTCACACGAAAGCTTCTTTTCCTTTTTTATTTCTATTTATCTTCTCGATGGTGATTATCGTGTACCCACCAACAGCTAGGTTATTTGGGGCCTGGGGGTTCGATTGAGTGAATGTTATTCATGCGGGACTTGAATACACGTCAATTTGAACGACTGCCTTGACTGGTTGAGTCAGAAGGGTGGCAGTATGTTTGTTAATTGTGACTTTTAAAAAAGACTTTTATCTACAGCGCAAAATTATGGTCACAGACAGCGCAGTCCTGGTATTGAAGTCCATTGGGTTTAAATAATTAAAATGGGGGTGGTAAGATCGCCCTTGTGGTGCCCCGTCCAAACGATTCTATCTTTCATCCATGGCCTTAATTGGGGAATAATGATTTTGTATCAAGTTTCGATGTTATTAAAAAAAAAAAACATTTGTGTTATTCGTGATTTTTAAAATATGTCAATAAGTTCAAGAGTATAGTTTGGAAATTGATTAAAAATTGTGATCTAATTCAGCAATTCTTGGCTCATTCGTTATTATTCTGAGGAGTTTTCGTAAGGATTATTTCTGACAATTTGAGCACTTACAACGCATTAGCCATGTGCGTTGCAAGTAGGACAATAGAAAATTGAAAAATATAGGTTTCCCACAATTTGAAATGAAATCTCATCGAAGACTGAATAAAAACATGAAAAAAAAACCTAACTGTTCATCTTTTTTCATTGCATATACGTTGTACTTATTCGAGGGGAGTAAGAAAGAACATAATTTTGTTCAAGAATATAAAAAAAATATTGAAATGGATATTGAGAACGGAAATTCTTAATCCATAAGTAGTCTAATAGGAATCGTTGAGGGAGCAAATCAAAAGTGCATACAAATCAAATCTAACAAATGATGGAAACTAGTCTGAATAGTAAAACAAAGTGCAATGCAAACGAGAATTGATTCACAATTATCTATAAACTAATACTATAGTGATGTGTTTGGAATTACTCGGCAGTTCATCACTCTTATAGAACTTTGTCTGTGTTTTTTTTTGTTTGTTTGTTTGTTTGTATAGGCACTCCACAGGTCGCAGGGTTTGACTGATCAATATGAACTTTTTTTGTACATGCAAACTTATCCAATTCGGATAAGGTTTTTGTCCGGATTTTGAATTCGGTTTTTGGAATGAATCGGTTGAACCGATTTTGAAAAAACTCATCTCAAAGTTTCTAAAAACCTCACAAGATTAGGCTGGGCAAGAAAATTTGAAAAATAAAATCTCTTCAAATAAAATACAATTTTCTCTGAAAGTGTATACATGAATGATACACATATCACCATTTTGTAAGCAATTCAAACCAGCCGTTTTGAAGAAAAAAAAATCAACTGTTTTTATTCATCAAATATATAGAAATAATTTAGCAGAATTAAGTTGTCAAGATTCACCGCTTTCTAGATTCGATATTTGCCCAACAATGGAGTATTGTTTATATGCGTCAAGGTGTGTTTAGAATATCAGAGTCGATAAAGTAGCAAAGGTAGAACTACTTTAACGACTCTTATTATACCTTATTCAGATATCTCACTCATCTTACAACGCATATATACTGCGATTGCCTAGTATATATGAATACAAATTGATCTAATTTGTCTCGTCATTATAGACGCAATATTCTCCATCAAGCGAGTGTCGCTTGGGTGCGGGTAGCCCCTACAATACGCTGCAGTCTGTAACAGGGGTGACGTTGTGGTAGGTCCTGGCTATCACCATGGTAACACGTTCTGAAACCTCATTATAGTATGTACTGAAATCACCGGAATAGCCATTAAAATAACTGTTCATGAAACCAAACTCGGAAGTTCGTTAGTGAAAAGTTGATTTCCCACTCCATTTAACATCACAAGTCTAGACTCGAGATCTACATATAATATCAGATGATTATTATCATTGTTGTTTACTCAACAATACATTGGATGAATAAATAGAGATTTCAGTTTAATGGACGGTAAAGAGTATCATATAGAAGGAAGAGAATGAGAAATGTTTCTTTTTCATTTAGAGTGAAAACTCTACTGTAAAAGTATAGAAGATAAGAACAAAAACTTCATATATATATATATATATATATATATATATATATATATATATATATATATATATATATATATATATATATATATATATATATATATATATATATATATATATATATATATATGGGATGTTATAGGTATCTCAAAAAGTATAGTCACGTCGTAAGAGTAATAACTCGGTAGCTTAGTGGTAGAGCACCCGACCGGCAATCAGAAGGGCCCGGGTTCGAGTCCCGGTCGAGGCGTATCTTTTTCGACATGACTATAACATCCCAAATATCTCGATATTGGATTGTACCGGTATTCAAGAAGTTCATTCATCACATTTATATATATATATTATATATATATATATATATATATATATATATATATATATATATATATATATATATATATATATATATATATATATATATATATATATATGAACAGATATGTATACAAATGGACAGAAAAAATGTTATATGGAAAAAATACTTGAATATATTTATTTGCTTCTCTGCATTTATGTATGGAATGTTATAAAGTATATACTTTCAACTGAACGTTAGATGCTTAGGCCCGGTATTACCAAGTCCAGTTAGTATTTATCTGGGAGTTGATGAAAAGAAATAGCATGGGTAACCATGGTGATAACAAGTTTGAACAGTCAGATAAAGAATAACTGGACTTGGTAATTCCGGGCCTTAGTGCAATATATGAACGTGTGATGTACTTTGCACTGCGGTAACAGCACATTTTCTGTTTTCAACACATAGCTGGTTGCACAGCTCTGGAACGCTGTTGCATCCATCGGAACGACAGCTATAATCCATCGGAACGACAGCTCTAATCCAAGCCCCAAGATACTCATTGCGTCTCCGTGAACCACTTTATATGCTTTAGTTATTTATTAGATGAAAAGCTAATGAGAAAATGTTTAGAAAGGTATAATGTTGATTAATGTACAATCGAACAAGATTACGCTATTCTTCAATTTCCTCTGTCTATACAGTCTACATAGTTGTTGAAAACTCTTTACAGCTAATGACAATATTCGAGTACCATGCTGATGGTGACTTGACGATTGATATAGCTATTTCAAGTCAAGTAGAACAAAATCATTAGAATACTTGACTGTTTCAGCTCAATCTCAGTTAAAATTACAATCTAACATTAAAAGCAGTGACGAACGTTTAAAACTGATTATAGAGTTACTACGTTACATGTATGGTTCTATTTAAGAAGTATGCTGCTGGAATACGATATACAGAGTAATCAATGAACTATACTCCGCACATAATAAAATAAATGAAATACTCAATCCAAAAATCAAACGTTGTGTAGTCAAAGGGCTATGAGTTATTATCATTATTCGAGGTATACCCTGTCAATTCATGAAAGTGTGGCTTCAGACTACACTTACATTCAAGTATTCTGAATGAGACAACGAGGTCATTTTGCTATTCTGCTAATATAGCTGCATTGCTCTGAATAGTTCTATACGTTACATGCCCCATCAATCTGTTTGTATATACTCATTTAGTATGATATAATTTATATCAGATTATACTAAAAAAATGTAGCCTATTAATAAAATCAATAATACGAACGTAATAATAAAAAAATATACATTATGTATATTATTATACTAAATTTTATACTAAATATTATATAATACTGAATTAATATTTAATATACGTACATTAATATATATTCATATATATGCATAGTAGAAAGAATGATTCATTACATCTATGAACAGCATCACAAAATTTCCACCAGAATAATTACCAACATTCACCAATGCATCAATAGAGATCACAACTTGACACCTATAAGTCACTATCATTAAATCAAAAATCAAATGATAACTTATTAAATTTCAAATATAATGCTGATCGCATTATCTCATTTCAAAGCTTGATAAAGACAACTGAATTAACGTTGAAATAAATATAAATCTGAATAATTCATAAAATAATCACTGCATATTCAATTAATTAATTTATATATTAACATTTTCAAAACCGAATGAAGTCTAAACACGTTTTACATATTAAAATTAACCATAACATCCGACTAAGTGATTTTATTAAATTAACTCATCACAGGAAGTAACGGGTTATTGCATTATCATTATATAATTATTCCATATTAACATCACAATTGATATTAATTATGAACTAAATACCTTGATACCACGTGATTATTGGCTAGATACAACTGACTAATGGATTTTACTGGTACACATCATTTTAATAGTTATAAAAAAGCAATAAGGGAATTTCTTATTTCAAAATGTTTGTATACGGTTGATGAATTTCTAAAATCGAACTGGTAATGTAAGGAAGAAGAAATGTACAAAATTATAGAAGAAAAGTTTATTGACATCAATTTATCTCAATGGTAAGATGTTTGATAAATATTAGATGTTGATCAAATCTTGAATTTCAAGTTATATTCTCCTCTTTCATATTTTCATCCTTTTAATTATTCATTATTAATCATTATATTATATAACTATATAATTTTTTTTTTCAATATAGAATTTACTCGATTTCTATATATTGTAATTTAATGACAAATTTCATACATGTATGTGAACTTATTCAAAGTATGTACGTATATGTAATGGTGCTAAGGAATGCTGAATAAAATACAATACAAATACAACCTCCAATTAGATTTGGATTTAGATTTAGAATTAGATTAGATTTAGATTTCAATTAGATTTAGAGGAAATCATAAATCCATCAAGAAGAGTAGCAGGTTATGAAAACATTGATTAACAAATGTATCAACCAGAAACAACGTACACCCTGCTGTAAAACAAGCACTATAGAAATCAGAACTCCAAGGGTAGGTCACAAAGTTTTTCTCCAAAGGGGTTGAAAAAATGAAAAGCGTACAAGTAGACATGTGCTAGCTATGGAAAGGGCTGAGGGGGTGGAAGACATGCCCAGTGCGTCGGTCGGGGGGGCAATGACCTCGACATATCGATTGGACACCGGCTGTTATCACGTGGTAATGTTGAGCTGGTCTGGGACGTAGGGATGCCGGCAAAGCGAGGGGAGGGGGTAGGAGGGGGGGGGGTTAGAAGCGAGGACTCGTGGCGGCAGGGGGTGGAAAGAATAATTTCAGAGTATTTTTTTTTATGGGAAATTGTATAATAAAATAATATTTAGGTACAAGTAACAAAAATATGTATTTCATCAAGTAGAAAAATGTGGGGTCCTGCTAACACGGAGATGAGTTTGGAAATTGGAATCAAAATATTGAAATAAAATATTCCGCACACAAAAATAGAGTATACCGACATTCGGTCGAGTCGGTATTTCCTGGATGAGTTATTTGCAAAGAGCATGATGAAAGGTGGATTATTGCACGACTCTCAGACCCGGCACCTCCACCACTTTTACTTGGAGCCATTTAAAAAAAAACATTGTTACCATTTAATAAATAGCAACAAGATAAAAAAATTAGAAAAATGCATGTTGACTATTTCACTAGTATAAATGCATATTAAGGCACGCAATATGTACTGTAAATTAGTATATGTACTGTAAAATGAATAGATTCTATATAAGCCAAAGGTTTTCTTAGCTTAGGCTTTTATAATAGTGAATCACTTATATATCAGAAGTAATCGAACTTTTCGAGGGCTGAAATCAGTTTCAAATAATGTAGTAATATAATGAGTCTCACAAATGTATATATACTCAACATTATCAAACTTCACATTTTTTTTTAATATCAAACTATACTGCCATTAATTTTCACCGATTTCTTTGCAATGTTATAATTTGAAAATGGGGAAGAAACCTTAGATAGATTTCATCCATTCAAAAAAAAAAAAAGTCATAACCGAACACTATCAATTTCTTCGAACTGAACTGGCTGATATTTTGTTTTGCTTCCAACCAGGAAGTAAACCCGTTCACATCCAGATGCGAAACTGGCGCTCTACCATTCGAGGTTAACGCCTTATCGATCTGCTAGCTGTGGGGTTCAAAAAGGGTTGATATTGTTTTGGGGGACGGCGAGCGAGCATCAAACCCGGGCCACACGGGCCTACCGACGGGTCATAAATCAAGATAACAATCGAAACAATATGTGACGTCAGAGGGTAGCTTAGGGTGGGATAACGCCGTAGAACGAGCGGAGTCAATGAACGCAAGGATATTTGGTATGTTTTTTTGGACAATGTCGTTTATGTTTTTACCGGAAGAAGAGATTGGATTGAGTGATTAGCGTAATTAGTGATTGGTAGTGTACAAAAATGGGAGAATGCGTTGAACGCGCATTATAATTATATAGCAAATTATACACCTATTATCATAGTTTAATTACTGTTCAACGAAGGTATGACTATAAATAGTAAATCCATCAGTATTAAAACAAAATACGGAGTGTCATTTTTGTAAATTTGGACAGTTGAATTCTTCATTGGAATTCTTTTTCAATAATAAGTGAGTGGAAGGGAGAGAATGGCTCGAATAATTATTCATACAAATATAAATAATACAAAAAAACGTATTGGGTGATTTTTTTTGAAATTTTGAGTTGATAATGTAGGGTGTGTTCAATTATTTCTTTAATTGATTTTCAATAAAAGAGTGAGTGGTAGAGAGAGAACGTTCGAATTAATTATTTATTTTCAAACTAAATACACAAAATATTAATTCAAATATAGAGTATTTTTTAAATTTGGAAAATGTATTAAAATTTTCTTGGAATTCAATTCTAATGATGGCGAGGGAGAGAGCGATCCCGTTCAATTAGTTAATTTTTACAACAGCTTCGAGCTTCTAAAGTGCTTTTAAATTAATGAACAACGAGAATTAAGAAGCGTTTTCTCTTCACCAGCTTTATCTCGGAGATTTTTTTTTAAATACCAGTCATTTTAATTTCTCATAATGTGAAAAATATTTACAAGTCATTTTTTGCAAATCAAATCTGCGTTTCTGAGATTCTTATCTATAACATTTTATATTCATTAGTTTTAGTAACGGAACACTATAAGATAAGCTCTTTAGAATCCATCTATATTTCCTACTATAACGGTGGGTGATTATTTTCATTCTATGATAATGTATTTTCATTTCTTTCATACATTTTATTCTATTCATTGTTTACTTTAGAAATGTGTAATTTGTGACGTTGGTGGTGGCTCGGTAAAACATTAACTTATAACACGAGCTCTAAGATTGGAAATGAATTCTGACACCTTTGCTTCCTCTCATTTGTTCAACACTTTCCATTAAAAAACATAATGGCTAATTAATTAACATCCATTCAATATTAAACCGAAGACAAGCCCCGAAGAAAGTTATCGATACATCTACATTCTACTAACCACTCTCTTACCAAACTCCATTACGAAACAGTCAAGTTCCCCAACTGATCTTGTACCATGAATTATGCTGCCGACATATTGAATCATTTTAATCGACTTTCTTTTCACTTTTGCATATAAACGGTACTTAAAAAAACCTTATCAACTATTTTATAATTTCAGAACGTTTTTTTCGTCCGGTATGAATAAACGAATAGAAAGAACAAGAGGTATATGTAATCAAACTGTTATTTTTAATGTGACAAACAAAAAACTAAACTAAAATATATTCTACATAAAGTTTAGTTGGCCAATTTGATCTCGTTGTTCTCCGACTCAGTTATCTGATAATTATAAATATATATATATATATATATATATATATATATATATATATATATATATATATATATATATATATATATATATATATATATATATATATATATATATATATATATATGTGTGAGTGTGTCTGTGTGTGTGTGTGTGTGTGTGTGTGTGTGAGTGTGTGTGACCCTATTTCATATATTAGTCGATTAACCAATCACGTCGGTAGAACTTTGTGAGAGTCAAGGGCCCTTTTCTAGGGTACAGATTACGTCACCGCCATTAACCTTACAAACAGCCAATCATTGCTTAGCATCTGTTTTTATGGGTTTAAGTTCAACCAATCACGTGTCGACATTCAAAAGATTTGCAAGAACATATACTAAATAATATGACATAGTTTATTGACAGATGATATTGATGGATGAGAGCCACACACTTTTCGATATTGATTGTTTCGTCTTTTTATGTCTGATGAATAATTGTTTTAATTACTGTAAAAATTATCATGATTCGATCTGAATAGGATTTCTACGATTTGTATACATTTATTTGATTGTTTTTTCTTGAAATATAAAAATTGAAAATTTGAAAATTATATAATATTGAATGGAATATTGGGGTGAAAAAGATTTGTTGTATTTGCATATAACATAATTTAATTATAGAACTCTCTTTTATTCACATCAAATGTGAATATTACTATTTTTCTAATTTTTTTGTATGGAAATATAGTTCTAAATACGTCTATTTCATCTAAATCATAGATTTCATGTTATTCAAAATATAATTGCTTCCAAGTATCATCCCAATTGACGACTAGTGATTGACCCGCCCATAAACGACACAAAACAGAACATCCAATCAAATGGGCTTTCTTATGTGGGAAAATTGAAATTTACCTATCAGAGTATCTCTAAATTCCCACATCAAGGTGGCCCTGGCGATTAGCCACGCCTATCACTAGTGGTCAATTCAGACAGTATTCACAAAATATGTATGCATGTATTTCTAAGCAGTATGAACCTGTATTAAATAGATCACGGAAATGTGCATCTCTACACTACCTTGTGTGACGTATTTAATAACAATTTAAATAGAAAGTTTCAATTTTTAATGCGTCGATGGCGACTTGGATATTGCCTTAATCAAACTCACGGCAACAAGTTTCAATATAACCAGTAGAACTATTTACGTAACAATTCAATCAACCCGGAAACTACAGGAATATTACATTTTGTTTTTGAAAACCAATAACTCGAATTCAAGTGTAAGAAATTGCACTTCCACTGTAAACATTACTTAATACACTATAATTACGTGTAAACATTTATGTACATTTGTAGATTCGCATTATTAGATAAGACATTTTATTTATAAGATATGTACAAGGAAGTGGCTTTATAAGACGCGCAAATCAAAGTTCAATTAAACAATAATCGAAGCTCCCAGTTTCATCATTTCTATTTTAATATCGTATTTAACCTTAGAAGCTAGAGGGATTATTAACTACTCAGCCCAGACGAGACACTGTCTGATTTTATTTGTGAGTATTCGTTCCCAATCAAACGATTGGTAAGAGGACATCAAGATTTACAAAATCTCGGATTTTAATTCCACAATTTATAGTAACTTATATATAATGTAATTTGCGATTTTTTATCAATTGTGCTTATAACACTGTTTAGTGTATACATAATATATATATATATATATATATATATATATATATATATATATATATATATATATATATATATATATTTATATATATATATATATATATATATATATATATATATATATATATATGTATATATATATATATATATATATATATATATAAATATTTATATATATATATATATATATATATATTTATTTATATTTATATACACTTATATGAAATATATAACATATAGGCCTAGTTGATGTTTGATAATGTGGAGAAATTTGAGAAAACACTGACATTTGTAAAGCATAAATGAGCCAGACATGAACATAAATAAGGCTATTCATCCATCTAAAAATGAGAATTTCTACTTCTGACAAATGACTAGATTTTGAGTTAACTAATGCATGACCATTGAAGGGAATTGATATGAAAATGATGAGAAAACAAATCGAAATATTTGTTCCTATTTTTTCCCGCGTGCCTGCAAAATAACGGAAAACGCTCGCTAAATACGTGAATGCCACAAAAACGATTGTGGAATTTTGACACTATTGGGTATGTCATCAGATAATTATAATTATCATAAGTCCTACCGTTTGATTATCATCAAAGATTCAGTTGCCTGAAAGTTTTTACTAAATGATATGCGATTATAATTAAATCTGTATCGATAGAACGGGTATACTGATGGATCATGCAACCGAGGTGCACAAGGTACATGTTTTAATGCTACGACCAGGTATAGAGAATAGATATGCATTATTCTAATGTTATTCGACTTCAATGACAAATAAGTAAATTGAGAATAATTTATGAGTTTATAAATGGCAAAAACAAGATGTAACTTGGAAAAAAAAAATTGTATTATAAAAAAGCTGAATTGATCAAATTTGTGACACACTTATTATAATTATGGACGATGAACTTGATAGTGACTTTTCATAAGATTACGCATACGACTATGGTCAATCTTCTACAGCTTTCTGATTTTCAATATTTTTTTTAGGCTAGTCCACAGTACATAGCTAATACATGTTCGTAGCACTACATGCAAGCACGAAATGTACTTTATCTCACAACTTCCATTACCTTTATTGAGCTACATTTTATTAATCATTTCATTTATATTACTATTGTAATATTAAGGCCATATATATATATATATATATATATATATATATATATATATATATATATATATATATATATATATATATTCTGTTATTTTGTATTCAAGTATGTATTCTACAGTTTCAAACTCTGCTTCAACCTGAGAAAATATACATTCAGAAAGAGAGGACGTAAGGAAAATTACATATTTATATAAGTTATATTTTATCCCTCTCAACTCTTTCACGACCATGCAAAAGAAATGGGTACTACGCGGTATGATACGACATACCATTCTATGGTTTCACGTATATATATATATATATATATATATATATATATATATATATATATATATATATATATATATATATATATATTTATGTATATATATGTATATATATATATATATATATATATATATATATATATATATATATATATATATATATATATATATATATATATATATATATATATATATATATATATATATATATATATATATATATATATAGTTCCCATTGAAGATCCTGATTTATCTTGGCCATGGGGTTAAAGTTAAATACAGTTGGGGTAGGTTATGTACGGCACGATGGAGGTTTGCCAATTCAACTGTGGATAAATAGAACCGGCAAGCTAAGTGAAAAGTACGCAATACAGTACTCTACACAATGAGGGTATAAATTGATGGTAATGCTTTATCAGTATATTTTCTATGTTGCAGTGGAGATTAACTTGGACATGTATAGTTCATTGTAATTAATCTATGATGGTGGTGGCTGTGTGTATATCATGTGTGCGATTCTCTTTTCAATGGATTATGATTGCCAACAATTTCTAGCAATAGATCAACACTACGCATTTTTATCTTCATTAGGGAGCAATTTATCTTTGCAAAGTGTATTTATGGTGAATTTGTTACTGACTGTAAAATGTAAATATGTTGATTTTTGATACGAGCAGAATGTGTGTATATTTTGGGCGATTTTACGTGAATCATTTGTAAATATAGTCATCGGAATTAATTGAAATTGTTGGTGTATAAGTGGAAAATATGAGGGTGAGTCAGAAAAAAATTATATGGTTTCGGTGTTGATTCGAAGAACGAGCATTAGGAAAAAACCGGCACCTCCATTATCATTGATGATGTTTTTGATTGCGTGTACCTATTGTATAACACATCTTGATAGAGTGAGTGACCAAACGAGTTACCGAAAAATATAATTCATTATCAAATAAATATTTAAATTTATAATATAGATATTAATTATTATATTTATAATATAGATATTACTATATTTATTCATTATTAATACCGAGAGAGAGATGTAAGATGGGAGTGAGAAGAGCTGTTGAAGAGAGATGAGAGGTATGGAATGAAGTTGAGAGCGGTAAATGGTGGGAGAATAGAAATAAATGGAGGAAGATGGTGAGAAGATTGAAGAGGAGGAAGAAGAGCAGAATCGGACAGAAGAGGAGACGTGAGAGAAAAAGAGGACTTGGGACTGGCAACATCAAGTCAACATGTTGTGCCCTTGTAAAATATTTACTCAACTTTGTTGGAAAAAGTAGTACGAAATAAAAAAATATATTATTAGTATACCATTATTCTCAGAGCACACTATCCACTTGAGTTGAATAACTCACGCGTATCGAAAATCAATCAATCAATAAAGTCTGAAAAATCTCAATAGGCTGTATCATTGAGTTTATATTTTAAATTATATATACACGTATAAAAAATGTGATTCAATGAATGAACATGCCCCTCCCCCTTCAATTAAAAAAAAATGATAATAAAAATACTCATCGTGTATTGAATCCAATTTTAAAACTCTCTGCTGAATAGACATGGCTTTTCTCTCAAAACGTATGAACTTCATTCTCATGCAAACTATAGAAACTAATACAGCATAAGTACGTCAAATTACAAGATATAAAATTAATAAAATGGTGACGTAAATACTTCCTATCATGTAGACATGTACGTAGTTCAAATGAATGTTCACTATATTTCTCAATTGAAAAACTTCAGTGAATTGTAACAATCCACTTAAGAAACTCCCCTTAGTAACATCACTGACCTACCGCATAAACTAAACCACGGGAAAGCATTTCCATCAGATGTATGAAACTATAAAACTGTACGTTTTGGGGTAGTCTCTGGTTTTTGCCCAGCTTCTCACTCCCTTGCACACAGTCATTGAACCGACAAAGATACGACCTACATAGCACGAGACAAATGAAAAGAGATAGAAACGGGAAAAGATCAACTGAAAGAAGAAAGTAGAAAATGAGAGGAAAGAGATGAAAGAAAGTGTAAACCAAATATGGCACGATGCGGCGGCGATGGCGATGGCAATTCGATGGAAGATAGTGATTAAACGAGAGATGGCGTACAGAGATGTCTGGACCGGAGTCTGGGTTATAATTGATAACCCACGTATGTGTAATGATAGCTTGCTGATGAAAAACGGAATTTCTTGCGTGTGTGTGTGTAAATGTGAGGTCGTAACCCTGTGCAAGCGACTTTGTTTATATCCGTAGACAAAAAGTTTCAGTACGCCTAGAAGGAATATGTGTTTATTGAGAATGCGATTTTGCTCACTTCTAGAACATCATTTGGAGATTAATAAATTCTTTCGAATAATCTAATTCCGAATTATATTATATTTTGAATTCATTCATTTGATTAATTCATAGCTTGAAGCCATTTTTGGAATAAAGTAATGACACTTGGACGACCCAGAGAATTACAGTTTACAGTTTTTAAGAAACTATAAAATATTGTGGGAAAATATCAATACATCAGAATGATGTTTTGAATGTTCTGACTTATTGGTGTGCTTTATTTTGCATGAACGTATCGTACATAATTTACTAATCGCAAAACATTAGGTCAATCACTCTTTCATTTAGGTATTTATATAGAAAAAACATGAGCAATTATTATATGGAGTGAATATAGAATGTGTTCCTAATTCATAGCTTCTATTCAAGGCCCTGAATTACATTCGTTCATTTGAGACTCCTCTAAGCTGATCGACAATCAGGTGATGAAATAACACTGTTAACCAAGGAAGATATAATAAGGAAACAGTGGATTAACTTTTAACGAACTATTGGAAAGCAGTGCCCAAGAAATCAAGAATAGCTGGAAAATCACACTTATGGACATAATCACTACTCAGATCAACACACACACACACACACATATATATATATATATATATATATATATATATATATATATATATATATATATATATATATATATATATATATATATATATATATATATATATATATAATTATATATGTATATATTCGTAAATGGAAATATAGAGAACTTCTTTTATCCCTCCCCCCACAAAAAAATGGCACAACATAGGGGATTTTCTCGACTGAATCGTCTCATCTTGTCCTATATATAAGTCTGTAGGCTCGTTCAAGTTTAGACGAAAGATAATAATAATAATAATCTATCCCAGATTCCAAATTAATGCGAAAGACATTTCACAAATTTCGTTGAGAGTTTGTCTTCCGACAATATACGTCCTACACAATTGCAAGTACAATGCAGAGCACTAAAGAGACATATCGCACCACATATTTTCAACATCCAAATGTTTTGAACAAATTTAACACATATACACATGTATGTAACTTATGTTTGTTTAATGCCAAATTACCCGTGAATGATGCATATCAAGTTGTTACCGATGTGTGTACAAACTACAAACTGTACAAACACACACTTGCGACTCTTTTGACCTCATTTCTCATCAAGACAATTATCAGCACTTATACCTATTCAATGACAATATTAAAAGAATTGCTTATACATTTTGAAGTATTAATGAAAGTAACACCCCCTCCCCCCCCCCCCCCCCCCCCGCACGTGGCTTATTAAGATTTTGAAACTGAATTCAGAACGGGCGTGGGTTCGAGTCCTAGACAAGGCACGCATTTTTGTGTACATCATACATCCCTCACTCTCTTATTCGTATACCCCTAAATTGGCCTAACCTAGCTGTCAATGGGTTCGTTTGGTCAACAATATAATCATCAATAAAGGTGAAATAATTTCGAAACGAGAAAGGAGTTTTCTGCTAGAGGCTTTAAATATAATATAAATATTAAGTGCCATATAAAATAAATGTATAATTAACGTATATATTATGTTCGACACATTTATAGCAGAAATAAAATCTGAATATATGGCGAGGGCTTTTCCAGGTTTCATGTCTAGTTTTGTTGCGCATGGATCTGACAAAATATCCAATATGAATCGGTTGAGATATACATGAGAAATTTATCGAATCATATATCTTTTGGTACCCATTCTTCAGTTCGCTAAGTACGTTACATCAAAACTATTAATGGTACTGTAAAATGGATCATTTCGACATACAAATAATGAAGTTACACATTTTAACCAGAATGAACTATAAAGATTACCCATACTTTCCCCTCGAGAGAAAATCAATTTATTGATTACAGTTTATCTGAAAAATGATTAACCGTAAAGATTCAGCCAACTAAAATAAAATATGGATTCACTAATAATGCTGAAAGTAATAATGAGTATATAATACTGGTAATAAATACAAATATAAAATCACGTTTCTTTAGTTAATAGCAATAAAATCAATGTATTTGATAAAAAACATGATAAATATTTCAAGTATAAATAGGACACATCAATTAAATATCGATATCAGGAAATCAATATAGTTATACCTACTTTCTGAACACAAGAGTTGAACTTAAGGTATATATAAGTTATATGTATGAAGAAATGAGACAAAATGAGTTTCAGTCACTTGTAAATAATTTATAGCGTAGTTTAATAATTTATTACTTTCATAAACAAGAAAATAAATCAAAATGTTGCGACTATGCCCAGCTATATTTCACGAGACCTAATTGCATGATGAAGAAGAAATTGTTACTATATATACACATTTATAGATGTAATAATAAAAATTCGAGCAAACGATGTACGCATTACTATGTACAGAGAAGAGAGCTCATACCATTCATTTTTTAAGTGTAATTTGATGACCCTACGAGTTCAAATACTGTAGGTCATAAAACTTGGGTATGAAAATGAACCGGATGAACTTTGATATACGACGAATACAACTATGAATATACTTGGGAATAATATGAATTATAACATTTATAAAGAATGTATTGCTAATTCTAGTCGTATTTCAATAGATTATATAATTATAAAAGTAAAAATAAAGACGGTTGATGTATATAGTTTGAGTATAGCATAACCAAAGACCTTATAGCGTCCAAGTTCGTTACGTACCGCAGTTAGATACTATAAGGTCTTTGGTATAACATCTCTCATAATTATATCCAGAACATCAGATATAGATTTTCAAACCTGATGTATATCTCCTATAGTCGCAATGTAAACCCGGCACCTCCACCAATTATTTCAGATTTTATTTCTCTATGTAATCAATCTATGTATGTAATCTATGTAGTTTAATTTTGTCATCATAATTATCGTGATGATATAACAACCTATTTTGAGAACAAATTGCATGACGACGCATTTAACACTAGGAAAACGCAGCACATTATGTTTCCGAATTTCGGAAACTGAAATACTTCTATCTGCGGCGGAAAATTATGGTTACAGACAGCGTAGTTTTGGTGTTGGAGTTCATTGGTTTTGAATAATCAAAATGGGGTGGTGAGATCACCCTTGTAGTGCCCCGTCCAAACGATCCTACCTTTCATCCATAGCCTTGATTGGGGAACAATGATTTTGTATCAAGTTTCGATGTTAGTAAGAAATAAAAAATTATGTGATATAAGATGAGCAATCAAGGTCTATTTATATGAAATGCAATGGCTACATACAGACCCCTTGATTATAAAACAATTCAACTTACGGCCTTCTTGATCTACTTCTTGTTTATTATTTAAATCGTTTCAGGTTTAATTGGTTTTACCTTCTGATATTCTTGATAGTTTTTTAATTGATCCGAATGAACTACATTATAATTATTTTTCATAAAACGGCTGATCCGAATTATGTAAACATTTGGACTAATGTTTATCATTCATACGTTTCAATTACGTGAAAAATTTGATTCATTCGGATGAAATATTTGTTACTAATTTTCTCCTTCGAGTTATTTTTATGGGGTTATTGAAAATGTCACAACAGCTTTTCTCCAAGGTGATGCATCCGATTGTGTCTCACAACTCTACAGTATCAGGATGGACGATGACACATATGTATGTCAAATTTGAACGAATTTATGCTTGCGTTTCTGTGGAGCGCGAAAAAAAATCCGTTTAATCACGTACAGTCAAATTAATTCTTTTTTTTTGTATTTATTTATTTATTTGCTTCGCTTCCAAACAAACGTCTATTTTTATCAGAGGTATAAATTGTTCACGTGTTTTGGATTGACCTAATCAGAGTATATCGCAATTTATTCTTCGAAAATATTAAATAGTAAATGTATTCTATTGACAGATTAGTTGTTGGGTATTTATTTTGGCACTTTGTCGACGCCTTTGTTACACATTCAATTTGAGCTTCAGAAATATGGTTTTGAATGTTTTTTGATTCTAAAATATTCTGTGTATTCTTGGAGAAGAAATGTTAATGGTCCATTCTTATTGCGTGATATGATATTTCATAAAGAGTTTTATATTTATACGATGTTAGGGATGGGATATGTAGGCCTACAAAAGTGCAACGTGAATAAGAATGAAGTAGAAACAATTTGTACCCAAGAAACAAACATTATTCCTTCAGTTACGAGTGAGGCCTATAACCAATTATAACAATCAGCATGTTATACAATAGCACGTTAATTATTTTATCCAGAAGACAATATTATATCATTATTGTATCATATATATTCCGATGAATATATATATATATATAAATATATATATTTATATATATATATATATATATATATATATATATATATATATATATATATGAATATATTTAAATAATGTTTAATATACATGTATATATAAATATATTTAAATAATGTTTAATATACATGTATTTATATGTTTTTTTTATATATATATATATATATATATATATATATATATATATATATATATATATATATATATATATATATATATATATATATATAAATATTCATATATATATTTATATTTATATATATATATATATTTATATATATATATATATATATATATATATATATATATATATATATATATATATATATATATATATATATATATATATATATATATACATATATATATATATTTATATATATATATATATATATATATATATATATATATATATATATATATATATATGTATATATATATATATATATATATATATATATATATATATATATATATATATATATATATATATATATTTATATATATGTATAAAAAGAAAAAATATATATATATATATATATATATATATATATATATATATATATATATATATATATATATATATATATATATATATATATATATATATATATATATATAAAAGTAGAGAGAGAGAGAATATATGTGTGTGTAAGCGCATATTTCGAATATCACCGAATCTTCAAATAATTCTAAAATTCGATCAACAAATAATGAAATATAGATAAAAAAAACTTACCAAATATTCTAATCGTATAACATTTCCAACATCTAATCCCGCAAGTTCATTAACTGATGCCGTGTAGAATCGCGTGGCATTGTCATAAAAAATATGTAGTGATGAAGAACGATGACGTCACTCCTTATAGATTAACTTGTTGCCTACGTATTATTGCCGTCAAAAGTAAAAGCGCGTTCTCGCGCGCAATGATGATAAAAGTTGCACGGCACGGCACGGCACGGCACGGCACGGTCCGCGGTGCGGTGCGGTGCTGACTGTGTGTGGCTAGAATTAGATAGCGTCATAGTCAAAGTCGGAACTATTTTCGTTCGATCGGAGAACGTAAGTTGTGAATAGTAGTATTCGATTCGAACTTTGATGACTTAATTTATACTGTAAATTGTGATGATTCATCAATTTACTTCATTGAGAACAAAAGAAGAAATAGATTTATATATACCCCGATCATAATTTGCTAAATTAATACATTTTTATCGTTGGTATTATGGGATCTTAGGCCTGGTATTACCAAGTCCAGTTAGCCTTCATCTGACAGTTCAAACTTGTTATCACCATGGTTACCTATGCTATTTGTTTTCACCAACTCTCAGATAAATACTAACTGGCCGTGGTAATACTGGGCCTTAGGCCCGGTATTACCAAGTTCAGTCAGCCTTTATCTGACAGTTCAAACTTGTTATCACCATGGTTACCTATGCTATTTGTTTTCATCAACTCTCAGATAAATACTAACTGGCCGTGGTGATACCGGGTCTTTGTCAACTAGAGGAGAACTGTCTAAATTGAATGAACTCCATCAGCATTCAACATTTAGTTCTAACTATTCATAATTTCTACTATATACCATAATTTTTATCCTGAATTCAACTTTTCTCTCTCTACTAAGACATGAAATTTACCCAGGTGAAAAATCTATGTACCAACATTCTATTGAGAACCTTTCCTCTTGGCATTTATTTTTTGGGAATGTAATTAATTTTTTCACATTTCCCACACACAGGCTTCGGCTTATGTGTGAGTTTTGCTTTTCAATAACAGAATATCAAAATAGATTTTTATATTTCCAAGCTTTTGAATTTAGTTATTATTATTGTGAGCTATAATTAATCAATGTATTAGAATTATGTTCGCTATATTTAGTATGTTGTTATTCATGTATTCATGTCCTGTATTTCTCTGAAAAACATTAAATAATAAAACAAACAAACAAACAAACGTGTGTGTTTATAAAAAACAACCGACATTGTGAACACAATATTTGTTCAATAATATTAAGAAATACGCAATATAATGGAGAAACGGAGAAAAATAACGAGCTAAGTTTGTTGTCATCCCTAATATTTTTCATTTGTTCGTTAAGTTAATCGAAATTAAATGTCAAACGAATGAACAAAGAAATGTCAAGGAACTTATGGGCTATTACTTATTTTGTAGAAAAATAAATTGATGCACCTATACACATCGATACTGTCATTTGTACGTTTACAAATATTTATGTAAGTTGTGGGCATAGCTGCGTAATCTTTGAAGAATAAGTTATTAAAAACCAGCATTGTGACTGATAACTTAAATCAATGTAGTATTTGAAATGTATTCATTTAGCTAATCAATATTTAGACTCAAATCAATATCAAAATCAATACAGACACCGCAGTCCTGGTGTTGAAGTTCATTAGTTTTAAATAATCAAAATGGGGTGGTAAGATCGCCCTTGTGGTGCCCCGTCCAAACGATCCCATCTTTCATCCATAGCCTTAATTGGGGAACAATGATTTTGTATCAAGTTTCGATGTTATAAAAAAAAAGACTCAAATGAAAACTATATAGTAGCTGCAACGTTCAAACGCGATTCCCTAGGTATGTCAATAAAAATCATGACCATTGTTTGTTTGATCACTGAAATTATCATCAACCAAACTTGATGATTTACTATCATCTAAATATTTGATGAGCTTAACAATGAACTTTCGGTACAACTGAATGAATGAATATTTGATTGAGATGCTTCACGTGATTCGTAGATATTATTTATAACATATATTTTTCTTATTGGGTTTTAACGACGCACTGTAATGATTACTAAGTTCTATTGACGTCGGATGAATGATTAATGAGATGATGGGATGATGAGATGAAGGTTTCATGGGCAATGGGAAGGATAGTGGGAAGGAACGGTCGTGGCTCAAATTTTATAACATCCTATATATATGTATATATATATATATATATATATATATATATATATATATATATATATATATATATATGTATATATATATATATATATATATATATATATATATATATATATATATATATATATACATATATATATATATATATATATATATATATATATATATATATATATATATATATATAATATATATGTATAAAACAAAAATATTCGGCATCAGTGAAGAAAAATGTTTTGACTTTTTCACTGATTGTTAGGAAAATAAGTTGATATGTATTGAATTGATGTCATTTTTAGATATCAACTTTTATTCCCATTCTTGTTTTATTAATATACAGCTATCCGCCATGACTCGCAAACTGAAACGTTATTCAAAACCGCAAGCCTCGCAGTTTTGACCCTTATCTACGTCCTTGTCCTTCCCCATATTAAATCGGCATAGAAAATTACGTCCGTATGTCCTATATACTGTCACCGACACTTACCGTGTCCATAAAGGACACCATCCACCCACGCTTTGGGGGTGTGATTTTATTCCCAACCCCCCCATCCCCTCGTCCCCCCCCCCCCCCCCCCCCAACGTTCGTTCCCACCCACTATGAGGAAGTAGCGTGGAAGTCTGCAGTCGTCAGGTCGTTCACCCTATTCCCGGCTGCTCGTCACGCCACGGTTTGTACAGCCACCCGATACTGAAACGGCACGGGCACGGTCGCCTATATACACTGACGGGAGGGACTAAAGGACGGCCGTTGAACTTGGTGAAATCTGTGTGGACCCGACGAAATGCAACAGATCGGTAGGGGTTCGTATGGTAAGAGTCGTAAATGTAAGGGTGGCGTTGATAAAACAGCGTATCAGACATTGTAGAAAAAATATTCCAAGTTTATATAATGTTGTTTTAGTAGGTTTTTATGTTTTTCAAGTATGTAGTAATTGAAAAAATACAAACTTTCGAAAAATATGTTGAAGAAATTTAAAATAATAAATTATATAGTATTTATTATAATATGGCAATTGGAAATTGGTAGATTATCATTTTAATTCCCCTGTGAACATTATATGAGTAGTACCAAAATGATAAAAAATAGTTCCACTACCGCCCAATATTGATTGTCAATTATCGTACGCCAATGCTTAAAAGTTGTCAATATTTCATAAGACAAAACTGTATGTGCCAACTGCCAAGGTTGATATATTTTGAAAATATTATATCCAATTGGTGTATGCGGGTATTTCTTTCTGTAGCTATGTTTATAGCAAAAATAACTTTCCGATAAAAACACGAACGAATTTAAAAATGTAAAATACTACTTTCGTTAAATAAAACTCGAAATTAGTACTGTATGGGAAAGATAATCTAGTAGCAGATTTTTGCTATATCAATTTATTTCAGAATTGACATATTTTTTTCACATTTTAATTCACATTGCTAATAATATTCCTATCTAATTCTCTTGAAAAATATGCAATTTTGAATTGGTGGTTTAATTAACAAACACGTGTTTATATATTTTTTCTTAGTAATAATTGATTTATGTAAGTATTCTGAGGTATTCTGAGTTACCCACTTTTTAAGAAATTTCTTATAAGTTGCTTTTTTCGCTATAGTAAATAAATACTCATTGTCTATCTTGCATTACTATGATACATTATATTACGAAAATGGCAAAAAAAAAATGAAAATACGTTGCCCAGTTTATTCTGTGACTAAGATTATTATATCTATATTTTCATTATATAACGAAGCCATGTTATAAAATCAAACATAAACTTATCCATTATCATTAGTTACAGCAATGACCTAATAAAGGATAAGGTTAGAATAGTGTCTGGTTTACAAAACGAATGGATCGTGGCCTGTATTTTTAACAAAGTAATCCCATTAGTTGTTAATTAGCAACTGAGTAAAATCACGAAAAGCTTCTAAAGATGATATGGTTCTGTTGGGAATCGAACACCAGTCTCTTTCTACCAGAAAGTAGAAACACAACACAGGTGACACCACTGACCTACAATGTCTGGCGATGTTGGAACCGATTTTGCGGTGATTGTAAGCTGAACCCAGGCTCTATTACTTGAATCCAAGAAAAAAGGTCCGAGCGACAGTCCCTTCTATTCGACTACACTATTCCTATTTCCTTGATACAATTATAGTTCGAATTACCGATGAAAGTGAGATGAGCGTATAAGTAGTCTGATAAAGGAGACAAAGAAATCTGATGAAAATATTGTTGGCTGATTTTACCCGGCTTCAACCATTGTCACAATTGTATGCATTCAAGAGTTAGCCATCTACCAACAAAAGTGAAGTATTGTGTATAAAACAACATATACGCATAGTCAACCCATTATCTCTAGACAAAAGGTGGTACAGACCTGCACCAGTCCGTATACTTATACATGCTATAATAGTGGAATTACAACAACAATATAGATGGCAGTGAAACATAAAGGTTGGTTGATAATAAGTTATGTAACAATGGTGACTATCAGAAAACAATTAATAACTTTCAGTAACTATCCAATCAATATAAATATCAAACGATTCTTTTTAATATAAGATATTGGATATTTTTATTAAAGATGTTGGAGATAATAGTTGACATATTTGATCGCTGCGGCTTAAATAATCTCTTGGAAAATATTCCAAACAAATAGAGTGAATAATTGACACTTTGTCGACAGAAATAAAACTTGAATCAATCGTTTTTGGAAAAATTACTATGTTATTTGAATATCTCTTTTTCATTTCAAAAAAAAAAATGTAAAGTTTATAATCCAAATAATTCTTGGTAGCAAAAATATTTCGTGGAATAAAAACTAAAAATACAGCCCCCTTTAATGTATGTTTAATGAAAAATACTTTCGCGCCCGATGCCACTAAAAATATAATATATAATATGATGAGTCAAACCTATATATTGCTGAAAACAGTCACGCAAGGATTTGAGTGAGTAATGTAGATGAGTCTAACAGTACAATACAGCACCAAATGTGTATCACTACATTATTGTGATGCGGTTTACCAAGTTCACAGAATTGTGTGTTAAGGTTAAGGACCCTCATCTACATATCTTTTATCGTATTCAATTATAATCATCAATCAACTACCAAGTAATTGATCATTTAAAAAATCATATATGTATAGATATAATGTATCTGGAAAGTACATTTTCATACAGTACAGTACATATTGTACATTTTCCTTATAGATGATGTATCACAAATTTAAATGGCATTTTAAACGGGAAGTGATATGCTGATGAAGGTGTAATTAACGTCACACAGGAATTCTAATCATTTGATTAGTTCGACTTTAAATCCAGTTTAATATCCATTGAACATCATCAGATTTCACACATTTTGATGACGTTTCTGAAATCATCAGCAGAATTCTAAGACATTGTTATATTTAGAAATCAGCCGATCGAGTTTCGCATATAGCTATTCTTATAACATTATATTATTTTTATAAGATGTTATATTTTTAAATATATATTCCCAGAGTTCAATGTACGAAACAGTATAATGTGGATTTAGTTTCAAAATGAATCGCGCCTTTATCTGGATGGTTGTTTGAATGGAAAGATTTGCGAAAAGAGACGGTGTGTGTGTGTGTGTGTTACACACAGCATATTACACACTGTTGCATACCAGTGGTACATAGGTACTTGCTCTTGAAGGCAATAAATATCAATTGAACAAAAAAAAATGACATTTAGACATCCAAGAAAGAAGTGTGTATAACTATACTAACTATCTGTCTATCTAGCTTCATAGTATTATCTCTCTTGGCTTATATATAAAAATGAAGCAATTATAAAAATTAATTGGCTGAAGATTTTGAATATAATTGTAATTACAAATATGTGGATGTAATACATCTTATAAATACGATCAATGCAATTCATGATATATTTTTTCCCTATTACATTGCATATAGACAGATCTGAAGACGATATAGATGTCGTAATACGAATATATAAATAATTGCATACGTAAGTTACATAAGAAATCTGAGGTAATTCATTAATAATTGTCAGAAAAAGAGACGTGGTAATTAAATAATTATTTCTAAAAAAATACAATTTTATCAATTGCTTTTCAGATAATCATCCTATATGTATATTCACGAACGATGAAGACACGAACCACCCGAGCGTTAGTTGTGTGAAATAGGGAAGACAGCCGATCGAAACTTTCATCTCTCGTGAATACAAATCTATAAGATACAATCATATTACAATAGTGATTAGTGATGCAGAATTGACGGTTCGATCATCCGTCTACCCCAACACTTAACACCAACGATCGGACGTGTATCTCCTTCAACAACTCTATAACCATCATGTCAATATAAAATTTATCAGCTGTTCAATATCATTCAATTCAAATTAACTGTGATCTTTACTATTTTTCGCATGATGATTAATTATGTTACTGAATGAATAGATAAAAAAATCCCATTGTAAAATATATAATACATTATTAAGAAATGTGAAACAAGGAAGTGAAAGGGAATCTTGTATATATATATATATATACAAACCATGAGAGCTATTTGTGCGAATTGTTTCATACCATCTCGAGATCATTTCACTACCAATACAATTTACAATATACTTTTTTATATATTATTATTTTTTTTTTACTACTATGGTACATTAAAAATCTCTTCACTTTCACTTCTGCTCATCACCGGGCGATTGTGAAAGTTACTATTCACCCACGCTCGACTGAGATGCTTATTTCCCGGTTCAATAATCTCTGATAATAACCTTTATGAGCAGTATCAGTTTGATATTCATATGTACCAAAAGAAAAAAAAAGCTGTTACAATAATATGGGCGTAATTAAAGATATCTATATGGTTACCAAAAAAAAAAAGGAACAAATATTCGGCAGAATATTATTGGATAGGTGTGGTATGGTTGATTGGTATTTTATTTGCTCAAGAACTTTCATTGCTACAATCTCGTTGGTAAAGAGAGTGAACATACACGTTATAACAAGATCTGAAGATAGAATGTTTGATTAATGTGCATGCAGTATTGCTCTCACATCATTATGACTTGTATAGTGTATTCATTAGTTTATCGAATACAATCTACAAGTAATATTCTTTCAAATAACAATAATTTCAGTACGGTATTATATATTTGTATGTTTCTTGCATTATCAATGGATAAGTGAGTGGATGAGTACGTACGACGATAGTTCGACCAATCGATGTAATCCATAGATATATATATATAAAGTGCTAGTACTCATGGAAATTATATATTTATATATAATATATATATATTATATATACATATATATTTAATGAATATATATATATATATATATATATATATACATATATATTTAATAAATATATATATATATATATATATGTATATATATATATATATATATATATATATATATATATATATATATATATATATATATATATATATATATATATATATATATATGTATATGTATATATATATATATTTAATAAAAAAAAAAATATATATAAATATATATATATATATATATATATATATATATATATATATATATATATATATATATATATATATATATGTATATATATATATATTAGAGAAAGTAAAATTATTCTAGCAAGCATATTTACAAATCAGATTTATAAAAAAGCAGACACTTTATGTCTTCCCTTGCTTGAACGGGTTCGGTTTTGAAATATTGTCCAGCTATACATTAATGTATTAGGTGATAATCAGCTAACTATCAGCTAAAATACGAAAATAAATCAACATACATTAACTTGGGGAATAGTCAGTCAATCCGCTAATTATCGCTCATCCACTAACTATCAATTCGTTAAACCTAACTTTACATATAGTTCAATAATTGTATTGAACTTCATTGCAAATTCACAAACATTTCCATGCATGTCCGCCTCGCGTAGTAGTACGTATACATTCACTCACACAATACACTAAGCCTATATTCTGCTTCCTAATATTGTGACCTTATTTAAAGTTCAATGGCAGAGACAAGGTTAGGCATGCCAAGTCTCAAACTAGATACAAATTATTACTTCTTCTATCTCACTCGCTCGATATAACGTTATCGCATCATGTTATACATAACAGACATATTATAGTTTTAATTTTTCTGTATATTGAATCGTTTTTTTTTACAAGTCTAGACCCTGAACAAGAATTACTTGTTATTACATTGAGATAGTGTGGATTGTTCCCGAGAGAAATGCAAAAAGGCATGGATGAGTTTTTGGCAAGGTTGTTCTATACGTGAAATCAGACGTGTAATCATGAGTATAAAATTAAACGTTTGGAATATTCATATTAAATTTTGTGGATATTTTTGTGGGTAACGAGGTATTTTCTAGATATTTGTAAGAATAATTCAGTTCGAAAATAATTTAGAACGCCCAGTGGGCATTATATGGTTAATAAATATTACTTAGAGCCGGTTTAATTAATCGAGAATCAGTAAATTAGGCAATAATTAGCAATAATAATTAAACTTGTTATCACCTTTGGTTAAGTATATTATTTTTATAACGCAAGTAATAATTAACTACTTAAGCATCAGCTGTAGTAAAAAGCCACCTTTTAGACAAATTAATTATTTTGCATTTTGTATTGCTCTTAGATTTCCTGATACATAAATTGTTTCATTTTTCTTCTGAAGATAGTATATCCATGGACTACTATTTTATTGATACAAATCTAGAACTAGCCTAGCCATAGTATATATAAATATAAAATTATTTTACTATTGGTGGAAGTGCCGTGATCTTGCCACGGTTAGTCGTCGAGTTATCACATGGTTCATCAAATCTCAATCAATATGTGGTAGAACTTGGGTACACCTTTGTAGTGAACATTTCATTCAAAATGCATCTTACGGAACAATTGAAATGTAATGTAATTCTTAGAAGATGCGACAAGAATCTTAATTAAATGTTAGATTCATACCACGTTTAACAAATAATAAGAATGTGATAATTAAGCTATTAATTAATAATTAATTAATGGCTTAATCAACACATTAACATCAACAATTTTTACTGAAATGTTTGAAAAAAAATACGAGCAAACAAAATGAGAATGTATTCTAATTTGAATTGATATCAAAGAGAGTGACAAGGCAATTTACAAAGAACAGATTATTTACACTTTGGAAAGTTATTCAATTCTCAATCAATTAAGTTGGTCCATATTTTACTGAGGTCCGGTTTTACTCATGAGAAATCTGTTTGAAAATAACTTGTTATAACCCTTGGTTACTTATGATATTTTCGAACCTTAATAATACCTTGATACCTTGATAATTAAGGTAGGAAAGTATCATAAGTAGCCAAGGGAAATATCAAGTTGATCACGCGGGTTTCACACGTATAAATGTTTATTACTTTGTATTTTTGAATTATATGTTTCATGTATTATGTATGAATAGAATGCATATCAAATTGTGATTGAATTGAATTGATTCATCAACAGATTTATTTTTAGTAAAACCGGATTTCAGTAAAATATTGACAATTTTATTTGTTGAGAATTGGATAGCTTTTCAAAGTGTGAATAATCTGTTCATTGTAAAATGCCTCGTCACTTTCTTGATATCAATTCAAATCAGGAAACGAACTCAATTGTTTGTTTGCATTTCTGTTCAAACATTTCGACATTGATTTTGTTTTTTTAGAGTCGACTCAAGAGTATAGATATGGATTGTAATTGGCGTGTGTGCGAATAACACAATAATACAGTATAGCATGCCAATGAAGAAAAAAATATAAGAAGAATAATCCTACGAAAACTAAATAAACACAGTTTCGTTTTCTTTCAATTTCAGAGCGACGTACGATAACATTTTACTGCTATTACAAGTGTTATTGCCCAATTGAGTTATCATCCACATTCTCAATCAAACTCAATTCAGAAAAACCGATCTAAATTCAGATAATATAAACTCAAAATAATTACCAAAATGACTATCCACATATCAGAAATATTAGTAAAATAATATTAGTGATAATAGAATACATATAAAATTATACATAGAAAATAAAAAAGTCGTACAGTGTTGCGTACGTGATAGCTAATCGTAAGAGGTGTATACATTATTAAACCCGAAGCCGGATGGGCGCAGGTTCGATCCTCGCTGTTGGCATAATTTATTGCCAACATCCTTTAACCTGTTATCACTTTATCATTTCATTAAAAACATCACTGTTCGTACCCCCTTCGAACCTAGCATTGGTGGGATCATTAATCAACATATGAATCACAATGAACGCTTATATATTATGTATTCATTCTACAACTCCCCTGATTGGAGGTTAAAACCATAATTAATAATTACTTGACAATTACTGTACAACACCAACGATCTTGAATAATTAATATTGTATTTCAATAATATCATGATATCAAGGTTGGAGTCATAAAACCAACGTACACCACACACACCTTCAACCATCCATCGCAAGCCGTAAAAAACTGCACAATGCATATTGTTGATAAAACGCTTATAAATAAAAGTGTTGATTTTAATCGTGTTGCAAGTACTTGTTAAAGATTGGTAACTCCAACCAGAACTGTTAACAAGTGGAGCTAAAAATAAACTTATAGTTCAATGTACACAACGCATATAGTAATGAAACATATCTTACAGTTTGACTGTACTCAGTACTCACGTGATCCATGCATATACATCATCAGCTTGCAGTTTTGATAGATTACAGTTTACTAAATCAGACCTCGACTTGGTCTAGAGACAAAATCTGAGGAAATGTGTATGTATACGTACGATAAAAAAAGTGAGTGCATACATTTATTCCGCGAGTTCTATAGTATACATGTTGAGCAAAACCAACTATAATCAATATAAAATATTGTGTGTTTACTTCTACACAAAACAATATATACATATATATATATATATATATATATATATATATATATATATATATATATATATATATACTCATATATATATACATACATATATATATATATATATATATACTCATATATATACATATATATATATATATATATATATATATATATATATATATATATATATATATATATATATACATATATACAAAATACATATATAGTACGTATTTGTGTATGTATATATAAAAGTATTATAAAATAACAGCCATCTGACTTATCATTATGGTAAAAGTTGACTGCATCAATATTAACACGTTTCAATATTATTATACTGATTGTTACTAATCGAATAAAACCATAGCAATAGATGTCAACTATAATAGAAACTTTAAAACTTGGTTTAGTTGTAGTTTAATAAAGTATTCAATAAATTATTTCGACATATTCAGAGTGTATTGATCAATGTAGTTAGTGACTCGAGGTGAGCAATACTATACCATAGTATCTGCTAGTGACAGTATTTCATTCATACGTCACATCGAGCAGAATTGTTGATCTCATGCAGCTTTCAATAACAGATGCTCACAGGCAAAGTTCATACTCAACACTCATCCACTGATGGGTGACAATATTTCCACCCCTGATAGGAATTGATTGTGCGCTAAATGACCTCGCTGTCGATGCGCCTTAAAACTCTAATATTCATTCATTCAGGAATTGATTGAAATCATTGATTATTTATAAAAATTTAGAATATATCTACCTTCATAACAATGAAATAACCATAACCAATAACTATGAACTATAATAATCATATTTTTTATAGTTATAACAAAAATTGAATACAGATGGACTTTTCACAACATTGTATAGTCAATATATTGCGATTTTCTCAATATTGAATTATATTTAAAAATATAATTAGTAATAATATAATATATATAAAATTATTCAATATTGAAAAATAAATATAATAATGTCTCTATTATATTATATTACATTCAATTCTCTTATTTTTTTAAAAGATGCATGTTTTTATACATTTTGTTATACTGTGTCCGTGTGGCGACAGTTTTGGCGTTTTCAACCACAATTATGAAAATTATTCTCGACTGGCCATCATTGGTTATTTATTCCGATGTGAAATTAATTCACCCTCAGTCTTGGTCGTTACTAATTAACCTGTAGTTACCTGGTATTATGTCGAGTAATATTTAAATATATCATATTCTAATTTTTTTCCACCGTGCATAAATATGATTCATGTATACAAAAATAATACCTACATCGTGTTCCCAAAATAACCCATAGTTATTGGCGTATATTAAATTTTATCTGTCCTTCTAATTTTAATAAAAAAAGCTCATATGTTAGCAAATACCACGTCAATTTTTCAATATGTTTATAATAATTGAGGAAACATCGAATAAAATATACACAGATTTTTCTGAACAAATAATAGTTAGTTTCATCTATAAATCACTAATACTAATAATCATGCACTAATACGAATGATAAAAGTAAATATGTATGAATATATGATTCTATTTATAAATATCATCGACTGCAACTCTGTAACTTCATTTATATACAAAGTGGTATCATTGATGGATGATAATTGATTGCAGCAATAATATGCATTCATGTCTACCTTAATTTTCAACCGTGCATATATATATATATATATATATATATATATATATATATATATATATATATATATATATATATATATATATATATATATCCTACATTGAGCTGAATCATTCGACTTCCGCAATGCTTGAACACGTCACGAACTGTTCACGATCGACGCGAGAAAAAGTGAAAGTCCAACTCGAAATCACGACAGAAACGATGCAAATGTGGGTCGACGAAGCAGAAAGGATGAGAATGAAATTCACTATCATTACCATCCAAGTATGAGGGTGGAATGGAATAGCCATAATTCTGTTACCATTGTTTCCGATATATGAAATTTAAAAGCAGAAGAAATGTTCAAATTTGTGTTCAAGAGAGGTGATGGTGGTGTACCAACAAAACAATAGTGATCGATAATTATATAAATTTGCGGCTCTGTAGGATATTTATTTGTTTGATGTCTGATTTTACGAAATGATTGTTAGTGGTTTAACTTGCTATCACCCTTGGTTACGAATGTTATTTTCAAACCTCAAATAATGGTTATAACGGATTGACTAAGAATTCGTATAACTGATTCCTTAAAATTGATAGTAATCAAAGATACCTTACACTTTGTAAGTAGAATGTAACAAATCACTCAATGTTCTTCTTTTCTCTCTTCACTTCAACTACTTTATTACTTTTAATGTTTGAAAAATACGTCCGAAATTTGAAATTGTATTTATAATTCACTATTTTAACCCACAATTATGCCTTTTTTTGAGGGCTTTGTGGATGTTTTTTTGTTATTGTGATTGTGTTCTTATTTCTGTATCAATGTATTTGACCAATAATAAAAAATATCAAGATAATAATCAAGATCAATAAAAAAGACAAAATGACAGGAAGATTTGAGTTTTGTTATCCCAAACGTGAATGTTTGAATTGTGAACAATTCCTGAAACTATAACCTCGAGATTTATTGTTTGTTTAATAGGTTATATCTTATTTCAATTATTCTCAAGGGTTGGTAATGGTTTTTATGGTGTCCTATCCAAATGATCCTGCCTTTCATCCATAGCCCTAATTGAGGAACAATTATTTTGAATCAAGTTTCGATGTTGATATAAAAATAAAATTATTTGTTTATAGACACTTTTTTGAGAGCGCGTGTGACTCGATTTATAGAAACATCATTTTTTTTTATGAAACTTTGGAACAGTAAACGATATCAAAACTCGACAACAATGGCAACACAGATGTTTTGAATACCTCCAATATGGTGTAATAAAATTATCAATTTTCCATTCCAACATTTACACAAGTGAAGATATTTTCTCTCTCTCTCTCTCTTTCTCTGTCTCTCTCTCTCTCTCTCTTTCTCTCTCTCTCTCCCTCTCTCTCTCTCTCTCTCTCTCTCTCTCTCCATATATATATATATATATATATATATATATATATATATATATATATATATATATATATAAATATATATATATATATATATATAAATATATATATATATATATATATATATATATATATATATATATATATATATATATATATATATATATATATATATATGCAATCTGCTTGTGAAAATTAAATAATATTAGGTGTATAGTTCCTGTACGAATACTTTCGAAGGTAACAAAAAGATAGGGTTTGTGTTGTAAGGCCTACTAGAATTTCGATACCTTATGCCGTTTCAATGCTATCTCCAAACATCTTATATTTCGCACATTCGATTCCAATGAGCTCGGGTAATAAAAAAACCGATACAAATTTGAATACTTTTTCCTTCTTATGTGAGACAATCGTCAACTCTCGTGAATACAAGTAGTTTAGAAACTGAATCTAAGACAGTATTTTAATTAATAATAATTTTAATTAATATAACTCAACTTATACAGTATTGACGAATACCTGTGATCTCAGTGTTCGACATGAAACATTGTTTTACATTCATCTCAATTTATTATCATTCAATCATTCACACAATCATTTAAATTTTAGTACTTGACTCGGTCTATACAATGATATTGTTAACAAACTATGAATAAATGAATGAATAAATAAATGAATTTAGGCGGTCTGGGTTCGATTCTATCCACGACCGTCTCGTAAAAGAGACCACGACCGTCTGTCTTTCAAAGCACTCAACAGTGATCGTGAATTTATTCGTGCTTTGGTTCGGTATAATATATACAGGTTTCTATTCACAAATAAGCTGGAAGGCATAGGTGGAGTTTTGGAACTTGAATTTAGCATGTATGTCAGTTCTAAACTTCTAATGATGCTTATTGGGACATACGTTTCGTTTTCATCTAATGAAAGTGAAGGTCATAATGATAATGTTTATTTTTATCAATTTTTTGAGCAAATAATTTAAATGAAAAGATTATTATTTGAATGTTGTTAGTTTGATGACATATTAAAACATATTGATTCCTGATGGGTTATGAAATATTTTATTTTAATTTTTTCCAAACGTGGGTGGAAGTGGACCGAAACCAATTGTTCTCAAAACATGTGCAGGTTCAAGACGGAGAATGATGAATTATATACAAAAAGTGTCTTATTTTAAAATAAAATGTTTTACACACGCAGCACACACGTAGCACACTCGCACAGTACAACAATAAAACAGGGGAACTATTGATTGAAAAGGACTATAGATAGGGTGATGACGCGTTTGATACGCATGATACTGGCAAAACAATTGCGATGTACTTGCCACTTGTTGTGACGAGCATTAAAAGTTCTAAGTAAACTCATTTTCACAAGAATAGATTCCATCTTCATCTTTTAAAAGTTGTTTTTTCTCACCGTACTCTATATATAGACATTGCAAATAATCATTATTGCAATCTAGCCATAACCAACAATACTGTTTATTGGTTTTTGCTTTTGGCAATATATAAATCCAAATTGTATTTTAGTAACCTGGTTCTTTATTGTCAATTATATCTGATAAATTCCTAGAATATAATAAATTTGGTCAATTCTTTCCTCAATTCAGAAATAAATTGCCAATCTTAAGAGTAAAATCAATTTGTGTTATACAATGTAAATGAAAAAAATAAACTTGTTAAACTTGAAGATGAACAATCATCAATAAATTGATTTCCTCTCGTACAGATATGTAATTCCGTTTGTATAGTACTCTAAATCGTTATTCAGGAGACCGGGGTTCGATTTTTTCCCTTGGGAGACATCCTCAAACTGAGGCTCATCGCTTTTGAGGCACAAACGACATTTCACCGCCGCACGGTAAGTTCTGAATGAACTTTGAATCCTTCCCAACAGGCTGAAAAAATTTATTTAGATTGTTCATCATTTATTTATTAATTCCTTATAATAATTTCTTGTAGTAATGGTCAGATTGAATAAACACTTCAAAAGCTCGCATAGGCTTTTCAATCCATTCATATAACTTGTAGATTGTAAAATAGAAAATACCTTAATTCATTTACACTTTTCTTATATCCCATGTGTGTCTGACTGTATAAAGTACTAGTAAAGCAGCTAGAATTATTTCATTCATATCTCATGCATATTGAATAAAACTTGATATTTCAAATCAACTCAACATACAGCTATATTATACCTTAAAGGGCGGAGCCTACCACATTTTATAACACGTATCATTATAATGAAATTATCATAAAAACTGGCAACTGCCGCTAGGTTTCGGTGCGAGTAAGCTATCAGTTCTCGTTGATCTGCGACTAACATCAGTTGAAATTCACGTAATCGTAATGTCTTGTCGGCAATACTGACCTACTTATCCAAGCCACCGCTAGGGGTTGATGACCGTCTATCATACTAGGTTGGGTAGCGTGCTGTGGAAACCGGGAGATATAGTCCGACCAAACCTTGCAGTGCACAACTACATGACGTCACGCTTCATAGAAATAACCATTCCTCGTCTAGACCTCTGAACGCTATATCTTAATGAAGGAGATGTTATATGTGGGCGTTAGGATGAGTGAGAGTTTGACACAAGTGTGGTTTTATTTCACTTTTGATGATTTAATTTTTTTGGTTCATTTAATTCATTTTGTTTAAATAATTGTATTTTTTGGTTCGTTTATATATCATTTTATTTGAAAAATCTGATTTTATGATTTATTCTTTAATATTGTGAATCATTTTCTCGAAGGAAAACATAATTTTGTATTCATTTTGTGTGAAAATACAGAAATCCATTTTGTGATATTACTTTTTCCAAGATTTCATTTTATTCTGACTCAATTTTTAGTTCTTAACCCGATCATTTATTTTCTTCGAAAAATACATAATCAATTTGTTCAATAATTTTGTGAAATTTGCAGAAATTTATATCAATTTTTGATGCAATTGTTCATGACAATTGAACATATTTGTTTTTTCCAAAAAAACGTCGAAAATAATTATTCTTTAAGCCGATGTTATTATTGCAGTTGATTATTTCTGATGGTTCACATTGTAAAAATATTAATAGTACAAAGCGTTCACTCTAACGCATTGGATGGTGAAATTGATCTTGATTCGGTGCCTATATGTTTATAACGACAAAGTAAACGTAAATTAAACATTAAACTCTGCAGAAATGCTGTGATATATCCCGACGTCACTTTAAACTATACTGTATGTACAATTTACATATATATTGAAGTATTTTTGTATTATTCTGTAGCATATAAAATAATGTAGTAGGTCTTGTACTCTGAAGAACGAGTTGAACAAACAGCGAAAGAGAATTAAATAAATAAAATATAAAAATTTGAATAATATTTTTCATCTTCCAAATGAATGTAAGTTAGGTCAGTAATTCGAGGTATAAAAATTCACACGAAAAGATTTCTACAGATCATAGTTTTAAAAATAATCAAATGTACGTCTAATTTGTGTCAATCGATCCGGAAAATAGTTACCCCAAAAAGTTAAAAAAAAAAATGAACAACATACAAAAGCACTCTACGCGAATTGAGGATCAAAGCTCCATTAAAACACGACATTCGTATCCGCGTTACATTACGCATAATACGTAGCCTTGACTACGACACACCATGCACGATTTATAAGGGCAAAAGCCCCGTTAAGCTTAACCCTGGGCGGGGATCCAAAATTTATACTTCACAAACAACAGTGTACACAAATAACAATCTGACCAACATGTTATTTATTCGTATAATATGAATCAACACTTCCATTTTCATTATTTACCAGATTCAATGGAAGGTCATGAAAATAGTACTTGATTGAAACAGTTTTGGGGGTCGTTTTAGCGAAATATTAGTTTTTTGATGTCAAGTTTTGAACGGTATGAAATATCGATATTCTGGCAATAAGGAAACACAGATATATTTTTAGTACCTTTAAGGTGGTATAAGTAAAAGCTTTTCAACTTATAACGTGTAATTGTTTTGTATATACAGCTACAATGGTTTAACAGCAAAAAAAACAGCTGTATAGGCCTATACGTCTGACAATCAGTGTTGAATTCAGATATTTCATTGCGGGGGTGCTTCAGTGTTTTCCGAGGGGAGGGGGGGGGGGGGGCAATTGGGATACATACAAAAAATTAAGCAAGAGAATCCATATTAGGTATATATATATATATATATATATATATATATATATATATATATATATATATATATATATATATATATATATATATATATATATATATATATATATATATGTATATATATATATATACATATATATATATATATATATATACATATATATATATATATATATATATATATATATATATATATATATATATATATATATATATATGTATATATATATATATATATATGTATATATATATATATATATATATATATATATATATATATATATATATATATATATATATATATATATATATATATAAATATAAAAATAATTAAAAAAATAAAATCGGCGGTGCAAAGATAATAGAGGCAAATTTCTAAAAATATTGCCAGCATTGATCAAATTGACTCCACTCCAGCCACTTTTGACATTAGAGGTGTCACTTACCAGGATTCACGGGAATAAGTTCCAGTATTACCAAGTCCAGTTAGTATTTATCTGAGAGTTGGTGAAAACAAATACCACATGTAACCATGGTGATATCCAGTGTGAACTGTCAGATAAAGGCTAACTAGACTTGGTAATACCGGGCCTAAAGCAAATAAAAATACAAATAAATAACATCTGAAATTGTTTTTCACCTTAGTAGGCCTACCGGTGATAAAAAGTGAATTCCTGATACTTTTTAGTTTTTAATAATATTAAAAAAAAAAACGAAATACAGGTTTCTAAAAAAATACTCTATATAGGGCCTACCTGGTACTCAATGTTTTTATCTCGGGGGGGGGGGGGGGGGGGACGACGAGCTGCGGGGGTGGCTTTGCCCCCCCCCCCCCCCGCAGGTATGCCTGGATTGAACACTGCTGACAATTATGAGATATGAGTTGAATAGTTATAACTTTTACCGTCTTGAAGGTATTAAAAAATATCTATGTTTCTCCAGGGTTAAAAATTTGATATCTCATACCAGTCGTTCGAAAGTTATTACCAAAAAACTGATATTTTTCTAAATCAACTCGGATGCCATACAATAAATAAATTACTTTATAGAAGCGGAGAGAAAAGTTAATGATAATATAAACAAACAATTATTATAACGATATAAGAAAATTAAACTTGAAAAATATATACCGGTGATATTTTTGTTAGAATAAACATAGTTATGATAATAAACGAAGATCTAGGAATTATATAAAAGTAGTTTCGTAACGTAATAATGTGAAAATGGTAAGTAATATTACAAAACGCGGTAATATAATTTGTGAAATATCAACTATTTCTTCATATATAAATCGAACTGAGACGGGATAAATCATATTAGCGAGTGTGTTAAATCATTATCCAGTAAACCACGAAGTTCGAAATTGCCTATATCCCCAATTAACTTTATCATGGTTTCCCTCAGTTTATAACCTGAAATGGATATACAGCGATGGTTTCTTATTAAACAAGCTACGACCGCTTCCTTTCACTCACCTAATAAAGTCCATAGCCACCTTAATATATTTCTCCAGTACAGGTACGATGTAGTGATACCAACCTATTTTATCATAATATAAAAAAGGTGACCCAACTCCCATACTGATAACATGGAAGGCATTTGTGGTTTCTTGCGGCTAGTTCAGAGCCAAATGTCCCGATTGCCTGTCACGATTTAGCAGATTCCCTTGTGAGCGAGATATAGATAAGAGTGGCTATACGGTATCGGTAGCATTGTTCAACTCACAAAATATATAATTTTCGTAAAAAAAAAAAAAGCAACTAGTATCATTCTATAATTCCACTGAGCCGTGTATAGCACTGTTAATTATTGTTGTTTTATATAGTTCGATTTAAAAGCGATAGTTGCGCTACAGGCAATCGGGGCCCTGGACTCGGGAACTGACCCCGGAAATATTTCATTTTTGAGACTGAGATGGGTCACCTTTATATTATGATAAAATAGGTTGGTCTCACTAAATCGTGGTACAGGTAATGCAAATTACGTAAATTAGTAAAAGCATGGTGGAAGAAAAAAACATGAAAATATCGTTGAAAATATGTTTCTTTGCAGAAAAGGTTACCATACTTGACGAACAACAAGAAAAAAGCCAAGAACCACCCGCACACTAGTGGTGTGAGATAGGTGGAGCGTTCGTTCGTAACCTTCTTTCGTGGAAACAAGCATAGAAGGATTATGAATGAATGAATGAATGAATGAATGAACGATGAATGAATGATAACGTACAGAACACTTTTTGAGCGAAGCTTGTCGAAATGTACGGCCTCTCATCCATCTGATAATGAGAAAAAAATACTTCTCACGAATAACTTCATTTCGAAACAATTAATGCCGAACCATTGAAGTGAATTGATATTAAACTTATTGAAAAATTATTTACAGTATTTCGACCAGTTTTTTTCGTGTACTACTGGAAAAATGAATGAAAATGCAATACAAATGAATGAAAATAACGTAATTCCACAGTAATAATTGTAAGTACTTGAAACTTGCCAAAGTTGATGTTTAAACTAATGAGCATATCAGATAGTTGTAATCTCCCTTAGTTTTTCCGTTTGATTATTATCAACGTTTTAATTGCCAATAAATTTTTACAAATTTTCATGGGATTCTAAATGAATATGTATCAATGAAACGGCAAGACTTATAAGAATTAAAATCATCTGATGACATCGCATTAGTGTGAACAATAAGTTCGGCAAGTTTCAAAACTTTACGATCGTTTTTCTGGAATTCCCGTACTAAACGAGCATTTTCATTCATTTTGCCGCGGTGTACACGAATAAAAACGGGTAAAATTATTGTGGATTATTTATTAGCAGTTCAATATCAATTCACTTCGATGGTCCTGAATTAGTTAACTCAAAATCTAGTTATTAGTCAGAAATAGATTTTCTCATTTTGAGATGGATGAATAGCCTGAAATAGGCCTGGAAGTTGGCTTGCATTTCGCAATATAACATTCGTAGAATGCTTACGTTTTTATCTCTGTTTTTCTTGCTTAAATGACGGAATATTATCATTGCTACACCTTATACTTCATCAAATCTATTTGATAAAGTGAGTAATAATATTATGGAAAATTTATTTCACAATGATAATCAAATCATTGACGATTATTCAGTAAATTTCCATTAATCCTTTTCAATTTCCATGATAATTCAATGACCTAGAATATTACTGTGCCTACTGATATAAATCATAGAAAACGTGTCTCGTTGACAAGTGGCTGGAAAACGTCACTGTGATGTTCAGCGGCTTGGGTGCATATCCCGGATAACAATCATTAGCAATATTATCTCTACATCTCATCGTTTACGTATTAGCGTTAGGCACAGTAGAACATCTCTGCCATAACTCCATATAGGGCTATAACTTCCAATGAAATGGTCACTTGACTGGAAATATATATATCAGATTTTTTTTTCTTTAATAACATCGAAACTTGATTCAAAATCACTATGAAAAGTAGGATCGTTTGAACGGGGCACCACAAGGGCGATCTTACCACCCCATTTTAATTATTTGAAACCGCGTTTGAAACCAATGAACTTCAACACCTGCGCTGTCGGCAACTGACAGTGCAGTCGGAGACCATAATTTTCCGCCGCAGATAAGTATTTCAGTTTCCAAAAGTACGGAACATATTATAAGTAAAAACCGTTTCTCTATTTTATATTTTATTATAACAAAAAACTAACCAAAAGTAGATATTTTACCATAGAAAAATTACAATATTCAATTAACCACCTTGAACTGGTGACCAGAAAAATAAAATTATATGGATAACTTATCCTATTCGGGGTAGGAAATCAAGTGGGATTAATTCTATAACAAACTACATTTTTTCAACATATTACTCTGACACTAATATATATATATATATATATATATATATATATATATATATATATATATATATATATATATATATATATATATAAATATATATATATATATATATATATATATATATATATATATATATATATTTATATTTATATATATACATATGAATATATATATATCATATTTTTTACAAAAAATATATTGATAGTTCAAACATTATTTTTCCAACAATATTATTATTATTTTTTTAAATATTGGGTTTTAACGACGCACTGTAGGCCTACTGATGGCTACGATCTATTATCATCTTTCTCTCTCAACTTTTAGGTGACTATCAGCATTAATTTCGTATTGGATTTCAAAGTTCATCAGATACAAATTATACACCATTTTTACGATATTTTATGAAACTTGAAATATGTTCATTATTCCTATCACACACAGGTGTGATTTAATTGGGATGTTAATTGTGGCTGATGATCAACTATAACAATCGAATTATAACTATAAGAGTCGAATTCGCACTTATATTATTGCATCTAGTTGATATACGCATTCGAATTGCTATAGCTACAACTAGACTATAGATATAGGATGTATATAATGGCACGATGAGGGCATAATTTACATGTATAGTTCGTCTGGCGAGAAAGTTCAAACTAAGATAAACAAAGAGAGGAAACCCTCAAAATATGACCTAGTCACGACGATTCGCGAACTATAGCCTCCATCACATCACAGACATTGAATTGTCATGCCGTCTGATTTTGTTAGATTCAAGATAAGGGTCCACAGACTTTCATATAAACAAGTTGTACATGCATGAAACAAAAATAATTGATAAATGGTACACGCAAACTTAAATGCTTAGATACACACACACACACACACACACACACACAATATATATATATATATATATATATATATATATATATATATATATATATATATATATATATATATATACATTTATACATAATACATATATATATATATATATATATATATATATATATATATATATATATATATATATATATATATATATATATATTTCACCAGTAGGTTACTAATTATTATAATTGTATTGGTAATGCGTCAGACAGGCAATCTGGAGATCCGGGTTGGACTTCAGGAGGAGGTTGCAATTTTTAAACAGTTTTAAATCATATATATATATATATATATATATATATATATATATATATATATATATATATATATATATATATTTATATATACATATATATATTCCCGACTGAAGAAGGTCGTAGGCCTTTATCAGCTGAATAATATAGTATACACAAAAACTTCGATAATTATTGTAGAGAAGCCAAGTGCAGATTTAAACATGTATTACTTTTGAAAGAAGTAGTTGTGCTTCCGGGCGTAGCTTGTCATGAAAAATCATTGACCCTTAAAACAATACAGCTATACAAATATAACGGTGACTTTGTATTTTTTATATCGATAAACGACCTTCCTTCGTTGATGTATTCCATAGTGTGTGGTCATTATATATTAATAAAAGCTATCTGTAGCTATTTAGTTTAACACATGACTATCCACATACGTTTCGATTAGACTCCTTCTATAAGTTTCGAGTAGATTACCTTAAATGTAAAATCATTAACTTCATTTAATTTGAATCATTTGCGAATTCTAAACGACAAAGACGGTACTAGTAGACGGAGTCAAGATTGCAACTTTCTCTTCTCCTTGACCTAGAAATGAGTTTCGAGTCACAACACACTGTGTAAGAAACATGATAAAACAGGAACAAGTATGATCTTCGTGATATTATTTCAACACGTGTGTATGTGGAGGGCGAGGGCCTAGAGCGTACGAGAAACTAATGTGCCATGACCTATTGTTGTCTATTTACACATGAATCACGATTATATATATATATATATATATATATATATATATATATATATATATATATATATATATATATATATATATATATATATATATGAATATATATGAATATATATATATATATATATATATATATATATATATATATATATATATATATATATATATATATATATATATATATATATATATATATATATATATATATGTATATGTTTTATGTGAGTTTGTGTAGTGAGATCGATTTGAAGTATGAACTTTACCATTTCAATTCACGACAGGGGCGTGGGCCTATTATATTTTACCGTGACATTGGTTGAGCAGACGAATGTTTTTTTTTATTTTGTGTAGAAGTAAACACTATACAATCAAGTTCATATGTCCAATTACTCTTCATTTGTGTGATAAAAACAGATAATCTGAAGTAAAAATATATGTGCTTAATTAAATTTCTATTTCAATCAGAAATCTGTGGATATGTCATTTATTTCTTCACTTTTATTCAGTGTATTTCCCAAATTCACGTTAACATAATTTTTAAAATCGCATGAAACTTGTTCGACATGAGAAAAAATGTATTTCAATAAATTCAAAAGTGTCTGACACTAATTCAGTTTCAGAAGAGATTTTTAATTTTTAATTTTGATGATTTTTATTTAATGTGTAAAGCGACAAATTTCATATGAAAACATTCCTGGTTATTTATTTTATTCTTCAATATATGTTCAATGTACAGTGTACACGTTTTACCATAGACAAAAGATATACTACCTATATATAATACAGTATCTACTGTCTATGCTTTTATAAGGTGGAAATAGATCATTTTCTTCCTGTATCGTATTTCCAGGAGGGAATTCACTCTTCAGGCATCATATAAAAAAGTGGTAAAGAGTGAATGTGAATACGTATATGTACCAAGTGTATATTGAATACCTCTGAATTGGCAAACGTAAAACTAGACAAAGTCTTCTTTCATATCGTCGAAACGTACGTTCGTTAGAATCATAGGAACTACTTCTTCACTTTATTCCAAAACATAAAAAAAAGACAAATTAATTTCATCTCCAAGCGTTGTCTATACTTCTCTTTATTATATGCTTATACCAGTTTATAGTTAATTTCATATTTTATTATTTTCAAATTAAAACTCTTATTTGATCCAACTCGAAAGGCAAAAATATGAATTTTTTATAGTTTCCATCTATATACATTAGCCTAAAAATGAAATTGAAGACAATAGGCCTAGTATGAAAAAATCGACTTCAGCAGAATAAAAATAAGAATAGAATTACCATATTAACAATATAGCATTCAATTCATTATTTAAATACCAATAATAATAGGCCTAATAGATGTAGATAATAGTACCAGACGTCTGATGTTCCGAACATATTGCGAATGGATGAGAAAGAAAAACAAAAGTACAAACCGGTTCACAAGACGTGCTACACACGACTTACCTATTATATTAAGGTCATCATCAAATCAAGATAAATTGTGGTGCATGCAGGGTCTACTTTAACGAAAGCGAGAGTATAGACATAATGTAACGGTACTCAATTGCCCCCCCCCCTCCTCCCCGATTTACGAAGAAACATCTTGTACCGCCCACACCTACAAATTACCATTAGCCCACATAATAATGTAACGGTACATTCTTCGTCTGGTAAAGAATAGAGACCACTCTTTTACCTTCCCTCCTGCCTTCCTAACCTAAATTTCACTGAACCGCTCGAAGAATGTACCTACCAGCATATGACGAGCGAAGAGTACCCCATTGTCATATCTGGTAGCCTAGTCTGGTCTGGTCAGATGATGAATATAGGCTGATTGATCAATATAGCATTAACTATGCAGATTTATGAACAATTATGGGAACTAATTAGATTAACAAAGTAAAATATAAAAGGAAATAATTAAAATATTCAGACAAATATGCTATACAAAATTATTGTCTTCGGCGGATTTTGTTGGCGGAAATGGTAATTACTAATTAGTGATGAAGGTGTGAGAAGCATGAAATTTACGATAAGCCCGACTTATCACGTTAAAAATCTACCGTTTTGCTGTTTCAACTTTTAATCTCTATGGCCTATTGATTAGGCCCCAGGGGAGGGTAGGGGGGGTGAAAGTACCTAGTAATTCCTTGATACATGATTATAGCCAATATGTTCATTTTTTTTAATTTGATTGGGATTCACAATTACTACCTTATTGACAATTCCGATTTTGAATTGATCAGTCAAAGTGAGACGCTGGTTCATCTGTTGTAATGAATGCAAAACGGACTTTAACGGCGAGTTAGCGACGAGGTGACATGGGACTTAGCAGCTAGCCAATTATAATAAAGAAGAAGAACCATCCACACACGCTGAGCAACCCGAGGAAATGCGGTATACAATTGTATCCAGAAAAGTAGAAGGTTCTGATCGACCTTCTCCCCTATCCCACTGGCACACGAGATATTCACGCCTTCATCTCTCATGAATACAAGTGTACACAGTAAAAAAGTTGTCGACGGTGGAGATCGAACGTTTGTCTCGCTTCACCATTGCAAATATAGAAAATGTTTATTCTCCTGACAGTCAGTTTATTGCGTAATTAGAAGTGAGAACAATTATCATAGGAAGTTTTATCCATCCAAATGCCTTGCTTCCAGGTACTGATTACAAGCTTGTCCCGAAAAAAGAGTTCAAGTGCTCAACATATATATATATATATATATATATATATATATATATATATATATTTATATGTATTTATTTATATATATAGCCAATATATATATATATATATATATATATATATATATATATATATAAATATATATATATATATATATATATATATATTTATATTTATTTATTTATATATATAGCCTATATATATATATATATATATATATATATATATATATATATATATATATATATATATATATATATATATATATATATAAATGAAGATTACGTTGAGGGGTAAGCAACTGATACATTTGATGTACACAAGATTTCAGGAGTTGTTAACCCCTAGGATTACGTTAATTTAGGTAAGATTGGCTAGGTTTCTTATACTCCACCTACACACTGTGAATTTTACTACGTGAAAAAGATCATATATAGCGTTATTTTGGTACACACCCCTCACGTTATATAAGTGTCGACCAAATAAATGAATGACCAGGTACGACCAAAACGTATAATAAGAACGGTTATTTACGGGTGTGCGTACCAGTGTAAATCAAAGTAGGAAATTGGCAGCGTTAAAAAAAGACAAATGTTCATTTAGATAGGGCTTTAGACACACCAATTGACACGCTGAATAAGCCTACATACCGCACAGTACACTCAATCCACGGTACTAATGGGATGGGCGTAAACAGTTTTGACACTGATTATAGTAGGTCTATGACAAGAAATTTAGTCATAGATTTAGTCGCCTTTCTATGATCACCTCTATATCCGTTTCCGCTAGTCTCTCGTAATAGACCCTAATTAGTAAAAAGTAGTAGTCGGTTTTTGTTTTGATTGATTTATATCAGCATCTATGATTCCATTCTCGCATTCATAGACACTGCCTAGATGTAGTCTAGATGAGAATTACATCTAGGCGGAGGCCTATAGGCCTACTGTTGTTGTTGATGATAATGAGTCATTGACCTTATGACAGATAAAATACTGACAACTATGGGAATCAATGGAAATAATAAATGAGCACTATTGCAATTTACGATAAGAAAAAAGGATATAATATTTGTTCTGATTGCGTGAAATGTACTCACATTTTGAAGTTGTCAATTAGACGTTTCTGCGTGTTGAAATCCTTTCACGTTAAACGACTGCCAAATAAAATTCTGTGCGTATTTAATAAGTAATTCACAACACTAAAACCATATCTATTCGTCTCAATGCAATGGCAATTTCTTCACACGTGCGTTATTATTTCATTGTACGTTTTCTGAAATACGACGAAAATATAGTATCACTTTCTTAGGGTTCCACTTTCTAGTCTTCAGATGCAAAAACAACTACTTCAAGTACCGCAAGTAGCAGAGAAAAAAGTAGCACAACCGCCGGAGCGAACTCAAATAAATTGTTTGTGATTCATGCTCGATTAACCAGACACAAAAAACACGCCACTTTTGTATTTCTCTGAAATTCTACATTCTAAAATCCAAAATTCATAACCTCAAAATGTCGTCTCTATATTTGAAAATTTCGAACACCGAAAAAAACTTTCACAGATGCAATTGTGCACAATAACAAACCGCTACATTATCACCATCTCAATAAACACAACAATGAAACTGTTTATTACTTCAACAACACTCAGACTTGATAATTGTTTATCAATTAAAAACGAAACATGTAAAAATATGTCCTTGATCACGTATGTATGAATGTATAATGGTTAGACACCATGTGCCAACGAGTTTTCGTTGCGTTCGTGCGCTCCAAGTGTCATTGACCTCACGGGTATACTACTACACTGTAGAGCTAGGACTCTCTCCGCGATCCCCGAGTCTTCCCATGGGGAGCGGGGGGAGAGGGCAGGGAAGGGAAGAGAGGCAATGCAAGGGGGAGGGAACCCGCTTTACTACGATCATCCACCCTTCAGTCGACCAATCGAAAATCGTTGAAATAAACGACATTTTGGAACCCCATTGAAAAATGTTTGCAAAAAAATTATGGCCAAGTCCTATTAATCAAATTATAATAATCTAGTAAAAGGCAATTACGATATAGGCCTACTTGCTATCAACATTTCAGATGGCTAAAAGATATAATAAGTCGCCTATTTTCGTATTTATTTGCGTCAATTATACGCAGTCAAAAGTTGGGTTACGGGATTGTTCTCCGTATCAATGACATTTTTTACAAAGTAGGCTTGATTTGTATGAAAATTACAATTTCTAAAAATATTATTACCTTCATTGAAAGTGATCCAAGTTTATTCGTTCAAAATGTAATCATTTTAATGAGTTAATTTCGTTTCTAATGTCAAATCCGCTTCCGAGTTTTGTCATTGTTTGTTTGATCCAATTTTTCAAATTATTCACGGGCACGCAATTTCGAACGAAACGGTACTCCAAGGGCGGTAAAATTCAAATCATTTGAACAGTCATACATCGACGCGTTGAGAGACGCGTTATGAGCCATCTAGGTGACGGGCGAGGGGCGGGGAGAGCATGTAGCGAGAGAGAGAGAGAGAGAGAGAGAGAGTAAGTGAGAGAGAGATGCATTGTGCGCAAGCCAGGAAATAACAACGGGACATTACCCCCACTACTTCAATGAGAGCGGCTCGGCACGGTGCGGAAGCCGACTTTTATGCAAATATAACATATCATTATCAATTATTACAAGCATTTTGAGACACGACATTTTATTTTTACAATGTGAATGTAAGTTGGTAAAAATGTATACTTCTTTTTCTAAAAAAGGCATAGTCTTCAGAGATTTTATCGAACTATTTTTTTTGTATATACACATATTATAATTGGTTTTGCTTATAATTTACATGTAAGTTCGGAAAAAATATATATTCATTTTCAAAAACTGTCATGGTTTTCTAAGATTTTATTAAACCAATAACTTGAATATACATATTAATATTATATTGTCTAGCTTAGCGCATGATGCTGTTATATGCATTTATGCTTTATGAGTTGGTATGCGCACGTATTTGTATACGACCCCATAAACTACTCGGTTGAAATGAGACTAGAGTAGAATTGAATGAATGAATAATTTAATAAATGAAAGACAAGCGAAGCTGTGATGTACCTGTTTCCCCCTTCCATTTCAAAACCAACACAGTATTTAGGAAACACAGTATCTTTATTATGTTTTTCATGATTACTTCATGAAGATTCTCTGATGAAAGATCAAATTATTTGGTGAAATACACACATAAATAATATTCTCGAAAAAATTATCGCTGTTGTTCATACTATAGAGAGGGAAAAATAAAAATAAAATCTATTTTTCGCATGTTTCCAAGTTTTTCGCATGCTTATATGGCCATTTTTTATCATCAACTTCTTTGACGGATAGTTTAATAAAATAATAAAAATTTCAAATGAATCTTTACCGGTATTTAAAATTATATACATATACCGATATATAATTTTAGGACTAAGAACCGAAGGCTAAATGTATGCCAAATGAAATATAAACTTCAGTTATAAATATGTAAATTCAACTATTCGATTATATTTCAAGTGTCTATCCGTCTAGTAATTTTTAATGTCATGAATTCGTTAAAAAAGAAGGAACTAGAAATGAAATGTGTGTGTTTCGTTGATTTTATCGCGCGGAAGCAGATTGTGAGGACTGCATATACTATGAGCTCTCCTAAAGGTGTTTTAGTGGCAAATAAGGAAGTTATTAATTATGTCAGGAACTTGACTGCGAAAGAAGTACTGCAATGATGGGCTTACTAATTAACTACACATTATAAACCTGAACTTGGACTACCATTTGTTATCTAATGTTTGAACTTAGATTGGTGGAAAAAAATGGCAAATTATTGCAAGGTCTGCTGTTCAATAATATATCAGCTGTCTCAGAGGTTATTGAACTCGCTTCAGTTTCGGCAATCGCATCGATCAATCGTATTTTTATTTAAATACATACTCATGTTCTCTCTCTCTCTCTCTCTCTCTCTCTCTCTCTCCCTCTCTCTCACACACACACACTCGCACATTTTGTCTACCTTTTCTGTCTTCGAGGGTTGTTTGTATTCCTGTCATATTAGGGTGACTGATTTATTGGTGTTTTATAACTGTTTTATGACTTACACCATGAAATGTAATTTCTCTTCCGTTAAAATGCATATATTGTCACAGATACAGTCAATTATATAGAAACAGATTTGGCCAACTCAGTCAAAATATCGGTTATTTTACAACACATATTTGGACCGGTCAATCACCCATCGCCATCCTTAACGAATCATAAAATTAATTAATGCATACTTGAATGAACTGCATGCAGCCTGTACTTATACCTTCAAAGTTCAAAAGGTCAAAATAAATGTGTTTATATGTTTATGTATCATCTGACACAATGAAAAATGAAATAAAAAGGGTACCTGGGCGCTCTTAGCGTCTAAGCTTATAGCGCTTGAAAAGTGTACCATATGCGATGCCCAAAGAAGGTCGTCTTCATACCAACTGAATCGTTGTAAAAAATTTGGTAATTGCTTGGAAACTCCTCAATTAAGCTATTCATAAACATTTGACGATTTTCAATGATGTAGATGTTTTTCTAATCGTATAACTTGATGATCTCAATTTAGCACAGATGAACAAATATAACTTTTATTCCATTGTATATAATCATAATGTTGGTAAGCTTAGACGACTTTCTCACGTCGATGCTAGTACATTTTATGTACCTTTCCCAGATACAACTACAGGTCTACATAAATCTACTACACAATAAATGATAATGTGAAAAATAAGTCGTAGATATTCTTCCATTTGATATATGAACTAGAAACTTGTGAAAATAATTTTGTGTTTATATATCGTAAAAACAATTATAACCTATTGGGCCACCCCAAAAGATATCAAATGAAATTTCAGACAGCGCAGTTGATCAACTCAACAACTTTTAAATTGATTTATTCTTTAAAATTATCAACTTAAAAATTAGAATTATTAGTGTTTCGTGTGTCCCTCAGTCGCTTGGTGGGCTGTTGATTTATTCCGCAGTCACACTCACCTTGTCTCGACCTTTTGACCTAAAGGACCTTAGGACCACCTTCCAAATGCCATCTTGCACCTGCAGATGCAAGTAAAATCATCATGTTTTGAAACAAATACATTTGAAAATATATGTATCTAGCTGTCGTCCATACAAAAACAAGTAATTCTGGCATTGGTTATTGTATTTGTATTGAGATAATTTATTG
>OZ023329.1:43111806-43211806 GCA_964007535.1 Brachyptera risi | reverse complement strand
GGAGATCCTTTTGTTTTCACGTGAAATAACATCGAGAGTAAAAATTGTTATATGCCTACCCTAAAAATGTGTTTTTCAGACATTTAAAAAAAAAAAAATATATATAGGCAATTTTTTTTAAAATTTTCCGGTGCATGTGTAAAAAAAGTCTTATACACCCACTGTGTGAGAAGTTTGTGCATCCGACTTACAGAGTTAGTGAGAAAAAGCTAACGAAAAGTACACATTTTAATATAGTCGGTATGCGGCTTTCAATGGAAAAAAATACTGTCAATTCATGCGTATGATTAGACTAAATATCACTAGAGTGATGTGATTTACCAGTTTGGATACCTATCCTCCTAGTAGATTTAGTTTCAGAAACTAAAGTCACGTTGGGCGTAGGTTTTAGTCGCTCATAAGGCATAGGTTTTCGTAAACACCATCCAAATATCCCCCAAATAACCTAGCTGTTGGTGAGGCCGTTAAGCATACAATAATCTTGAATACTTCTGCCATTTTTTCAATGGTTTTGTATTAGGTAATCAACCTAATTAGAAAGGTATCAAGGTAATCAAGGGAATTTTGTTTCGAAATTATTTCGAACTATAAATCATCGGACTTTTCATGACTTCATTATATTATATTATTATATTATGACTTATATTTGATAGTTCTTAGTTTTAAATTCTCCACTGTCTGTACATCCTAACAAACATGTATAATTTACCTTATACTTTTGTTACGTGGATTTTGAATGACAAATAAATACTTACTACGTTCTGGTATTTTGATGCCCAGTTTGTCGATAGTCTCTATAATGTAATCAACCGTTTACTTGTTATCTCCCTTGGTTACCTAGGTTATTTAATTGACTAGTCATGCAGTCGATTAGTCTAATGATGTAACGGAGTCTTCCAAAGTACTATTGAAATTGACCATATTATTCACTAATCTAATGACAATATATATTAATAATATATATTGGTATCCGAATTATATAACGTGAGAGTATATAGTTCTAACTGGAAGTTAAAACCGATTCCCATATCATGCTTATCAATACCATTCGATTTCACCAAGTTGAAGAAAAAGGCTCACTGGTGATATCGGGTCTTTATAACTTTCAGTTTGTATTATTAGTTACTATTATATTATTTTTTCTATTGGTTCATCAAGAAAACTAAAGATACATTCACGCAAAGATGTTTTGTACATCTTGTCTGCAAGTAAATTGAATGGATGATCAATATTTTGACAAAGTAGGACTACAAACTCATCAACTAGAACCTTCTCGAGTTCACTAAAAATAATAAGGAACCTAAAAACGAATATCAAAAGAGTTAACTGAATAATATTATAATAATGATTATTATTAACATACAAAATTTCTGTTGTAGACACTCAGCTACATGTGTTGTTGTTGTTGTTGCTGTTGTTGTTGTTTTTGTTGTTGTTAAGCAGTCAATTTTCTACTACAATATATGTTAAGACGGAAAGCCACTTCGATCGTTTATATGTCGTGTTGACAGTGGAGATGTTCGCTAGTTTGACTTCGTGGGCTTAAAAATGTCTATAGATTGTTTACACGTGAAGAATATAACAGCTTTCAAAGAATAACCATTCTTATTATTATTAAACCGAAATCTTGATATGGAACAAATTGCATTTGAAATATATATATATATATATATATATATATATATATATATATATAATTAATAGTTATATCCATATTTTGTTTTCAAAAGAAGTTCTTCTATAATGATGTCTACTATATTTTCCAAATTAAATTTTCGTTTTCTCTCAAAATAATGTATTGTTTTTGTACACATTGTTTATTGCTATACTGTATTCAAGTGGCAATTGTTTTGACGGCAGTGTTTTTCAACAATCTTCTCTTCTCTCTCTTTTCCAATTAAGGCAAAGAATGAATTTTAGAGGCGGCACTTCTTCGTTGTTCATCAAGTATAAACATTTTAAACAGTGTATTAATAAAAAAGTATAACGACATACAATTTAAAATTAGATTCATTATTGTAAATACTTCACCCCGTACCTCATCAAACCTATGACCTACAGTCTATATATAGGGTTTGCATACATGATTGGATCAGTTAGCGGGGCCTATATGGTATGGTATTTATTCAATAACTAGTAGAGAATAGATTATACATATAACCTAAAATGTTATATTTACAATCTATATTTTTACAACGATAATAACTGATATATAGTTATTAGGCCTACCGTTGTAAAATACTTATATGACATAATAACATTTTAGTTATAATAGGCCTATAGATGTATACTATCAATATATATATATATATATATATATATATATATATATATATATATATATATATATATATATATATATATACATATTCGAATATAATATCGAATATAGGCCTATATTATCGAATATAATATGATACCATACCATATAGGCCCAGCTAACTGATTCAATCATGTATGCAAACCCTATATGGCATAAAGTGTACGGTTTCAATTTGTTTTTTTTAATGCTTGCTTAACGACCACACCAACAGCTAGGCTATACGGGGGTACGAAGAGCGAGTGATAATGAAACGATGGAGTGATGATAGGTGAAAGGTCGTTTTCAAAAACCCATGCTTTATGCGGGACTCGAACCAACGCCCGACCTGACTTCAGTTCCTAGCGCAGTGCGATAGTTGAATGAGCCACAGCACGACTTCCAATATGCTTACATGTTACAGATTCTAACAATGTTCCCCAAATTAATTTCTCAAAAACTGAGAACAGTGGTCGAGTGGTTATAAAACTGAACTACTATTTAGGAGACCTGGGTTCGATTCCCGCCATGGTCTACCATCCTGTTTTCGTGGTATCCCACTGTCGTTCAGGTCAATACTGGGATGGTTCCTTAACAACAGGCCACGACCGACTCCTTCCCACTATCCAGAAACACATAATAAAATAACCTTTCATATCTTCATCCCATCATCTCATTCATATCATTTCCCGACGCCAATAGATCGTAGTCATCAGTGCAGTACAGTGCGTCGTTAAACCCAATATATATGAAAAACATAAAAAATAAATAAATAAAGTTCTCAAAATCCCTACGTCATCACTAGTTCTTTTGGCCCCTACTTGTCTAATTGTGAATTGTGAACAATGCCATCCCTATTCACAATCTATTCAAACAACATGGCGGTGTTTTTTTTCTATACATATAACTGTCTGTGACCGCTACATTTTCTATACGGTCTAAAGGAATTGCATACAATCACGTATGCTATAGAGTTTCTCACGACCCGCAACATTTACGATAAACGTACGTTTACGTTTCAGATAACAGTTTACGATATACCTACATGCAGGTGATATTATGTTGATAGATAAATACAATGGCGCGAATCGTTTAGTTTCAATTATTATAGTTTCATTCATGCGTTTAGTGATAATGATTTGATTTTAAATGAGCTTGATTAAAATCATGTAACTTGTAAATCGACGTAATATCTTCTCCATTGTTGGAGGTGTGAAAGTGATATATGAAAATAATAATATTCTGTATTGTTTTGAATCAAGATAAACTATCTATGTTATTTAAAATGCTGATATTTTAAATCTATCCTTGATGCACAAAACGGTTAAAATTAATTGGGTATTATTTTGTTGTTCAAAAAGCAGAGAAAATTTAATGAAGACATATTCACTATTAGGAAGACCAGATGAATAAAATGAAATCTTCTTATTGTCTTTTATTTTTATTATTATCATCATTATTATTGCTTTGTGGAGATTCATGTGAACGGATGTCATGTATACTTGTCTAAAATTGGTGATAAATAAATAATTATTAGAAAAGAAAAAAAAAAGAAAAAAATTATTACCAATATTGTTACTATTTTTTCTTGTCATTGTTGATCATTACATGATATACATTTCAAGAAATACCAAATACATTACGGTACATACATATTTATACACATATAAGTTTAAAAGATATATCAATACATAATTTAAAAAACAGCTCATGTGTCATCTAAAAACTCTTTTATACTATAATAACATTTATATAAAAGTAATTTCTTAAGACCGATTTTAAAATAATTTCCTTTCTTTTGTTTTGTTCTATTGTCAGGGGCAAAGAATTGTAGAATTCAATTCCTGAATAGATGGGACCTTTCTTTAAAATAGAAAGATTATGTATTATCACTTTAATGTTATTCTGTCTAGTGCTATAATTATGTTCCATATAATTATGTTGATCGTTAAAATCATGAATGAGGTATTTGTTGTCCATTACATACAATATTGTATTTAAAATACAATTATTATTACTATCAGCAATTTTGTGTAGATAATTATTCATTGTTGTTACATTTATTTTTATTGTAGTGTGTTTACTTGTGTTGTATTTGTATTGTACTGTGTTTATATTCATTCATTTTTATTGTATCATATCCTAGAGGATAGTCTATTATTAGTTTATTCCACAGTTAAATCCTCAATGGGTTTTGTGGACACTCAAGAGTGAAAAATGTCTTGTAATGATGTACATTGGATGAAAATAAATAAATACAAAATAAAGTTTGCTATTGTTTCATAGTAAAATATCATTTTTCTTTTGCTGCAAATGAAAAGGGAAATTGTATTTCTACATGTCATGATTTTGTACCAGTATATTATTTTTGTCCATGTTATAATTCTAAGGCCCAGTATTACCAAGTCCTGTTAATATTTATCTGAGAGTTGGTGAAAACAAATGGCACAGGTAACCATGGTGATAACAAGTTTGAACTGTCAGATAAAGGCTAACTAGACTTGGTAATACTGGGCCTAAGACAAATGATAAATCGTAGATAACTCTGTTTACAGGCCAGGTTGATCATTGTGAACACAAATGTATACTTTTGGAAAAATTGAGGGAAAAAATTAACAACATTATGATTTGTATCAAAATTTAATGTACACATACGAAAAGGCCTACCTATATTTGTATGATGAATAACTAATGAAATTAAGTATGAGCAAAAACTTGAAAACTGAAACAAATAATTCATGCCTCACCGTTGCTTGCTGGTATCAACATTATAATTATGCAGATGGATATAATAAATGCCATACGTCAACACATTAACTAATACAAAAGCCATCCATTTTATAATTTTAAAATTGAAACATATCATGCAGTTCATCGCAGTTGGGTTGCACAGCTACGTACTTTGGTTGAGAATAATTTCCAGGAATAGTTATATGCATCTACATTATATTAATACATTAATGGGTAATCTTTTTCTTGTCGTCTTATTTGAATAACTATGCTTTTGAATGTTAGAATCAGAATTATATGTTCATGAGTTTTGACTCCTTTTCTTATGTTTGTAGGACTACTCTAAAATATCACAATAATATTGAATAGGCTAAATGAGGAAGAAATAGAGTACTTAAAAGAACGAACAAACGACTAAACTTTCGGGAAAAAGTGAAAATTACTGTTCAATTCATTTCAAAGATAAAGGTTTATGATTCACATTTTAAAAAAAGTACGTTTTGAAAAAATGTAATTTTCCCTTGACCGGTGACGGTAAATAATTTTCAAACTATCATAGTCTGAGACTCACAACGCTACCGTTTTCAAAATAGAATAACTCACACGCTAATGAAAATAAAAAGTATCAGAACAAGACTTTTCAAAACTAGAGATAAAAAGTATGAGTAGGCCAGCGTTTTCCAAGTGAGAAAATATTTTTCAAGTATGCTGGATATTCATTCCATATTTTTGTATTTTTAAATCGATCTGCACTCTAGCGGTGAAGATGAGACATAGTCGACATGGAGTGTCTTTGATGTAACATGTTTGGATCGCATGTGCGTATCTTCAACACTGTACACTCAAGGTCTTTGCTTTTCGTCTGCAGTTGTCTGTTGAGCGTATCCATTAAACATTTTTTCGGGAAATTATTTTATAAATAATTAAAGGTAATTTTTGAGCACCTGTTGTGGCTCGTAATCTATTAATAAATTCATTCTAATGCAGTCCATAATTTAAGTATCGGGTAGGGAGTATGCTAGTGCCTAATATTGCTTTCCAGAAATTTGTCATTTCCCATAAATTCTAACCTCGCCTTTTTATCACTAGAAAAAATATTGGTCTAGGCCTATTCTTCCAGAAATACATTATTCGATAACATTAATTGATCATGCATTCGTAGGTGTTAGTGTCATGTTTTGATAATTGTACATTAAGGACCGCAAGAAAGTGATGTAGGACTAGCCATACATTATTATTTTATTATTATTTAACTCTTGCAAATGCACATAAATGCGCGGTGGCAAGTTCCCTAAGTACCCCTATCCCACCATCTCCTTAACCCTCTGACGGAATAACTTTAACCTGATTTCATCCCCTTCAAAAACATTTCTACTAAGCCCATTCCAGTCCCTACCTGTCCTATTTAAGAAAGAGAATTTACCGACATCTAATGTAGCCCCCTTTATGACTACCGCTCTATCATGACCCCGCCTACCTCCATACCCTGAGTTATTTCTTTTTATCAACTCATGCAGCTCCCCCCACCCCCCCTCTCCCTCCATTACCCTGAAGAAATTACATAAACGATCCTCCTTCCTCCGTATTTCCAATTTCTGCCACCCCAGGTCTCTCATCATCTCAGTTGGACTCTCCAACATTCTTACCCTCTCCCCCCTTTCATTCTCATCCCATTTCCACCTCCTAACCCTACCTGTAACCCTTCTCACAGCAATCCTTTGAACCCTACATACATAACACATTAGGCCAACCCATAATTTTAAAATCGACCTATGCTAAGAACTTGACTAGATTGTGTCAATGATTGTGTACAATTGTTTTTAGATGTCCGGAGATGCTCATGTTGATGAATCCCAATTCAAGGGTATGTCCAAGTACTTCAATGGAACGACAATGAAAGGCCGTGCCAATGTAAGCTACGATCATACTCAAGTCTACGTATCATTATTTCATGTTACCAAATTCACAGTGCAACGTGGCGAATCTACATTTTAAGCAAAACACACATAAAAAGGGTTGTCATAGGACTAGATTAAATATAGTCAAAATCGTTTTCTAATATAATGATGTATTCTTTTTTTTCAGGTTGCGAAAGCAACATATGCGGCTGTCGGTTTGATCATCGCTTATAATGTCCTCAAGCCCAGCAAGAAGTGAACATGTAGATACTTGTTGTGATTATTTCCGTGAATTTACTGTTTATAATATTGTATAGCAATTACTTTTAATTAGATAACAAATATACTAAAATGGGATGAATAAAATATTTGTTTGTCGCTAATTAGTCAATTTTGTATGTTTCTCTTCAGTGATTTAACGTGGTTTTTCACATTCAACGAGCTAGTTCAGATGGAAATTCCCCTATGTCAAATTATTCACAACTCCAGATTAATTTTACTCCTCTTACTCACTATTACTTCAAAATTAATTTTGACACCACTTTTTTTTAGTGACCATGATTTCAGCTTACCTTGAAAGAGCAGATTACTGCACATTGCATGTAATGTTGGCCTTCCATACCTGCGTTATTCGGATTGCAAATTTGCCAATCGTGTTTTTAAGTCACCATGATGATGAAACGACCAATCAGTGACGAAAGTTATGCGATTTCTTATTGTTGAGCTCGCCTCAATTCCAGCGCCTTGCGAAAGCGAAATGCAAATCGCGTTCATGGAAGGCCAGCATTAGTTTATTATTATTATTCAACTCTTACAATTACACATGAATGTGCAGTGGCAAGTTCCCTATCTATCCCTATCCCATCACCTCCCTAACCTTCTGGCAGAATAACTTCAACTCTATTTCATCCCCTCAAAAACATTTCTTCCAGTAAGTATAGAGGTAGTTAATGCTTCTACTAAGCCCATTCCAGTCCCTACTTGTCCTGTTCAAGAAAGAGAATTTACCGACATCTAATCTAGCCCCCTTTACAACAACCGCTCCATCATGACTTCGCCTACCTCCATACCCCGACTCTTCTTTTTATCAACTCATGCAGCTCCCCCATCCTCCCTCTCCTTCCATTACCCTGAAGAAATTACTAGACGATCCTCCTTTCTCTGTATTTCCAAATCCTGCCATCCCAAGTCTCGCATCATCTCAGATGGACTCTCCAATATTCTTAACCCCCTACCCCCATTTCCACCTCCTAACCCTACCTGTAACCCTTAAAACTGCAATCCTTTACACCCTTTCCACATCCCTTATCTCACCTAATCTATAAGTATCCCAAACTGAACAAGCATATTCCACCATGGGACGCTCTACTCGAACGAGAAATATGCTTTTTCCCTAATCTCCATACCTGCCCTCCTAAGCTACCTCATTACAAAATAATATTCTTTAAATCAAGTCCTACTTTCCAATAATGTCATTACAAAGTTGGTGCATTTATACTCTTTTACTATTCTCCCAATATGACACCCCACTCTATAGAATAGACGTCTATCAAATACCACCCCTAAGGCCCGGTTTTACCAATCATAGTTAGGGTGCTAATCCACTAACTATTAATTAAAGGTGCAAAAATAACATATGTAACCAATGGTGATAACAAGTTGATCCACTAACTATTGCCATTGAGATTGTAATGTTACAATCTCAATGCTATTGCTTAATCCAGTTTCGTAAAACCGGGCCTTAATACGTTAATACATAACCCTAAATAAGTTGTAACACATGGACAAATTTATTCACAAATTCTATTTATGATGATTGATGAGTATTTCTTCTGTGAATGTCGCTATGAATGCCAGATTTCATGATTAATTTATTTTAGAATGGTTCCAATATCGACTGTAGTCTTCAATAACTTACCGGTACTTGCAAAGTAAGATGGTTGATACTGACTTCTGTTGATAGTAATGCAATAACTATTTAACCCAAGAATTTAAACCAGTTTGTATGAGTACAGGAAATCAGCAAGGAATGAACATATGTAGTCCAGTTTTATGCGTTGAATTCTAAATGTGAAACAAATTTACGAGTCAAACTGAAATTACAAAAGAGAATTTACCACAACCAGTTCTGATGAAATTCAAATTAATTGTTTTTATTTCACTTGATGTAACTCAGCCTACCAGTAATTAATTTGAACCCTTTCCTCACCATTATATGGGAACTATGTGTCATTTGCATTTGCAACTCTTCATTTACTATTCAACACAGAGGTTCAAAATATAGTTACCAAAAATGGTTCAAATCGAAGTAGGCAGTAGGAGAGGGGAATATTGGGCCTGGTTCAATCTCCGTCACCATTCATCTTTATATTTTAATTTTTATGGTTTCCCTCTGTGGTCTAAGCTAACGCCGGGATGGTTAACGCCTACGACCGCTTCCTTACCACTATCCTTCCCATTACCTAAGAAACCTTCATCCCATCATCTCATAGATCATTCTTCCGACACCAATAGATCTTAGCTATCATTTCAACACACTGTTAAACCCAATATATATAAATTGAAAAGAAAGTTGGCCCAAAATGGTTGTTGATAAAAGGAATTCCAGATAGATCAATTAACTGAAAACAGGAGCTTCTGTATAACTGATACATTGATCATCACTTCTATTTATAAGGTTAAATAGTGTTACCTGAGGTGATTAATTTGTAAATCAATTACATGAGCATAAGTTTATTATTTTATTTTCTTAATTGGGGCTTTTCAAGCGACATAACACTAAAATATGTATAAATACTATATAAAGGGTACAACGCAAATCTCTTTGAAGAGAAGAATTAAATTATTAACAAACAAGAGTAAATATGTTCTTATAAAGCGGTGAAATCGGGTATGGTTCTGTGGTCAGTGACTTTTTGGACAAGATCGTATGACAGTAAGCACTCAAATTGATTTTGATTGACTGATTATATGGCTCTATTCCTAATTTTATCTTCCGAGATAGAGATGAGGCTAGCATGTTTAAAGGGAGGGGGGAGAAACCCACAATACTTTCAATTCTCTTTCAATTTTGAAAGAAATAAAGACTTATTATTATTATTATAATGGTTAGGTGATTTTCCTCCGCTCATTTAGCACCAACATTGCCTTTTGTTCTAGCCATGATGAAAGATTTCATTCCAATTTTGTGAAGGTTATTTTATAATTTTGGCACACCTTCATAATAGTATAAATCTAATGACTCATTTACGTTTCAAACAATTTTCAAAAAGTATATTATGTATTGTACGTCTCTCTACATACTTTTTCTGAGTGTATGATAAGGGTTAAGAATGATATTTAATAGTTAAAAAAGAGGGTCACCATCCCTTTTCTATATCTAGCATCATCTCTCTCCAAGAGTGAACTGGCATAACATACCAGCCACAAGAGACTCTGTACACTCCTGACTACGATTTAGCAAGTCAATAACTTCTCAATTATAATCAATCTCTTATTAGTTACTGTAGCTATTTCATCTTTAACTGTAAGGAATACACAAACAGACTCATAGAACCTGCACCAAGCTTGATTACCACTGCTACATTTTGAATTTCAAGAATAAATTATTTCAACAACAATTCAGGTAGCATTACAAGATTAAATAACAAGATGTCAAAACAATCAGAAGTAATAATGCATATAAAAACGACGTATTGTAAAGTGCCAGGGATTCCTTACAGTAAGAACAATATTCAGGCATACAGATCTTGCCCACGAGTAAATGTACGTACAGTAGTGAGTACAGTATACATCTTTCATAGAAAGACACAACAAAACTGGACACATTAGATTCAAAGAACCGTAGCCTGTATATAGACTATCCACTACAAACACACGCTGCGCTCAAACATACGTCAAACAAATGTACACTACTGCTATCACTTTCATAATTATAGGAAAACTCGTATATAAGATTGTTATCGAAACAATTATAATACTATAGTTAGTAAATGTCGGACCCGTAGTAAGTACGTAGGTGGATAAACTTTGCATTTGATTTATTCAATACTATTCAACCATTTTTTGTTACCGTATTATTATTTTCTTGTAGAGTGTCAATTTGAAATAACCTGCATTTCAAATTCTCCAGTAATAGATTAGGAGTGTTTAATGTAATATAGATAAGGCTCTTATATTTAAAATAATTATGAAAGTGAAAGAAGTGATCACCTTCACGAAACACATTGCACAGCTCGTAAACATTCTCTCTATTCGATATTTTACATCTCCAAACAAGATATTAGCCTAATATACATAACAGTATATTCTATTCTCGATACAGAAGCTGGATGAATCAGTCAGCCAGGGTATAACATTACGTAACTTTCTAGACGCTTCCCAATTCAAACGAATGACTTGGTCAAATCCACATGTTGAAGAATTAATATAATCAGCGGAAAATATTTGAATTATTGAAACTGTTGGTAGGGTTAAATGGTTTTTATAACTTGGAAAGTTGGTTAAGTTTAGCTACGATAAATCTATTTGAAACGTTGGCGTTTCCTCAGTTGGTTTTTGTTCACAATATGAAAAGGGGTTTGTTATTCGTTCATCCTCGGGTGTTAATCGCGATTTCGGTGGTGGTAATTTGTAATAAACTTTATTATTATTTATATAGAAAATGTGAATGTATGTACAGAATATTAATTAATATCTTAATAAGGGGAATGTTGTTTTTTGGCATGCACATTATTATTATTTTATTTATTTTATTTTTAGTTATTTCATTTTACAAAGACAAAATTCAGCAAATGTTTGAATAGAATTTGGTTTGTCAAGAAATAAAATGTATTTCGAAGTAAAGGGGTTATTTTGTTTTTATGTTGAAATGAGTTCCATGGAAACGTGTTGGATACTGTTTTTGTGGACAGTACAATTGGTTTTTGAAATCCAATAAGTTTGTGTGCATGCTATGAACCGTAGGGAGTCAATCATCCTCGAACATACAGAAGGATGTAAACTGCTCCACATAGAAAGAGCGTAGTCGAAATACGGAGATCTAAAACTTCACAAGACCTGAGACAAAATGGCGAACTACAACTATGCTATTCTATCTTCCTGGGTTTCAAACCATTCATAGTCTGAGTTCAATTTCCTAGGATATTTTTATTTACATAATGACCAAATATTTGTCAAGTACTGATCTTAATGGCCCGACATGATTGCGAGGAGGAAGAATAATCTACGTTATAACGTTATTTCTATTTAAATTCAGCAAACGCAGAAATCTTTGGTCATTGAAGAATTGTCTCAGAGCTTGAAATGTACAACACTAGAGATGCGCGATTTCTGAGTGGAGCAGAAATCGCGTCCCCGCGTAATGAACGTTTGGGGAAAAACACTTGCGCACGCATACATTCAGCGGAGAAATATTAGCGATATAAAATGTTTTGATTCTGTACCAACTTGAAATTAATAATTAAACACACAATCAATCAATTCATATTGTTAAGGCAACTTTGTCACACGTTTTTTTGTTGTTGTAATCATAATTAGAGTGGATAGTATGAAAAACCAGGATTAGCTAATCAGTAACAAGTATACCCCCTTTTTTTGAAAATTAGATCAAGTCAAAAAATTTCTCAGCGCGACAATCATCTGTTCGTTTAGGAACCCGAGAAGATTGTATAAATCGTCAAGACGACACACTTCATTTTGAAATGCTGTTGTTTTGAAATTCTCTACAATTGAAAATCAAACTACGTACAACATTGTTATATTTGATACTCGACGATTGGCATAACTGAGCACCATTTAGATCTCAACGTTTATTTATATCTCGTAAGTCTCACGCCGTCATATTATATCACAGAAAAAACGTAAACGTAACTTTATTATTATTTTTGTAATGAACCAAACACAATCACTTTATAAAGCACTTGAGGGGGAAGTTAAGAGATTGCGTAGTTGAAAACTTTTTTTGTTAGTTTATCATCTTTTAAAAGAGTTTTTTCTTTCAGTGTGGACAAAATGGAGTGTTTATTCTGCACAATGAAAAGAAGCTGGCAGTAGTTTTGATCCTATATAGAAGAAGTGGCTTGGACATCAATTCCGTGGCCAACGCACGACTTGGTCAGCAACTTGTGGGGTGGTTCATTACCTACTTACGTTATTCATTCGCCAATTCCTTATCGTCGATGATTACGGCTGAATATGTTCCATCCTTGGTTTTACTCGGCAAACAAAAATAACAATTTTGATAACATTTGCAAATCCTCTAATATCATACAAAGTCGTAACTAGATTTGCATTTTGCACTAATCGATAGAATTGAAAATACCGTACCTCTCAACTCGAAGGTAACCAGTAATGGCAACTGGCTTTCATCCTTGTTTTTCACAAGCATTAGCCAAAGGACTGAGAAATCACTAATGTCAGTAGATTCGGGTCAGAGTCCCAATGTTTTATCAAGTATTTTTCGCAGTCCTTTTTAGAATGTCACAATTTAATATCTCCTACAACGAGTTCATTTTTAGCTAGCACCAATCATCGTCGTCGGAATCACTATGTCGAGTACGCCGCTGCTGTCCAGGTTTATAACCATTTGGAACGGGAGACGGTAGTAACCGTCCCCCTCTACCGATTGCAACGGCCTGTTCGAAACTTAACGGATTGGGCGGTTGGCCGGGAATGTGTGTGGGACTAGCGTTCAACTTGGGAAAGTTGATGTTTGCGGGTCGAAGTTGTAACGTCGACGGTTTACTTGGGGTCGGGGGTAGACGTCGACCTTGACCTCTTCTCGCTACTAGCACAGGGAAACTGTGTTGCGCCGCGGAAGCAGCGCCGGCTCGGGTGCCAGGGGACGGGGAACGGGAGCGCTGCTCTAGGCTGGTGGTGCCGTAATGGCGGGACTGGTAACGATGATTAGCTCGGTTCGGACTTGGTGATCGAGCTGGGCTTGTGGAAGCTGACCAAGATCCTAGGGCAACAAACACATCATAAAACAAAACACTTAGAAAGTGAGAAATATAAATTTGAGTCAAGTTGAGCAGAAATAGTATTCTTTTTGTTCAAATCTGTTTTATTGTAATAATAATATTCTATGCTATCTTCAAGTTATTTACGTTATTCACCTATACACACACAAAGATCACGTTGGATAGATAGAACGCACAATATCACTTACCTCTCATCCGATGGCGGTGCCTAGTGTGATCGTGCTTGACTATCTCTACAACGTTTGAAACCGTATCGCTGAAGCCGATGTCGTGGTGATGATGATGTTGATAGTGGTTGTCACGGTGATAGCGACGGGGTGAGGGGGTGCGGCGAAGGGGGATCGGTGACGGACCACGTCTGCAAATAATTTGGTTTGAACAGTGAAATAAAAGTTTTTTTTTGTGTGACAAACTGTTTTGTAACTATCCAACTTATTTTAGTATATTATTACTATGAACTAATTTATTGGTTCAACTATTGCTAACATATTGACGGACTGACATATCGGTAACTCAGTTATTGGATACTACTGGGAGCTGCAGCATTCAACTATGAATTCTCGTATCTAATTCAAAAGTTAGTTTCATTGGTACTCAGTTGTTTTTTGGTTAATGGTTTTTATTGGTTGGTGGTTTCTGCATGATCACCAAGCTTATGATCAACTAAACTTTATGATTTACAGGTATCTGGATATTTATTGCACTTACCAAAGGAAGAAGCAATGGTAGTACAATCTTGGCATTGTGTTGTTGTTTTTATTTTTTTGATAAGTACAGTATCATGGAAAAGTTCAATAGGATGCTTCATTTTCATTTTAATATCTTACAGTGCTGGGAAAAATGGTTGAGCAGTATAAGAGTTACGATTCCAAAGATACTAAAGTATCTCGGTATCTATAAATCGGGTACTATACCAAAGTCCTCAGTATTTGAAAAAATTTGAGGAAAAGTCTCTATACTCTTATAGGGCTACTGTATTTCTGAATAAAAAATGATATTATTATTAAATAACGGTGTATGTAGTACGTCACTGGTTTCATTTGATGTAGAGACGAAGATGCCGAGATATGCATACTAGTTAGTAGTAGTATGCTGCAGTATTTCTAGGAAAAATTCCTGAAACTGGGAGCTGGGAGAAAGGTTTCACTATGTCTGGTCACTTTACCTCGGACTATATCCCGTAACAGGATGCAAGTGGCCGTGCCGATCGTGGAGAGATTCTAAAGAACCTTGTCTCGAGGACGCTATCACTACGTCCTGAAGCTCCAGCATCTGAGCAGGAAACACAATAATAATTATAAACACTTAAGAATCACGCTAAATTAATCTCTCAAACTGCGCTTCCTTGATATCTCCGATAAGTCGAGTTGTCACCAATCGAAGTCAAAACTATCTCATCCCGGAACAATTCAACGGCAAAACCACCATTTTTTAAAAACTCAGCAGCTTGCGAAAAACCATTACGAAACTACAATATATTTACATAAGCGCCTACGAGCCACGAAACGTAAACCAGATGAAATAAACATATTTACGACTTATTTCATTGATTAAAACAAGTGGTGAAATACTTGAAATAACAGAATCCTTGATTGGTCTTTTTGTAAACCAATGAGCGATGCTATTACTTGTAATTCAACTTGTTGAGTCTTTTAAAAAATCAAACGTAACCAATTTACAATGATTAAATCTCAACTACAAGTACCTACTTTTACTCTACGACAGCTGTAAGTACTTAGATAGTAATAGATTATGATAAAAAATACATGCAGATCAGAATAATAGCCATGCAAGATTATGATATAAGATACGTAAAACGTGCAAAATTGCTTTAAAATCCACAATTCTAAAATACCGCTGCACACAAATATTGGACATTGTAAAATTACCGTGAATTTTGACCAATTCAAATACCGGTACTATTCTGTTTCTAATTAAAACTATCTAATATGTTCTACACTAAATTTAAGAAACAAACATTTGGAGTCACATTATCAAAAAAATGATCCAAATAATTTGAGTGCAAAATCTGTAAACAGTAAACGAAACCGTTTGAACAGAAAACATATTTACGTACACCGTAGCTTATTGGTTGGAAGCTTTAATGGCCTAAAAGAGATACCTCAGAAGAAAAACAACATAATTTAATTATTCAATTATGTCTTACATGATCAGTCCTATATCAAAATATATCAATTTAACTGCCCTATAATATAATCAATTAGTATAAGCATTTATAACGGTTTGCTCATTTTCTACGCTTATTCACACAGTATACCTACAAGTCTACAACTCATAAGTTCACAGTGAAATTTATGTTAAATACGTACATTTTGCAGCAAAGACCTTCATCAAAACATGTAAATTGCAATAATGTGAAAAAATCATTCTTACGAAACAATTTTTAAAATACTGATGATCAGTCTAGTCTGTACTGGTATCAATTCAAGTACCATTATTAATAACAATGGATCTTCCACAATAAAAAATTGTACTTAATCTAATATTCAAATGTTACAAACCTATGAGTTGTACTTTATTGGCTACTGGTACCCATTTGATAATTTTACCTATGCTACTGGTAATACACAAATCTACACTGTATTCAGCTATAAATCTACCTAGCTTTAACACTCTGAAATTGGTATACCTGGCACACTGCTAGCTGAAACACTAATGTTGAAAACTTCAGTAATTAAGAGCCCGCATCTTACACAGATTTACAGGGTGCACTTTCGCCATATATATTTCAAGAACTACAAACACTACGGACTTGCGGTAAAATGCAATGAATAGATAATACCCTCACAATTGGATGTGCTTGATCGAAAATTGAAGAATAATTTCATTTTGGAGCAATAATTAAAATCGAAATGTGTCCAATTTGATGGTTTTCATTGCTTAATTTCCGTTTACCGAATGATAGTAGAAATAAATTACAAACGCACATCCTTAAGTTTAACTTTGCTTTTCAATATTCAAAATCCTGATTTGTCTGTGATTTCACAGTTTTCTCAATTTTCTTGGCCAAAATGTGTCATGTAACTAGATTTTGTCCAAATTTTGAAATGCAAAACTCCTCCATCTAGCGGTAGTTACTGGAACTCTTTCAATACTATCCCCTTTTCACTTTTCAACCCACAACTAAACTTTTTAACGCACACCAAACTTGGGTCGAGCATTTTGAAGAGAAACATTCTCAGCTAAGATGCGGGCTCTTAAGGCTACCTATGGACTAGGTGATACCTAATTACTAGCCTATGTACCACTATACAGAATGGAAGGTACTAGAACACAATAACTAATAGTAATCTATCGTGTCAGTGGAGATCTATTGAAGGTTTGTATATCAAGTTAGACAGACAAACTTGGAACACTTGGACAACTTGGAATGTGTTGAGTCTCATATAAGGCGTGGACATTATATCAGTGTTTTAATATTAATATTAGTGATGCCTTCGGGTATACGGTCGGAGCGAGCAATGTACAAACGGGTATTATTCTGCTACCCGGGTACCCGCAATATGAAAAAAGCGTTTACAAACCGCACAAACGAGATTTGTTTTGACAAGCTCACTATGCATTTTTGTTATTGTTCTTCTTCGTTTCTTTGCATTATTCTTATTCTTTCTTGTTCTCTTCACCTACCTATCTTTTCACCTGTCATGATTTAACGTATATGAATTCGTAAAGAATTTTTCTCACGCCAATTGCTCTTTAGTAAAGCTGTCTTGTCAATTAACTGTAAATACTGTGGTTGTGAACTACAACTTACTAGGGTTGTCGTTTCATTTCAATATTTTCGATAGTTTTGATATTTTATGACTTTGATTCGATATTGGAATATTGTATAAATTTGAAATCAAAACAAGGATTGATATTGAATAAAACAATTGTAAATAACTGAAATAAGAAATAATTAGGTAACAACAACCCTAAAATGAATGAAATTATACTTTCAAAAAACATAGTCCTATTGTCATATGATCCCTGAGGCAGTCGGCCTCAGTCTATAGATGTGGTAGACTGGAAGAGGAAAGTGCTAGATCATGTCCCCAGAGTTTACATATAACTACCCATAATACAATGGTACGACTTCCAATATCCCATTTATTTTAGCAATTGAAAATTTGAGTATATACTATATTTCGACCAATATTCAATATTGAAGTTTCAATATTGTTCAAAATTTTTATATCGAATGAAAACCCCGATTGTTGGACTCATAAATAGGTTGGAGAGTTGATTGAATCCTCCATATATTGATATATATATCATATAATATTGTATGAGATACCCTCTACCAAATATGAACTAAAACGTGAGAAGATCATCCTTTCAATTTTTTCCATTGTCAAATATCTTTTTTTTTATGTTGGGTTTCAACGACGCACTCTATTGATGGCTACGATCTATTGGCATCAGTGGATGATGAATGAGATGATGGGATGATGAGATGAAAGGTTATTTTATTAGGTGTTTTGGGTGGTGGGAAGGAGTCGGTCGTGGCCTGTTGTTAAGGAACCATCCCAGTATCAACCTCAGGATGGTTGACCATGGCGGGAATCGAACCCCGGTCTCCCGAATGACGGTTCAGTGTGTTACCACTCGGCCAAGCGTTTTGGTTAGTCAAATATCAACATATTTTCCTTAGAGATCCTCCGTGGGGAAGAATGGTGGTAGAAATATGGTAACCGTTGGATTTACAAATTTATATCTACTCGGTTAGTCAACTTGAGTCACTACAGACCCTCATCTTACAATCAGGGTAGCAAAGTAAGAATTGCAATAGATGATGTAACAATGGAAAAAATCTAGATTTAAAAAAAATTACCAGTGTAATTTGGCGGGTACCCAGATTCAAATTTGTTATCCGAAGGCATCACAAATCAATATATCATCAACACTTTTGTACTCTTCGTACTTATATAATCCAAGCTAGCACTTGGTTTCATAAATGATTCCTTTACTCATTTATGTGTGTGTCTGTGTATATATGGAAGGGGGGGGGGGGGGGGGGGGGGGTCTCTCAGCTTTACAAGATAGATTATACATATTCAATATAATAATACTCTAGCGTAATTCTTCTAAACGTTTGTCATAAACTAATCATTAATTATTACGTCAACTACACATTAATACGGGTACCACTGGAAGACATTTAACGTCACGCCACAGTTAACGTTTAGTTCCGAGCTTATTTAGTGTTCTTTCCACGATCAAACTAACATTACGCCAGCTATACTTGACCCACAAGCACGATGAAACCATTCGTTCACCTTTTTAGTCCTGAAACAATAGAAAAAACGTTGTCAGACGTCAGAAGCAAAAGACAAAATTGAAACATATTTTACCTTTTTAATTTTTATACTTTTAAATAACATAATAATAATATAATTGATTATATTTCACACCACTTGAAGTGTTTGTAGTATCTGTGTATTTCATCTATTACGATGATGTTTTATACAATCTATATAGGCCTACACTCTCAAATGTAAAATTAACATTTTCCTATTATTAATTTCTATAAATACATATATGTTGGCCTATAGAATAAAATATCCATTCGACTGATGTTATAGTTATTCAATGAGCTAGTTAGAAACATTAAGCTGGTCTATATATTCGCTATAAGTAGTATAAAATGAACCCAAACCGAAGATATTTTGTGTAAGCGGGATATGATGTTTTTTCTTTCATAGTTATATAGTAATACATACATAGTACATACACTCACCCTTATGTATAAAGATGTCTTGTTAGGGGTACAAGAAATGTTCGATATAAGATATAACATTATGTTTGATATAAGCCCCAAATAAATTATTATGAACTAAATAAATTAGCAGTGTGACCACTGGTCACGTATTTGAGAAAGAATCACGCATCTACAGTTCTTTCAGTATTTTATTCAAGAGTGTATAACAATTGAACTAGCATAACTAATTAATTGTATATCAATTTGACAATTTACATTTTCCCTAAGAACATGTCTTGACTTGAGAAATATGTAGGGAATATGTAGGCATATGCAACTTGATTAAATCATTGTGACAACGATGTAAACAATGACAGATTTTGAGGGTGGTAAGATCGCCTCTATGGTGCCCCGTTCGAACGATCCTAAAATCGAACGATTTATCCCCAGCCTTAACAGGAGAACAATGATTTCCCATCTACTTCAAATGTTAATATAAATTCGAAAAAACAAATTAATAAAATGAAAAAGTGACAATTTGAAGATGTTCTCACCTCACACTCGACCGGTGCGTGTTTTTCCTCGAGAGCAAGGCTGTGGTCGCATCGTCCGGTTCCAGACTTCCCGCGCGCGATGTGCCAGTCCATTGACCGGCCATGTCCAACAGGCAGTTAAAAAACGAGGCCTTCTGTCCAAAGAATACACAACTCCAACCCGTTACATTTCAATGCTACGTCTTACTATCCTTGCTATCGCACATTGGATTTTGAATGAACAGTTCCAAAAATATACTGTAAGAATTGTTGAGCTGGTTTTCTGTGTTTCTGTATTTATAAAATTGAAAATGGATGCCCACTGATCTTTCACAAGCAGAAAGAAGGACACTGTCCAACAAAAAACACTACTACAGAACACTTTAAGTAAATAAAAGCTGTGAGTATTTATTAGATCAGACACAAAATTAGTCCACAAAGATAAGTTCACAAAATCCAATACTAATTAATCCCTGACAGCAAGGACAGTAATAGTACATAATTTTCAACAGTTTCTTCTCTAAAATATACAATAAATAGTTATATTAATAAAATACAAAATAACATCATTGTAAATTAGACATTTTAATAAATAATAAATAATACTAGACCATTGAAATACTATGCTAATCTTTCCGCTAATACCAAGTTCCTTCTCTAAAAGGACATTATTTTAACATTACTAGGCCTAATTCTAACCTTAACATAGTTGACAGCTGGAAATAAGAAGTTTGTCGAAAGGATAGAACACAAGACGATGAAGTAACATTAAATATATTACAATATCCAATCCAATCGTAAGGAAACCATCAAGGCACGAAAGATGTACAGTTAATGGTTTTCTAGAATTGGTATCAACTAGTAATTATTACTAATTACGTAGTTTGATCGTGCAAATGTGCAGTCGTGCCCATCATAAGCTTGTACTTTCACCAAAATACACACCGAGATTGAAATAAGCTATAGTGAGAAATGCATGCAAATGGAAACGAAACAATATCTCAAATTTTAATTATGTTTGACTATAAAATTATAATTTTTTATGATGACCTACACTGTATAATAGTTGTAGGAGGTGCTTACATATTGCAAGCAAAACTGAATTTGGTTTTGTTAAAAAAATTCATGAGTTGCTTGAAACTATCATGAACATTTTAAAAACTTTGTGTTTTATTGAACATTTAGAATTTTTCATTGTCGATCAACAAAAAAGTTTTCAAAATGATGTAATTGCTTTGATTACCGGTACTGGTACCGATAAATAGCACTTACTCTTAGAACAAACAATGCAAGAACTATTATTTCATCAAAATAACCTCACAAATTTTAAATTTTGATTATTATTCACTAAAAGAGAGGATCAAGGAGGTTAATATTGTGAATCAATTTGAAATGTATTCTAACACAGCATAAGTATACTGTAGTTAGAGGTTGACTAACATTAGAAATAGGCCTATATTCCAGGCTAATGATGAATATCAGTTGAGATACTGTTGAAAAGAAGAGTATTAAAGATGATGGCTAATACAGAAATAGAAAGTGGTAAAAATAATAAGGTACATTATCAACAGCAGAAACCATAAGGAGAAGTAGCATCTTACAAAAATTGTAATAACACACTCAAAAAATGAAAAATCGCAAATTGCAAAAAACCCATACGTGGCCATTTACAGTCAAAGCAACTATAAGATGGTGGTTGCCAATTTGACTCTCAATATTCAACAATTTGATCAACTAACAATAATTTACCAACAACAAATTGATTGAAGCAGAGCAAAAGCACGTAACTACACGATATACGACTGAAAATGACATATATTTTTGTGAAAGAACAACAAAGAAATTCTCTATACGTTTGTATCAAGTATGTCATTCTTGTGAATTGTCATTCTTTTGGTTCATCAAAGTTGTTGAAAATCATTGCCCAGTTCACTGAGAATTTATGAAACTATTTAAGAAATAATTTCACCAATTCTAAATTATGAAATGGTTGAAATAATTGATTGGTCTTCAGTAGCTATTATGTAGGAAAAAATATGTTAGCAAAGATGTAGAAATACAATACGTGACAAAACTGTTTGATTGATCAATGAAAATGTTTTCGAATCAACTACTTATTGTACGTAATGAATGAGAGTGAAAAAGAATTATAGAAAGTTAGATCTAGATATAAGAATACTACCGCCTCATTGGGGGGACTATGACCACCAAATCCCTGAAAGGAAAGACACTGCGTTATTGGATCTCTATTTAACAAGGCTGACTAAATTGGAAGAGGAAAACTAATACCTAATATCAAACCTCAATTTGACACTAATGATGGTTGGCACAGTGCAAAAGTGACATATTTGGGGCATGGTATATTCAATTATTTTTTGCACAAAGTTGAAGAATACTTTCCAATATGAGTTATGCTTAAAACAATTTTCCTCCAGGATGGAGAAAAAAAATACAAAATTTTAGGGCATACATTCACCATTCAAACGTAATAGTGATGTATTTGCATGAACTAGGCTATATATGAATTATTGCTACTGTATATCAAGTTAAAGTACAACAAATTTAAAATTTGGCTTGTATTTTGTAGTACACAATTTGAGTTTGTTATTGGACCAGACTGGTACTGCACTGCATACAAAGATATTAATAATTCACCACTGTGCTGGCTATGGTATGGGTAATTAAATGAAACTTGAACAATATTCAAAGTATACTTCCACTCAGAGTGTAGAACACAGTGATAGAAAAGTCAGTATCGTAAATTAAAATCTGGTTGAATCGAAAAACATGTGCTATATTATTATTAGCATGTACTACTAGGCTATCAAAAGTAGAGAACATGGAACAATTTGAGAAATTCATTTTTAAACTGACTGAGAGAGAATCCCAAAAAGATTGGGTATCAAACTATCAATACTTACTTGATTCATCATTACTTTGTCAATTCATTTTTATATTCATATTTCATATTTTGTAATTCTATAAAATATATGAATATAAATAAATATAAATTGAGAAAATTTGGTGAATCTTTTTGGTATAAAAACTGTTCTACATGTAATAAAATTGTTTTTTACTGTACTACATAATCCTTGATAAAACAGAAATTTTACAACTAGATTATCTAACATGGTGCCTCTTGAAAATGTTCAATTGAGGTGATTTCAGTACTTAGCCTAATTTATAAGGTACTAACTACGCTTAAGGCTAGTTCTACGTTTTTATTAGTTACATGGGACTAGGGACTAATTTTAGAACACGTTGAAATATATGACGCGCACGAATCATATTATACACATTCTGACAAATTAATTTCAATAACAGTGGTTAGACATACACATTGGGAAACCTAATCCAAAAACAAGGTGAAAGAAATTAAATAATTCTACATAATTTTAAATATACATTCTATAGGCCTACTAGTTATTTTAGTTTAATTTTCAATATGTCAAATTAAACCTATAATAATTATTCTGTATTTAAAAATGTATATGTAAGTTATTTATGCAGTATAAGGTTTTGGTTACAGTTATGCTGTTGCTAGTTTTTACTTCCTAGTGCTTTGTTTAGTTTGTTTAAATCAGCCTTGTTAAAGTTAGAACAACACAAACAAACACATACATACGATATACACTCACACAGGCGACTAGTACGCTGAGCTATAAAGCCACATTAAGAGACGGCTCAACATAGAAAAGGAAGTGCAGGGGGGGGGGGGGGGGGGGCAATTTGAAAACTGGAAAAGTATTAGTGCAAATAGTGTGTGGATGGTTGACATTAGAAATAGAAATAGTTGACATTATAGGACATTTTGGGATTACAACAATTTACCAAAACTGAAATTTGATTCTTGCTCTTTTGTATTATAGGTCTACAGGCTTTGTAGCAATAACATTTCTGTATTATCTTGGTATTACTTTTGCCTGTATTGGTTTTTTCGACACATCGTGTTTGTGTATGATCCAAATTAATATTTACGCTCCACTAGACTCATCCTATGTTTATGACCAAACTACCGGTACAAGAAGGAATTGATGTTAAAAGCCAAAATTCCGATAATGCATCAACGGTCGATGAGGTGGTACAACTAATGCAATCTGTGACGTTCCCTCATAGAAATAATGCTGAAGATAGACATATTTAAACGAAAGTTATTTGTTTCTTCTCATTTAAACAACGAATACTAGATATTATTTGACAAATAGAGGTAGGAGAGGTAGGGGAGGACTCTTTTCTATGCTGGCTTCTAAGTCTACACATATATAACGACAACAAACACACATAATGTTTTATCATTGGCAACAACTCAAGATTGTTGATTATTATTGAGTAAGGAATCAAGAATTGGTATTTAAAAGTAGGCCCAATCTCAATTATAAACAGATTTGTTTAGAGAAGACAAATTGTTTTGATTCCAAAAAGATAAAATTCAGAACTACGAAGGAATAAATATAGTACCTCAAGAATATTCCTTACTGAATAATAACTATGTTTAATTTATATCAGTTATATAATATATATGTTAATATTCATGACTGTTTAGTATTTAAATTGAAATTCTCAGATTCATTTTCAAACTACTGAATATCCAAAGTTATATAAAAATTGGAATTAATTTCTAATTTTGTATCAAATAATTATTATATGGAAATTTGAAGCACTTGTGAGGTGATAATTAGAAATGATTGAAATTTATTGGATTGATTCCAGTAGGTTAATGCCAGGTAGTTAGTTGTCTGGATATTATGCATTTGAAAATGAATTGAAAATCTTTGTGTGACATCAAGATGATGCATGTAGGTTACTATATTAAAATAGTATATCAACTTTAAAGGACAGTTTACAAGACAAGTATGAAAGAATAATTTAACACCTTGACTATCTTCTATAAGTTACTAATTGAATATTTAGTTCATCATCTATATTTCTAAATTCGGAAAAATATAAATTAAAATTGGTGTAAGATCACTAGGTGAAGATTAAAGTACACATTTATTCAAACTGCATAATTATCTTGGATTTAATGTGGGTGTCATCCATTTTAGACTTGAAGTATATCTCATCATGTTTAAAAATTAAATTCATTATGCTTATTTATTTGATCAATCAATTATATAACCATGATGACTTAGCAAATTAGGGTTAGTGACTAAAGTTGAATTAAAATACTTATTTAGTCTATTTACTATTTAGGTTTTATTTGAAGGTGGTATGGCTTACCTACGGTATATGCCAAGTTTTATATTAAAAATTCAAAAAAGGTATGTATGAAACATTTGATCCTATGTAGAATAAAATGTAATATTTTCCACGGAATTAGAGCACATAGGCCTATGCTATAACATGTAAGGAAATCTAAACATAAAGTACATACACCATTCATAATTGGACTAAAATTCAAAGAAACTGGCACATGGAAAATTCTTTGCGATATTTACTGCTATATCAATTCGAGTATAACATTAGTTACATTATAGATGATGTACATACAGAATATAAGGAAGATTTTATTAAGAGACAGTTATATCCCAAAAACGTTGAAGTAGAGTCCAACATGAATAGTGTCTAACAAAGAATATAATATAATAATGATGGAAGTTTTCACTTACCGGCATTCCAGCAGATTCTATCTGTCCGAACTTCGTGGTCCGCCAACTTTCTAGTATAAGAAGGCCACCGTATATTTTTCCTACGGTTAACTTATCCTTGTTTAATTCTGGAAAAGTTATTTTCAATATTACGATTAGTCGATTATATAATGTTGACATCAAAAGTGACAGATACCAACTCAATGGTTAACTTGTGTAGGAACTCTAATCAACTTTACAAATGTAAGTAGCAATAGAAAAGATAAGGAGAATTACCGGTATACTGTAACATATTCCCAATTTTAGACATATACACCTACTTAAGAGACTAATCTATAGCTACTTGTGATGACATTGCTGACATTCAAAGGGCTAGATCAGTAAGTAATTATGTACAATTAGAAGCTATTAATGATGGCTTATGCATCACCCTTAGGCCATATCCATTACTTTATTGAAAACTTTGGAAATTAGACCTATAATTTTACATTTTTTCAATTATGAGTTAGTGTATTATAAAACATAATAGAGAAATAGGCCTATGTGAACACGTAATTCATTCAAAAAAATACAAAAATACAAAATATCACAAGGAATGAAAATCAAATAACAACAGAAAATGGAAAAACCCCCCAGAAAATAACACAGAGTAGGCCTATAATAGTTATATAATATTAGCCTAAATAATATATGATGATAATATATAATAGCCTGGTTGGCTTTCACTTTGAATTTTCTTGACATCCGACAAAATTTCTGACCGAAATTCCGTTTCGGGCCAAACTTGATCTGGAACGCCACCGATACAAGATGGTGCTTTTTGGTCCGAAATCGTTTTGAGTAAGTTGGTTCAATTTCAAAACAAACGGTTGAAACTATTTTCATGAACTGTCAACTGACATCCACGTCATGGCGTTCCAGATATTCCAAAAGGTACTGGATTTGACAACCAATCACTGCACCATCACTGCTAAAAAGCTAATTCTGAAAGTTTAATTCTTTGGATTCAAAGAAGAAAAGTTTGTAAATCAAAAAATGCATTGTGATGTTAAATCGTAGTGGCAACCGGTGTCTGAATTTCGATTCGAAATCGTTTTGCATGAAAAAGAAAAATAATCAGAGTGGGAACTACGCTTCAAGGTCAATAACATGATAAACAAAAGACAAACACTCGACATGGATACAGCACGCTGAGGGAAAAAAGTTCCCGCCAGGGTATTTCACAAATTGTAAATGATGATGAAACGTTAGCAGTGCAAGATAGGAAATTAATAAACACGCCATCAGGTGAAGACAATAATTGTACTTAAAACGAGCGAGCTAAATTTTGTCAAGACAGATGTGGAAAGATTATTTGTTCGCCGTAGTAAAACTAGATATTTCCAACAATTTATTTCATCTCACCACAAATCAAAACATACAAATAAGTGAAATGATCTGAGTGTTTGTAATGGAACGACAGTATTTTATAAGATACTTCTCTGAACGTCATGAAGCCGTTTTGACTACAATATGTTCAAACAGAAAGACACTGCGATAGTTTATTCATTATGTTGAAGCTGAAAATGTTAACCTGCAGGTGGATCCCCTTTAACATTTTAACTGTGTGATTTCCAACTGGAGTGACGGTGGAAGCATAGCAAGAATTTTGATAGGTAAATAAATGCTACTCTTTTTTAGTCCACGAAATTTTCACCTAGAAGCTGGTCTTGATGTCCACGAACATCCAGGTTTTGAAATAGAAAAAAAAATTGTCGAACGTAGAGCAATAAATTCAATCGTACATTTTATCCTTGGCTGTTACCAAGAATATATGTTGGACAAAGAACAAGATAAGCCATACTAGGAAGTCAAAGAAGCTGTGAAGTATGTTAAACGGAGAGGAATATTTGAAGAACGCGACCAATATTACCTTCTTTCTTTGGCACAAGGAGGTCCAAGATTTTCTTAGCCTGAAGCGGCCAGATCTTTGTTACGGTTTCCCGCAGTTCCGAGTCTGCTCGATCCATTTCTTCGGCTAATCAAAATTATACAAAGATTAGTACAAAGTTTATTATCAAGTTATTATTTCAGTTTGAATAAGTTTCAAGGTTCATTATTTAATTTATATATTATTACATATGCATACAAAGTTTCAAGTCGATTCATTACTTTTTGTGACCTGTATATCGAGCCCAAAAATCGAACAAACATAGAATATGTCCCATTTTTTTTTTTATCTTCTAAGGGCGCAATATGAAATGGAAGGCTTTTCTACACTCTTCTAATTGACAGATTTTATTCATACACTTTTATTTTATGCAATAAAGTGACGTGGTTATTAACGTACGTGGTCTGACTTTGATACTGAGATTCTCCCTGATAAGAGCAAACAGCGTCGTGGTGAAGTTGACTTTCCCGTCTTCGTCTATCGGCATGTTCATCCGTATAAGTTTCTTGTACGCGAGACGGTTCGGACACTTGTTGCCAAACCCCAGCGGCGGGTCCATGTTCTTCAGCATGTCGTACATCTCGGTGTAGTGAATCTTACCCCTGGATGAACATCACATTTTTTACAAGATTGTTTGTGATAATTGTTTGAAAATACTTGAAATCTCACTTGAAATGTATGAATATCAAATGCACTAAATGGAATTGGTTGGGATCAGAAATATTGGAAAAACTCTCTCCACCAACTATATTTATGCACAAGAGTTCAGTGCAAACTATACCTATTTTATAACTGTTTTTCAACTTGAATAGCACATACAACTGAGATTTGCCACTGCAGGAAGAATGAATTTCTTCACTGATTTGCGGTAAAACTGTCATATTTTCAATTGGTGCTTGAAATTATTTATGATCTATTCAAGTTTGGGAATTTCAATACGTACATTCTTTAGCTAGCACCAATCATTGTGAGCCGTGTGCTAGAAGGCATCTAAATCACAACTTAAAAAAAATAAAGGTAACAAATATTTTTGTATGTCCGATATAATGACATTCCCAAATTTCAATCAATCATTATAATTTCACGCACCAATTATAAATAATTATGACATTTTCACCAATTATTGAAAGAATTATCTCTACCCACAGTGGCATATGTCAGTGTTGTGGTGTTGATAGCCTTTCAATGATGCATTTAATAATGCACAATGGAAAGGTGGGAAAGAGGAACCGGCACAATTAGTGCTCACTGCTAATACGCTTGCTTCATGTGACCCGGAAGGTGAGGGTAGATCAAGTTTATAGGTTTGATCTCTGCCACCATCTCTCTTTTCAGGTTGTCTGGTTTCCCTCAGTTGATTAGGCAATCAATGCTACAATATAGGCCACGACCACTTCCATTCCACCCTTTCCAATATCTTCAAAACCTTCAATTCATCATCCCATCATCTCATTAATCATTCACCCGATGCCAATAGGTCTCAGTAATAATTACTGTACATCGTTAAACCCAATGTAAATGAAAGGCAAGAGGGGATTGATTTTTGAACGTCCACTTACATAGTTTCTTGTGGTTTCCACCCTTCTCATTATCTAAGAAACCTTCATTTCATCATCCCATCATCTCATTATTCATTCGCCCAATCTCAATAGAACTTAGTTATCATTGCATTGCGTCGGTTAACCCAATATAAATGAAAGGAAAGAGGGAATTGATTTTTCAAGGTCAACTTACGTAGCATTTGGATCGTACTCTGCCCATATTCTGACAAACTCATCCAAGTGGTGGGCACCCAAAATGGATGAGTCTCGTGTTAAATAGTCAAAGTTGTCCATGATGACGGCAACGAACAAGTTGAGCATCTGCAATTCAACGACAACACCCTTTAGACATTTAAAAAGCAATGTAAAACTGATGAAATCCCACTGCAATATGGCAATAAATATTTATTGAAGTAGAAGGAGGCAAACATATGCGAGACTTTATCAATGAGCAATATCAATGTATCAATACGAAAGTTAAAATGATTCTAAATATGATCAAAAGACGAAAAATAAGTTATGACTTATTTCATACACGTCATTACGGTACATGTTTTCGTACCTTCATTCTTGAATATAATCAACCATGGTTATGAAAGATAATATAGAAATGAGAAAAATAAATCCACTACCAAATAGTCGTTATTGTTTCTCTAACCAAAAAACCAAATTTAAATGATCACATTTATAATAAGAATTAATTTCTAAAAAATATATAAAATATAAAGAATTTATAAAAAAAGTGAGAAATAACATTATATATTTAATGAAAAATGCGATGAAAATGAATTTCAAATGAATGATCATCATTACAACCGATTGTATTCTAATATACATGTTGACTATATATTAATCGACTCACCAGAAATGAGCAGAAGAAAATGAACGAGACGAAATAAGCGTAGGCAACGTTCGAGCCGCAATCGTTGACTTCTTTCTTGGCAAGCGGATCGCACGGACGCTCTTTGATGCACGAAAGCATGATCGACGGCCATGCTTCGCCCGTCGCGCACCTACAATGTCAACGGCAGGATAAAATTAATAACATTCCAACTAGAGGTTGAATAATCACAATAAAAAAATATACTTTCCCCTTTTTTATTTCTTAACATCATCACTTCAATGAATGACATCTAAGCTACAACTTCTATGCAAAGGTTAATTTGTCAGCTAAAACAATTATTTTTGTATAGTAACTAATTAACTACACCTCCACTGTGAGGATTGTACAAAATGTGAATCTCATTCCATAGACAGCTTAATTTCTTCACTAAAGGATTATTATTCATTACTATAAGTTTACACATGAAAGTACGTTTCTTCATCTACTCGAGATATAAATAGAAAATAATATCATTTTACTATCAAATCTCACTAGGAATAATTCTATTGGGATAGGAATGTATATATTCCATCAAATACATTTGTGTTTAGTGGTCACTATGGTTTCATAAGCTAATCGTTATGGCCAAATACTTCAATTACCATACACTCTATCTAGAAATCTACAAATTATAATTGCACTGGTAATTTTATTTGAAAATGTACTGTAGCCCTCTATAGAAACAGCGATGAATAATATAAAACTTCTACAAAAATAGTAAATACCGGTACATCCAGTAGGGTATTTGTTCTAGACTAATAATAATGATGAATGATAATTAATAAATGAATTTAGAAGCAGAAATGAATGATTGTCTCATTAACACGTGTCTATACAACCTTTGATAGAAGGTTCCTATGCATGGAAATATTACACCAACGGAAGTTATTGAACTAATGTTATCATATTATAGTTGGACATGTAAATATGAGTATAGTTAAGTTTTATTACCATGCTTCCAACTGTAACTAAATATTTACTTGTTTTGTACACTTACAAAGAATAACTCGCAGGGTGTTACTACATACCATACTTAGATAAGGGGTTTACAATAAAAGCATACTAAACATCATCAATTGTAAGAGAGAGAAAGAAGGGGGATAAAGAAGAGTGTGTGTATGAGTGTGTGTGTGATGGAAAGAGACATACACACCAATAACTAGAAGCAAAGTGGGGTACATCGAATCTAACTAGGACATCTGGATAATGGAGGGATAGCCGAGAGTCAAATCAGCCAGCATTGCAATGATTTTTATGTGCTATTATTTATATGTAGTCAGACTGAGATTATATATTGTAAAATTACCAAATTGGAAATTTAAAATTTTCAAGGCATTTAAAATATCTCTTATGTATCTTATGGTATTGATATGGTATACAGTTTTCAAGATTAGTTTTAGATTCTTCTTACTTAGATTTTATAACATGTCCAAAATGTGGTATAAGGGCAATAGCATAGACCGTTTAAGGGTAACTGAAATTTTATTGACAATTATTTAAAAACATCTGGTGATTTAATTGAAATTTGGTTGGAAAATTGTTATCATTATTCTGAAGAAAATCACATAAAATCGTTATTACTATTAGGCTCAACATTTTTATGGTACATATTTTTACTGTCTGTAAAAATAGATTGATGGACAAAACACGTCTAGGAATATGAAAATATTTGAAAAGGTGATTACATTTTGCTGGCTATTTCGATGCAAGATCCCACATTATTGTGTATGTTACACAGTACGTACGTACGTAATACGGTAATACGTTCTGGTTGTTTGTGCGCATTGCTGTTTACTCACCCGTACTCCTCGGTGTGATTGGTGTATATATGTTGTTGTTGTTGTTGTTAACGAGTTGTAGTCATGACCATTAACTGTTATCAAGCATTCTGGTCGATATTTAGATTTATATAATGTATTATTTATCGGTAAAACAAAAATAAATACTCAATGTGAGATCTACTTGAATAATTATATTGATATTTGAGTTAACAACAACTTTCAGTCACATCTCAATCACGTATTGGTGTTGAAAAAGTAAAAAACAATAATTGATTATCCTAAAACAATTGATCCCACAAATGAGATGATATTGAATTCAATTGTTGCTTATGATTATAATAGGTAAATGTTATTCTTAAACTGACAGAAAGGAATTAATCTGTAATATAGTTTTTTCAATTTAATATTCACATCAAATAAAGTAAAAAGTGGTCTATTGATCACTTATTCAACATTTCCAAGTCTTGCAGTGATATGGGAAGTTGATATACAATTAAAAATAACTTCCTATTTCTGTTTTTAAATTACATTTTTATGACCATAAATTATATCCTACCTAGTTACACTCAACGAAATTCACAAATTTGCACAAGGATGAAAAAACCAGAATGCGTGATGTAAGAAAAGCAGAATTAAAAGGTAAATCATGGTTAGTCAACTTGCCTGAATAGTAGCATAAGACCTTGGACGAAACTTCGGAAGTTGTTGTGTCGCGTTATAGCTCCTTCTGGGTCCAACGCAATGTTACCAAATACCTACGGTGACGACGACGTGTACAATTAGTCAATCCGAGCTACAGTGCTACCAATACGGCTAGCCTACCGGTTACCAACTTTACGTTATCACTACTTGGAGGTAGGGTTGGCGATCCTGTATTTACGGTAGATATCATCTAATGACAATCTCTATACATATAACATAGATAAGACATGTATAATCAACAACCGACACATAGACAAACATGTACACTGGTTCATTACTCTAGCAACAATCCAACTAGAGCTAATTCCAATGATTTATATAATGCATTGTCAGCTAGCATGCCAACACTACGCATGACTTACACTCGGAACTAATCGATATGGAAAAGAAAACGGTTGGAGTCGGAACATAGAGAAATACTTTGCAGGGCGAGATATGAGGTTTGATAAAAAGACAGTATTGTTAGGGATAAACATATAAATTGAAAACTAAAATAATAGAAGAGATTGATACTATCTCGTGGTTTTGACATTTGTTTCAGTTTTCAATTTGTTTAGATAGCAGGATTGTAATGATGATGACGTCTATTCATGAACACATAAATCTACGTTGCATTACACATGTTGTTGTAGTGACTTACTTGTATGATGTGTATTATTCTAAACTCTAATATCTAATGTACCTCGTGTATTGGTGCTACGATTATAGTTGGTGTTTGCCATAAGAGATTATTACGCTATTTGCGAGAGAAAATGACAAGGCAGGGACTACATTGTTCAAAGATATGAGTAGAGTTTTATATTTGAACTCTGCTTGTGGTTGACTAGAAAAATATGAACACGATAACAAAGATCAAATGAGTACCGGCTTCATTCTATGGTACCTGTAATTGACGTATGAACATAAATTATGATCAATGTTGAATTATCTCACCCCCTTCATTGACTACAATAATGTTACGTTGAAAGTTGAATCTTTGTTATATCATTTTCACAAAATACGTTAAATACCTAACCGTCTTGTGGCAACGTCACCAACTATAACACATGATAGCTAGCTAAAAAGCACGGCCACAGTCTCGCATATTATAATGAAATAAAATGAAATAACTAAGTTGCTCTAATAGTTCACTTACAGCTCAGTTGGTTGGAAATTATAAAATAATTACAAAATATCATCACTTGATATTTTTCAAAAATATTTCAAACAATAATTTCAAACAATAATATTCTGTTGGCCTTATTAAAACAGAAGAATATAATAATTACCGATAACATTTTCATCATGATATAATCAATGAATTTTATTTTACTATAAATTATTATGATCAATTATAAATAATATAATAGCAAGAATGTGAACACTGTACTATATATAGCTAGGCTAAGTATGCGAATGAAACTAATGATGTGTTCTAAATTCTGTAAAATGCTAGGATTGGAAGTGAGGTTGGATTAGTCCCGAGGTTGTCATTGGCCGGGATCGTCCGCTTCGTTCCCGGTCACTCACCGGAAGAGCAGTAAAACGGCACCGAAGAAAGTCTGAAAGTTGTTATGACGATTGAGAGCAGAATCAGGGTCAAACTTGATGTTTCCGAATACCTTGAAACCGACCGCAAAGGAATGATTTTCGCAAAACAATGATTAATAATGAAAGTAGCATTTTCAACGTATTTTTTCTTATATTGAAATGAAATTATAAATGATACTTGAGTACGCTCATTTTTCCTGTGAGCAGTGGTAGTCACTACCATACAAGTTCATCACCAATCAAATTGAATGGTATTGCTACTAGAACCGAGTTATCGCACAATGTAATTCAACAATATTAAATCAACATAGGCCTAAGGTATAATCAAGTATCCATATTACGTATGGGCTATACACTAGTGATGGCATCGATTAATGAAGAATCGATTCAGAATCAATTCTAATGTAAAACGATTCTCAAATCGAAAAATCATTTTTTTGTTTGGAATTTTAAATTTTTTTGGTCAATGCTGTACTTCTTCATGTTGCAATACGTGCTCATTTCGTTGTATATATCATTTTGTATTGTTGAGATTTTACTGGACACAAGCTATCCCTTCGGTTAAATCTGACAGCCGAACGTTGACGGAAATACCCGAATGGTACGGTTCAGTTCAAAGAAGTCTCTGGCAGCTATTTTTCATGTAAAATGCCACGGGAAGGTTGAAAAAAAAAGTTTAAAATACGTACACAACTTTTTTGGAGAATGAACTTGTTTTTTTCAAAATCGATTTTTAATCAATTCTGGAACTCAGAGAATTGATGTCATCACTAATAATATATATAGGCCTATATATATAATTATATATAATATATATACATAGATAGATATATAGGCTATATAGATGGACCTATATTACAGAAATATGCTATTCACACCATACAGAGGCTGAAACCATATTTTATTAGAAAACTCGTTTTTTATAGTGTTTGTGAAAATCTGAAAACGGCTTGAAAATCGTTCAATTTGGTATTAATATTTGAAATATTTAATCAGTTTCAATTAGAAATCACTTAAATTTCTGAATGATTTTACATTTCTGATCAAATAGAGAAATTCTTTTTGCAGCAGGGATGTATATAATCATGGACTTATAAATACTCCCAGTATTATAAGTCCATGATATAGTAACTTATAGATTGCATTATGGTCAAACTGCTCACAGGATTAGTAAGTCTCACTTGAATATTCGGCACTAGAAGCCAAGAAATAAATGAAATCAAGTTGGCAGCGTCTTGGGGTCTCCACTGTTGTCTATGATGACAAACCATCTGGTATCTATACTAATTCTATAGCTAAATTAGTAAACATTCAGGCTAATACAATACAATTATTTCAATTATTTTTCAGATACTTCTTTTGCTTCATACATAGTCTCTTGATTTGAAGGTTAGTGTGATACAAAGTAGTTACATGACCATCCACAATGAAATATAATTTTGTATTTTTTGTATTTGTATTTGTATTTATTGCCGTTTCTTATTAAAGAACAATATTAAAATTGTATAAACATTGTCAGGATAAACAATTGAAGGTGATGAAGATGATGAAGATGTAAGATGTCCAATTGACAATCGTTGAAATTATTGTTAGCCACCTTCTTTAATTTAATTTTGTTTTGTAAACTTCAAACGAATAGACTGTGTAGGTAGGTATAGACAAGTACGGTACGTAGAAATGTCTAATATATTCTATTAAATGTCATAAGAAAACAGTAGATACATTTCATATTCAATATGAAAAAAAGCTATGTGATTACATTGATAATTATTTTTATCTGTAACTTTTCTACATTTACATAATATGTTAATAAATTGAATTTAGTTGTAATGAGAAATATTAGGTGTGTAGTTTATCAAATTTTAAACCAGCATAGCTTCAATTTCATAATGAACATGTTACGATAATTAAATTGCATTGACTATTGTTAGAGCACAGATTATTTTTTGTTTCAGGTTGATACAATTTTGTTGAGAAAAATTTGAGTTTGTATTTTATATTTTTTATTGAAATCATGAAACAGAAACTTTCATTTGGTGGTTTACTGTCAAAATACTCAATTCTCATAGTTAGGACCTATTATTTATTTTAAATTATTTCATGATTGGACTGTTAGTACCGTAGTCTTGCAGCTGGCTACTAACAAATCGTGACAAAGTTGACACTTTTTCTGAATTTCTCTACTATTAATCGAAAGCTCGAAAAAAAAAAAAAACTACAGCAATATCTGTGATGCTTCTGAGGAAAAATAATTGGCTCTTCGTTACCATTTTTCTCCACATATAATGAATACATTTATGGAAATGTTATGATTGAATAAATCAAGTTTTTGGTGCAGTTTTAAATTAGTATTGGATTTTCCATATAATCTTGGCTCTTTAACGAATACTAACTATTCTATACAATAACTGAAACAATGGCATGCAGTCGACAACAATATCTAAGAGAGAGAAAATGTCTAGTTATTATCTCAAATTATTATTCAACTAATCTAAAACGATTACTATTAGAATTTCAAACTAGTACTTGAATTATTTTTTAAAAATAATTTACTCTATTTTAATGATCACTTTCTACACTAGTGAACTATTTCTTTCTGACATGAAATTCATGAATGTCTACACCTTAACCACAACAAGAGTCTTGCTTGGATTTATCTACTTTAAATCAAATATTTAATATCTATTATAGTAACCATGGAAACAATTTTCAACGATCATTGGTAAATAGGTATTTGAATTTGAATTCAAAACATCAAGAGTTATGCAGTTGATCTATTTGATGTTCATCAGATGCGAATACGTTAAGCTGGGCAGTAGGCCTATATTAATCTACATAATTTGAGTCTGGATTTTATTTTCATGTTATGCGATTATCCAAAATTAATAAAATCTTGATTGTGACAGTCAATTGCATCACTAAATAAACTGAACAAGTAGGCCTTGTGTTTCTCATGAAGATAAAGAATGAAAATGTTCATAAAGTGTTATTAAAATCTGTCCATTTTTGGAATATGAAATATCGAACTTTTTTATCTTTCATTTATGACTGCTTTTAAATCAAAGATGCTTCATTACCTGCATTCCGATGATTGCGTAGATGAAGAACAGCATCGCGATCAGCAGACAAACGTACGGTAGCGCCTGCGTGACAAAAGCACGGGAAACATTAATTAAATCCGCAATTGTTGAGCCCAGATATTGGCACTAACATTCAAACTACATTATAATCTACATTATGAAGCATCAAACTGTACAGAAGGTAAAATCATGCAACCAACAGATTGCATTTTTTTGTTATCATTGTTAGGTTTAATACAATAACTATTGAAACTAAGACTCAACAATGCTAGGCCTGTTATTTGTCCATTCTGATTAGGTATTAAGTAACGTAGGGCTATATCAAAGAGAAACAATCATTTCTCAATATCAGTTCAACTGTTGAAAGTGTTTCACATTTTGAATAACTGTTCCATTATTAAGTAGACCTGATACGTATTACCTAATTCAGAATATCAGACACGAGTCATTTCTTAATGGGCAAATTATTCTATTACTGAATAGAATTACGATGTGCTGTGTGGATCTATAATTCTATATCCACAATACACACTAATCGCAGGGATAAATACTAAAAAGCACCAACATGCAAAAAGTCGTTTGTTGTAAGCTATAGGTATTAACTAGCGGGTGCTATGTATCTGTATGTGAGACTACTATGTTGGTATCTTGCCTAGACATGCTGGGCAAGAGTATTATTCTATGAAAACTCGTTACGGGTATTTGCGATAAGTTTTAATTATTAACATTTAAACAAACATCGACTGTTCTCTACAATAATTGTGTTTTATGTATATAATTGCTATCTATTGCACTAGATATTTATTATTAATGCATAAGACTTGTTACAACAAATCTACGAGTTGTTTACTATGATTTACAATCAAACTACTTGTTTTTGACGAATAAAAGCGTTCGGCATTTGAATAAGCAAATGTCCTAACTGTAATATTAATACATTCAGTGAGAGTATCAGTCATAGAATGTTTAATATGACTACGATACCACATTGATTGAATAATACAAACAGTCAACTATGATTACCTGAATATGACGTTAAACATCGATCGGTTTTTGATTTTGTAATCGTAACACTCGTGGATTATTGGCTTGATTAAAGATTTCGTTTCTGTCTGTTTTGTGCGTGTACCAGATGGTGATCTATCTACGATTATGTGTTTTACGTATTTTGTATGAAAGAAAACCGCTTCTCTCAAAGATTTTTTTACTCTTCACTCGATTTAAATTTGGTATACATAAATGTATGGTAGCAACTCTAATAATTATTGTATTACTTATTGTTTATCAAATATGTTTTAGCCTCATTTTTTGGATATAAAATATGACTGCAGAATTGAATTTTCGTATCAACATCACTGTGACTCTTCATGATTATCTATTTTTCATGTAAATTGCACGCACGCTCGCTCGAATTCCTTTTATACAGACATATCAGTTATTGTGCATTGCGGAATTAATTAGCAATATTATAAATGGATCATAATTCTGACTGAGTTGATATGTAAAGCTAGTTCAATGAAAAAGTGGGCATTCTGTGTAAAAACTCTGTTAAGCTTTGCAGTTTATAAAAATACTTTCTAATTTTCAATTATACTCATTCCCAAAAGCATATTAGAGCAAATTATTATTATTCTTTTGCAAAATATAAATCAGTGTTGATCCCAGCAGTGCAGTGAGACCAAATTACAGCGGCAATAAATATAGTGAATTATATGGTAGAAATTATAGTATCGCAAATGAATACTTCAAAATTAAAGTTGCACGTAAATATAATAATACGTATAGTGAAGCAAAGTAAAGTGGCATTGTAGTGTAAAGTATAGATGCGCAGAGTAGAACAGAGCAGACGTTAAATATAACGGAACATTGCGTAATATGATCCAATACGTGAATGATTTCGTTTCACTCATATTGAACAGAAAAAGCAATGTTTTTGTCCTCACGTCTTCAGAGAGATGATTTATACCATCGGTTATTATACCCCTTAGAAATTATCATCAAAATTGTATCATATCTTTGCAGACGAGAGGGCACGGGTATCGTAAGACAATTACTGGCAAGACCTGACACTATTAACTGATTGCTTTTCCGCAAACTGGAGTACGACTACTAACATTATTGCATTATGACACATATTGTTAAGACACAAAAATGTAATTACTGAATACAACTGTACACGACAATACACAATTTTCAATACAAAAATATTAGAACAATAATTATCAATTGATGAGTAAAAATTAAAAATTAAAATTATCAAAATGGAAAGAATTATTACACATTTCATAATAATTGAACTGATCAAAACATAACAATGAAAAAAAAAAAAAAAATGAGTCCAGACATGTGGAATCTCAGTTAGAAGTGCCAAGCATTTCCATGTCGTTGATACCACCATCTTGAACACATTCCAAATATATTTTTCCAATTACCTTGAATGATTGCACAAATGTCCATAGCAATATTCGTATGGTGTATCCCTGTCTCAAGAGCTTTATCAGACGAGCTGCACGAAAAAGTCTCAGGAATCCGACGCTGATGAAATTCGCCTGTTCATTATTACCAGTATTGAGTATTTTCTAGAGAAATTTAATTGATGTTACTGCACAATATTCACACTTGTAAGTGACAGAAAGAAAAGTAAACAAGGGTAGTGATAAGACGGAATCCACAACAGCGTGACACAACTTTTGGAATTAATTATAATCAGACAATTTGAATATTTGTGATTTAATGTGGAAAATGTCTACAGTATTACATACCGGTACATTCTGTAAATTTATCTTCTGACAATTATATTTTCAAATTTATTGTAGTTTATAAACTTATTTTTTTATCAAGTTTTTTCAGGACTACATATAATATTGAGGCCAATAAATAGCCTATATGGCTATATATTGGAACAATTAATTTGTTATTCCCATTATTTTATTATTCAACTTTTTGTTCAAGTCCAAAAAATATATTAGCGAAATTAAAATGTTTCTACTGACACTAATAATTCAATACGAATCTTATTGCCAAGCTGTTGTGTGGCTTGATATTTTGAATTGATATACTTTTAAATCTAGTGGAATAAAACGAAGTTTGATACCGAGTTTAAGTTACCGAGTCACTTCGGAAATCAGATAGATGTACGTTTCTGTATGGAAAATAAGCCTTGATTCCGTTGAAATCAAAACCCATGTGGAGTCAGGCCCAATGGGATACTTTCACACGGTCACAGAATGTGGTCAAAAGACATAACGCGATCCCCCCCGCCCACCCTCGAGAAACGACCTTGTGTCCATATACACTGGATATGACTCAAAAAGAACTACTGTACTAGTAATCATATTGAATCATAACAAAGACAGCCACTGACGTGGAATTATATGTAAAAATAAAAAATGTTGATTTCAAATCTTGTTAAATACAGCTGAATTATCGAAGTGGGAAATAATGACAACTTGACATTTTTTGAGAATTCACCAAGTTGATCGTCTTCTAATTGACCAATGTAGATGGGCGTGGTTATACGAAGCAAGGGAAATTTTAGATACCTTGATTGGCTATTTCCCTATTTTCCCCGCTTCACTGTCCACTTGATTGGTTTTTATATTTTGTGACATCACGAGGGCGGACGATCTACATCTGTCAATTAGTTTTACGTATTAATATTCAGAAAATATTATTGTTACTTTCTTTTTTTATGATACAAGGCTGACAGATTTTTCTTCAGCTTAATAGAACATATTTCTATGGTTGTCAATGTTGTAACTTAATATATGTTACACATACACTAGTTCAGCTGTTGCAGTCCTGATATCACATCAGTGTTGCCAAGTTGTGCAGTCAACTTTGTAACATTGATACAGTATCGGTGCGGCCAAACAAGAAGAGAGATTATTTTGCAACAGTGTCTGATAATCAGGCTACTTGTTAGACCACATACAATTATAGACTTTATCAGAATATGAGATGAATGTATTGATTCCATTAGAAACTGAATATGGAGAGACGGTTACAAATGTAGGCCTATACAATAGAGTTCACATTTCGGATAGTATTGGTATTTCTTATGATGTTGGCATTTGTATTTTCATTAACAATTTTGTTCCAAGGTTGAATAAAGATGATGTTTAATAAAGGAATCACATCAGCTTATATTCTGTGAAGTCGTCAAAGAACACAAACACAAAGACAACAACTACAACTAGCTATTCTAGTTTGTACAACACATATACTACACATAGCGTCAAGAGAATACAATATCGTTTATAAGTTTTCACTTGTCACGACAGTGATAGTACTACTACTATTATTAATTTTATAGTTTAATTTTATAGTTTCAAATAATTATTTATTTTTTCCATGAATTGACACGTCTGTTTATTGTATTCATTAGTCTGTTCCACAGATGAGCCTTTGGCTTTGTAGGAACTCTTCATGGTGTCAATGTGTAAACCTTGTGAAAAATTAATAAAAGAATTTAAAAAAAATGAAAAAAAAATAATAATACACTGTACTACAGTATTATCCTTATGAGACTTTTAAATATTAGCTATTTGTATTTTTGTTGAAATTAATTGAATTTTAAATTTGCATTGACACAAATTCACTGTTCAACATCAAGTTGTACACGAAAATTATTACAAGCATGAAGAAAATGTTATGAATTGAGTTTTTGATTTGGAAGTCAGAAAGATTGCCAAGGTAATTAAATAAGCCCAATTATTACGTTTGAATATTATTTCACTTAATGGCTGTGATAACACCGTACCATAATGACTCGGTACATGTATTTGTTGTTGACTAACCATCACCATCATCACGAGAATATAATTATTAAAGTATAAGTAAAGTCAAAAGGCATACTTTCAAATCTTGAAGCTGTATCATTGATCGATACAAAAGTGAGAAAGAAAATACAGAAATCACATTCAAATTTTTTTTGAATGTTTAATATTCTATCTTGAAAAAATTAAAATTTGTTAGCATGAACTGTCTGAATGAATGGTTCTAGGTATTAGACAAATCAATGTTGGAAACCTAAAATAAACAATTTGGATCTATACACAACAATTCAATTCGAGTGACACAAACGAAAAGAATACAAGGACACCCGAGTAACCTGAATTAAAAAATGAATTATTCAAATTATTAAGATTTTCAGAAACCATTTATATAATTTGAATTGATTCAGTGTGTAGCCATTTTTCTCTTTTTTTTTTTTTGTATATTATGTGCATTTTCTTTTTTTTACCATTCTTTTTCTAAATAATTAATTAATCAACTACAATTTTTTTTCTCTCTAGAATTAGCTCAATTTTATTATTATTTTTTGTACCATCACTAATTTGTTATATTCGTTGTTATTATTTTCTATTCTAAAAAATAGAAGCAGCCTATAGGCAACCTTCATTACAAGGCAGAGTCTTTATTTTGTATTAATAAAGAATTTATATATATAAGACACATACTGAGCCCATTTTCGACCACATAGGTGTAACACTTGTGCTGTTTGATTAACTCACCCCAAGTTCTACTATTAAAGCATCAATTATGCTTCCGACAACGGTGACGAAGTCAAATGTATTCCAAGGATCTTTGAAGAAATTCTGTAATCACACACATTGCAAATTGAACCCATCACAGCACACCTATCATTTGAAATAAAAGTTGAAGAAGAATTTGTTGTCATCAGGAAAACCTCTTCACTAGAAATTGAAAATGCGACTACACTTTATATTTTCATATCGATACTTATAACTCGATGATAGTAATATAACTGTATGAATTGAATGAAATAATAATTGAATAACAACTAACAAGTAATTTTTATTAAATTTCAAAACATTATCAGAAGGTCCAATGATAATATCAGTGAGCAAATATAAAAATCAATTTCAATTATTGATTACAGTAATAGAGTATGTTGCACATATAATTTAGTACAGCGATTACAGTACTGGTACAGAGATAGTATCAGATATTTCAAATTTTGTTTGTGTAGATACAATTTCGTAATATTTGTTTACTTTGATTTCACATTCTATTTGTTTCAGAGTCAGTGATGAGTGGCACTAGTGAAGCAATTTATTTAAATAGTTCAACTTTTTATTAATTGAATGAACTTGGACTATCCCTTAGCTATAATAACATTACCAATCATTTCAAAGTTGAGACACATTCAATAAACTGCTTTTCAAGTAATTAGTAAAGTCAAAGACTTCCGAGAAAAATAGATTATTTCTTCAACTTATTTGAATATGCAATAATCAAAGAGGTTTTCCTACAACTGATTAACATGCAAGAATGAAGAAGTGGAATATTTAGAGAATAACTTAGTTGGAAATTGAAGCCAACAAGAATAATAAAAAATTAAAATTTCAAATATCTCTCAAGACATGCAATTAATGACAGTTGTACCATGTGATTGTGGTATATCTTTCTGAGAAGAATGAAGCTTATTTAATAAGTCACTTACTTCGTTGTATTTCATAATTCGATGGCTAAGTTAACGAACCCTTTAATGACCGCCAAGTATTTTCTAGGAAAACGGATGCATTTCTACAAGAACTTAAAAACTACAGAAATATTAACTGAGGTTATCTGATGCAATTGGTGTTATCTATTCTACGATAGAAAACTGTAAATATAATAAGCGGGCCTAGGAATCTGATGACAAAAATGACACCAACTACAGCTTGTACAGCTATCAATTGGTTTATGTTCTACTCAGAGTTCCCGTAAACAGATAGTCAACAAATTATAGTAATTATAGTGAATGTTTTGTGCAGAGCTGAAAAAAGCCTCAAAACCACCACTGATAAAAAAAAAGTGTTGAAAAATATACTGGCTGAAGAATTTTTGAGTTTTTCATCACTCTGATACTAAAATGGTAATACAAATTAAAGTACTAATTAGTAACTATTATTTATAGGCAAAAAAGTATTCGAACGCAAGAGTAGGCCTACTCATCAAGTCCAGAAATAAGTATTATCTTGCTGCAAAAAAAAGAGGCATATACACTATACAGAGTTTTAAGAATAATCATGTTACACTTATTGATATACCGATAAAAAATGTTCAGCAATTTTTCGATACGCATACAAAAAGTAACGTAGGGACTAAACGTATACACACGAGGACCGAAGGGAATTGAGTTTGCTTCCTCGGAATTTATCTGCGTGAACAGTGATCCAGAAGTGACTATGTTCAACTACATGAGAATGACTGCTGTTTATTCTTGCATCACCTTGATTCCAAACGCCAGCAGCTTCATCGAGCATTCTATAGTGAAGAGCAATGTGAAGATCAAGTTGAAATTATGCAGTATATTGTCTAGAAAGACGGGGGCTTCGTGGTACTATGAGACAGACCAAAACAAACAACCAACATGTTAATACTAGCAGTGCAAGGAATCTGGCAATATCATTCTCAGGTCTGGAATAACGGTTGATTGTTCACGAGGTTTAAAACGATGTTAGTAATCAATTCATATGTAATTGTGTATAGGAGAATAGTAACTCATCATGATGGTACATAGAGAAACACAAAAATTGATAATTAAAAAAAAAAAAAAATTTAATCAAAAAAATGAAAAATTAATAATAATAATGGAAAAAAAAAATAATAAGATCATAAAATTATATAATTTTAATTAAAATTTTATAATTTTATGATATTGATAATTTGATTATTATTATAATTTTATGATATAATAAAATTATATAATTTTAATAAATTATTTTATATAATTTTATGACGTTATTATTATTATTTTTTTTTTCAAATTATTATTTAAACTCTTGCAATTGAGTATTTTTATACACACGTCCATCGACATCGACACACACACACACATATATATAGATATATATAATATATATATATATATATATATATATATGTGTGTGTGTGTGTCGATGTCGGTGGACGTGTGTACAAAAATACTCAATTGCAAGAGTTTAAATAATAATTTGAAAAAAAAATTATAATAATAACGTCATAAAATTATATAAAATTTATATATTATATATTATATTATATATATATATATTATATATTATATATTTTATATATTATATATATATATATATATATATATATATATATATATATATATATATATATATATTTATATATATATATATATATATATATATATATATATATATATATATATATATATATATATATATATATATATATATATATATATATATATATATATATATATATATATATATATATATATATATATATATATATATATATATATATATATATACGTATATATTTTTATATTCATCTGTACTGTATATGTGTTCTTTCAACGAGTCTTCCATGATGAATTGAACGTTCGACTCATTACATCGTTAAGCTGCTGTTCTTTCGTTCCATTTCAACACAATTTATAAAATAAACAGATGTACTTTTGGAGAAAAAAATAGGTCGAGTCACATACACCAGAATAATCATTGCACAGTGGATTTTATATTGAAAAAATAAACTATTTGAAAATTTTGCGATGTGAGTGTAGATGTTTGACTTGAAAAAATTGAAAACTTCACAAACTGTTTGAAATTTTGTATGCATATAACACGTGTGTGGGAATCATTCTAATAATGGGACAAAGTATAATCGATCGAGATTTTTTTTCCGAGAAATTAATTGTTTGGCACTCAACCATATTACAGAGAGTGAAAGGACCATACTAAATATGGTACATTATATTTGCATGCATAATTCTTTGAATTGGTTCAAGATGCTACTAATTGATTGATCCAAATGAAGAGAATTGACTACTTTCAAATTCAGTTTTGACATTGAAAGCAAAACTATTGTCGGACTCGTGAGTACTTCCTAGTAAATTTTAAACCTGGTATAAAACAACCAACCGATATTTAGCCGATTTTAAGCTAAAACCAAGATCGTAGTAAATGATTAATGTACAGTGTAGTTTATCACTAGATGTCAGGTTCCTTGCAGTGTCTAAGAAAATAACTACGATTATTCATTAGCGTTATCCATTCCAGTCCTATAAGGAATGTAGGTAGTATTCTCATGAATCTTTCTCTAGTAAACTTAGTGCATTTGATGAATTAATTTAGTAACAAAATGTGGAACGTGTTGCATACTAAAGAAGTGATTCATTAGAATACTGAGTAAAAAATTATGGTAAGTTATAATTTATAATGTATAAGAAAAGAGCATTAGTCTACAGAGCAGGCAAATTAATTCTACTCCATGATTTACTTGTAATGCCAGTGGTGTAACAAATGCATTCTTTATCACTGGAATTAAAAGAGTAAATGATGTCTTAGAATTCCTAGGTTGGCTACATTCAGAACGCATCATCAGTTCGTTTAATGTGAATGTATCTCACAGCCAATTCTACCACCAGCCTAAAAACAAACTACAAAAGAAGTAAAACAAAAAAGGTACAGCTAGGTAAATATGAAAATAATTGACATGACATTGAAAAGTTCTTTGTTTGAGTAAACTTCACTTAAGAACACAGTTGAATTCAGAATATGAAAGCAGTTTTGATTTGTACGTTTTATAAAATAACTGTCACGGATTGGTAAGGTTTGGCAGGCCAATAGCCTGAGCATTACAATCGGAAGATTATTTCGCAAATACATTCATGACCAATAATTTGACATTTCAAGTATACTGTGAAACGTCGATGCATTGTTATCGCTTGCATCTTTTTCACACTTCTATAGTTTATTTTATCACCGTCCAAATATCCAGCGTTAAAATTTTACTGCATCGATCGCTGATTGTGATTGCTTTTCAGCATGGATGGTTTTTTATTCCTGTCCCTTGAGAAGTGATTGATGGAAGTCCCACTGCAGTACTCGACCAATGACAATTCATGTATTTTTTATGCTTTCATAAATTGAATTCGAGATAAATGGAAACTATGACTAATTAATAATGGCATTATTATATGGACCACTAGTTTGCTCACTAATAGATTTTGATCAAATTCTATATATTTAACCAGCCTTTAAGGGATGGTAATTCCAAGTTTTCCATTCTGAAAAAGAAATTGATTCTGTATATTCAAAAGAAACCATGAGAAATCAGTCAATGAGTCAAGATTTCTAATAACGTTACATCCCCACACATTCTCAGACAAGATTCTTGAACATTTTCATGTCAGTTTCATGCAAAGGATACAAACTTCATTTTTTAAAGGAATAGTGTAAATATGTATCAACATTCGTTTATCTATTTAAAATATGAGGTTTTTTCCAACGGTTATTAGAAATCCAGTACATTACTGAAATGCATTTCTTGACTTTGTATTTACAAAATGTTTTCATGACAAATCATGCAGAAGTGCATTCAAATTTTCTAGCTAAAAAGTATGCTAACTATTAGACTCACATGACATGCGCATACTGAACCTCATGCCACGTTAGCAGCAAAATACAATAGAAAACATGCATACAAATACAAACCGTGCTCTCTCATTAGCTAGGAGGGTATACTGGACTACGTAGTACCTTTTCTACTTAATATAGGTAGCTAGGACATAGGTTCATACTGAATTTTCCGGCTAATTTCCTTATTAAGTTATTATATAAATATTCCATGTTAATTACTATAATAATAATAATCATAATGAACTAAAAAGGCGTTGCTTTTTAGTATTTATACTTACTCTTTTCTCCTCATTATATCTTACGACCAATATCTAGATTTCTAATGACACATCCAGTAATTAAAGATTAGGCCTTTATATTCAAATACATAATAGCACCGGTACCAGTAAGCCTTAGAAAGAAAATAACCCAATTTAAAAATAGCAACCAGTATAATTAAATTTTATATACGATGCAATAAGTAAATAGGCACATAAAATCATTTAATGTTGAAAATATTTTTCAATATTTCTCATAACTGACCAATATTTCTAGAATGAATTGACTATCATGTATAATTGATAACCAACTTTATGATACAGATATTTTATTGTTCACTACTTGGAGTATGCAGGACAATATACTAGATTTACTGCATTGTTGTTAATGATAAGTAGGCATAGGAGAATTACGTACTTAATTACTAATTAATAACAAGACATGAGTTTGCATGAAAATGACAAAAGTTAAGGTATATCAAGGCTAGGAATGTTACTTATACCAAGAGGACAAACCTAACCACCCTGATAGAGTAATTAATTAGAATATCTGCTAAAAGCTGAATATTAATCATTGTCTGAATTGCAATAGAGCCTACATGTTTTTATGTAGAAACCAAAAATGACCTATGTAAAAGAAATAATAATGTTATAAATGATAAAATGATATATAAATCTTGAATATTTGGGGGTGATTAAAAAATGTTGATTTTATTCACAACACTGATCTGAGAGACTGATAACTGGGATTGTGGAAGATTTTTTTAATTACCTTTACTCCGAATGCCAAAATCTTGAGGATAGTTTCAATTGTAAACATTGTCGTGAATCCGATGTTCAAGTAGTGTAGGATATCCTTTAGATCAGAGCTTTGGCCATAAAACTAGAACAAATGGGGGACAAGTTCCAGAGAAAAATGAAAATACGAAACGAAATGGAGCCTGGTTCTTTCAAATGATTTGTAAAAATTGTTATCAACTGAAAAGAATGGTTTATCCAAAAATGATTAGAATGAATACCACGAAACATCCACCTAATCCAGCTATTGTAAGTTAATATACAACGCTGGTAATAAAGCTCTGTGAAATGCATAGAGATTATTTTCAGCATTACTATTTAGTATTATTTGATAACAAAACGTGAAGACCTTATAGTACATGTTGGATGATTTGATTAATTAACACAAAACTTTTGTGGGCCAGATGAATTATCAAACATAGAATTGAAAAGTTTATACACATTTTTCATTCAGTTCTTTATTTTGAATTGAAGATTTTGAAAAATATTTAGAAGAAGGAATTATGTACATCCCGGTATATTATTATTTATTATTATTATTTATTTACTTCATTTAATTTGTATGTCTCACATATGCGTGTACATATACTTTGTAATTTGTGTACATCCACAGACAAGCCTGTTTCAGACTTTGTGGTTATTTTATGAGCGTAAAACCCTATATAACATTGTACGAAACTATTCAAATGGATGAAAAAAAAATTATTATGACTCTTACAGTTGCGCATAAATTCACAGTGTTAAGTTCCCTATCCTTGGTTATGACTGATTGACCGCCTCCCTAACCTTCTGACGGAATTGTTTCAAGTTACAAATTTTAAAAATTAAGGGAAACCAGTCGAGTCGTTTAAAAAGGTAATCATTATTTTCAACATATTCGTGAACACTAAACGTAAGGTCAAGACATTAAAAAAGTTGTACACCTTTAATATTTTGATTAAATTACGTCACAGATGAAGATTTAATTTGTATGTCCAATTGTTTGATGAGAACAATAATCTGTATGCATTTTTCATTAGCTTTCACGTTAAAAATAAAATCATAATTCAATAGCGAATTTCACCGCACAATATTAAAATCCTCACATATAATTACGATCAACAGTACGTTACGTTACGTAAACGGCACAGGGTAACTCAAAGTGTAAGAGGAGAAAAGTATTCACATCTACATGCATTTGGTTGAACGATGCCATTAATTATCACGCCACATATCCCTCACTATAATAGTGAGCAGACAACAAAAATGAATACATATAAAAGAAACACACTTATGACTGTAGAAGGGTCACAAAGATAGAGCAAACATTTAAGGTTAGAACTGCCTGAAGGAGAAATACTAACACTATAAATCACTATAAGACTTGATTGCTTTAATTTGAGTAATATATACCCAATGACTGATCTAGTTCACAAAAACTGACTACAGTAGGCCTATATACTAAGAATAAATTTCTAAGACAAAATAATAATAATGTTGCCTCTTGAAGGATGGATTGAAAAGTGTAGATTAGTAGGTCCACAATTATTTACATTTCTTGTTTTAGAATTTGTGTGGATTCCATAGTTAGCGTATTAGGCCCTATATGGAATATTAGAGTACGGTAGATAGATAGTATCTACGATTATACATATTAAACCACATCAGTATCCATGTCACATCATTATTTACGTTATACTACGCGAAATAGTTTCACGTGTGTCAGTGTGTTTTAAAATGGTTCAAACAGTGACAGGTTTGAAGCAGTTGGTTTAAATAATGAATTCAAGTCAATAAGATAAGAGATTAATTAATACAGTCTATAGAAAGTATACTTGCGGTCACATAAAGTGGTTGATGAGACCACACTGAAATGCATCCTAAAGAAAATTCAGTGACATTATATGCGCTGAAACTAGCATACAACGTACACACATAGCCTAGCCTACCAAAATATCAGCAGTACGTTATGTGAGGGTTTGATTTTAAATTCAATTTTGGAAAAAACAGTTTCATGTGGCCGCAAGTGTACATACCTAGTTATTTTGCTTCAATTATATTAATTTATACTTTAAACAGTGAATACGTTTTATTTCAATAGCTGTTCTGAGTACTGACATGGTATAGTAAAAAAGTAGTGATTACTAATTAATCTTATCAATATCTAATTTATCATCATACATGAAGATTAATGATGTCTAGCATAATTAATGACCTCATTGTCTAAAAAGACAAAATTGTTCAAGTGATAAACGGAGTTTATAAAACTAAGAAGACTTGTATTGTTAAATGATGTTCTCAGTCAATCAGTCGAAACGATGAGAATTTAAGAATTATACAGACTGGACCCCACACTCATTATTATTGAATTAATTAAGTGGAACCAAACTTGGAATATTGGTGAAGACTTTTTCTTACCAAAGTAGTATCGTTTGTATCTCTTCACAAATAGACTTAGAATAATGTTTTACAAAATGCTATATTTAAATGGTGGAAAACATTCACTTATGAATATTAATTTAGTTTCCTATACATTTGGGAAACACCTCCAGGCCCAATTTAATTGGTTATCTGGGTTTGAAATATATATATATATATATATATATATATATATATATATATATATATATATATATATATTATATACATTTGTAAATAATTGATGTTGGCCCTAACTAATTATGATAAGTGCATGATTATTATTCAATGTAGTCTAGTAAGACACATTTTAAATTTTATATTAACCAGCATAGGAAACATATCAAATATAAAATGTTTTGCTGACGCTGATTAATATCAAGTATTTGCATATTCGTTTAAATACATTATAAATTGTATCGTTGGTTACATAGAGGTTGAAGTTATTTATCGATAGTGGGAAGAAAGGAATGAGAGACATAAAGAGAGAGAGACAGATAGATAGACAGAAGTGCTATTTACATAGTCTAATAAAGACACATATAATATGCATTTGTCATGCCCCCGTTGATGAATAAATGCATTGTAAATCCCAACATGTATGTAAAATCCATTACCAACTGTAAACATTGATGCATGCGAACTAAGAATGTGTGATTGCGAATACGTTAATTATAAACGATTTCTCAATCTAGTGTACGTGGAGTGTCGGTGAATTACATTTGTTTTTGTTTATTTCTTGAGGAAACGGTATGAACACGTAGGCGTGATGATAAAGTTTAAACAGAGAAATGTTGAATTCATTAATTGTAAATGAATAATTATGCGTCGTTACGATAATAACTTTGAGTGATTCGTACTGCACACAGTTTACTCAAATATAAAACGCCTAGTATAGCAAAGCTAATTGAACAGCATGCACGTTGTAGCTGTATTTCATCTAGTTTTTGAATTAAGTCACCTGAAAATATTGACGGTGAATGCAATATTTTAAAATGGTATCAATTGGTCGTTCAAGTTTGTCTATAGTAAACTCATTCATTACAGTTCGAGAGTCACCCATGTTATCGTATTATAATTTGAACGTAAAAAATCCTATTATCATCAAAACTTTGACCAACACAACTGATGATATTTTAATAGGGGTGTGCGAGCACTCGAACTTTCGAGTTCAAGTTCGAGTTTAAAGTTGAACTCAACTTATTCAACTTACTCAAATTCAGGTGAGCTAATTGTAGGTCTATTTTCCCAAATATAAAACGTGATTTCTTTTCTTCGAATTCTAGGGTCCAGTGGTTGCTACTGATATGCGAATCTTGGCCCAACAATTTTTTTATATTTTTTTGAACTCAAACCTCGAGATTTTCTCTCAAACTCAAACTCGACTCGAACTTGAATTCTCAAACTCGCACAACCCTAATATTTGATATGATAGTTTCGATATTTGTTATCTTCGGTGTTCTCAAGAGCGATGACCTGAAGGGAGAATTCAAACGTATAGAAGTCGGCACATGCACTGACGGTACTTTTGATCTTCTAGTTTTTCCTCATTGTTATACTGTGCTTGTACAAACTTTCCTAATCTAAATAATCTAGTTTATTACTGTGTTTAATTGTATCTATACATCTGTCTCTTCTAATTCTCTTTGCTCTACTCTATCTTCATTTACTTCCCATGATACTTACCCTCAAACAAATTTAAAAAATGAAAAAAAAATAACAAAATAATATGTGATGAATAATTGGGGTGCAAGTCGAATATTGAAACCGTATTATATTCGAGTAGAGGAAATATGTGCAGTAAGAATCAATTGGAGAATCAAAAAATTAATTCTTTGGATATGTTTGGATCTAGCCATTTAATTGATGATTACGAGTTGATTAATCTATCATTATTTAATATTTATTCATAACTTTATAATAACGGTACCGGTATTTTGTTCATCGAAGTTGTAATGTATTCAATCCTAATGAGATGGAAATATTACAAAATGAGCAGTGCAATTGCACTATTATTAAGAAGAATGAGTGTTTTGAAGTGGTAATTCAGCAATGATGTTTGTCAGTTGGTTTAAGAACAGAATGTGATTCTGTTTCAATACCGGTTTCAACCTTATAATCCTTATTTTTGCTTATAATCAAAAGTATAGCTTGAAACAGACTGTGATACCTCAAGGGGTGAGTAAAAGTAAAAATGTGTACTGTTCTGCTTATTTACTCTTTATTAACTGTGTTAAGAGTCCACGGGAGTCGATTCATCAAAATGTCAGTTTCTTGGTGATAACTTTTGAACAGTATGAGATATCAAAATTCTAATACGCGAGAAACACAGATAATTATAATAGCTTCAAGATGATATAAGTTAAGACTATGTAAGTCATGTTGGATAACTGTGAAGCGTCGACAGCTAAAAAAAATTTTTTTTTTAGCTGTCGACGCTTGACAGTTATGCGACATGACTTGAATAGTTATAACTTATATTATCTTGGAGCTATTATATTCATCTGTGTTTCTCGCGTATTAGAATTTTGATATCTCATACTGTTCAAAAGTTATCGCCAAGAAACTGATATTTCGCTAAATCGGCTCCCGTGGACTCTTAAAATGTTCAATAATGTGTGAGATAATACGTATTCAAGAATGTGCACTGAATGATCCGAGAGTCTGAATCTATCAACGAGAAGCATATTACCACGTAAACAATAGCAGACCTATACTTGTTGTGTTTCTCTTTGTTCTACTTTGTTACGTTTGTGTAGAAATTTCACTGCAATATTGTACTGTTCGTCAAAAGTCCAAACCACTGTATGTACGCATGTGTTTTCGTAGGCTATTCAAGTATTAGAATACGCAGAACAAAACATTCGCTAACTAAACTTCTTGGTTGGGGTAATGAGTTATCAACTAAACAGTAAACAAGATGCATTAGGTACGTGCACGGTAGGTGATACATCAATTTAGGCCAACCAAATCACATCAACCAAAATCCTTCCAAGGCAAATGCTAATCAAAAACGATCAACAACTTATTAATCACCAAATAGATGAGTAATATTTTCATTGATTTATCACTAGAATTCACCTTGCTATAAGCACACACAATCAATAAATTATAAGAACGATAAATCATAAATACATGAAAATCCTGAAAATGGAAGTTTACATATTAATACCTAGAATATACGGTAATGTAATATGCATGGTATTCGCGATTAAAAGCAAAGTGGTTGACATCTGGGGATGTTTTAGTGAACTAGGCGGAGGCAGATACTTTCAAATTATATACAAATTAATTAATGCGTAATTACAATATAAAATACAAAATTGAAATTACTAAAATTATTAATTATCAAAATTACAATATTAATTACAAATATAATGTGTGTAAGCATACAACAACACGACATCTTGGCCTAACTGCCTCCCGACGGCCAATCGCCCACTTCGACAGTGCTGCCACCTGGTTAGCTTTTAATCACGAATATGTGAGAGACATGTATACACACATTTAGTATATTTGACCTTGAATCATAGCTATCGTACGGATGGATAGATAACAGCGCTCAAGGTTAATCCAGAGCGGTGAAACCAAGTGTATACCATAAAACCAAAAATGTGAGTGACAGAGCTCTCTACAAATTTTACTTTGTAGCTGTTTTTAAATTGCATTCCGCAATTAGTGTTTAGTTTTAACATAACGTTGACTTCGTTTATATACCTCTTTCATGGATAACAATTAAGGGCAAAAATTAAATGATCAATTAATTCTAGAGCCCCCAAGATCATCTCTCACATAAATCGAAGAAACAGTACAGTAAAACTTTGTTATTCCGAAATGGATAGGACCCCGAAAAAATGTATTTGATTTATACAAATTTGGATCAGCCAAAAATCTCCTCCACAAAAACATCACAATTGGATTAAAATTTAGCCAATTTAGTATTGCTCATGAGAGAAAGCTATGCCACGGTCCGAAACCACTTGTGAGAAACTGCAGAGAATGTACTCGCGTGTATTTCGTAAGTGTGGGTATCGCACGCTATCACACGCTATCGCACGCTATCGCACGCTATCGCACGCTATCGCACGCTATCTCACGCTATCGCACGCTATCGCACGCTATCGCACGCTATCGCACGCTATCGCACGCTATCACACGCTATCGCACGCTATCACACGCTATCACACGCTATCGCACGCTATCGCACGCTATCACACGCTATCACACGCTATCTCACGCTATCGCGCTCTCTGCTCTCTGTCGACGTGCGATTGCCGTGTGGCCCGCTTATATTGACGCTTGTGCGTCCAGAGACTGACTGACGAACGATTGTTCAAGTTCAAAAGGGTCTCTTCTCATCAAGGTCATACCTTACTCAGTCAGATGATACACAAAGCAGAAAACAACGTAAACACGCGTAGGCCCATTCTTACGAGTCGAACGAAGAGCATGTAAAGTGGAAAAATATTGAATATTTCAAGGAATGTACTCAAACTCTTTTGAATGATCCAATCTGAAAACATTGTCGAAATAATTCAAGGGTCAAAATAATAGTTCAAATCACGATTTTGCTGGAATTTACCTTCAGCTGAGGGCCAGCTTCAAAATTAAAATATGTCAAATTTGGAATTATTTGGAATTTGGTTTGAACTAACAAGGGTTCAGTGTTGTTTAGTCGACCCAGTAAAAGTGAAATATTACGATAATCTGATTCACAACGAAAGTATACTCTTGGACGTTCACGTAGTATTTGTCGAAGAATAAAATCGATTGAAAAAGAATAAATTAAAACCTTTACCCAATGAAGGCAAGAGAAACATTGATGTGACATCGTTTCTATTTCAATCTTTAACAAGTACCAGTTGAATGTCGTTTTCATTAAAATATTTCTAGTACATTATTCTTCTTCTTATTCATCAATACGATTCACAATATTATTGTACGTAGTTCTAATCATCATGAGGAAAGTGAAACATTAAGCAAATCCTATTACACAGCTCTGGAGAGAGCCAGTATCAGAAATAGCATGGATAACGTCACAGTCGCATATTCATCGGTCCGATAGCCATAATTCAAGATTCCACACACACACGCACACACACACACACACACACACACACACACACACACACGCACACACACATTTCATATCATCACACACAAGAACTTCAATTCATCACATTTAAGACCCGTTTTCATGACTCGCGGTATGCGGCAGGCGTTTTTTCCTGGCCAATCAGAATGGATGAAATACCTACCGCTTGATCTCTGCCTTGAGACATAGAATAAATTCAACTTAAGAAAAAAAAATGCCGCGGTTAAATACCCTCACTCATACAAGTGGACATACAAGTGGTAGGGTTATGACAGATTCTAAAACAGTACTTTTCAAATATGCACTATGATTTTTCTTACATACCACATACTAATACGACACTAAAAATCACTTGACAGCCTGAACTGAACAAGAATTATATATTCAAATAAATAAGTCAAATCTCGAAGTGGATGCGAAGAAATGCGACTTAGTGAACAGCGCAGGCGGCAGGCGTTCTTTTAACCGCCTGCCGCGAGCCATGAAAACGGCCCTTTAGAGGATATTTATACTCCATCAATAGAATCATTAATACAATTGTATCAGTGGTTATATTAGTGAAAATTTAGAACTGCGCATATGAAAAAATTAATTATATCAAGAGGTAGGTTCCGCACGGATACTGTGGGAGGGGGGGGGGGAGGCCTCCCCCCTATTACAGCCCCGCAGGGAATTTTTTTAAAAACTTTGTTTTTCAAAGTATCTTGTCACTATTTGGGAATAGTGATACTATTGGAATACTATTTGGGAGGGAATCAAACTTGATCAATTAAAAATAGCAACAATGCTTCAAGGGACAAAGCTATTGAATTCACTCCCCCCCCCTCCCTCACGCGCATCATAACCATATGGTGTTGATTTTGCCAATTAATTTAATGCGCGGAAATTCAATGACGAATTCTTCTTCGATAACGTTCATTGTTCAACAATATTCGTTATTTTACAACTTCGCAAATTGAAATTAAGAGCTGCATTTTTGAAGTTTAGAACTGCGCATATTAGGGTCAACTGCGCACTAATATAACCCCTGAATTGTATTATAATTATCTGAATATAAAGGTATTGCAATTTTGGTAATATAAACAAAATATTATCTTCTTCTAGCGGTGAAATATCACAACCACGAATTCAATGAATAATGTCACGCTTTTGCATGATACTAAAATTTGCTGAATTTGCTGGAAAAATAAGTACGGTTTTCAAATTGAATTTTTAATACCCTTAATTTCCAGATAAAAATACAGTTGTGAGAGATGATAAAAAGGACTGAAAAAACTCACTGTCCATCTATTTCAAATTTTAACAGAAATTAAATTAAACGAGAAAGATTAGCAGGGGGATGAAACATTTGAGATGATCATCTAGGGTGAAATGTAAAAAACTATGAGTAACGATATATTTTTTTTTTTTTGAGAGGACGTTATCTTGTTATCACTTTTTATCAAGTTGGAGAGCAGGGGGGGGGGGGGGGCTTGTTGCATATGCCTACATACATACCTTCATCATTAGCAGTAACGTGTTGAGAACAATAAGTATCATGATAAAATACTCAAACAGTGTCGACACAACAAACTGCCAGATCTTGTACTTGAAACCATGTCTTTTACTTGGCATGTATCTTTCCAAAGGTCTGGCTCCTATAGTGAAGTCGATGCACGATTTCTGGAAAATAATAATTGGATGAGCGTAGTGAAGACTTCCATTTCATATACCGAAAAAAAAAATTGGGCTTCGTTTCCATGCTTTTTTTGTTGTTTTTTTGTAAGCGGCATAGAAATCAGGAAGAAGACCAATCATCTTGACACTTCTGCATATTGGTGTTACATCAGAATTGGAAATTTTTAAAAAATTCTCATAAAAATGACCCGGAGGGCAAATAATTGGAAAACAAAAATTCTTCAAAAGCTCTGAGATTTCTACTGGATATGAAAAAACTATCGTACACTTTTTCAGTAATTTGAACAATAATCGGTTGAGAAATAATGAAGAAAACGCATTTATATTGTAATTTTTTTCAAATCAGTAAATCAAAGCTATTAAGAAACCAATTGGAGGGTAAGCAACAAGTGTCACCAATTAAGAACAATTAAAATGAGTACAATATTGAATAAGACAGGATGACAGTGATATAATCATTTGGAACACAAGGCGGATAAATCAACAGGCAACCGGAATGGTTTTTAAGCGTTTGAAATAATCCAAGGTTTGTAATTTACGTAGATTGAACTGACAGAATATTTTTCATTCTGGATTTCCATATTTTCAAGCTCATCTCACAATATATGTAGGCCTACCGGTACTGTGTTTATCTAGTAACAATGTATTATCAATATAATATTCGTCAATCACTATTTCATACAACATGATTGGGGTCTAAGATAGAGAATATTCAAAACAGAGAAATGAATACCGGTACTTGAAATATTTTGCACAGGTAAGCTGCTGGTTTCCAAAAATTCTCCGTATGTTACATTGGAGCCTGTTTAGTACATTAAGGAACCATAATACAAAATTACTGTACAGTGAATCATCATTAATTCCAAACTAAGGGGGGTACGAAAAAACATTTCGAATTGAAAAATTCAAATGAACTAGGAAACACAGGAGGAAAACAGGAAAAAATACAGCTTTAGTGGTACGTTGAACACGGAGAAACTACGTATGACAAATCAAAATGTTTCTGGATAGTGCAGGCCGTTTAAACAATGTTGCGATGTCTTTCATTCATCATCAGTCACTAATTATATTAATAGGCCTACCGTAGAACTTTTAAAGTGAGACGTTGAGGGGTCCTAATCGTCCAGTATTTTATTTGTCCCAACTTCTCATCTATATGCCATGCATGTTTTATTGGCAATTTCCCAACGTCAAAAACACGGAATAAAATTGTTGGTACACGCCTGTATATTACGTGGTGTATTGATGCAGTATCTGGTGCTCCGTGTCTTCGGATCTATTCGGTTTCGATTACTTTGGTCACTTGCCTGACATTGTTCAGACGTGTTAATGTTACGGCCCCATGGTTGGTGGCTCGTGCAGTCTGTTTCACAATTATTTTCAGCGTAATTTCCATTTTAATACGATTGAAGTAGAAGTTTTTTTAAACATTTCGCCTTACTATTTATGTTTTTTTTTGCATGCAAACCTAAAATAGTGTCATTATTTTGCAATGGTCATTAGAAGGGACGTATTAAATAAGAAAATATAAAAGGAGTCATTTGAAAATTGGCCCGGACTTTCTGGAAAGGACGATACATCGCAATGATCGCTGTAACAAAACACGTTTTAATAGGTTCTACTGATACATTTCTTTGTTCTCCTACCTGGTTCTTATCTATCTCTCCATCTTGCAGTTCTGCTTCTCCTTGCTCTTGAAAGGTGATGATGATCAACGCCACGAAGATGTTAACGAAGAAGAATGGAAACACGACAAAGTACACGATGTAGAATATGGACATCTCGATTCGATAGTTTTGAATTGGTCCGCGATCATTGTCAGTCGTTGCCATAGAGTTTTGCAGAACCCTGGAAAATAAAATAGAGTATTTACAGTACCTATTTAGTATTGCTACAAGATATACAGGATATAATATAAGAATGAGCGTCATTGATAAAGTAAAGATTGAAGTGCATCTTCAATTTCGTAAATACATTTTAAATTAGGCCCACATTGGAAGTTATCACTTATTTCATTTGAAGAAATTGCTTGAAAAGGACGTGACATGCAACTGAGTTTTTCACTAGCTAGATTATTATTAGCTGTTTATTAGCTATGTTATTAGCTGAGCCGACGTGAACGTCAAGTTGGTTCCTTTTGTCACTATACTAACTACGCACGATCGATGGTTCTTGAAATGTGGCCCGTGAGTTGGTGATGATTTGTGAATGATTTGTTTTAAAAATTAATTGAAAATTAATTAAAAATACAGGTCTCATAATAATTTCTTGGGGGCCTAAGATCACCATTGTGGTGCCACGTTCATATGATCCTACTTTGTCATCCTATAGCCCGTATTACACAGTGAATGGTTGCTAATGAATGTTATGAATGAATGTCATATCATGTCATGAATCAACAATTATGCCAGTTCAAAGTTCAAACACAGCCTCTAACGTTTGGCTTGTAACAACAGTTCAACCCTTGCCAAATATATAGCATTAACCACAATTCTATTTTTAGACGCATTCGGACAAGAAATATCCCAAAACGGTCTTCTTTATTATAATATGTCATTAAAATTTACATTAAAGGGTCTTCAAATTCGATGTGGCTCTGATATTTGACGTCACCAGGTGGGTAGGTAATTGTGGTTAATGCTATTCTCAATTTGACTACACAGAATGCAGTGATTTTACAATGGTTAATAAGGCCATACTGCAGGACATTTGAAAAGTTCCCGTGAGCCGGGCCGCCAGTTGGGACAGCCCTGTCTTGGGATGTATTTCATATGTGTTGTAGAGTGCTGTGTTTGTTTTAGAGTTTTGTTTTAGACATTCCAACAATAACTTTGCATTCAGTGATGATAAAATGGATAATTCAACTCCTTTAAAATGTTTCAATTAGGATAATAATTATTATTAATAATTGTTATTACTGATTAGTGATATTGAGATGATTTGTCTTATGAATGAGGAAAGTAGGCCAGTGGCGTATAGGATCATGTACTGTCATGTATCGGGATTATGTATTGGTAAGAAGCAATGGAGCTTTATACTTTAGGTGCAAATAGGACATGTGGAGGCAGCCAATGTAAAATTAATAAAAATGGGTACTCAACTTATTCATATTCCAATTTGTGTGTGAAATATTTACGAGCAAGATGAAAGATTATTAGAATGAGACAACTTTGGTTACTCACTGTGGCCAACCCTCTCCCGTTTGAACAGCAAACAATGTCAACATGGCCGCCATAACGTTATCGTAGTGAAAAGACTGCGTATCCCACTTGCGATCTCGTTGCTCCGGCATTTTGTTGCCATCGTAGATGAAATACATTCCCCTAAACAGAAAAAAGTAGGTTAGCAGACAATTCTTTGGAAAGTTATGAACTGTTTCCATTATACAGTAGACATACACCTTAGACAGGTCCATTCAATTAACGTTATAGAATTATGGTTGCTGTTAGACATGATTTTCATGGTCGATAATCATCGACTTCACCTCAAATAGCAAATACAGTGAAACCTCTACGCATCGTTCCCGGATCCATCGTTTTCCTGCTTATACCATTCATTTTTTCTCACCCCACTCACATATAATCAATGTTAAATTTTCCTGGGTGGATTGTTTTCCTGCATGGATAGTTTTATTTTCCTGGTCCCATGAAAAACGATGGATAGAGGCTTCACTGTACGTAGAAAAAATATCTGTAATTTCAGATAAGATTTGACAATCATCATGGAATAATTGATAATCAAATTCATCGGTATCTTGACTATTTTCTGGTCTTTATTTATTAGTTTTCAGTTTGCAGTAGGACCAACTTGGGAAGTAAGCAGGAAAGCAAGAAATATAGAAGTAATTTGTGGGAATTTTCAATTTGTCATTTGTGGGAATGCTGATCATTCTGTAGGCCTACCAAACATGTTTTCACCCTATTCTTTAATTAGATAGTAGTTGTCTAAAATTGAAAACACAATTGATGTATCAACTATATTCTTATTTCGATATTCAACAAGTAAACACAAACCGAAATGAATTCAAAATATATTCAAAATGAATTCTCGAACTATATCAACATATCAAACATTAACTGGCAACCCTGTACATAATAACAATCTGATACACAATACTAACACTTGAAAAAATTAATTGATTTTTTCTTTGGATGTTGTTTAAAAAAAAAAATTCATTCCAATATTAATGAACTCGAGATTTTTTGTATTACTTACTGGCATTCTTCTTTAGTAAACTTGCTAGCGTCGTTACAGAAGAAAAACTTCCCGTTGAACAGTTGCACGGCGATGACAGCGAATATGAACTGGAAAAGGATGTAGACGATGAGTATGTTGACGACGTTCTTCAACGAGTTCACGACGCAGTCGAAGACGGCCTTCAACTTCGGCACGCGTTTTATAGTCTTCAGCGGACGTAACACCCGCAGCACTCGGAGGGATTTGATTGTGGAGAGATCGGCACCGGCTTTACTGTCACTGGAGAAAACAGATAGAAACTTCTGTGTTAGATTAATTCTTCAAGTATTCGTTCATTTGTTCAGTATTTGTTTGATAGATGGGATAGGATTACCTAGATAGGATTATACAAAGATATATAATACATAGATATGTAACTAGGCCTATTATAATCATACAAGTAGGCCTATACATATTTTATTACTGTTATGGATCATTGAATATATAAATATTTACTGCTCCTTGAATAGATTTTTTATAGATGCATAAACTGTATCACTGTATTAACTAAGTAAAACACCCTGAGGTGGGCAAGCAGAGTGCACGTAGGCCTATTTTTTCTAATTTCTACAGAGCTGGAATAAAACAAAACACTGGAAACTCCTGACGTACAATGCCAAGAGGTAGGACCACAGATATATATTTTATGAATTTTTGTGGGTATTATTATCATTTTTATTATAAAACGAAACACTGGAAACTCCTGACCTACAATGATACTGGAAACTCCTGACTTACAATGCCAAGCGGTATGCCCACAGATAGGCCTATAAATATTGTATGCATTTTTGTGGGTATTATCATCATTTTTTTGGGGTGTGAATAGATTAAAGAGAAAGAATATAATGAAGAATCATCAATGTGTCTATCCTGAAGATAATGAACATAATAAATGAAAAACCCACATCTTGATGAAACATGAATTATTTTCAAAATAACTTTTTATAGGCCCTACATTTTTCATTCACTCATATTTTTAGTTCGATTTCAGTTTACTCTTACCTTTTTGTTTCTCATTGTTCATTTAGCAACATAATTCCTATCGATAATGAAACTGTAGGCTAGTCGTAAACTTACGCCATATCGAAGCCGAACGAAACACCCGCACAGATAACTACGACGGCATCCATGATATTCCAGAACTCTCGTAGGTACGATCCAGGATGTAAGATAATGCCCAGATCAAGTACCTGGGAAAAACAACGAGAAATTTGTCAAGTTTATTTTCTCTCATTGCTCATAATTATCTCAACTATTCTGCCTTTTCATTGTCTTTTGTTTATCCTTTTATTCATTATTAAACTATTTGTTTTTCTACAGATTTTTCTCTTCATCATCCTCTCCTTTATATAAACTTAAATCTAGGCGGAGCATTGTCATGCAGATACATTTCAACAAGGAAATTTATCACTCAATACTATATTTGTCCGACTCATTATTTATAATGATCATCATTTATTTTATTTTTATTTATTATCTCTGAATGACTTATGCAGTTATGCAGTTATTCCTCTACCATATATAGGCCTACCGCCTACATATATTGGGTTTTAACGACACACTATACTGATGGCTACGATCTATTGGCGTCGGTGGATGATGAATGACATGATAGGATGATGAGATGAAAGGTCATTTTATTAGGTGTTTTGGATGGTGGGAAGGAGTCGGTCGTGGCCTGTTGTTAAGGAACCATCCCAGTATTGACCTGAACGACAGAGGGAAATCACGAAAAACCCCTGTCAGGATGGTCGACCATGGCGGGAATCGAACCCCGGTCTCCCGAATGACGGTTCAGTGTGTTACCACTCGGCCACGCGTCTCGGTATGCCTCTACCTACCTGGATTATTATGATCTTATTATGAGCAAGATACAAAATATCCCAAATTTGAAATTCCGAACAATTGATTCACCGTTCTACACTGTAGGCCTTACCTTTAGTAGAAGTTCTATTGTAAAGACACCGGTGAAAACGTAGTCAAAATATGTGAGCACTTTGTTCTTGGGCGATGTTTCCTCTACAGGATCTTCAGCAGCAAGAGCGATACTACTCAAACTGATGACCACCATGATGAAGAAGTCAAAGTACTTCATGTTAACAACAAAATGGGCAGCTCGACGGATTCTGCAATCGTAATAAATATACAGTGTACTTTAATATTCTATAGCCAATTTCTCATAGTTGAAGATATACGGGTATAAGTGAGTATTGTACTGTATTGTACTGTATATATCCAATTAGGAATATAATATACTGTAGTACAATGTACAAACATATTACTGTTGATGTTCTTAATGACGTTCTCGAAATTGATAACGATATTGATAGTTCAATTTTCAATCAATTTTTAAAATATCAAATGGACAAAAACATGGAAATTATTGTAAGTTTACATAATAGTGCCACACAAATTAACAATGAATGGGAACGTTCACTACTCCATGTCTTCATTTTGACCGAGTGGCTATAAGGCCAGAGAGAGTGGCTTCTCGCATGGAATACAAAATTACCAAACACATATTATTTTATTCATTTTATTATTTCCGATTATCAATTATTGTTTTGATATATAATTTATTGAAAATTTAATGTTGTGGTTCGATATCAAATTGGAGTCCTAAAATATTGAATCGGTTGAAAATATCGAAATTGGATGGCAAACTTGAAATTTGCAAGTTACGGTTCTTCACTTAACGACCGTAGTTAATATACCATTGCTTATTGGCTAAGATGTATAGCCTTCTGAAACTTTATAGAATTATTATTATTCAATGTTCATTGCTCATTGCCGAGTTGCTACACAAAACTGAGAGTTGTACAGATCAGATTTGGGAGTATTGGCATTCACGACGGTCTATACCAAATAATTCGGTACTCCTCACATTCTTATGTCAATTTTCCTGTTTTGCATTATCCACGTAAGTCGAAGAGGTACAAACATTTTGCAATGCATTTTGTTGAGTGAACTACGGTAGTCCTTGTCAATGGAAAATATTATTTATTCAAATTTTGAATAAACTGGCCAAGTCTTTTTGAAAACATATAGGCCTACCAGTGGCCTACTTCTAACTCATTATTTGAAAGGAATACAGCTGAAGAAATTTGTACGTTTGTACAACTAAATATATTGCAGTTCACATTTACTTATCCAAATGAGCCCATATTTGTCAGGTGTAACTAGAAAATCAAATGTAAATGTTTGGTCAACAATTATACCTCCTGCCTTGAAAAAAATTACGTACGCGGTTTAAACCGCAAAGACTTCTTTTACAGTCGATACTGAAGATCTTGATAGTTATAGATACCGGGATTGAAACGTCACCTTCTAGTATGTTATATATAGAATTGAAAGTCAGATGGCGTGTGCTTACGGATTGGTAGGTGAGAATATGAACATGGAGGAATATGGTAGCATCGGTTTTGGTCCCGTGATTTCCTCTTCTTCTTCTTTCTTCTGTTCTTTCTTTCTTCCTTTGCTATAAAAACATTTGAGGATAAAAATATTAATAAACAATCCGTACTGTCAACACATTAGATACCGGATATTCAGATGGATTATTTATAAATTATAATAGTGACACACTGTCAGTTAATAAGTCACCAATTTTTTCATACCAACTTCAGATTATGAGTTTGGTAGTGCTTACAATAATAATCGATTAGTAGGCCTCCAGATTCATAAATATTGGTAAGTAGATAAGCGTAGCAAAGACTTCCATTTCACTTAACAGGAAATATTTGGTTTTCTTTTTTTTTTTGTGGCATATACCTAGTTCAGACTCGAAACTTTTTTTGAATATTGGTGTCATACCAGAATAAATTGGAATTGGTTAAATAATAAATATATTATTCGTAAATAATTTTGAAAATTTGAAAATCCCTTCAACAATAACATTGCGTGAAGTTTAAATTACTAAATACTAAATGCCCAAACCCAAGTCGACCACCATCACCGGGGACTTCCTATATTTTTTGTAATTTTGTAAGTTTTCGTTTCAATATGGAAATTCAAATTCAATTTCAAAGCTACTTACTGAGGTGTACTACCAGGAGACGGTGGACATATCTCTACTTTAGGCAGCGCAGTCCCATCGCCACCCGACGCCAGTTGTAATGCCTCCATTTCCTTCTCCAACTCCATTTGTTGTTTCTACAGTAAACGAGATGATAGTCTTATTACATGATCATTATTCAATTCAATATCGATGCTGAGAAAGCACTATTCATTCGCATTTCACAGGTAGGAAATAGGTATTCATTCTCCATTACCCAAACACATATCTAAACAAAAATGTATAGTTTGGCTATGTGAACGAAAAAACAAAAACATTAGTAGGGTATTGAATTTGGTTCTATCTATACTATACTAAGCATACAAAGAAATACGTACACAACCAAATACAATTCATGGCAATACACAAAATACGAAATTAGTAAATGAGAACTAACCTAACAAACTATCGGAAACAAAAAACTAGACACCAAACGACGGAGATGCATTTTTTCAAATGTCGAGGCAAGTAAAACATAAATGACAAACTGGGTATTCAGGGTATATTACATTCAGGTTCATAAACAACAAATGCCTAATCAATAATCATCATGATAATTATGGAAAATATTTAAAAAGTATAGCTAATGATTAAGTACAATGAGATTGAGAATTCTCCTCTTCCTATTGATCTACGAGGAGATTTCGATCCATAATTCTAATTCAGGCAAGTATTCTTTGTACAGTCCCAATAGAAGATATAAAAATGATTTCAGTTTAACCCAGTTCACCACTTATATACCCACATACGTATTCGACACTAAGTGTTGGTGCCTACCAAGAGATTGCGCTGTTTGCAGATCGATCAAGCAGCGATTCGAGGGAAACAAAACAATGAAGACAAGTGAAAGATGCCCTCAAGACTTTTATAATTAGTTTAGCATGTACCTACCAGATAGGTAATTAGTAATTACCTCATTGAACTGACGAATTCTGTTTGCTTTTAATTATTATAAATGGTAGTTAGTACTAAATGAATATTAAATACACATATTTTCATTCTACATACTAACAGTTAAAGCTTTTCTTAATTGATTTTGATAATTTTCTGCCCGTTTAGTAATCTTGGGTAACAAAACTCAAATGATTGAATCAAGTGAATTGCATTTAGGTTTAGGCATTTATGGCCAACCTCAATCATCTACTTTGCGCTTGTAACTTAGCGGGAGCCAGGCTATGCCATTTAGTTCTTCTACAAAACTACTATTTATAACTACGGATTCAAGGTAGTTGACACTTACTCAACTACGGTATTTGGCTTGCGCTAACTTCTCAAGCTCACAAAGTAGACGTTTCATTAATTTGCCGAAGGATTTTAATTTACCGATGAGAGTAGATATTAATAATTTTTTTAAACAAATATATTAGTTACAATTCAAATTACTTGTTCAAGGCTAAAGTTATGGGTTATGGAGGATGGTATTAAAAGTTGAAAGCTTAATGGGCCTCAAGCTATGATATTAGCAATTTCAATAGATGAATTAATTAGTCATGGAAACAAATTTACGTCACAACACGAGCACTTTGTCTCTCAGCACAAATGATTACAGGGATATTATGAAAGCGTACGTTACTTAGGTATCATTTTGTGTTTGAAATAAGCCTACATAGAATAGGCTACAGCACTTTATTTTAGCACAAACTAAACGGATCAGAAACTCGGCCTACAAATCTGATCTAGAACTTTAGCTAGAAGAATTTCTAACATTGATCAGAGCAGTTCTAGTGGACCTACTTACTAGTTACTAATTTGCACACACATTTCAACAAATCATAACACATTGAATAAAAATGTTCATATACTAGAATTGAACATTTTCAACTGCTATTCACTAGGAAATAGGTACGTATAGACCTATTTTATTATGTGCTTTTAAATTCTGTAGTACAGTAGTAGCTAGTAAGTAATGTTATTTTTGACAACGTGTAACTAGTTACTGTACCATTATGGACGTAACTTCTTTGCATTACAGAGCTGTGAAGAGAATGTACACTTGAAGAAACATAATTAAGATGGAAAAGCAGGAGACTTCCAAGTATGTGAAGATGATAATACCGTTACAGGATAATGACTGAATATTTCTTGACATAGTATCAACTCTAGGAAATTCATAGCAAATAATAACTCATTTTGTACGGCTTTATCATTTCATATTGGGCTATTTGTCTCAAATTAGGTCACACAGACATATTGTGCATGTCATTGAATCAAAATCAAAATAATAGGATTGTATGTTTTTATTCAACTCTATGTCTATGAATGCTGATTTGAACACAAAATTTGGTTCATTATCATTTTTCTCTTGATGAAATTCCACAAAAAAATAAAGTCGATACATAATTGAATTCATGAACTGTGAAGCCATTTCAATGAGAATCTTTGGTTCCTTAAACGTACCTCTTTATCCTCTTCCTCCTGCTCCTCTTCTGCTGCTGTTAGTTCTTGCGCGTTGGCCAAATTGTCTACGGCAATAGCCAAGAACACATTCAACAGCGTGTAATTACCGAACAGTACGAGAATGATGAAGTACAATGAGTAGATCATACGACAGCTATGATTGTCTTGTGATCGGATACCTTGGTACATTACTTCATTCCAATCCTCACCCGTTAGGATCTGCAAAACAAAAAAATCATCCATAAGTTCTACCAGACGATCAATAGTGCCACATATATTGGTCCATTGACAACAAATATAAAGATTTTCTTTTAAATCCTCGTAAGATTTTCTCAGATCATTTAGAAACTACTACTGTACCTAACTCAAAATACCTATCTATCTCTAGCATTGATTGAAAATTCAGTACAAATTCATGACTCAATACGCTCTAATGGGAGATTTTATAAACTTGGACTTTGTCTGTCCAACATGGGTCATCAAACTTGAGAGACAAGGGGACAAATGTTTGACTGATGTAATTGAAAACTAAAACTAAATGACATCCAGAAGAAAGAAACGAAGAAAAGTGCACTCGTCACCCATTGGTCGTTTCTGCTATATGGCAGATAAACTATCTGTTTTGCAAATAAAGTGTTCTATGTCTAGCACATGCATATATACAGGTTTCATATAGTGTCATAGGCATGTAGAACAAACTTGGCTTATTGAAGACCTGTCAAACTTGCTACGAGTAATGATGACAATAAAACAGAAGCATACTACTGTATTGAACTTTCTTCTATGGAACTTATCTTGAATGAAAACAGAAATTCCAAGAAAGTTCAACAGAATGCTCCTGTCACGCTATTTGTGGTACAGTATAATATTCTTCTTCAAGTAATAATACGATGCATAGGTGATGAAAAATCAACATGTAGCCTACCTATTGTTTTGAATCCGTTTTCATTAATAGGCTTACTTTTTATGTTCAATGCTTGTGTGAAATGAATAAATATTTGATTAGGAAACAATCTCGAGTTTGATTCGAGTTTTGATTAGTCTTTTGAATCTTCGTTAGGTCTACTTTACCTGGAATACAGTGAGTAGGGCAATGGGAAACGTGTTGAAGTTGGTTAACGGAGTGTCTTCCTTGAAGTTGAACTGGCCGCCAAACAGTTGCATGCCGAGCAGTGCAAAGATCAGGATGAACAAGAACAGCAGGAACAACAACGAGATGATGGAACGCATCGAGTTGAGTAACGAGATCACCAAGTTGCGCAATGATGCCCAATACCTGGTCGGGGCAGATGTAAAACACACGCGACATTTGCATCGGAAGAACAGCACTACAGAATACAGGAGGGTTGAGAGAAGTAGACTGCGGTCTAGATTGGTTCTGAATTTTTTCATTTCAAATTGAGTGTTGGATCGTTGAAGTTTTTCCGCATTCATGGAAATCTATGTTACTCATGAAATAAGTTATAAACGTGTGAGCAAATAGCATTAACCACAATTACCCACTTGGTGACGTCAAATATCAGAGCCACATCGAATTTTAAGATTATTTAATGTAAATTTCAATGACATATCATAATCAAGAGGACCGTTTTCGGACATTTCTTGTCCGAATGTGTCTAAAAATAGAATTGTGGTTGATGCTATTAATGTGACCTCTCGTTTGAAGTGTGGAAAACATTAAAACATATATGGGCCTATTTCATTGCCTTTGATGCAGTAAGATAGGAGTAAGTATTTTGACTTATTCATGTTTCAGGCAATTAAGATGATTACATTTAATCAGTAAGCAAATAAATCATTCAAAGGTTTGATTTCTTTGACATTTTCAATTAGGCCTACCTTAAAACATACTTACCAACCTTCTCCTAGAGGCATAAAGAAACATGCATGAAACGAAACTGAAACTCTAATAGATCTTGAATGGTAAATCCGTATGTAGAAAGTAGAAACTGCTCCGGATACCTCCAGGAAGTAGAAGAAAATATATACTCCTATGCACTTATCACTGATTCTATAAATAATTACTGGCACATTTTAATTAGTACCTTTATTCACAAAGAAAATCACTCGCAAAGAAATTGATAAGATTGATGCCATACTCAACACTGCACTTTTCACACTTCACTTGAACTTGGCCCTAACTTCATTCAACTTACTTTGTAACCTTGAATATCCTTAGCAAGCGCAATGCTCGCAGCACCGATATACCGAACGATTCTTTTTTGATAGCCGTCCAGATCACTTCGAAGATCGACCCACTGATGACAACACAATCAAAACGATTGAACGAAGATTCGAGGTAAATACGAGGGCCGAGCGCATACATCTTGAGGAGCATCTCAAAGATGAATAATCCAAGGAACGTAAACTCCGCAATATCTGTAAATATATACAGAATGAAGATTAATGATTATTAATGATGATACAGTGTTATTATATAATTATTTTTATAGTAGCCAAATAGCAACGAAAAAATCAAGTTGAAGGTACAAAAATGATTTATGAAATTGTTCAATTGTTCCACGTGACTTCAGATTCTAAAGTGAAGTGCAAGGCAAGAGAACGATGGGAGGTGGCATGATTTCTCGAGAACATTTTAAATTCAAGTCGCAATACGTGCTCATTTCGTTGTCCATATTATTCTGTATTGTTGAGATTTTACTATCTGGACACAAGCTATCCCTTCGGTTACGTCTGACAGCCGAACGTTGACAGAAAAACCCGAATGGTACAGTACAGTTAGCATCAAGCAGAAGTCTTTAGCATCTATTTTTCACGCAAATGCCTTGGGAAGGTTGAAAAAAAAGTTCAAAATTACACAACTTTTTTGAGGATGAACTTTTTTTAAAAAATATTTTTTTAATATTTTTTTTTCATTTTTTTTTTTCAAAATCGATTTTTAATCAATTCTGGAGCTTAGACAATCGATTCCCGATTTTGAGAATCAATGTCATCACTAGTGAACGTCATTCCCATTTGTTAGTCAAACAGTTTGCCATAATTACTTACAGAGGAAATCTGTTAGCCACGGAGGTTGGCCGTAATGCTCTACTGCCGTGCAGATTGTGTTGAGGAACACCAACGCGATAACAAACCAGTAGAACCACTGAGTTTTCACCGTGTGTCGGACTCCAAATCTAGAAAATAGCAGTTTCACATTATTCTCCATTCAAAATAATACCAGTAGTTTACATATTACGTGCGTAATATTACGTTATTACGTAATACGTACATAGTATGTATTGCATAAATATACAATAGGCCTACTTTATTGTATTCTACTCAATATAATTTTTACAGAAGTTTACTTCAATACAGACCAGAAGATATAAGTACTACGATACAAACAGGGTTGGATTAATTCTTGTCATCATACTTCAAAACACCGTGTTGTTCCTTATGTAATAATTAGCTATTGATAATTGATTAATTACTGTGATCCTGAATCAACAAGAAAAATGATAAGAATATGTATACAGTGAAACCTCTACGCATCGTTCCCGGATCCATCGTTTTCCTGTTTGCATCATTCATTTTTATTCACCCCTGGCCCAGTCCCATATAACCAATGTTAAATTTTCCTGGATGGATCGTTTTCCTGCATGGATGGTTTCATTTTCCTGGTCTTTTGAAAAATGATGGATAGAGGTTTCACTTTATTGAAATGAATATTAATAAGAACAATCCACCTGGGAAGAGCCTTGGTAACAATAGTTAGCTGATTGTTAGGGTATTTTGGTATGGGACAGTTGGCAAGACAATAAAGTGGACGACTATTGAAACAAGCCTCCAATGCGGCAAACAAACAATGCAATAGGCCTGATTAAATGAATATTCAATACATTACCTGAATCTTTTTTCTGCTCTCCAAAACTGTAAACATGCTCCCTTGTTTTTGACTTTTGATTTCAAATAGGAAGCTCGAGAAAAACCTAAGAACATAACAAGAAAAACACATTGAGAGTATTTTTTGAACCAATCAAAGGACATTAATGATTTATGTCTTTATGAATTTGAAGAATAATTTTGTATTATTTCTTCATTTTATAGAAACATTACGCACATACTGTGTACGTAATTAAAATGAAAAGAAACAACGTATATTTTGTTTTTCACCTTCGGAGGTATACCAGGTAATGCATACTGGAATTTGAAAAATTGATTGATATAGGCCTACTGTACTATATAATTGATATTTTCGTTCAGTTAAAACAAGTAATACAATTTTAGATTGAATGTTTTTTTCAAAGCATAAAACTTATTACGTGTAATAGTCACTCATAGACTACCGGTATATCAAAAAATATTTTACATATATTTGTTAACTGAAAATAAATGAATAAATAGAACAATTGACTTTATATTATACCTATAGTAAATACAATCAATAAAACTATGAACTTGTCGAAAAACAAGTAAACAAAACAGAAAAGAACAATAACAAAAGCACATAGAAAATTAAAGCTCATAATGGACGGTAGGCCAACTCCACTCTCGACTATATGACTAATGTTCTGTCATTATCGAAGCTTGCACAGTTATGGTATTAGGCTATTAGCAATTCCAACTTCTAATAATTATATTATCTATCTACGTAGTGTTAACTAACCTAAAGGTACAGTAATATTATAGTTCCACAATTCTTGTACTGGCATACTAATGGGCAAGGATTGACAAATATGCATAATGGTTTGTAAAAAGTTGATGATTGGTATTGAAATTCTTTACAAGTTTAGTTGCATTGGTTTCAATAATTTGAAAATCAAGACTGTTTTGAGACGAACGAAATCAACACCAATAGCTATAATATCAATAGCTTAATACTAAAAAACTGTTCAAAAGTTGAAACTTGCAACTTTAGAAACCTTATTTAGCCATATATTTACAATCCTTGCATAATTCATAAATCATAATTCATGAATAATCTACTCATGAGAAATAAGCTGGCTTCAAGTAAACAACAACCAATTTAATATTAATCATGGAAAAAGAATGAAAAGGGCCAAGTTTCAATGTGGAATTAATAGGCTGCCGTTGATTGCTCTCTTTAGTTCTGAATGAATGAATATTAGGGTTTCAAGGCGCATCGACAGCGAGGTCATTTAGCGCCTGAAAAGTGGTCGCAGCCGGCAGGATTCGAACCTGTGCTCCCGGCGGGAAATTGATTTCCAGTCAATCGCCTTGACCACTCGGCCACGACTAAATAATTCTATTTCAAGAGTTCAACCTTCACTAATTAGTAATTAGTAATTATTCAATTTATATATACAGTATATATTGAGATTCCACTTACAAATATCAAATACATCACACTGATCTATCGTTCAGGAGACCAAGGAACGATTCTCATAATAGAAATATATCCTGGCAGAATAGATGGATACTTGTTTTATATATCTTAGACCTATATATTAAATGGTTGGACCAAAAGTTCAGTTTACAAAAAGCCAGCTTACAGCACTCTATAAAATACTTTTAAAATTGTTCTATTGATGCCTATTATATGATAGTTTTGTTCAATTGTAACACTAATTCAAGTCACAGGCATTTTATGTAAGAAATTCTTATACAAGAGTACATAGCAATCAAATTAAATGCATCGTCTGTAATCGTCAAGTAGTACGTAATTTACGTCAAGCACAGAAGTATTACACAAGTCATTACGATTAGTAATTAGTACGAATAATACTAGATTACGTATTGTATGTACTTGGTCATCTTAATGATGACTGACTACTAGTTTTAAATGTATTAATATAATCCATCTACTGCTCAGCTATGAAAAACTTTCTGTATGGATCTGTATTCTTTTTTTCTAAAACTAGCAATAACTACAGAAAAAAATAAGAACCCACAAACAAGCATTTCAATCTTTCCATTCATCTTTGATGCATTACGTACAATGGAACTATTAATTACCAAGTAATTACTAATTAGTAATTAAACAACCTGTTGAAGAGTTGAAGTAATGTCAATATTAATGACAAATGAGTGAAATTACTAATTAGTGATCCCCAATAAGGAAATGAAAGAAATGTTCCGAACGCGAGCGAACACAATATAAACAGCTGTAACGACTGTAAAACTATGAAAACTCAAAAAATCCTCAGAATACATATTTCTCATGATTACGTAACCAAAAATCAGAATCAATAGAGAGAAATTGAATCATATTTTCTAACCACAGTAAACAGAAGATAGAAAGAAGGTAGATATATGCCAAATGCAAAAGCATTTTTGAAAAATAAATACTGTAGTTGAAGTCGTGAGATTAAACTCTTCAATTGTTGGGCTCTTCAAGTTCAACAATATGCAGTGCAGTAGGCGTAGATTGTTAGTTCGAGACTCCTGAGCCTTAGAAGTTTAGAAGTGATAAGGCAGAGTCAATCGGAACTATCAACATACGAGTTTTGCTGCTTGTATCGAATTTCTTTCGTATTCACAGAAAACCAAATTCAAACATAAAAAAAATCCCGACAAAGACTGAACATGACGTCAATTTTGAAATGCTTGGTTTGCGTTCTAAAAACAATAATTATTATTTATGAAGCAAGCCAATTAGGTTATAATCTTTGGCTAATAGTCAATCTTATCCCTATAGAAATTGTGTTTTCATGAGTTTTATATATTTTTGGTTTAAAATAAGCATCAACTCTTCACCACAGGATCAGCTCATGCACCAACCAACCAATCACAGCTGCAAAAGGTAGACATTATGATAGATAGATGGCAGCACTGAGGGGGGCGGGGGGCAACGTATGGCAGCCTCAAGGATAAGTACACAACATTACGTATGGTAGAAGAGTAAGACTGTATATCTAAGACACGATACAGCAGTCGTGTGTACTTGAATACAAACCGTACCATTGCTATGTAATCAAGGTCAAGTAATGATATTTTGAGGTAGGTCCAAAAGTTTGAATTTTCACTCTTTGGAGTGAGTGGGAATCAATTTAGTGCACAATTAAGTTTGAAACATTATTTTGTACACTCATATACCGGTACTGTATGTCCGTCATAGTTTCATATGGCAAAATACAGATTTGATATTATACATGTAGGTCTACCAATGTTTCAATCTTCAAATTTCTTCCTGCCTGCGTGAGTTCAATTATAGTGGGACTATAGAAAATGTCCAGATTGAAATATTTTCATTTGTTTGTTATAACTAAATTCAAGGCTTTTGATTAAACGTATTTTATTCATATAATTTAATCTGTAGAATAAGAATTTTGATATCTCTAATGGAAGAAGAATGTGAAACTCGTAAAAAGCTCACAGGTGGGTTCATTTGATATTTACCATTTAATTTAAATAACTGTTTAGTTAAAATTAACAATATATTCCTAGTTTTTAACCACACATGTTCCAACATGTAACTAAGAAATTTTTCCGAACACTTCTCATTGAATTGTTCATTCAAGAATGTCAAATAGAAGAAATAACAATGAAATAATCTACACGAAAATTGATAATAATTACTATAATGATTAATAATAATAATAATTAATATAATTATTATTATTAGGCCTATATTATAATAATAATTATTATTATAGGCCTAATAATTAATATTAATTAATTAGGATAATTTACAAAGTTGAATGAGGCGGCTTATATTCAAGTAGGACGGTAACTGTTTCAAGAAAAGCTAAGGTTCATACTAGTATACCTTCACCAACATACGATACGGTACTAATGTAACTTGCAATTTCATCAATCATCATACCTTTCAGTTTTTTCTTAGGCACTGAAACAAAAGGGTAATTAAATGAATATCCCTAACTATGAAAAATCAAGGTGGTTTACAATGTGTAGAAAACTTCAAATGCTATAGATACTATTTAGGTGTGCAATTGAATAATAAATAAACAAGTTGCAATTGGAATGATTTTTAAAACAGGTTACGTGCTACACAGGTCTGTTTCAGATGAGAAAAATTTGTATTTAAATAAATTAGAGAACAAAATTGTAATATCAGGATATGTAATATAGCCTATTTTTCAAAATAATCACATAGACCAAGAACTAATTAAAATTAAAAATATGCATTTAATGAATGAGTGAATGACACACAGTTGACATGAAACATTTTTTGCTGTAAACGAGATACTTTTGAATAACATAATGTAATGTGGGCTAAGAATTGATGGAATAGGGTTACTGAATCCAGTAAAGTAACAATTAATAATCCAATCAGTCCAGTGATCAAATTACAAATAACATTGTTATCAACTTACCATCTTCGTCCTCTTCTTCCCCCTCTTCCTCTTCTTCTGTGTCGGTGCTTTTACTTTTGCCCAAGTTTTTAAGTTTCTTCCTTTTGGCAGCCGCTCTTCTTCTTGCTTCAATTATGTGCATCTTTTCTTCTTCTGTTGTACGCTCTTCGGCGAGAATCACTTCCTCTGAAATGTCGAGATTGATCAGTATTCAAAACTGGGCAAGCATGAAGAACATAATTACACATTTTGGCAAACTTGAAGATATTTCTTACTGTGATGCAAATTCCTAGATTAATGAGTAGATATGCCATATAGAATAAAATTATTTCCAAATTACCATGAGTGAAAAATCGGTAAATACAATTTTTGTATTTTGTATTTCTTGTATAATATGTTTGTATTGACTGTTGGGATTGTCAAATTTCAAGAGCTTTAGTACGACATCGCTCTTCTAATAGCACTTCTGTTTTAATTGCTTCAATTATGAGTAGGTCTAAACTGTACTCAATTCATGTAGTGGTAGGCATGTCAAAAAATGAAGTTTGATACAAACATATAGACCCTACAATAATAAATTTCATTCAGCATGGAAAATTCTTATTACAGGCACACTCCGTTAAGGAGAGCGAGTCGTAATTTGAATTTGCAAATATAATATAATATATATTTTTAAAAGTACCGGGACATCAAATATTTTTCAAATAATAGAACTGCCGTCCAAGAATTGACACAAACCAACTAAAGTACTTTCTACAAAATTTGATGATGGACCATAAAGAATTATTTGAAGAAAATTGTAACTGCGATCCAGTGAAATGAGTAGATCTAACAGGTTAACGAATTACACATAGAAGATATACCTGCTTTACAGATCCACTCGACGTAGCCATTTAGCTCTCGTTCAAGTTGTTGCTGTCTTCGCAGTTTGAGGAAAGTCTGTCGGTTTTCCACTTTCTCTCTTTCCTTGGCAAACTCTCTACGGGGGTGAAGCAAGGGAAAGCGGTCACTAACAATAATCCTAAGTAACCCTTTGTACACCAAATAAAAACAAAAAATAACACTCGCCTGCATATAGGCAAGGGGCAGTAAGTTCTGTACATTTTTTGTCACTGAGCACAGTTGAAACGAATTTTAAAGTTTGTCAATGACTATGTAATTTTTGATTGGATAAATTTTGTTTTTACACAAAAGAGGCTATAATATCTGGGCCATGAAGTAATCATTGTGTACAAAATGTACAGAAAATTTGCCCCAGCTACAGAGAGAAGTGGAAATAAATAATAGAAAGTAATTATATACAGAATATGGTAAAGATGCAATCCTCCATGAAGTGGTATTTTAAAAAATCTCATGACAACTTAGAAATCACCTCCAATTTACCTGAGCTTTTGGCAGGACTCTGTAGCATTTCAACAAATAAAGAGTAATGTTCTTAGCATTAAAAGTGATACAGAAACTTGCCAAGAACTTGGGTGAATTTTGCGTTGATTTTTCAAGCTGGCTTATTGAAACATAAAATATCAAGTACAAAGTATTGACTCTTCACCAAGATATGTAAGGATATGGTTGGTAGGAAAAGTAGGCCTGATGTGTCCAATGTAATAACAATGAAAAAAAAAAGATTTTTAATGCTCAGAAAACAAAAATATTCCAAGGAAATCCGAAAGTAATTTGTCCATAGTTAAAACTTGAAATCTGAGGTTTGAATGGTATCTGAATAATTACCATATGATTCATTTTTCATTATCATGATTTCATTATAGTAGGTGGATTTATTGATACATACTACATAATAAGTTGTATGATTTTGATTGATCCGGTCTATATGCTAACACTATTCGAAGAACAAGTTAGATTTAAACTGAACTAGACTCCAAAAGAAATCAAACATTTTTATTTGCTATTTAACCAAGAACTCAAAATTCAGTAGTACTGAACTTTAGTATTCCACCATATGTTTTGTATATTAGTTGTACTCAATTTTGCAGCGATGTACAAGATCTAACTGAATGAACAGTCATTGCCAAAGTAGTTGAACATGAAAGTGGAAATAAGGAATTGAATGGGTGATGTGGGAAATATGGGAATAAGTTTTTGTCTCAACCCCAAGAAATGAAGTACCTTTAGAAAAGCAGAGAAAGTGGGTAGTGGTAAACCACCTAGATTAGGAACAGAAAACTCCTAGAAGAAAAGCAACATTAGAAAACCATCCAAAACATGTAAGGTTCACAACTTCACACAATTACTCTATGATTTATGAGCTCAGAAGATATACAAAAGTATTTTATTCACAAATAATTACCAATTCGTTAAATAATTGAACCAAACAAATTTAAAATTAGAGAATGAGAGAAATAGATCTCCAATGTAAAAAGGATTTAGGCCTACATTTGAAATTACAGATAGAGTAATATAAAATAAGTGAATATAAATATACTGCTTTCTATGAAATTACCGTATTATAATTGTACGCTACTGAACTACATTTGATCAAATATAATTTCTGGATGGATAATTCAATTGTTCTGGCTGCAGATAGAGCTGACAAAAGAAATGCATTTTTTAACTGTTCATCAGTAACAACAAGAATTATCAATTGCACTTTCAAACAACGAAAGTTCAATTGAACAACACATAATTCACGAATAAAATCAGGAACCGGTGTACACCCAAGACAAAAAGGTAACGATCAACACAAAGTTACGAAACTGAACAGTTGACAGAAAAATATGCAATATTTCACGGAGTAAATTATTACAAACAATCTTAAAGTCCACATTTTTGTCAAAACTAGTTCCAAAACTAGTTATAAGTTACAGTGAGTAAACCGTACACTGGCTAGCATACAAATATGGAGCACCAAATCATGATTAGGTCAACAATTCTACAGGAACTGGCCACCTGCAAATTACGATCAATTAGTAGCATTATTCTAGCAAAGAATGATGCTCGATGAAGTTAGTGTGGCACTACCTGTGTGAGTAATCCACTTTAGATAAGACGATAACGCTGAAGAGAATTGTTGACGTGTGCGAGCGCGGTGAAACTCTGACTGCCTTTCAACTCGGTTACGTTCGTTGCTGAATTCCCTATTCGAAACATGCAAAAACATCGAACAACAACAACAAAAATGAATGTTACACGTAACTCCATCAACATCCATTTATAGTGTGTCATATTCTGAACTGGGTTGATTTTGCTATAAAAAGAGGACTGCAATCAGGGGCATAGAAAGGGGTTTAGGGGGTATATTGGAAAATGAAAAAATGTTAAAAAGGGAAAATTACCTCCCAATTTATGTACCTGACCCTCCCCCCACTCTACATGCCTTGACACTCACAATTCACTTACTTTTGTCAGAATAAACACCAACGTATGTTACATAATTATGCTTCTAAGATGGACAATAGAAGGCCTTACAATGTTCGGCCTACGGCGGCCGGGGCCCAGACACCATATGTGAGAAAAACCCTTGATATATTGCATTTTGATTTACAATTATGCTTTTCCCTCACTCAAATCAAAGTTCCTACATGCTGACTGCAATGTATATAGGAGGGTCAGATATGATATATTACCAAATTTATTCAAAAATGCATCACTATTGAACTGGATAAAAACTAAATACGTATGGTTATAATAATCTGTTACAGATTATTATGATGAGTAGATTGTGTAAATTAGATAATTTGAAATCAGCTTCTTGAAATTGTGAAGAAACTTGGATGAAGTAAAACATAACTTGTGTCTACTTTATGAATTTATACAAGAACTCAACATCTATTTAAAATCTGTCTTCGTCGACAAAACCCAGCTACTAACTCTGTTTTGGCTTGCTGAATCCAAGAGAATACTTTGGGCTACTTGATAGCTATTTATAATGGAAAATAATTTTGTGAGAATAATTAGTATAGATTAGTTGAAAGCACAACATTAGTTATGATTATTGATTACACAATGTATCACCTAAAAATGTTTGAGACGTATTGATATTGAATATCGCCATGGATTCGCGTTAAGTATTGCAACCTCCTCTAGAGTAACACGCGCACAAATGCGCTAGTCGTCTTGCTGACGAGACAAACACGTAAACACATAAACAGACAAGAACACGTATACACACACGCACACAATACAACAACTAGATTGTTGCCAATCGTGAGAACTAGACTCACCCACTAAGAACACCAAGAACTAAGTTGAGCATGAAGAATGAGCCAAGCACGATGAGTGGAACAAAATAGATCCAGTTGTACGTGCTACCCAGGGCATCGTTCGTCTGAAAACACACAGCGGAACGAGCGTTAAGTGAGACGCTAATACACTCCACGATCCAATTACCAAAACGGTATCGTCCACAGAGTTACCGCGGAATGCTGATACATTTCTAGCTACGATCATGCAATATTGTGACTATTTTTCATATTATTAATTATTACATCTACATTAATCACAAAATCTAGATTTATGATACGTATACTTCATCTCTTGCATTTTATAATACGAGACTATGTATTTAATGGATCAAAAGTTATGCACTATTGTAAAAATGAAGTAGGCCTACAAGGCAATCTGTCTACATGTAAGTACAGATTCCATATGGATTAGTAGGCCCTATTTGAATTAAGAATAACAATTCCTATTCACATTCACTTTCTAATCAAACTCTGATTGCAAGATTTGAAGTTAAGAATGAAACTAGCAAAAGGATTTCAGGATATTATGAGAGCGGTGTATTTTCAATGTTCAATTGAATCACAAGCAGGAATACAGGGTAGGGCCTACATAGAAAATACCAAGTCAAAGATCTAGGTTTACTATATTATCATAATAATATCCAGGATTTGAATTGTCCATCCAAGTTTCGAGCACAAGACGAAAACAATATTCCAAAAAATTCCTAGAAGAAGTATCACCATAACTAGTAAAATACTACATAATTCCTAAAAAGTCAGAACAGGCAGCGGTGCAAAAATATTATTCAAGTACTTATAAATATTTCTAATGCAAGAGTTTTCATTTCATATCAGTATCGAGAAGCTATTGACATCAAATATGATTTCCCCACAACAAGGCACCGACGCGTAGCCTTTCAACAAGCATTCAGACATTATACTGTCCAAGATGTTTACGGGTGAAAAAAAAAATGTTTACGGGATCTGTGACCATTGGTTTCCTAATTCAGATCTGAACTATAAAAAACTCTTACAAATATGGACCCATCCTCATGTGAATACAACCAAATTTGTTTGATTGTTTGCACATGATGGGTAACCAACTACCGCTTACCTTGAAAGGAAACTTTTATAATGTGTTAAGATTGAATTAGTTAATGCACTAGCATGGAGGGAGAAACAGTACCCTACTCTAATGCGCAACAAACTGGAAATAGACTCACATTTCCCACGTAATATAATTTTCGTCCAAAGTTTCCACTTAGTTCACCCCCTTCTCATCATTATAATGTAATTTGTCCCCTTCGGACACTCTGTACACCTCCGAGTAATCTAATGCAAACGGCCTGCTGCTTTTCGCAAAGCCTTTCACGGCCAATTAATAACTTGAACATGATTTCCTTTAACGAAAAGGATGTAGTCTCCTATCAAGATAATGTTTCAACTTATTCTGTAGCCTATAGCAGTTTCATTGTAATCAAATTTGTGCTCTTATCAACAAATAAAATTCAAATGCTTTTCAGTAATCAAAACAACACCAAAAAATTGAAAAATGAAAAAATAAGTGAAATAGAACTGAACGAATTCTGAAAAATATTCAATATTATCTGAACTCATGGAGAAAATATATAGCTATAGAAGGAAAGTAAGAAAATGACATCAACACAACAACGGGATAGAAAAGTGCCATAATAGAAGAAACACTTGAAGAAATAAAACATCAGAAAGTTGATTCGAAATTGAGGAAAACAATGAGTAGAATATAAACAAGTTGTTTAGCTAAAACACTGAACGTGATCAAAACAATAAAATCACAACACAACATAAATCAGGTGGGCAGATAATTGAAAAATATTCAAACGCATTAGAAAAGTGGGTTGGGGCAGAAGGGAGGGCACACACGAGACTACAGTATGTTGTTACCCAGTAGAGTATAGTAGTCCAGCCCTCCATAGTAATGCATTGGAACACAGTGAGCATGGCAAAACCAATGTTATCGAACGATGTGATGCCAAAGTTAGGCCCCTCCCACTTGTCGTCACACAGCGATGTGTTCGAGTTGCAAACGTAGCTGCCGAACGGGGCCTCCGATTGGTTGTCCGTGTTGCATGGTGTCGCCCATTCGCCCTCCAGCACGATCTCGTCTGAAAATAGTAGCAATCGGTTTACAAACAATTCATATGAAATTTCACAGTGGAGCAGAAAATTTACTAAAAAATATTTCAATGATGCTTCAGTACAAAGAAAATTATGAGTGTTACTTATTAATGGAATAAAAGATGAAAGATTAATTTCTAGCCCCAAAAATTTCACTTCATATGATGTACATATTATTCACGACACAGTATAGGCCTACTGCCCTGTAGAAATATGATTGATGAAAAATATATTAAACTTAATTAATTATTAACAAATGCTATACATTCTGTCTTATGTTCAGATCGTTTGATGACAACGTTGTAGTCAACCGTCTTACTCTGTCTGCTATGTCAATTTAAAAACTAGCTATTGAAAGATCAATAAAAAAATGAATAGGTCAACTGTAATCAATATTATTTTATACCGGTTTGAAATACTTTCAAGGTGTTCAACATCCTACATATTTGCAATCTCGACACAAATTTACCAACACAATTTTTAAAGATATAAATGAGTAATTTTCAATTCTTCACACCTGCAATTATACATTCAAAATCAAAATTAATGTTTTTCCATACGTAGGTAGGGCCGAGGAACAAATAGAAGACAGTTTAGTTGGTGTTTAACATTGAATTCAAAAACAAAATAGGCTGGGTTGATTCAAGTGCTTGACTAGATTTGTTACACTTGTTTTATTCAAAATATACCCAGGATAAGCACTGATCAAAAATGATATTACACACTGTTTGACGTGTACGTACCGAGATTCTCGAGGCTGTAACACGTTCTGTGTAACGCGCCCGAGTAAAACTCGAGACCAATGATGGCGAAGATGACGATCGCAAACAATACGAGTAAGCCGATCTGAAGCAGTGGCGCCATCGCCTTTATGATGGACTTGAGCACAACTTGTAAACCTGAAGCCGGAAGAAAGTAGTACACAAATGACCACTACTCAAACATATACACTACGTATTGTATCCTGGTTCAAGGAAAATAATCACTCGATCTAAACTGAACTCAGAGTCTTTAGATAGTTACCTTGACTTTTGAAATCACTGTAAGAGTATAACTTGATGAGATGTTCACAACAAAAATTCACAACAAAATTCACAACAAAAATGAGCACAATCTCAACTTGAAGAATACTAGTAATTTTTCATATCTATTCACAACAAATTTAGCATTGAGAAGAGAAACAGTCGATGAGATGACTTGTTCATAGCATCAGCTAATCCAAGTGATCACTGGCAAGTTCTAATCCAATTGGCCAGCGCTTGGCTTGACGTGGAATGGGTAGCAAGGCTAGGAGTTTGCAAACATGGCTCGTACAGCTAATTCTTTACTGCTAACTGTGTGTTGTTGTGAATGTGAAATATCATTGGGCAATCCTTTCTCTCAAAGTTAAGTTTACTCCTAATTTCTGTTGTGATTGTGACTTTATTCACTATGTATGTATAGAGACATGTAAATATAGCATCTATTTTTACTTTTCTTAGCATTTAGAATTTGAACTTTACTTTACTTTTGAACTTTATTTGAACTTTTTTTTACTTTTCATGGCATTTAGAATCTATTATTTTGAAACATTGCGTTTTGTAGCGAAACAACATTTCTGTACCGTTACAATAGTACGGTACCCTTAATATCAATATAATATATTGGTACATTTAATATATTGTACAATAGGTATACAAGTGGAACACTCAAAAATTAATAGTTTCAAGAAAATGGTGTCCACCCCCAGGTTAAACCTACGCCTCATCTGCCGCCTGCATTTGCAGATGCACTTTGGTTTTTGAAATTCCTTAACTGACTCCAGTTCTTCACTTCCCATTGGTACATTCTGCAGAAAATGACATCTTGAATGCTTTTAATTCACGTATATGTGTCTCTATCACCGATACGTTGAAACATAGTGGATTCAGATGTTTGTAGCGGTTTGTCGTCTTTTTGAAAATATGATCAAACAAGATGAAATGTATAGAAACATGAAGAAATGTAGAAAAATATGTTTAAAAGCACTTTTATATTTTCTTGCTTTTATAGCAATTGCTATTTTTACATGTCTCTATATGTATCTTTTCTTTAGAATATTGATTTTTTTTTTAATGCTAGATATATTTGCCTGCTTGTGGCCTCAAATAATGATTTTAGTAGATAGTGAAGGGTTGATTACATTCAGCATAAAATGAAGTCCCATCAAGAAAAATGCCAATTCATTTTGATAAATATTTTCCTATCATCAGAATAATCATTATTAATGAATGTTGAAGAAGCCGGTAAATGGAAGTACATTACTGTGGATTGTATGCCAGTCTAGAGGGAAATGCAATTTCGTTAACCTCGGCTCACGTGAGTTTGTTACTATTACGTGAGAGTGCATTCTTGCATGTCTACAGTAATTACAGTACATTGCTTAATATTCTAATTAGATTACTGTGGGCTTAATTGGCAATTGAGAACTGTTATTAAGATAAAAACAGTGCCATTATTATAACTAGGAAAACGCGGGATGCGCGTTGTTAGACGAGCTTAGGGGTATAGAAATCTAGAATGAAAAATAATTTGTCAACCCAATCTACATCTACAGACCTTGGATCACTCCAAACGTTCAAAAACCTTACGAGAATCAGTTATGTCACGGCCTTCCTCTTCATTCATTTCAATCGTTTTGAATTAATTGGTGACACTTGTTGCCATAGATTTAATTGGTTCCCGTAATAGCCTAAATTGATGGGAAAATGCTTTATAAATGCGTTTTCTTCGTTATTTCTCATCCGATTGATGCGAAAAATCTCTCAAAATGTGCTTAATAGTTTCCTTTATATTCGGCAAAAATTTGAGAGGTTCTGAAAAATTTTGATTTTTCAAGTATTTTCCTCCGGGTTATTCTAATGAGAATTTTTGAAATCTCTAAAATTCATAAAAAAAAGTTACCACCCGATAATGCCACAAAACTATACAGATCTAAGTTAGATGAGAAACCATGACGAAAAAAAGTTTGAAGTTGATAGCTGTAGCCGTTTGACCTGTGGAGAACCGACAAAAAAACATAAAAACAAAAAAAAAAAAAAAAAAAAAAAAAACATAAAAACGAACACCAATTTTTTTCAGTATGTCAAATTGAATCCTCGCTAAAGCTCGTCTAATTAAATTGGTGGGGCCGGCATATATTACAGTCTACTTAAGGTATATAAAACTCACAGTTAGTTTACAGAACGCAGATAATTTTAAATGAATACAAAGCATAATGAGCAGTTATTTGAAATATTCAAACTGGCTTGAGAATTTGGTCTACAGCAAGCTTACCTTGAAACGAATGATGAGAAAGGATTTACCTTCAAGGTCAAACACAATAGAATAAAAGCTGGGAATTATATTTCTTTTCACAAAAATAACTCATCGAAATTATTCAATTTTATCAGATTAAGAATTACTATCGGTGATATGTAATGGTAGGCACTTTGAAGATGACACTGATTTCAACAGAATTATATTTATTTCAACGACACTAGTACTAAGATAGGCCTATAGCAAAAATTCGACCTAGAAATCAAGTCACTAGATTCTAACTTTCAAAGTTGATTCTTTAAAACTTAAAAAAGGCATTTCATAATACATTCTGAGCTAGACACGTTACGAACACTAGGCCTATGTAGAGCTATGATGATAATAATACTCGTACAATCATGCTGGAAACGTAGGACTATTAATAACATATAAAAGAACAAATATTCAATCACATCTTGTATAGGTGGCAACAATGAATTTTCCTATTTTGTAACAATTAATTACAATTATATTCTATCAAAATTTCAGGTGATCGACCAACTCTATTCCATTATTATTGATTCATTGTAGAGTAATACTTTCAAATACACCACAAATACAACAGCTGAAAACTAGTATTATCTGCTGGCTTACGTAGAATAATATTTCAAGCTCAAGAATGCTACAAAAGTCTCACAGCCAAAATTTAAAATTTGATTCATTTCTTATCTTTTTTGGCAAATTTGTTAATAATTAATTGGGGAGGTTCAATGCAACAAATTACGGTTATAAAAAATTAGTATAACTGTTATGTCTGAAAAAATACAAATAATTTGTTCTGTAGTGAACATATATTTGAAATTATTTGAAATTACCGATGAACATGAAATATCTCAAAAGTGTAAGTTGATGTCAAATTGAGTTTGACAGGCTAGTCAATGCATTGCCCCTAGTACTCTGTATCTCTTTCTAAACTCATCATCTTTGGACATCGTTGGAAACACGGAAATTATGTCGAACGCCTGCTCAATCTTACATGACTACAACCACTTTAAGTACATTTTATTGTGGAAATATTACTTTATATTTTTAGATACGCTGCTTTAATGAGCCTAATTATAAAGTAGAACTATTTTAAAATGATTATGATTCCAAGTTTGAGAATATAAATACTGTAGGCCTACCGACTATTAAAAAAAGCGAAACATTGCAGCCAGATTACACAAGTTGATATCGAATAATTGCACTGGATTAGGATGAAAACAATTGATACTAGTTGAACAGCCGCCACAAGTAAGTGAACCGTAACGACTTGTTAAGCAAGAGAGACTTTACGGTACATTGAGAGAAAGTAGAGCACAGAACACGAACGAGTTCGGAAAAGAAGAGGAGACAAAAAGAGAAGCCAAAGCCGTGCTACATTCAAAAGACTGCACACGTAGTTTTACGCGCTCACGGACAGGATAAGCACCGAGAAACGTGGAATCGATAATAGTAAATATAATGTAATATATATATAAACTGTGATGAATGAGTTTCAATAAAGCCATATCAATTTTAATAAGTTTTTTCATCATAAAGTGTTCATAAATCAGCATGGCTATTTGGCCATCAAATTGGCCATGGGACAGAAATAAGGAATTTAGAATTAATAAGTATAAAGTGGAAAAATTTAATGAAAGTCTGGATTCCAGAAAGACACTTATTAAATCAACAGAGTTGAGAGTACAAATTTGTTATTCCGGTATAATAATTTATCCGGAACATTTCAAAATAATTAGAAAAAAATTAATGTCTACATGTTATACTTATCAAACACTCATCATCAAACTCATTTCCCAGTTCAATATAAGTTCTCCAAACAGTTTATCAACGTACATTACACTTAAATGAAATACCGTATGAAATTGAAAGAAAAATGAATTACGAACCTCTTAAATTTCAATCAGAAATTAGTTTGTCAAACATTAATAGTAGTGCGATAGAAAAGAAACTACCTGTGAATACCGGCATGCGCAAAAATAAAATTATTATAACAATATCTGAAAATTTTAGTCAACGGAATAAATTACCGTGGTTCTTATAATGTCCGAGAGCAAATTGTATGAGCGCTACTTACTCGGTATGCCCGAGACGAGTTTGAGGGGCCTGAGCACACGAATTGCTCTGAGTGTTCGTAGGTCCATATCCATGTCTTTGAAAGGTAACAGTGTAATGAACCTGTGGAGCGGAACCTGGCTGTCACTACTGCCAACTTCTACAACTAATTTACTAGACACTAGTCAGGATTACCAACACTATATCACTCGTCACATATCACAAACCAAGTGAGTTGCATTATTCACAAAATCAGTTTCACAATAGCAACTGCTAACAATATAACCACCTAGGTATAGTAATAAGGTGATGACCTGGTTTTGTGATGCATATTATTATGTAGATATATTTAGGTACATTTCAAAAGAATAGTTAGTAAATTTGTCGATTCACTTACCATGCCAATTTTTTTTTGTGGTGGGGGAAAATGGGTGTGTTTGTGTTTTGGAGTATTTAGCCCATAATTTTCTACCCCCAACCAAGGTCAGGACATCAACCTCGACCACTAACCCCAACCCAAAAACACTTTCTACACAATTTTGGAAATGGTACGTGAAATTGCATAATTACTGAATAGTTTACAGTAACAGTAAGTACCGGTAGTCAAAGACTCTTATTCATGATTGGTCAATTCTTGGAAGTTTAAGCATGTTAGTTTCAACTTTCAATGTCAATGTTTACAGCAAATGTTCAATTGGTAACCTCCAATTTTATGGTATTTTCAATTTCATGTATGAAAATAATAGGTACCAGACGGAAACAAAATGTGACGAAGCCAACTAGTGATACCCTTATACTGACATCATGCTTTCTGACTTCTGTTTGGATTTGCTATTAGAACCATTACAAATCCGAAAGAAATTTTAGACACCAGTCAGACAATGATAACAAATAACACAAACAAAATCATTTGTCTGAAAAAAAGGTTGGTTTTCATACTGCAGAATAATGAAAAAAGTTTACTTTGATGCAAAAGTTTTCTTTTCATACACTGGAATAAACTCCAGGCCAATTGTATGATGAATATAACATATTGCAACTGGTTTGTGATATGAACAAGTGATTCAATGTCTACATCTATTCTAGGTAGAAGAAACTAATTCAATATATAACTAATCTCTAGCAGATTATCATCATAATTGTCGATGGACAATTAGTAGGCCAATCTAATCATAATTATAAATTACACTAATTAATAAAGCTGGCAGCATGCCTCCGCCACCATACTACCCAAAAAAGTACGATACAGTTCCTGCAAAAACCACATTAGTAAAATACCTAATCTAATATCTTACAACTCATCTAAAAGAACTAACATTTATACGGAAAATCATTTTGAAACCATGGACGAGTGCTAGATTTGTTTTGGTACGAGGTAACGATTTCATTGTGAACCTAGCAGGCAACTAAGACAAAAGCCAGCCGCGATGAGCACTCGAGAACTAAGACGCACAGATATTAAGTACAGAGATAGACAAAACACTAGAATCACTGCAAGATGGACACATCACGTACAATGTTAGGATAGAGCACGCCCATAAAATAGCCAGTCTGATATTGTTTGCTTTCATATCCAAATGTGATACGTAACTGATGACATGGTAAAATAATTTGATTATGCCATTTATGATTTTAGTATTTCAGTCTAGTATGTGGTAATTTGGCGAAGATGGAAGAACTGAATAAAATCTACCGTAATCAACGGTACTGTAATATACTAATGGTGGGTTCACATAGGGTGTACCAAGTTTCAATATATATATTACATACCGTAAGTATTTTCTCAAGGTTTTAGATGAGTTTTCAAGTCTTGAAAAAGATTAAATACTAGTACACATATGTATTTGATAGACTCATATCTGTTGTAGGTCTCAATTTTAATGAGTTGCTCAACATCACTGTTGGAAAATAAATGATCAAATTGATCTAATTGCCTTTTGAAAAAATTATATGAGTTTTCAGGGAGATGGAATACTGTTAAATGCTTCTTTGTATTAACACCTACTTAGCTCAAGTAGATACTTCAATAAATGTAGATATATACATAATACAAATACTGGCTTTTACATTTATGGACATGCCATCAAGAACATTTTAGCATAGAAACTAGAACTATGCTATAGAAACTATTTTGTAACTATAACTTAGTCTATCTCTAGAAATAAAGGAATAACGATTAACAATAATTGATCAATGCAGCACCTAGCGGATTGCGGACTGCACCCTGGGATTACTAGACAATATAAAGACGTAAGGTACAAATAAGTCGAACATAGATTAAGAAAAAATGACATTCAATTGACTACTGATAGGTTCTGTTGTTTCTTTTTTGTCGAGTTGGCTGCCCCGCTACCAACTTACTTGGTATTCTCGAAACAAGTTTCAATGGTCTCAACACGCGGAATGATCGGAGCATCCGCAAATCGAAATCCACATTCGACTCGGCAAATATTGTCATCGACCTAAAACCACCGACCAATACCAGAATAAAGCTGGTAAGAAACTTGAGGAGAAAAAGAAAATGATAATTTTCAAGATGTAATAAGATGCTAACAAACAAATAATTAGTTTCAACGCTAACAAAATAATCAAGAGCAGAAATTATGAATGTTGTATTGGAAGGGTCTATGGTTAAATTAATTATAATTTTTGAGAAAACAAATTTTATAAGCAATGAATTCCAACATACAAATGGAATTCAAATATCACATAAAAAGTAAATACAATATCTAGCCATCTAGGCCTACAGCTGCATTTTATAAATTACATGATAGGCCTATACCATATAGATTAATTCTTCACATGATATAGGTGTACACCATCAAAATACTACAGTACAAATAAACAGATTGTGAACAAGGTAAAATGAAACCATAAGCCAACACAACCAGTGGACCAACTGTTACAAGGATCAAGTTTGTACACCCCGACCTATGAAACAAAGTACAAATTTACTAAACTAGTTAATAATTACTCATTATATCTAAACGAACAACAGCTAAATGTTTATTCATTTCAAATATACAACAGTAGGAAATTACAATACCTAGAAGAAAGAATCCATTAACCACCACATAACATAACATGAACTAATTTCTAAATACCATACTAGATGAAATAAAATATTTGTGATTTAATTAAACATTGTCCATATTCGGTACCAGCGTAACGGCGTACCGGCATACACAAAATACAACATAATGGATAGTCTAAATATCAGACACAGAGGCCTAGGTTTAAGTAGATATTTTTAATATGTATTATATTGAAACATTAAAACAGTAAAATTAAAACAGTAATAAACTCAACTTACCCCGTGACTACAACTACAAAATCCATCATATTCCAAATATTGCGAAGATACGATCGAGGGTGAAGTACAAAACCTAGCGCTAAGATTTTTAGGGACGCTTCTACGCAGAAAATAGCAAGGAAATAAGTTTCCGTTTCCTCCTGTAAATAGAGAAACAAAATTATTTTAAATGTAATAGACCTACTTTTATATACGATAATATGTCAGTTATCATGTCGTGTCGATCTGTTTTAAGCTTATGCTAGACGATGGTGGGTGTTCTATGGTGATGGTTGCGTTTAGGTTGGGTATGGATTACATCTTTAAAATTAGGTACAGTCTTGTTGATCAACTGACATAGCCTACCTTATACCCAACCTAACCCCAACAATCAATGAAAAATCCTGAAAATCTGAAAGAGATAACATAGCCTCATAAAACCCTAAAGCAGAGATGTACAATCTATGATAAATGGTAAATTTATTACAATTTACTCGATAAATTTAGTAAATAATGATCTTCGACGATCTGTTTTTGGGTTAGGTGATGGTTAGGGTTACATAGGACATTGGATAAGGTTTTAACCATAAAATTATATAGGAACTTGATGTCCATTCCATCATTGAATTTGTAACCTTACAACATCAATGATTCCACACAAATATTAGGGTTAACAGTCATGAAATAGACCTAAACACATAAGGTCAAGAAGGTCAGCCTAACACATCCCAAAACAGATCGGCGCGGATTACTACATACATCACACATAGCGCCTAGACCTTGTTTATAGGACTTTAATTATTATTTACAAAAATCTAGGGCATTGAGAGCTAAATGTAAGAATGCTCATGCTAAAACAGGCCATATGTATGTACGCACTGTCAACACTAACCTACAAATGTCGCTTTTGAATAGACCTAGGCCTACGGCCTACTTGCAGCCAGTCCTAATTCCACCTTCCTATAATTCTAGGCCTATTCTCATTTTCATCTACTACTTACTCAAAGTGAAAAAGCTTGAACACTTGATTAGATAATTTCAGTACAATATTATGATGACTTTCTCAGTTTCTCTCAAAACAGGAACATGTGGGCAAAATTCAAAGAGCTCAACTACAAAGGTAAACAGAAGCCTGCTTAATGCTCATTGGCCAAAATCGTACGGTCGAGACAACAATAACATCGACCAATAGCCAATCATGATGCTCTATTTTGAACTGAATTGAACCTAGTTATGATGTACAGCGGGTTACATACAAACTGTCAAGAACGGTGTCGTCAAGGTACCCTAGAGCAGACTGAGCAGTATTCAGAGGATTGTCACGAATTAGCAAAGCAATTACATTTTTACAAGGTAAATGATATGCATTGCAATATGAACCGAATATGAAACGTTTGTTTTAATTTATACCAACTTGATTTGAAATCGGCCTGTTAGTAGTTAGCCAGAAACAATGAAATGTAATTTATTCAATACCAATGTAATATGGAATCCTGTTCAGAACGGTAACACCTATAACTATCGAGTTGTGTATACTACATCGGTCAACTAAATCATTGTTCAATTAAGGTGGCGAACGTCAAATATATAAAATATGAATAACTAAATAATAGGCCTATATAACTTATTCTACGTTCGCCAGCGTAATTGTTCGACAAGTACATCGAAATTGGATCTACATTGAGTGAACATAAGAATTATGAAATACGATAAAATAATTCGGTTAAAACAAGTTAAAAATGTACCTATAATAGTAATGTAACGGAATGTTGTTAAATGTTAAAATCCGGATTAATCCTCTGTTAATCCCATCCATGACTCAGTTAACTAAGGCACCACTTCAGAAAAACGACGATGGGCGTGGGCTCGAGTCCCGCATAAGGAATAGTCTTTGGTAAACGTCCTTTCACTCATCGTCCCTTCATAGTTTCATCATCACCTGCTCATTCGTACCCCAAATAATCTAACTGTCAGTGGGGTCGTCAAGCAAACAAAAATCGTCAATTCCATGTGTGAGGGTGTACATGATGGTCACATATGACTAAGTTATAGCATTTACAATTAATTTCACTCAAGTTGATTTAAAGCTCGATACAATACTAAATAAAAGTTATGCCTACTATAACTTACCAGTTTCTTTGCCAGTACAGTCTTGTCTTTACATGGTAGATGCTCCTCCAACGCCAGAACGACACAGTTGGCAATAATGGTGAGCAGCACAGCATATTCGAACGGAGTGTGAACAAGTTAAGGAAAACCATGAAATACATTATAGGCCTACCTAATCATAAAATCTGATCCATGATTCAAGATGAGATTTGAAAACATTATTAATCTCCATCTCATTAATTCTCCTATACAAAATCAGGGTTTCAATTGGATTCATTCCAATGTCGATTTCATTCAACTGTTCATGCATATTAAAATAAATTATATAACTCCATATATACATGGATCACAATTTTCTATACTTTGTTCACTCATGTATCAATGTCGCTCGATCATGTTATGATAAAAATGTACAACTATTCATAAACATATTGGCATCAATGACATCACTATAATCAAGAAAAGTGAATTCCCAATTTATTTTCCATGATTCGTTAATTTTGGCCCAAGCCCATTCATGTTTCAATGAAAAATTGTTATTTTGACTATAAATGAACTTCAACGTCCCTGTTGAAATGAACAGAGATAACACGAAATATAATGGATGAATGGCTTTAATGGCAGAAACGATTGGCCACATTTCACGAAGGGTGATTGGTGTTGAAGGCAATATTTGAATATAGCTTGAATCTACTCCTCTCTCTCTCTCTCTCTCTCTCTCTCTCTCTCTCACCCCTACCCAACCATATTCCCTTCACCTGGTTCCCGAAAATAAAAGTTCATACACGTTTTTATCACCACTTAAGGGAATTGCGCGAACCGAACTGCATCAACTAACCATGAATCTGCCGGCTTTTCACTGCGTGATAGGATGCCCTAGTACCGCCTTAAGATATCTCCATAACTTTTTTACAGACAATATATTCAAAATAATCTAGAACTACTTTTCATTTTAATTGTCCTCGAAGGCTGTGTAATATCTTGTGATATATCAAACTCAAGCTCAAGAACTCAAAGAACACTCATTGGTAATTTGATGTTATGGAGAGCTATTGTTATTGCCATGTGATATGCAATGAGTCCACATGGATAAGTCCACATAAATACTGGAATTATCCTGGTCATCTTATTCACTCTTATCCGCCAATTAAAATCACTACTGGCCAATTAGTGGTGTCGGAACAGGGGGGGGGGGTGAGAGGGGTGCAATGCCTTCCCAAATTTCGGCCAATGGAGGAGGGAGGAAGCGGGGGGGGGGGGGGATAATAAAATGTTTTGTATAGACTATTTGGTCTGTTAGTTCTCGTTGAAGCCCACTTTGTGAAAACTAATAATTCTGTGAGTGAATAGTTATCTTTTGAAGCATCGTAACTATAGTGACCTGGCTATGACAGAGTAATCACCGTCCCGTTTTGTCTGTTTTGTCAGGTGATACCATCACTTTCAACTGGAACTCATTTCGCCCCGTTTTTAGCTAATTTTAAAGTGTGAAAAGATGTAAATATCTTCAGAGTTGAAATAATCGATTCACACCAAAGTAACACCGCAAATAAATTAATGAACGATAAAAACGACAGCAACTGAAGAACACTAGCAAGTGTTGTGTGTATAGCTAGGAAAGTGAATGCAATTGAATTCAACTATTTCTATTTAAAGCTCTCCGAACCATGTCGAAGAAGATTTCTGCAGTCACTATAGTTTTTGTCGAGTACCTATATAGTGAGCGTCACTGTTTTCCGGATTAATAAGGGCTATAGTTGCAGCAAGATTCAATTGGCAATGTGAAAACACTATTTTTGTATTCACTGTTCGAACGTGTTTTTAATATCACTAGACAAACGCAATATATGCGTTGTAAGATGAGCGAGATATCTGAATAAGGTAAAAAAGTCGTTAAAAGTAGTTCTACCCTTGTTACTTTATCGACTCTGGTATTCCACACACCTTGACGTATGAAGAAAATCCTTCATTGTTGTGCAAATATAGAATCTAGAAAGCAGTGAATCTCGGCAACCTGAAGTTGCTTCAATTTCTATAATATATTTGGTGGATAAAAGCAGCTAATTTAATTATTCTCTCCAATACGGCTGGTTCGAATTGCATAAAAAATCGTAATAATGTGTATCATTCATATACACATCTACAGATAATCTTATTCAATTTGGAGAGATTTTATTTCTCAAATTTTCTTGCCCAGCCTAATCTTATGTTTTTTTTTTTTAGAAACTAAGAGATGATATCTCTTAAAGTCGGTCCAACCGATTCATTCCAAAAACTATACAGTTCTAAGTTGGATGAGTTTGCGTGTAAAAAAAAATTTAATGTCCATCAGTCAAACCCTGTGACCTGTGGAGTGCCAAAAAAAAAAAGAAAACACAGACAAAGCCCTATAATAGTGGTATGGAGTCTTCGCTAACGCTCATCTAATGACGAGAATTTCAATTTTGTTTTTGTTCTTGTTATGAATAGTTTTAATACCGATATAATATCTTCACTTCTGATGTTATAATCATCAATGATTACAGGTCAAAGATGGTGCAACATTACTGGCTCACTGAAATGAGAACTATATATTCCATGAAAAGAGTATTGAGGAAATAAAGCCAACGTTATGACGGCCAAATCAGTTCAGAGTTTGTGTTGAAGCGCCAATTTTAGAAGCAAGATTATACCAGAGTCGATAAAGCAGTTCTACCTTCTGTAGGCCTACTTAAAGTAACATTTTGAAACAAATAAAATTACAACATTTCCAAACACGTAAGAAACCCTTAAACGATATATATATATATTTCTTTTCATTCTCTTATTCAAAGATTTTTTTTCGGTTCCTTCGAAAAAAATAATTTTTTTCGGAATTTTAGCTTTATGAAAGATAAACATTATTCCAAAGTCTTACAAGAATAAGATCAACCATTTTTTGAAGACAAAACTACAATGCTATCATTGTACATCAATTAAAAATCTATTAAGAAGATGAACACACTAAACCGATTCGGCCGTAAAACGATTAAAATAATCAACAGGTAAAACAGGAAGGCAGTGACTTGATAGTTTTGAAATCAAGGTGTGTGTAAAGCTCTAATGTGTTTCATATAAATAGGCCTACATTGCTCATCTTACACCGCATATACTGCAATTTCCCTGGTATGTGATATGTGCATGCTCCTTTTAGTTCAGAGAAATTGACATGACAAGAACGCAATTACAAGGCAATTGTCATTACCGTGACTAAAAATATAAATATAATACAAAATATAATAAAAAACATTTTGTGATATATACAATTCAATATGATGAATAATATAAACATAAATATATATAATGATATAGTCGGACTCTAATTTCACTAATACATCTCGGTATATGCCTAAACTATTTGTAAGTTAAAGATCCCTTATTTTTCCGCACATTGTGATTTACAGCAGCTGTTAATATATTCGTCAATACTGAAAAGGTTACGTGAGTAAAAATTGCTTCAGCTGGTTTTTTAAATATATGAATGTTCCTTTATTCTTATACCAGTAAAACGCAGCATATTTCGTGTAAGATGATCTAGCAATATGAGTCCATTTATGTGAAACGTAATGGAAGACTATACACACACCTTGATTCTCAAAATCCAAGTCACAGTAGCTTCCTGTTTTACCTGTGTTGATTATTTTAATCGTTTCACTATCGAATTGGATTCACGTGTTCATTTCACTTAATAGCTTTTTAATTGATGTGGAATAAATATATAATGTTTTTTTCTTTGAAACCAGTCGATCCGATGTGAACTTTTGGAATAATGTGTATGAATTAATACATAAATGTGTATGTATTGTTTTATGTATGCATTCCATGAAAATTTGTTTTTTTTCGAAGAAATTATCGTTTCCAAAGTGTCATCTCCGAGTTAATTCTATGGGGTTTTCGTACCGTATCGTATCGTATGGAAATTTCGAATCTGTTGTTCTCAAACAATAGTTTACCGTTTGCGCCTCAAAACTATCGAGTTAGTTGATCACACATTGTTTATGTCTATTTTCAACGATATTTGTGCTTCAGTTTAATCTGTAGAACTCGAAAAAAAATATTACGTTCGCTTTTTACGGTATAATTGAATCTTTACTTTACTCATTCAATCGTATTTGATTGTTAATCGATCTACTATGAAGCTTAATCGTTTTTTTCAGTCACAGGTTTGTTAACTAGAGGTGTATGTGCTCTCTCTATATAAAGCGTTCACTGCAACATGACGGATACATTTACTTTTCATTAAAGCTGCTTCATGAGAAGGGTTATTGCGGGTCATTAATCACGTATCATTATTAATTAAATTACTAATAGAGTTACATTTTATAATAACTCTTAGTTTTATGTGTACAAGCGAGTAAGCTAACGGAATCATCGATCATCAAATCCTTATAAAAAAACGATAGATACAAAAATGACATAAAATCTGAATGACTACGCTGCTTACACTATATATCATGTAAGACATGTTTCATTTTAGTTTTCAATCAATAACTACCAAAGATATCTTAAACATATATATATATATATATATATATATATATATATATATATATATATATATATATATATATATATTTATATATATGTATATATATATATATATATATATATATATATATATATATATATATATATATATATATATATATATATATATATATATATATATATATATATACATGTATCCACGAAAGAAGGTCGTCTATTGACACGAAAACACACGAATTATTGGTTTTATTTATATACGTGATATTTGTATGGTATTGTGATTCATCAGGACGAGATTCACGATGAAAAACGCAACCGAATCTTTCAAATTCGTCATATTTCCAAAAGTGCAGCGAGATTGTTACACAAATTTCTACAATTATTTATTTGGTAGACGAGCTTCTTCTCACATGAATTCAAGGATGTAATATATGAATCACCCACACATTTGGGTCAACTCGTCCAGCTAAGGAAGGGGTGATGAAATGTTTAACGACATCTTATGCCGGGTTTCGAAGCGACATACTGTCCGAAGCAACAACAGTCAACCGGCGGGGGTTAAATGCTATGTAATGGGTGGGTATAATGCATTATTACGTTGGAATGTATGGTTATAGTCAGACACCCCTCCCCCCCCCTTCCCCCCTACCCTCATCCACCACCCAACCCTCGCCCCCACACCACATGCCGGGGTTCAATCAATATCCGCTAACATGAGGGGGGGGGGGGGGGGGGGGACCGTAGCGTAAACATAATCAGTGTCGATAAAGTAGTCGTTGATACTGGTTTGTGATTGGCTTATACAGTGACCGGTTCGGTGTTGGTTATACACACGTCTACGAATAACTGGTGAAACGCATGTGGTATAATATATATATATATATATATATATATATATATATATATATATATATATATATATATATATATATATATATATGCCTTAGACCTTTATATATAATAGGTTTGAAATCGAATCACGCTTTTTATTTAGAACACCATTATTGAAACAGTATCGTAACACGGAAAAGGGGATTCGGTTCTCATAGTTCAAACTGGTTGATGTGGTTCCATTTGAAATATTGTTGAGAAAGATTAAGAGATGCGTTGTTCATGTTATTTTATTTCAGGTTTAATCTCAAATGATCTCTCTGAAATATGTTGTATTTTATTTGATAGAAACAGAGGTAGGCCTAATTGAATCTTAGATTCAGATAACAATCAATCTATGATGGAAGTTTCGGACTAATCGCTTTTATTTCAGTAATGATGAGAAAAAATGGAATGATATACTCACAGCCACAATTGTGAGAAATCAACATATAATTTCAACTTCTTCATACTTTTCTGCAATTCCTTACCGATTTGATAAAAATTGGAAAAATGCAAAAGTGAAGAATATTTATGCAAATAATTGATGAAATAATACAGGATGAAAATGCTGAAAGCATTGACAAAAGTTTCCATCCAAGATAGATTCATTCAAATTATCTTGTGAGTATATCACACACAATCGTTATTTCAATCGACTATCAAAACTCAAAATTATTTAAAAAATTTCATTCAAACATAAAACTCAATCACTACCCAAATAAGATCCAATTAAGTCCAATTAAGATGCATACTATTTCTCAACGTTTTGCTTTCTGTGTCAACGTTTCATCTCTAGTCTATAGGCCTACTAATACGATGTTGAACAGATGTCGGAAACGTTC
>OZ023329.1:43049306-43106806 GCA_964007535.1 Brachyptera risi | reverse complement strand
TATATATATATATATATATATATATATATATATATACATATATATATATATATATATATATATATATATATATATATATATATATATATATATATATGAATATATATACATATATATATAAATATATATATATATATATATATATATATATATATATATACATATATTTATATATATATATATATATATATATATATATATATATATATATATATATATATATATATAATATGTGTATATATATATATATTTATATATATATATATATATATTTATATATTTTTTTATATATATATATATATATATATATATATATATATATATATATATATGTATGTTTTTTTCTATATACTCCCTTGCTAGGAGTATTATAACGGTACCTCATACTGTTTACAAGCCAACACCAAAAAATAGATTTTCCAGTAGATCGACCCCTATGCACTCCTAAGTCCTAAGAGGATAAACTTAACCGCATTATTGACATATAGACCTTTGCTGTTACTTTTCAGATGAGTGTAGCGAAGATTCCATTTTCACATACCGAAAAAAAGTGGGCTTCGTTTTTATATTTTTTTTGTTTGTAATTTTGTGCGCGGCATACAGGTCAGGAAAGTTTTTTATCGACTCGAAACTTTTTCTTTAGATTTCTGTCATACCAAAATAGGCTAGAATTGTTCTTTCAGAAAAATCGGTAAGAAGATTTTTCTGGAAAAAAATCGTAAAATTCTCATAAGAATTAACTCAGAGGAAAAATACTTGAAAAACAAGAATTTTTCAAAAGCCCTCAAATTCTTACCGAACATGATGAATATTATTATACACCTTCTCAGAGATTTTTGCAGAAATCGGATAAGAAATAACAAGGAAAAATCAATAAAAGTGTAGGCCTACATTTTATTGAATATTTGGATCAATTGGTTTTGAAAAGTGTATATGCGACAGGTTGCAGCACTATAAATATCAATTAACAAGTTGCAGGTAAGGTTTTTGAATCATTGAATTAATCCAAGATTCGTAAATGTGGATTAAGCTGAAAGAATATATTTCATTCAAGATTTCCATACTTCTAAGCTCATCTCACAACGCGCATCCCGCGTTTTCCTAGTAAATGATTCACGGTGAATTCAAGAATGATAAATTACTCACGGAACGGATACCAAAGAGAAATCGTTGTCAAATCTGACAGGTAAGAAATTTGGATAAAATCCCTTCATCAGATAATTGAATGATTATAGAGCTGATATTACTTCAAATTTTTAATGTACACGCAGCAAGAGTTCACGGTGTACAAAACGTTTTCAAAATGTATTATTTGATTTTTTCTCAATTTTAAGTGAATACATTTTCAGTTCAAGGATTCAAGTTCATTTTATACATTTTCGAAGTTTCATTTTCGGAAAATTATGGTCACAGAGACCTGGTGTTGAATTTAATTAGTTTTAAATAATAAAAATGAGATGGTAAGATCGCCCTTGTGGTGCCCCGTCCAAACGATCCTACCTATCATCCATAGCCTCAATTGGAGAACAATGATTTTGTATCAAGTTTCGATGTTATTAAAAAAAAAAAAAAAAATCATTTTCATTCTAAAGTTTGAATATTACTTTATCGATCGACCCTTGAGAAAGTGATTGAAAATCCATCATTAATTTTGTAGAGATCACAGTTTGTACATATACTTCATTTAATAAAAAAGCTAGAAATTATAATATAAATAACTGTATATTTGCGAATATGGAGAATATTTTCCAAGCTTTTTGTCTTCAAAAATCTCGCCATTCGAGTTTCGTGAGAAAAATGGCCTATTTTTAAAACCCGTTTATGAAGTAGAATTCCTCAACAAATGTCTGGATAAGTTATTGTCGTTTCTGTTTTGATTTTAAATGTCTCTCAAAATGTTGTCGTATCTTGTATAAATCATTCATTACTGAACAGAATTCTAACAACTCCTATAACTCGTCAACCGATCCTACCAAATTGGGTATCGTACATCAATTCAAAGATCAAGAAATATTGATGAATATTGTACAGATCATATATATACTTTCTGAAAGTATTGTCACATCCGACGTATAGTAGGTAGTAAAAAGGGATATTTCTATCTATATCTATCTGTATCCACAAAAGAAGTAGGTCGTCTATACAACACAAAGTTGTAAAGACTCCTACAATCACACAATAGCGCTGCAACTTCAAGGATTTAACGCTTTTGAAAGATTTAGCTGTGTTTCTCATGATAAACCTCGCCCTGATAAGTCATAATACACTAAACTTCTAGCAGCAAGACAGACATAACGGTGATATTTGAGTTTGTTAAGTTGGTAGACGACCTTCTTTCGTGAATACAAGTATACCATTTTCAATTGTAAAGGAAAAGAAATATAATTTTTTTCTTTTTTTTTGGTCACATACACTGATACAGAAAGAAAAACACAATTACAACAAAAAAACATCCACAAATCCCTTCAAAAAAGAACTGTGGGTTAAAATAGTGAATTATAAGTACAATTCAAATTCGGACGTATTTCTCAAACATTAAAAGTAATAAAGTAGTTGAAGTAAAACATTGAGTGATTTGTTACATTCTACTTACAAAGTGTAAAAGTATCTTTGATTTCTATTGCAGTTATTCATCGTATGTATCATACAATCTAATTAATCGTTTATATACTTTTTATAAATCATATTTAATTGGATAGAAAAATACGTTTTGCGGTTCATAAGATGCCGAGAAAAGTCACTACGCTCTAGAAACGATCGGTTGACTGAGAAATGACACTAATGAATATTATGTTATCATTATTATTATTATCATTATAAACGTTACCAAAATCCTCTGCATTCATGAATATTCTATGAAATCAATAGAGCAACATTCAAAAATGACACTTTGCTACTCTTTTTGATCACACATTTTGTTCTACTCTGAAATTAAAATCGAAATTGTTGAAATGAGGACTAGTATTTAGAATCAACTGTCACCAGACCAATGGTCCAAAGCTGTAATATGAATGAATAAATAAATAATACATAATTGACCATTGTAGATCGTCCGCCCTCGTGATGTCACAAAATATAAAAACCAATCAAGTGGACAGTGAAGCAGGGGAAAATAGGGAAATAACCAATCAAGGTATCTAAAATTTCTCCTGCTTCGTATAAGTCACGCCCATCTACATTGGTCAATTTATTCTGATAGGTATGTTACGTATTGAAAAAAATGATAAATGCATGATATACTATTTACGTCGTAAAGGACTGCCCTAGATGTTTGTGGGGTCGTTAAGCAAACAATAATCAAGGACTGAAATTACAAAGAACTTTTTGTAGAAATTCATTGCAAAAATGGCAGCAAAAATGGCAGCAAAAATGGCAGCAAAAGTTCGTTTCTCCTGTATATAATTTTTTGTCATTTTTAAATGAACACACACGTTTTCTATGAACTGTCGTGCAGAGGTGAGAAGGAGTTGGTCGTGCTATGATAATAGGGAACCATTCAAGGATATACTTTAACGACTTAGAAAATTACTAAAACCTTCAGTCAGAATACTGGACCGGCGGGAATCGAACCCCCAGCTGTCTACTGAATGACGGTTTGCTAAGAACCAGTCTCAGTAAACAGCATTTTGTGAACAGCGAACAAATTTCTGCACGCCGTTGTTTCTACAATGAGAAGATTTTATTTTTGTTTCTATTTGCTTTTTGTCACCACTGAATGCAATATCCGCCAATAAATGTAACAATAAAATGCGCTCCTTAATGCAATATGGCGGCGAAATGTAGTAACAGAACACTACTAATAATGGAACATTTTTAATAAATAGTATTGTTACAATTTACGCACGCTCATTTTTACTGCTTGTCATAAGTTCTACAGTTTACCACCAACAACGTACCGAAAACTATTATTGGCGAGTAATTGTCACAACAATTTGACACAACAAACGCAAAAAATAACTAAGTGACAGTGAATCAGGAAATTAGCTTCATCATAAACTCGGTGGACATGAAAAATATGAGAAAACAACCAAACACAAAAAAATCAGAAATTAAATTTTTTTTTTTTTTTTTAATTTACCACTAGAGTAAAATTTTCTATGAATACTGAAATGCGTAATCGACCGCTGCTTCTTCCTGTAGGACCTCTCAAAGACTGTCAATTCCCTCATTGTTGGCACCATTCTTGCTTGATATTTCTGCCCTCTCCGTTACCGTCCCCTCCCCTCTTCCGCTCTTTTTGTCTCGTCTTTGATCACGGCTAGGTCACGGTCTAATCTAGTCTCTATTAGGCCGTGGCTTCGGTTGAGCATCTGCAGCCTGTTTGTCGAATAGCCCCAAGAGACCGTGGTTGGGTGACAGTGCAAGGCAAGCTGCATGATCCAGAAGGGCGTGATTTTAGCACACAGTCACGGCGCCATGGAGCTCACGACTAATCCACTTGACACAAAACGATGATAAATGAAAGATGACACGCCGTGACTATGACACGTGACATACCATGTGAACTTTGAACTCGGCAAACATGGCAGGTCGATGAGACGGGAAATAAAGGAATGGTAACAAGCGGAAAAAAACGTGATCGTTCAAGTAAGAATAAGAAATGTGTAGAAATGTTCTGGAATTTGAAATAATATATGAAATGGTTTGTTTCAGAAAAGTAGGCCTACATCTAGAAAAAAGGAAAGTGGTCCCTATTTTTTTAATGCTCTTCAATTGGTCACTGAAAAATGATGCTTTCGATCACTGATTCTCGGATAATGATGATGAATTATTGTACAAATTATCACCATTTAATCGATAGAGAACAAACATCTTTTCAGTGATATTTGAGATTTTTGAGAAGTTGTTCGGATTAAAACTATTAGTTTAGTTGACACTGAGAGTTGAATATTGGTTCAAAGTTGGTCAGTTGGCGAACTAGTAAAGCGGTCGCAAGTCCAAATCGCTCTGCGGTGGTTACTAATCATACCCATTTCAAAGATACACAATACGTTGTTCCACACCGTGTATAACACGGTCGATAACAAACATGCCTCCAAAACCTAAGCCAAGCTTAAAAGTTTAATCTAGACTAAACAGTGTCAATAGTTATGTAGAGAGTCCCACGACGGATAATGATGTAAACAAGATCAGCGAAGAATTCTTGAGAAAAATTAAAAACGTTGGTGAAAATCTTCCTATTCGAGCCGAACCGAGATGTGAGAGTTTTTCTGCAAGTTGTTTTTTAAATGCGACTAAAACTGCCCAATAGAAACGTCGAGATATGTGACGTCACGACTCAGTTAGCAACCCTTGCTACGATATAATATAGTAGCAGAATGTAGCTGTGGCGCTATTGTTAGTATCGCTGCTTCACATTCTCGGAGTCCATGGTTCGTTTCCCGACGCAGTGAGTTGAAAAAAAAATAATGTTGTCTCGAGCGCAGGGTTATGGTAAAGATTCAATTTTTTTTTTTAAATTAAAACACAAACAAAATTACTCAACCACAATGGTGTTATATTTTTTGATAGCTTACCCAAAGAATTGTGAATGATCAATAATATTCATACTTTTGAATCTAAAGTAGAATGCTATCTCGTAGAGAAAGAATTTTATCAATCACAGATTTTTATGTAAGATTGAAATAAGTGAACGGAATGACGAAACATAACATGTAATGTGTATACTGTGGATAAATATTATTATTATTATTATCATTCACAACATCACTTAAAAAAAATCAATAAAAAATTAAAAAATTTAAATTAACATCAATTAGGCCTACAACTTAAGCATAATATTTTTCACACGAACCCTGCATTTGATTATTATAATATTATTTAACTGTTCTTTTTACCATTTATGATACTTTTTCTAATATTTCACTTTATATAATTTGTATGCCTCACATGTACTGTACATATACTTTGTAATTTGCATATCCACAAACAAGCCTGTTTCAGGCTTTGTGGTTTTTTTACGAGCGTAAAACGCTATATAACATTGTACAAAACTATTCAAATAATAATAAAAAAATTATTATTGTTCAAATATGTTTTATGTTATGTGGATTTCATGATGAATGTTTCATGTAATAAGGTATTTGATGTGTGACCAATAAAAAAAAATAGTATTATCAACACAAATGTTGTGATTTTCAAATATTCTTTCGTCACATATAAAAACTGATTTCCACAAAAATTATTGCATCCGGGTTTGGGGTCACTGACTGCAACATTCAAGTTGGTGCTTGATAAACGCTGCAGGATATAGGCCTATAACAAAATCTGCATCATCAGACACATATTCGTGGTGAGTTACTGGAATAAAGTCAACTTCAAACTAAGAAAATAGAAGAGCTCGTGAGTGAGATAGCTAGATGTGGTAGAAAGTAAATATCTCCCAGAATACTGACAACAAGTTGTTAATCAACAAACTAGGACAATATTCAAAAAATATTTTTTTTTTCCGCCGTGTAATTCTAGCGGGTATTTTTGAAATTTCCAAAATTCATAAAAATGAAAGTTAGGACCCGATAATGCCACACAACTATACAAATCTAAGTTAGATGAGGAACCATAATTAAAAACAAGTTTTAAGTTGATAGATGTAGCTGTTTGACCTGTGGAGAACCGACAAAAAACATAAAAAACACACAAAAAACAACATAAAAACGAACACCAATTTTTTTCAGTATGTCAAATTGAATCCTCGCTAAAGCTCGTGCAATTATGATTCTCAATCATAATTTGGGACAATTTGGGACGCTGCAAGCTGGCTTTTTTCTTTTACTATCGTTGTTCATGTTACTGATGTATAAGATAACATAGGTGAGAAATACATTTGTTAATTTAACACTCATCCGTTATTTCTCCTTTCGATAAAAAGTGTCTTACGGTCTAGTAAAAGCTTTCTGCCTTTGTAATAATTCGTTCATTTCCATTGTAATTTGTGCATCGCTGCTCAGAATCCTTTCGGGATACTTGAACTCTTTCTGTACCTTAAGTTAACCCTTTCAGAGCATTATTGGTGGCTTTTGATACCTTCTTATTTTTAGACATAAGCAATACCTTACTCTTCATCTGACACACTCTCATTCCAAATATATCAGTTATTTCATGCTATTTGTCAAGTATCACTTATGTTGTCTCTTCAGTATCACCCTACATACTTATATCGTTTACATATATACAAATTCTTGATTCTAGTTTTTCCTCTCATCCTTTTCTCAGAATTTCAACCATCACTGAATTAAATAATATATTATACAGTAGAATTGCCTTGAATGTCTCTCAAATAAGTCTTCCACTTAAATAAATTCAATTGAAAGACGTGAATAAACTTTGTAAAAATAATATACATTATGAAATATTATATAATTACACATAAGAAGTGTACGTGAGCACTATGATGGATTGTATGTTTCACTTCATGAACTTTCCTTCATGTTCATCATAATTGTCTTGACTGAGACGCATTTATCTGCGAGTAAATGAACCGTTCAACATTTTTGGTAACCTAACATTTCATCTTAATTCTCATCATTCGTTTTGTGACCTATATTTATGATTAATAGTACATTCATTCACAAATGTAAAAGTAGAAATATAAAATAGTTTGGTGAATGCAAATGTTCTTCGTATTATCTTCAAACGTGACAATGAAACTACTGCATATATATATATATATATATATATATATATTTTTAATAACATCGAAACTTGATACAAAATCATTGTTCCCCAATTGACCATTGTAGATCGTCCGCCCTCGTGATGTCACAAAATATAAAAACCAATCAAGTAGACAGTGAAGCGGGGGAAATAGGAAAATAACCAATCAAGGTATCTAAAATTTCCCCTGCTTCGTAAAAGTCACTCCCATCTATACAATGGTCAATTAAGGCTATGGAAGAAAGATAGGATCGTTTGGACAGGCCACCACAAGGGCGATCTTACCATCCCAAAAATTGTTGCAATATATACATCTCCGTCCACTAATCTACAGTTATTCATTGATGACTTGGACAACAAGCTCAGGAAAAATACCTCTGTGACTTACGATTTGATAAAAGCAGGCGATATCAATTCGAATATTTCAGGAAATAGCCTCGATGAAATTCAAAATGAATACTTAAATTTGCTATGGTCAAATATATATATATATATATATATCTATAATCGCATATATATAATTGCATGACTCATTGCTGATTGATATCAACTTTTTGATATCGATTTTGGTGGAGGTGCCATGTTTACTAGTAACTCGATTGTTGTTTGAGTTACAAATGAATTATCTGGTAAATGGCATAACAAGTTGAAAATCCATCGCTGAAGTGAAGTAATTATATAGTCTAATTTCTATTCCAGAGTTTAAATACGTTTGGATCTTCTTTCCGCTCCTCTTCAACTTCACACCCACTCATGATGATCAAGTTAATTAAACGATGCATCAAATGAGAGTTGACGATTACTTCACCATAGTTCTCAGTGAGGATAAAATCTGTGAATATCCAAAATTCTTCGCTGATTGGTGTGAATGGGAAACACAAAAATATTGATTATAAAATGATAGATTAAAATGATATGATATATTTATGCATTAATCAACTGCGTCAAAATGGAGATGATGAATTATTATCGAACTAGAGGCTAGTAAATATGTAATAGTCTTCAGAAAATGAGTATTTAAAAAAAAAAATCGAATACATATCTCAACCGAAGAGTAGACGCTATTATTTTGTTTTTAACTCATTTTGAGAACTCACTTTCTCTTTCTCTTTTCTTTTCTCTCTGTCTCTTTTTATCCCCCTCTCTCTCTCTCTCTCTCTCTCTCTCTCTCTCTCTCTCTCTCTCTCTCTCTATGTCCCTTTTTTTGTCTGTATCTCTCTCTCTGTCTCTCTGTCCCCCTCTCTCTCTTTCTCTCTCTCTATCATTCCCTCATTATTCCCCTCTCTCTTTTTTCCTCTCACTCGCTCTTGTGTGATGCTGGATATTCATAGACACGGCAGGTTTTGTAATAATTACGATTTAGAAACAAATAAAAACGAATCAACAACTAAAAAAGCAAAAACAGAGAATAGGTCTCCCACAGTCAAGTCTTCCCAGGAGACTCCGTGGATTTTTTCGACTGTTTAGTGTATTTATAATTCTTAACAATTGATAACAATAAATCATCATTTATAGGTCTACATCATGTATATATATTCTGGTATTATTACCTTAAGATTTCTCGTTTGTTAAATGAGTCATCTCATTTTTAATCATCCTTTGAGGTGGTGAGATTGCTATTATGGTGTTCAAACAATCTTTTCTTTCATCCATAGCCTCAATTGGGGCACAATGGATTTGTATCAAGTTTCGAAGTTATGAAAATGAAAAGAATAAAAACATGTACGAAATGAATCATATACGCTTTTATGATGTTTACTATAATCCACATTTTACTCTCGAATAAATAGATAACTGGCCCACTTTTGTGGATATACTCAATATTGTTCATTTTAAATTCTACATTTCAGTGTTTTTTTCAACTGTATTGATTTTTTCATTGTATTTTTTAGTATCCATTTGCCTGAAATCGGTGTAGATTCATTGACACTGGAACGGGATATCGCCTTCGAATGAATTATATTCAGTGTATCCAAAAAACAGCAATTCATAATAAAATGAACTTAAATAAAATAATTTTCGCTTCATTATTCATCAATACTCTTAACTCGTAATTTAATTTTCATATCATACCAAATCATTTTCATAACAATAAATTCTCATACATATCAATTTTCATGTATTTTTTAATTTTTATGTAATATAATATTTATATTCAATTATAATAGGATAATTCTATTAAAATTATTCAAATGATAGTTATATCCAACTGTATACAATTTTGATTGTTGTAATGAATTTGACTATATAAGGCTTAGTAGCAATATATAGTCACATTACATTAGTACATTACACTACATTAAACTAGAATAAAGTAGATTGGCTATGGAACATTCATCATTGATGCAAGTTTCAGAGACATAAACATTAACATAGAATATTACTTCATTCCAAATTGAGTTTAATGATGAATTAGGATGGTTACTAAGATCTATTGACGTGGAGGGTGATGATTGAGATGACTGGAAGATGAGATGAAAGGTTATTTCATCAGGGGTTTTGGATGGTGCGTATAGGAAACGGTCGAGACCTATTGTTAAGAAGCCATCACAGTATTCTCAATTAGTCCGGTATTATGAAGAATAATTATGCGACGAAATAGAGTTATTTGATTGAATAGCATCTTGAATAACTTTTGTGATAGGTTATTTATTCGTTCAAATGACAATTCTTTGTACTCTGGGCCCTCAATGATAGAGGAGAATCACAAAAAACGTCTATCAGGATCGTTGACCAAAGCGGGAATCGACACTCGGTCTCCCGAATGACGGTTAAAGGTCACTACTCCATCAAATATATCAACATTACCTGAATTACTTGATTATATGAAGATTATTTCTCAAGATTCCATTCATGTTTAATTAAGTTAACCATCATTGAAATACAGTACTGATAAAAATGGCTATACTGCAATATATTTCAAAAAGATAATAATTCAATTAATAGGGTTATCTAAGAATAGTGAAGCCGTATGTGATGGAATGATGCACTTTTAATTGAATATTTCATTTTATCCTACGTCATCATGTCATATCATATTGCGGGGGAAGCCTTACATTTTTCATCAAGTTGATGAACTTACTTGAATTCTGAGATACTGAAAGTTGGCCTTTTTTTATTGGTCACATACACTGTTACAGAAAGAAAAACACAATTACAACAAAAAACATCCACAAAGCCCTTCAGAAAAGTCTTAACTGTGGGTTAAAATAGTGAATTTCGAGTACAATTCAAATTCGGAGGTATTACTCAAACACTAAAAGTAATAAAGTAGTTGAAGTAAAAAGAAAAAAGCAAAAACATTGAGTGATTTGTTACATTCTACTTACAAAGTGTGAGGTATCTTTGATTACTATTAATTTTAAGCAATCAAGTTACATCAAGTGGCGAAAAAAGAAGACAGTCGTACAAGATTGTGAGACAAAAATAATGCGTAATCAGGCTAAAAACTTGCATGGCACGGTTGAGAAAGATTGGGTATGATGATGATGATTGGTGATCATTGTTTGCTTAACGACTCTAACAGTATTGCTATTTGAGGAAACGAATGAGCGGATGATATATGAATGATTTTGACAAAGACCCATGCCTTACGTGGAACTGAAACCCACGTCAGATATCACGTCAGTTTATAAAGCAGTGGTTTAGCTGTATGAGCCAGGGAAGGCGGCTGAGTAAGATGCATGATCTGTAGTATTGGAGAAGGTTATAAATTCAAGTACATGATAATGATAATGACCGAACTGTCATTATACCGAATATAGTATCAAAGGATTAGTTCAGAAGAATATTCCTGATCGTTTGTATATCTTATTCATATATTTTTTGTTTGTTTAGGTTTATGTTCGTTATTGCGGTGGTAAGATCGCCCTTGGTAAGATCCCCGTTCAAACGTGTAAAGTTTTTGATATCAATAGAAGAAAATTCAACTTGTGTTCGCAAAATGAGGAAATTATCTGCTCAAATATGTTACAAATCAATTGTTCACGAAGCTATTAGTTGGGTAATTTTCAGGAACATATCGTATTCAAACATAGATTATACATATTTCGATCATGAATGAACCAGACAATTATCCCACTGATATTTCCATGTTAGAAAAAAAGTAAAAATACGCAATATTTAAAATAATTCACATAATTGTATTTGTAAAAATATCCGGAACAAAACTTTAACCAATTTCACACTTGTTTCCGCAAAAAAGTTGTAAATCCACTAAGATTTAACGATTTTGAAAGATGTAGTTTTGTTTCTCATCGTAAGTATCGTCTAGGAAAATCACTGACCTGCAAGAATGATAACCATTTCAATATTTGAATCCCAGTATTTCAACTAAACCATCAATGACCAACATTTTATTTCACTCACACTGAATAAAGAAGATTCATTAAGAGTCGCTATAATCAGCATCACAAGTATTTTAATTTTTGTAACATTCAATATGAATAAATACATAATTTTGTACAGAATCGATTATACATTATTAAATACTCTTTTGTAAACCTATGATAAAAAAACAAATAATAACCGACAATACAGAGACAAATTGATCATTATAAATGGAAATAATATAAATTATTCATGCTAGCATAGCAGTAATAAATAGAACTGTTTAAAAGATTCTTATCTAGCAGAATTACACGAGACACCATTAGTATGAGTAATTGATAAGGGTAAGGAGGTTTCGAGTATTTCAACGTCATGTCATATAGTATTCATAATGCTAGAACACGAATGTTCAACTTCATACCATCCAAGGCACATCCGTTTATAAACCAAATCTAAACTATTACACAATCCTTATTTACTGTAGCTGTGTTTTTATTGGGAAACGCACTTTGGTTGATGAAGTTTCCGACGAAACGGTTCAACGGCATATAAGTCATTATTCACATATGCACAACATTATGATCTTAAGGCGTCCTCAGAGTCGTCATAGGGCAAAAAGTTCCCACCAGGGTGATATTTGTGTACATTTTGTTAATGTTTATTATGGATCTGCAAGGTGGGAAGAAATTTCACAATAACACGTTAATCCGGAAAGAGACTACGATCGTTGATGCTTTCTAGTTGACACTGAAAATGTCACAAAATATGCATCTAGCGTTACAGATATAATTTGATCACTTTTAAAAAATATTTTATTGTGTATGATATCGATGTGTTTGTAAAAAAACTTCCTTTGGGCTAAACTGAGAATAAACAGTTGAACTATATGCGCTTGACAAAAAATACCAAGCAAAGTCACACAATTTTTCATAGAAATTAATGTAATTAACAGAAACTATCAATTTGTATCAGGACTGTTATAGATATGCTGAAGAAGAAGTTCAGTTAACCTGATAGAAGAAGGTTTCAACTGTCATCTTCATGCTAACCATATCTACTGGTTTTGTTGTATGTAATGGTTTGACGTATTTTCTAATTTCCCAAAATTTCCTCGGAATTTTCCATTTTTCCATTTTCAATTTTATTTTAGCATATTACTTCAGAAAAAGAGGACTTGGGACTGGCAAAATCAAGTCGACATATTGTGCCCTTGTGTAGTGTACAGTTTACCTAACTTTGTTGGAAAAAGTAGAATGAAAAAAAAATCAACCTTACTAATCAAAAGAAAAAAACTCGAAACTTTTTTTTGAAAGGGTTTCCCTTAGCTATCAAGCAATACTTTTCATGGATCATCTATTGGTTTAATAGTTCTTAGAAGGTTAGGAAACGCTCTAGTGACAGTATATTTTCAGAAAGCGTTTCATAATAAAATACATGATTCTCGATCTGAATAATTTCCAAAAATGTGTATGAATAAGGATTATGGATATCATATTCAATTAATTCATATTGGGTCAAATGACGCACTGTACTGATAATAAAGATCTATTGGCGTCGGATGAATGATTAATGAGATGGTAGGATGATGAGATGAAGAATTCTCAGGTAATGGGAAGGATAGTGGGAAGGAAGCGATCGTGGCCTATATTGTGGAAACCACTCCTCCACAAGTTGAGCCTACAGAGAAAAATCATTGAAACAAACTTCAGAGATGGACGATGGCGGGGATTTAATCAGGACCGATATTCCCCTCACCTGCCAGATCACATGAGGAAACAGTAGATTTTTCGATGTTGATACACAAATATTGCTTAATATAATAGTATCGTTGAGTTATAATTTCACATCGTGTTACGGCTGTTTAAACTTACTTTTAATTGAGTAATAATTGGTTGATTTTATGTCAAGATACGGAAATAACATGAGTGACCAACAATAACAATTTAATTAGCTCAGACTCGGTATTTAGTATAGCCAGAAATTAATTCGCCGGTAAAACCATAATTATAGTGAATTAACTAATCATTACGCTTAGTTACTAACGGTATATTCGTATCTCAATTAATTATTAGCTTACTCAATAATCAGCCCAATATCGAATTTTTATTTTTAGTGAAACAAAATTTCATCACTGCTCAATTCATTGATTATTGGTTACTTTAACTCTTCGGATGATTAGATTGTATTTAAAAAAAAAATTAAAATTTATTTGTCAATTCAAGATTATACAGAAAAGTTCACAATATTCCACAAAGCCTGTAAACAGGCTTATCTGTGGTTTGCATTATAACTATAACATATGAAAAACATAACTGATAAAAAATAATTACAGTATAGTGATCATGTTGAATTCGATAACTCGAAGTATGATAGAAAATATACTAACCTCCCCATAGACCAAATTTGATAATCAATTTTATTTTGGTGCATCACGATTGTTTTTAGTGTAATTAATTTGATATTTCACATATATAATATCTCTCCTGAAGATGACACATACATCAAACATATGTTCGATTTTGAGCAAAATATTGAACAAATTGAAAACAGAACTTATACCCTGTAGCTTCTGAAAGACTAGAATATTAGCTATGATTTACAATAGCTAACTCATTTCTTTTCAAATATCACTTATACCAGTTGGCTTCTGACCCCCACAATGTTTTGAGTAACGAGATAGTGTTCTGGATGTTAATGGTTGGTATTTAACTTCCTTAAGAACGCATGAGAGTCGAACAAGCAAGATATCACTTAACTCTGATGATAACTTCTTGAATAACAGTATGAGATATCATAATTCTGATTCTTGTTGAGAATAGATAGTTTTCATACTTTCTTAATGATGTGAAATAATATTATCAACCATGGATTCTCACATTCTTACAAGTATACAGCTGAAAAATGTGTGTTTTTCCAGGTATATACTTCTGATGACAATACAATATATATATATATATATATATATATAAATATATATATATATATATATATATATATATATATATATACACATATATATATATATATATATATATATATATATATATATATATATATATATATATATATATATATATATATATAATTTAAAAAGTTTCCACTCATACCATCCTGAAGGTATTGATATTCATCCAATACATATATTTTTTTTCATATATATATATATATATATATATATATTTAATATATTTATATATATATATATATATATATATATATATATATATATATATATATATATTTAATATATATATATATATATATATATATATATATATATATATATATATATATATATACAATTATATATATTTATACAATTCCAATGGTTTTCACTTATACGTCTGGCCTCTCGTATTGAGAGTTTGATATTCCATTTCTTTCTCAAGCCGAAAACTGATATTTTGCCAAATCGACTTTTATGAACGCTTGATTATGTGTATTGAGATCATTATCACGTCAAGATCCGTATTCGAGTTGTCATTATTTCCCGTATATGAGATTTGATGAAATTGAATTGAACAATGGGAATTACCTCATCAAACTCTAGATACGTTAATAGTCAGCTCAAATACAAAAGTTTTGAGAGCCACGCAGCTTTTGAAAACGCATCCCGGTTTCCAATTGTAAATCATAGTTTGGTTGATACTAAAAGTTGGCTATTGGTTGTTTTCTAACGATCATCACGTTCATCGAGTCTACTATCAAATTAAGTTCATGATTCAATGTCATTCAGATATCTTCTTGCATTTTTCAATACATATACAAACACTTCATTTCATTTGAAAAGTATACCACCAATTTAATCTCATTACTGATTTTCTTAAAACGATTTCCTGATAATGAAGTGCTTTGTACATTTTTTTCTATTCAACAGTTCCACCAATTGAAATCAGAAATGAAACTGCCGGCGTTTATTTACAAATGTTTCACCCTTGTAAGGGCTGTACCCGGCACCTCCACCAAAACTCATACTAATATATATATATACCCAATAAATATAGTTTTTCTAATTATTTAAATTAAATCTGAAAATCTCCATGATGATACATCGAATTTTTTATAGCACATTCCCAATATTCAACCAATTTTTCTCGATTTAAATTTTGACGGTGCCTAAAGGCGCTCAACTTTTGGTTGATTGTATTTGTTGTTTGCTCAAACGGTCACCATATTAGCTGTAGGTCATCAGGGCAGAGCAATATCAATGTTAAACACGTATATAATGTTCCCAAAAGTGTGGTCATAATACGTGCAATTTTACGTGGAATACTTTCGAATATCTATCGCGTGACCATATGCTTCGCAACATGTTCACATGCATCTTTAGTTTTAATGAAACTTACTTAATAATAATAAAAAAAAAACTCAAACAATCTTGTTCAATTACGGAACTTCGGTCGAAGTTCGTCCCAAACATCATGCTATATCAGATATGGTTTTGAGGGTGGTTTTGACGTAACAATCCCCCCTATACCGGTCACCGCCGCCCCCGCCGGATCGGGACACGTTCTGCTCGCGACTGCCATGTGTTTGATGGGCGTGTCTTAAATGTAGCGCATGCGCAACACTTTGTTGCACGCACCGTGATCAATAAGAAGCCGCGGTAGCTCAACGTGCGGAATATAAGCAGTGTGACCCAGTAAACCAAACCACCCAGCCAGCCATCCAGCTAGCCAGCCTATTATACAGTAAAAGAGAGAGAGAGAAGGAGAGTGTATGAGAGAGAGAAAGAGAAAGAGAGAGGATAACCTACCCCAGTTGTAGTAAACATGCCTGGCAGGGGTTCGAGTCCCGGGGATAGGTAGAGAAATGCATTGGTATTTGATGGCGGTGAAAGTGTTGTATTGTATAAGGGATGAGGATGGGAAATATCCGTGAAAGTTCGCTGAAACTCGCTGAGAGTTTTCATGATTCTTATTGAATTTAAATGATGTTTCTTCAATTTGATGATACATATTATATTATAAGATATTCAGATGCTGTTCATAATCAGTATCCTGATGATCTGAAATTTTAAAATGAAATAATTCTGTAGTTCGTGCACCTTGATCACATTTTAATTCAGTGTTTCAAACTATCTCAGATACACGTTTTTCAGCGATCTAATGACGTTTAAAGCCCCCGATCCTATGAATATTCTAAATTTCCATCAAAAAATAAATACGACATAATTTTAAAAATAATGTATATGTTCGTCAAACAAAATCGTATTATTAATTAAATATCGTTCCGTATGGTAATTTCAATGATTCAATAGATTTTCAATCCAAGGCCAATACAACAAAAAAAAAAAAGTTCGGGCAACTATGATTCAAATCATTCTAATTCATTATTAAAAAAAATGAATTGGTTCTATTCACTATTTAATTTATTCTATCATGATATATATTTTTTTGTGAGTGAAATTATTATACTTCATTTATTTTTAATTTTTACGTTAATGAATATTGTTTGTTTGGTCACCCCATCAACAGCTGGACTACTTGGGGGTACGAATAAGCTGATCTACGTTTACGTTCGCACGTTTACTGCCCTGTGGGAGCCACGTGGGAAGGATAATTATTCAATTCAACTTATTATCCTAACCCAAATTATATGTTGCCATAGGATAATGCATTTCAATAGAAATTAAATGGGAGTTTATGATTACAGTAAATCTTGAGAATCCATCATAGTCATAGTTATTGCTAGCATTCCGTTATATTACATAGTTGTCGTGGAAAAGACCAAATAGTGTATTGGTAATGACATTTGTGAAAGTACAATAAAGTCATGAAATTAATATCAATCTTTAACGAAAGAATACAGAAAATTAGGAACTGTACAATAATAATAATTATGTTCTGCTACTGTCAAAAAAATAGTAACACAATATTTTTTTTCAGTCAATTATACAATCATTTCACTTATCATCAGTGTATTAAAGAGTTTCTTACATTTTGTTCTACCAGGAAAACGCCATATATCCGTTGTTAGACGAGCAGATAGTAATAGTATGTCGACTTTTTGCCAAACTTTTGCCTACATTCGCCAATTGGGTGACATTTAAGTTATAAATGGGTAAAAACTGCTTCGAGTGGTACCAATTGAGCACATTTTATGTTTTTTATTGAAAATGGCTGACTCGATCAAGCTGATAATTTCCAGAAATGTGTATCAAAATGTAATTCAACTCCACGCAAAATTTCATTCTTATGAAAAATAAAAATAAAATTTTTTCCGCTGTGTTTGAAACACAAAAATTGGTATTTTTGAAATTTCTAAAATTCATAAAAATAAAAGTTATCACCCGATAATGCCACAAAACTAAACAGGTCTAAGTTGGATGATGAACCATAATGAAAGAAAGTTTGAAGTTGATAGCTGTACTCGTTTGAACTGTGGAGAACCAACAAAAAAACATAAAAAAAACATAAAAACGAACACCAATTTTTTTCAGTATGTCAAATTGAATCCTCGCTAAAGCTCGTCTAATGAATAGCTAAAATAATTGAAAGCCCAATCGTTGACTCAACAGGATACATGTACATTATTATGTATAGTGTATACTATGTAGCGCGTATGGTGGAATTTGGTTTACATTTTACACAAGAGAAGGAAAATTTTAATTATTTCACAATCAATATAGAAAACTTGATATACAATCATTGTTTCTCAATTAAGGCTGACGTAAAAACATCTGGACCATTCAGAAATGGCATCTCTAAGTGGCTTTAACTTTAAGATGGTCTCACAACCAATTATGAATAATGATATGTATTGCTTATTCCAAATTAAAGACGTCAGACAATGTCGAAGTTATCCACCTTGGTACACAAATCTTTATGCATTGGACACAGTGAAACCGCATACGAGTTTAATTCTACACCAATAAATAATTTTCACAATTTCCACTTTCCACCAGCAATTTCAAAAGGTCTAGGTTAATCATGTTAGGTTTTAGGTGGAAGAACTAGAGCAAAAACTCAATTTTACCGTGATTAAAAGAACATTTTCCAAAAGAGTATCATTTTTCGCGCTCCACAGGTCAACGATAGTACACATTTTGATCAAATTTGGCATTCACATATTTCATCACTCAACACTATAATTTATGGCTTTGATGCGCAATCGGTTGAATCACTTATGAGAAAAACCTTCCAAAAGTTAGAAATCCCCTTCAATGACAACCAAGAGGTCATTATTCGAAAAACATATTTTCTTCAAATAAATTCCAATTTTCACCAAATTCATTCACATGAATGATATACACATCATATTTAAGTAATACGGTACGTGAATCATATCAATTTGAATAATAATTATTCAAATTATTCCATATTTTCAAAATCTGCAAGAAGATCAAAATGTAAAATTAATTGGATCGTTGAACGATTGAAATGATCAACAAGTAAAACAAGAAAGAAGCGATCTCATAGTCTAAAAATCCAAGTGTAAGTATAGCTATCCATCACAATATCATCTCGCTCATCTCATAACGTATGTTCTCCGTTTTCAAAATATTAAATAACCAGACGTAGAATTGGTTGTCCGTAATAATGTTTATACTTCAAATAAATAATTGTGTACTCACATGAATTGATATTTCTCGTTCTGTTATAAGACGCAAAAATTTATTTTGGTCATGAAGACCGTAAGTACTCATCAACTTATTCTAAGTGGAAAACATTTGTGGGAAATGAAAATCCGGTACTCTATCTCAGATAGCTGATGCTCTGTTCAGAAACTTACGATAGGTTGAGCGCGGGTCCGAGTTACGTATAAAAGGAATTGATTTTATGGAAAATTATCCATTCATCATCAGCTCATTCGTATCTCCAATTATACTAGCTGTTTTTTTTATATTCGGTTTCAACGACGCACTATACTGATGGCTACGATTTATTGGCGTCGGTGGATAATGAATTAGATGATGGGATGATGAGATGAAAGGTTATTTTATTAGGTGTTTTGGATGGTGGGAAGGAGTCGGTCGTGGCCTGTTGTTAAGGAACCATCCCAGTATTAACCTGAACGACAGATGGAAACCACGAAAAAACCCTGTCAGGATGGTCGACCATGGCGGGAATCGAAGTCTATTCAGTGTGTTGATGGGGTCGGTAAGCAGAACATTATTTCAGTTTAATGGTACAAAGTTGCCCAAATATTCTATGGTTACTGAATTCACCAGATATATTGTGGAAATGACATTTTGAAAGTTATTGTATCTGTAAATAAGAGTACCTATTCGAAAACTAGTCACCTAATCATAAGATTGACTGATTTCACAAAAGTTTCTTGAAAATACCTAATTTACTTCCAAAATTTACTTGAACTAGGAATAGGAAATTATGCCACTTAAAAGGTGAGTTTTTCATCTAAAATTTTGTCAGTCACAAATTATACAACAAGTTGAGTATATCACTTACAAATTAAAAAATGAAAGTTTGCACGAAAAAGATATTCTTACACCCTAAAAAGATCCAATATTCACTGTAACTTGTTACTTCAAAAGTTGCTCATAAAGTGGTGCGTTACTTTGAAAAGTTATTCTCACAACACTGATGGTAATACGCGACTCGGCACCTCCACTAACCCGTTCGACTAGCTTACATGAGGCGCTCGGGGGTTTCGATGCTATCACGTGACAAGATGTCAGACAAGGTTCAGGATGTGAACAAACAACAGATCAGCTATGGTAACAATAACAACTTCGCTTGTTGCTTGCGAAATATGAAGGTAAGATGGAGTGAGAAATCGATGTTGTAAAGACAGCTTGAAAGTTGAAAACGATCATGCTTATTTGTAAATATGACAAGTTTTTTCGAATACCATTCAAGAGGCTACTTTACATCTCACAACCCATGAGTAAAACCTGCAGGGAACGAACAAAACAGGACAAAAAGCGTCAATACAGGCCTTTAGCTCCCAATACATGGTGGGTAAACATCAAAATCAGTCTAATTATTTTTGTGATAAAACAATAATGAGTATATCTGTGCCACTACGTTCACTAAAAATCATAATGTTCCATTCAATCACTCTGAAAAAATCGTAAAAACAATGAAAAATAGGTAGAAACATGTTGATTTTTGACAATTATTTTGTAAGGGTTGAAAACATACCACGAACTAAAGCTCTTCGTACGAGCACGTATTGAATACTAGTGATCATCTAACCGGAAACTTTAAGTCAATACGATGATTGGTTTTCCGTTGCCAACTTGGGCCCCGAACGTTTGCAATCAAGCCGGTAGGCAACATGTGAAGAGGCCTCTTAAGAGTAAGAAAACGTCATATGTGTGTAGTTCGAGAGCACATCGGTGTTCAATTTGGTAGAATATCTGTATTTCATGATAGCTTCTGGCTTATTTGTTGATCATATTGAAATTATGATATGAAAGAAAGAATACAGACCCCTTTTAATACATCAGAATTATCATGCATTCAATTATCAACCTTATTTTCACCATATTTATGTATTCAGTCCAGAGAGTCACAAATGATTTAAATATAGGAAACATATAGGAGACTTAAAACTAGATATGAAAATGATTATACGGAAAGATATGATTAAAAAAAAGACAGACGGTATATATGTAATGTTGCGATGATTGTCTAATGTGACTTTGAAGTGAGGAATTCATTGAGGCCATAGAAGGGGTTCTGGAGAAAAAAAGATTTCACCGAAACGCGTGGCCGAATGGTAACATACTGAACCGTCATTCGGTAGACCGGGGTTCTATTCCCACCATGGTCGACCATCCTGACAGGGGTTTTTCCTGGTTTCCCTCTGTCGTTCAGGTCAATACTGGGATGCTTCCTCAAATAACAGGCCACGGCCGACTCCTTTCCATCATCCAAAACATATAATAAAATAACCTTTCATCCCACCATCTCATCATCTCATTCATCATCCACCGACACCAATAGATTCTAGCCATCAGTAGGCCTATAGTGCGTCATTAAAACCCAATATAAAAGGAAAGATTTCAGGTTGTATTTGAAAGATGAGAGTTTGGTAAGGCTAGTTATATGGGCTGATAGTTTATTATAAATGACTGTGGAAAGATGGAGAGGGCTGTGCGTGAAAAAAGCGTGGGAGTGTGTTAGAGAACGGATGAAGTTACTGTGACTATAGTAGGGTAGTTATGGATAGAAGTACTTTTAGGAAAGAGGCTGGTGTTGGAGTGAACATCAGAACTGGCAATTTGGATGAGATTATATATAAATATTATATATATATATATATATATATATATATATATATATATATATATATATATATATATATATATATATATATATTTATATATATATATATATATATATATATATATATATATATATAAATATATATATATATATATATATATATATATATATATATATATATATATATATATATATATATATGTTTTGTTGAAAGCTTTCACGACTCATTATGAGATTAATAATCAAATCTTTATGGATAATTGAAAGTCACGTTGACGAATAAATATTTATTTAATTGCCCGACGTTTCGACTACAATATAGTGGTCATTTTCGAGGGCTAAAAATGAAAATAATTAAGATGTGTTTTTCCTCATAAGAATCTGTTTTTTGGTTCATATTATTCATCATTCATATAATTATTTTCATTTTTAGCCCTCGAAAATGACCACTATATTGTTGTCGAAACGTCGGGCAATTAAATAAATATTTATTCGTCAACGCGACTTCTAATTATCCATAAAGATTTGATTATTAATTATATATATATATATATATATATATATATATATATATATATATATATATATATATATAAATATATATATATGGTATATTCATATGTATCCAATATAGAACACTGTGTTGTGATGTATTGTATTCATCCCCATTTCGTAACAGAATTACAAGAACTGTGCGGCTCGCTGTTGGCTTATTGTGGTCTTCCATGCATAATGAAATAGATTGAAATGGATTAAAATTGACATAAATATGATTGAAATTTGATGAAGATGAAGATTAGGATATATGTTCGAGATATAACGATATTAATCATGCAATATTGAGTTGTATATCAGTATAACTGAATACTTATCTATAGCTGTATAATAATAATAATAATAATAATAATAATAATAATAATAATAATAATGTTTATTCATTGGATCAATAAGTATATTGATATTGAAATTCATTGAAATTTAAACAAATTAAAAATATCAAAGCAGTGGAAATAATATACTTTGTCAGCAAGGATATAAAAATCAGGCAATATGCAGTATTCACAATTACATCAATCATTATATATATTTGAAGAAATAGGAAAATCAATCATTCGCACCATTAAAAACTACCAAATTCATTGCCGTATGAATGGCTGTGTAACTTCATTCTTTCACCGTTGTTAACATTTCTGATTTCAGTATTACCTTAATGAGAATGTATATTGGTTTCAAATAATTCGTTGAATATAAGATTTTGAATATAATTGAACCGGATTGGAGTTGACTAAAATATTTGTGACTAAAAGTGAATTATCAGTAGAACAAAGTTGCTTAAGTGAAAGTTGGTAGTAGGGCTTATACCGTTAGTGAATGTCAAATAGAGCCAGATTTACTTCCTGCTCATCTCCCTCAATACCCTCGAAAATCTCTCCCAAAACTAGTAAGAAAAAATACACTGGCCATATGTCGGTGAAGAAGCCATACTGGATGAATATTGCTTAACTGATCATTCAATGTATTTGATGAAATTTTCTTCGAAATAGCTGGTGAAAAAAATATCATACATTTTAATTGGATTGAATTTAAGTTTGATAATAATTTCAGTGTATGAGTTCTTCAAGTCTTTTGTTTAATTACGTCAAATATCTTGACAAAACTGGAAGAGAATACATATCCGTTCTATATATATATATATATATATATATATATATATATATATATATATATATATATATATATATATATATATATATATATATATATATCGTGGTGTTTGCTGAGAACATTTACATGATGATTCTCTCGTTTTCAATTTATATTTTCCACATCTCGTAGGCGTATTCATTTTCAGACCATGATGCATTTTTAGTAGGAATGAAGTTGTATGAGTTCGTTAGAATGAATTAAGTACATTTCCAAACAAGTAGGAGCGCATAAAATATAATTGAAATACCGAGCGTGGACATGCCATTTATCCAACAATACGTTTCGACTTATAAGTTATAGGTGAAGAATCGAGCAATGAACGTTAAACAAATATATGAAAAATATCAGACTAAAAAACCACTCATATTATCTCAAATATCACTATGAATGGTCTTTTAATAGGCGTTATATAGGCCCAGTTACTTTTACTAATTTTTCTGTAAAATTTCTACAAAGTGATTTTATAGATTTGATAGGCATTCTAGCATTGGAAGGGACTATGTCATTATTAAAATCAGAGAGAAAATCATTTATTTATGACGACTGTTTATCTTCACGATGACTGACCATGAATGTCCAGCTTACTATAAATTTGGAATTAAAATTGCCGAAAGTGAAAAAGAGTTATAAAATTATGGTGGTAAAATCAAAAACAATGTACTTGATATAATTGAGTGAGAATAGAATTATTAGAATAATATAATTAATATAATCAGATTTTAAGTTGGTTGAGAAACGCTGAAGAGATGATTGTGTGATGATTTTCATATGATACTTACATTTATGACACTATTACTCACCATTCTCACATTAATATCATATTTCTGTTCAAACTTGTACTTTCTCACCATACTACCATCATTTTTCACAACTCATCCATATTGAAATTATTTTCATACTAATTTCTCTCACCCATCAATTTTCCATCAATCACTGTTCTCTCTCATGAAGTAATCTATGACAATCATTGGTTGATTAAAATATTACGACATGGTATTTTTTCTGATATAAATATATATATATATATATATATATATATATATATATATATATTCATACATATATATATATATTTATATATATATATATATATATGTATATATATATATATATATATATATATATATATATATATATGTATATATATATATATATGTATATATATATATATATATATATATATATATATATATATATATATATATATATATATACATATATATATATATATATATATATATATATATATATATATATATATATATATATATACATGTATATATATATATATATATATATATATATATATATATATATATATATATATATATATATATGTATATATATATATATATATATATATATATATATATATATATATATATATATATATATATATCAGTGTATATGAAATTCACATCATATTATGAAGACGGTTCCGATAGACAATCTTCCCTAACTCACATCATTATCTCAAGTGTGAATCGCACCTTTATTTTTCTCGAATACAAGTACACTTCTAACCATCAATAACTCCGTAAAACAATAATATATCAACTCGTAAAGTTCGAATATCTACATGACAAACACAAAAATCACCATTGAATTTGTATAGCTGTTTTGTTCTGTCAGAATAACATAATTTGTCAGAAGAGATTCAGAATAAGAAACGAAATTCAATCTTTCTGAAACTGAATATCATAAAAGTTTCTTAGAGAAAAAGTACTTACCGGAATTTATACAATTATTTCAGTTGTTGGGCGACCTTCTTATTTCTTGGATAACAAGGATATATATAACATCCATTTTATATTCAAGTCACATACCGTAAGCTATTTAATGATTGTAAGATGAACTTGAATCAGTTATTCGATATATTGTAGTGGATTTATATTGATTAAAAAAGGTTGATCACACTCCCGAGTGACGTATCTGATTAAAAGCATGAGATTGGCATTGTTTGCATTCGGGTTCTCCTAACTATGAATGTGAAAGATCACATTCATCTCATTTCAGAAAGTAAAAACCTTTTACAAATGAATAACTTAAAATTGATATAATTGAAAAGTATATTAGGAGAGAATAATAAAGATAACCATCCACGGCATCATTGTCAAAGAAAATAATTGATGATCGACCTAGTGACCTGGAATCCACTTGAGTTTAATTGAAATGAGAATGCTCCAGTTGAAATAATTATACCAATCAAATAATACTAATTATAATTGGAAATTATTGAATCAATGAGAATGGAAATGGAAGTTTATTATTCACTAGCATCTATAAGTCCGTTTCAAAATATCATTGTTTCTATCATAATTTGAATATACTATAGGAAAATGCAGAGTATATGTTGGGAGATGAGCGAGATATTCAGATGAAATGAAATAGTGGTTCAAACACCTTGGTCAATTTTCACTAATTTCTTCTAAAACTTGTCAAACATGTCCGTCATTGCTATCCTTGTCCTTTCAGCATCTCAAATTTTAAAACATTTCGATCCAAATTTTGTGAACTTGTTTTTACGTCAAGTTATTTTTGGGGTGGTAAAATCGTCTTTGTGGTACCCCGTCCGAACGATTTTATCTCTCATCCATAGCCTTAATTAGGGAACAATGAATTTTCATCAAGTTTCGATATTATATAATTTTTTTTTAATAATCTACAAGACCGATTGTTACCCACAACTCATCCAAGCTATCAAATGAAATATGTGTAGATTTTTTCACGTGGATTGGGTTCATTTTCGACCTGTGCCGTAAGACTCAAGTCGGACCCAAACACATGACATAGTGATACCAACATTGTTTATCATAGTAAAAAGAAGGTATACCGACTCGCGTCATCAAAGTGAAATATTTCCGGGTCAGAATCTGAGTTCAGCGTCCCGACTGCCCGTAGCGCAACTATCGCTTTAATATCGAAATATATTAAACAACAATGATTCATATGAATCAGTAGAATATTATGTTAGTAGTTGCATTTGTTTTGCAAGAAAATGATAGATTTTGCTAGTTCAACAATGCCACCGGTACCGTAGTTACTCTTATCTAGATCTAGTTCACAAGGGTATCCGGTGAATCGAGACAGGCAACCGGGACCTTCGGCTCTGAATTGACCGCAAATAACCACAAATATCGTCCATGTTATCAGTATGGGAGTGATTAAACCTTCTTATGGTGAAGTATGTTGGTATCACTACATCATACTCAATGTATCTTCGTGTAATCTCACATCCAAAGAGCTCACTCCGATGATTTGACAACTTTTCGTCATTTGATTATTTGACTTGCTGCTTGAATGTTCAATAATTTGTTCCAAGTGGGTGTGTATATCATATCAAGTTTCGAGATCGTAAGGAACCATCATTTCATTTTTTCATTTTGAAACCATTTTATTCACACTCGACGCTTACATATCAAGTACTACAACAATTGCATACAGGCAGTAGACATAAAGGTACAAATGAACAAATGGACAAATAATAAAATCAAAAGTTAGAAATTATAAACATATTAAAGCAATAGTGATAAATAATTTGATATACAATTTTGATATGAAATTTAGAAATTTAGGAATGATATTTTGTAAGAGTGTGAAGCCCGCATAAGTTGAATCCTGTGCGCGGACTGTCTTGCTTGAAAAAATTCTAATCAGTGTAAATCCGACTCAAACTTATTAACTAAGCCATAAGTATGGGATTCAAACAAACAAATACAAAAAAATTACAAACTGATATAATATCATATTGCATATGAACATGTTTATAGTAATAATAAATTAGATATTTATAACCCTTTTATTTTATTTTACGTTATTTTACGCGAGATCAATTCAATTTTACGGAAACGTTTGATTGATGGACTCCTTTTAAAAATTACATTGATCTCTGACACCTCAATTCAATTCAATTTGATATTCATTTTATTCACACATAACACATGGAACAAATAATAAAAAAATACAGAATACAGAATAGTTATGAACATTTATATGTGTGAAGCCCGCGTAAGGTTATCCCTGTGTTCGGGCTAGCTTATAAATAAAAAAACAAATAATAAATTAAGCAGAAAAACATACATATAGGATTTTTTTTATTGGTTCATCAAGAGAGCAAAATATTCTCAAAATGAATTCATGTTCACAATATCCCGCAAAGATGCTTTATGTATTTTTATTTATGTATTTTACGACATCATCTTTATAGTCTTCACCTCTGATTTCCAATTTTGTTTTCATTGCATACTATTTTTCTTTTTTTCCCCTTTTTAATTTTTGTATGATTTCGTTGTCATCATTTGATTATTTCTTTTTTCTACATTTTCTTATTCAAATCTAGTGAAATTATATTTATTTTGTTATTCTCTAAAATGTTGTTATTCATAATTTGTTTCATATTTTAATTAATTGATTTTTATTCTGTGTTTTTGCAATCTTTTATTGTAAGACAGAGTCTGAATAAAGATACATATATATAAAGGTTGTTTATTTATCATTCATTTATAATGACAATAATAATAATATGAGTGAGGTATTACCCATCTCTCATTACATGATATCTTATGAAGTCTGAATTTGGCTATTGATATTATATATAAATACTTCATTAGTGAAATGAAGTCTTTGCTTCACAAAAGGTTTCCCATTAGACACAGAATAATATAAAAATGGTAATAACAGATTAATAAATAGAGAAAAATGATAATACAATAGTGTTTGATGAAAAAATTCATAATAATATTTGGCCATAGTCTAGAAAATTAAATATTGTAATTGATTAATCATTTAGAAAAAGAAGAGAAAAAATGGAATATTGAAAAAAAGATGAAAAAATATTTGAAAAATATGTTACTTTATATGAGCCTATATTTCTTCATAGTAATTATTATTACTTCAAGTGTTACTCAGATTGAATTGTAATGAAATAATTCAATCAAATCCTCTAATGCCTTCTTCAAGATATCTCTAATGGATGCGTAATTTGAGGTTGTTATATTATTGAAAAAACAATTAATTTTCTGTGACTGAATATTATTGACATCAAACATGGCGTGCTGGTCAAGCGAGACAATTTAAAGGTGTCATTATTTCTTCCCTCAATTGTTTACGTTCTGAAAACGAGTGCTCTTTTAATCATCAACACACTTTTAGTCGTTCCTAGTACAATTCTTGTTATGAAAACGTTCATATAGCTTTGTTATCAGAAAATACATTTATCGGATGTAATCGACAATACAAGAGAGAGAAAATAATGAGGTTCTTGAGATGAGGAAGAAAAAATGATGTTAAACGGTGTTAGAGTAATGAGTAAGTTGAGAGAGATAAATTCAAAAAATATCAGTCGTAGAATGAAAAAAAATTAGAGCTATTAAATTCCATGTTTTTGAAAACATTAAAAAAAAACATAAAAACAAACACCAATTTTTTTTCTGTATGTCAAATTGAATCCTCGCTAAAGCTCGTTGAACAATCCAACAATTTATTTTTAGTTTGAGTCGGGTTCAATTCGGTACGATTTGGTTGCCTTCTGAATACACGAAGAAAGAAGAGGTAAGAAAAATGAAGAATTCAAAAACATGAAGATAAGATCAAGATACAATGAAAATGAAAATGGAAGATTTTTTCTCTCAAATGTGAATGTTTGAATTGTAAACCATGCTCGAACATATCAACTTGAGATGTATTATTCGATAAATGATTTATCACAATTTAATTATTTTTTGGGCGGTATTTCCGTTCAAAGTTGTTCAAAATTTCCGTTGCAAGTTTTTTCAAAATTTCTGTTGGGAAATTTTCAAGACTCTGCGACACTATACATTCTCTTTGTACTTTAAACTTTTTTTCAGAATTCATTGAGTTCATATCGCTATATTCATATATTATTTCTTCCAAATTTGATTATGTATATTTTATGTGAAATGTCTGGAAAATCCAAAGATTTTCAGAACTTAATTGACATGAGATATAACTTTATCATCATAGCTTGAATATTGAGATTTCGAATTGATCAATTCTGTAGTTCAATTCTGTGATTCTGTATCTCTGTAGTTTTCCGTAAGATCATCTGTAGTTTCAACAGATGAAAGATTCGAGCTTACTCACAACATCGATGAGAACCTCGGAGGTTAACAAACTCAACTTTTGTCAAATGAGCGAAGTAAAGGATCAGTGCGACTTTTTAGGAATTTAATTTTGTGTATTTATTTGGGCCTAATCTTTGTTTGCTTCTTTCATAAGCCAAACGAATGTTACTGATCGGTATGAAAGTATCAACATTCATATCTACTCATAATTATTTTGTATTGCTGTGAGAATGATTGGTCAGAATAAATTTTATTTATAAAATAATCGAAATTTAATAACTTAATCATCTGGTAATTAATCACCGGTCAATCATTCCAATTGTTCAATAATTCAGTTCATTGAATGATAAATGATAACATGTCAGTATGAAAGATGTCTGAAACAGAATTGAAAAGATTAGAAATATAATATCTAGTACAAAGTACCAGATTGGGTCCATTATCATATTGGAAATCGCGTAGACGAATTTTCAGGAAACCATATATAATATAGAATTCGAAGAACGTTTCAATAAAATACTTGCAATTAATCATACGTACGGTATAGTTATATATTGATCATCACCCTCGAACGCGTATTAGTTATTCAGTCAAATAATTGATCTTGGCAATATCTATTTTCATTCTACATATAACTCATTATACTCATAAGAACTTGAGATTTGTTATTCGATAAATTAGTTATCTCAATTAAATTTTTTTTCTGGGTGGTATTTCCGTTCAAAGTTTTTCAAAATTTCCGATGTGGGATATTGGATGGATATTGATATATTAGATGGGATATTATTTTGTATCAGTATTATCATATTATAAAGATCCAGCTATTGTTTAATCAAACAAGCAAAATGTTAGTAGTAGGTAGCACTTATCAGATGAAAATTATTATTCCAAAAACAATCAATACCGTGATGTTTGATGCCATAATTGATAATAAAGAAATAATCTTGAACAATATTGGTAACATCAATATAATTGAATTCAAAGCTGAAACCAAACATTTTAGTGTACGACAAAGTACTGGAATCAACTAAATAAACCTACATCTAGATGAATTTGGTTATTCCCAATAGTTTATGTAGAATTTTGTAGTAAATTTGGTCTAAACAGTGATTTTATCAATTTGGTGGTAATTTTAGCCTTGAAAGGATCTATTGCCATTTTGAGAAACCATTTGTACTCACATTCATAGCATAAATATTCTTCATTTTTTTCATCATTTTTATATTATTTTCATATCTCTGTTCATACTAATACTTCTTCATATCAGGCTACTGTTCATTACTCTCTCATTATTTTCTACAATCATTTTTTAACAATCATTCATGTCTGATTTATTATTATCATGTGTTTTTTCTACTTTATTAATTTTGTATTTGATTATTATTATGTGTCAAAAGGCAATCATTGTATACCATGACATAGTCTAATAAAGATTTATATAAACTTGATTACTAGTTATGATATTATAGCCAGTAGGCCTACGTAACAAAATTCCACTCTTTGATGAATCATTACATTCGTATTAATTATTCGCGAATACAATACAATGAAATATAAAAGCATCACCAATTTCTCTGTTACTCATCAAATTTCCCTCCAACTCACCGTATATAAAGTTTCACGTTTCTACGAAAGATGAATGAGCAAACCACCCGTGCGCTCGTGATATGGAATAAAGGAGACGTTCTATCGGAACCTTCATCCATTGCGAGTACAACATTACCATACTTCATAGTTTATGAAGCTTACTTAGCGGTTATAGCAATTAGCCGAAACATACCGGCAGTTCGCCTACTCTACAGGGAGCGCGAGCTGTACCCTAGGCGAGCTTCATTTCATTACGGCTAAACAGAGGGAGAATATGCCATGAAATATTTTCTATTATTAAAATTGTTACGGAATTCTGATAGGAGAATGTTGAAAATATGTCTATTCATCTTTTTTTTTTAATATTATGTTTGATGACCCCAGATAACAGCCAGGTTATATGAGAGTACGAATTGGCAGGTGATGATGAAACAATGATATATATATATATATATATATATATATATTTATATATATATATATATATTTATATATATATATATATATATATATATATATATATACATATATGTATATATATATATATATATATATATATATATATATATATATATATATATATATATATATATATATATATATATATATATATTGGGTTTTAACGACGCACTATACTGATGGCTACGATCTATTGGCGTCGGTGGATGATGAATGAGATGATGGGATGATGAGATGAAAGGTTATTCTATTAGGTGTTTTGGATGGTGGGAAGGAGTTGGTCGTGGCCTGTTGTTAAGGAACCATCCTAGTATTAACCTGAACGACAGAGGGAAACCACGAAAAACCCCTGGCAGGATGGTCGACCATGGCGGGAATCGAACCGAATGACCCGGTCTCCCGAATGACGGTTCAGTGTGTTACCACTCGGCCACGCGTCGCGGTGAAACGATGATGTAGATGAGAGATGGAAGGAAGTTGACAAAACTTCATGCCCTACACGGAACTTGAGTACTTCATTCACTTAAACACATCTATCTGTTCTCTCTGCGTTTGTGGAAATGGAAAAGAGTTCAAAATACGTGTACCATCCACAAGTCTCTGAATCTAATTCAATTTATATATAAATACGGATTTTTTTTTTATTTACACATTTTTAGTTCAAATTATAAAATCAGGAACTCTGCTACTAACTATCCTACAAAGCCTCTGATGAGACTTGTCTGTAGGCAAGTATTAAGATACTACATAGAGTGAATTCATGATGCAACTGCATGTGTTATTGTACCACTTACTACACAAACTTAAACATATCAAACATATTACCCGTAATTGAAATTGTAACATAACACTGAAATAAAAATAAAAGGTTCATTCTGAACAGATAATTCGAAATTTTTTCTACTTGGTTTAATTTCTGAATAAAAAACATCCATTGATTACTAAAAAAAAATATAAACACAATAAACTCAATTCGAGAAAATTATGAGTTTCTGAGAAAAATAAAACATAATCACATATCGATTATGACGATGAGATAGTGACGGTGACAATAATTTTGAGTGAAAAATCAACCAAATCGATTGATAAAATTGAACTGTCATTGAATATTATAAGCTCAATTAATTAATTTAAGTTCGAATCAGTGAATTTAATCGATCAGTCTGTGCTCCAATGAGAATTAATATATGATGAGATCAATGTAATTATTTTTCATTTTTTATGTGATAATTCGATTTTTTCAATGTTAATAATAGAGAGATGATCATATTTTGAACGTGAAAAATGGAAGGACAGTTCTAGTAAAATAGTTCGATATTTTTAGTAGACAAATTTACATTAATTTACATCAATCACGCATCCGAAAAAATAATTCATGAAAAATGTGGTCTGATAATACTATTGAAATAAACTGATGATAGAAATTAAATTAAATATGAACTATAACATCAGAAATCTATTCAGTACAAATAAGTGTAAATTCACCTCGAAATGATCTATTATAAGCATCATCCTAATATTCGTGGAGGTGCCGGGTATATTTGCAAGAGCCAACCATGAACTAAATGACTGTCTAGACGTTCGAATTTTCCAATGTTGGTGAAAAAAAATCTACGCACAAAGAAAAAACAAGTTCATTTTGTGTTGAGAAGTTTCAGCTTACACTACTGCCAGAATAATATAATAGATCAACCATTGTTGTTTGCCCCCCAAAACAGCGGGTAATTTCATATCAACCGTGTTTGCTTGAATGCGTCTCTGGTTTTTGGGTGTTATTTTTCATCGTTTTTCATCAAAACTTCTATAGATTGAGTGAGGGATGAGGCAGACACTCAACTTCGCAGGTCTTGCAGACGAGACAAGTACAAATACTGACAATTTTGATAACAACGCTGAGAGTTGAAAAATGTTCATCATATTAGGCTACACATTTACTCTACCATCAATATTTGTGCAGTATGAGGCCTAATTTATGGATGTTATTTGAATACTTCTGTGCCATAATGTGATATGTGGGCAATATTTAATATGGAGTCATATTGAATGAATATTGTTTTATTTTATTTTAAATCAAATGTTGAATCAGCTTTATTTTTGTATTGATTGTTGACTAATTTTTCACTTTCCGAGCAATAGGAAATTTTCCTGACTCTCCATTCGATTTTTGTACATGGTGAGAATTCCTCAAAACGGCATTATTTAAAATATTTTTGAATAAAATCCCAATTCAATAACACATTTCATTTCTTGTGAATTAATTCATGCAATTGTATTTGAAACTGTTTATTACTATTTATCAATTATTATTTTTGAGACTACATCCATCACACAGTTGGGAAACGGCTGTCAATTCGATTCAACCAATTTGAATTCAATTCTAGCCGATTCAATTCGATTCCGATTCGATGAAATTCTCTGAATACTTGACGTTTATCACGATATTCAAATCGTTTCAGTCAGAACAGTTCGAAAATCAAAAACACGCCGGCCATATTTATTCATTCATATTGCTTTTTTATTGGTCTATATTTGCGTGCACCTCTCCAAACTGTTTTGACCCTTACATCACATTTTTCAGGACGCTATTTAAAACAATTTCGAATAGTTTCTTCGAATCCTTCCGGAACTCGATCGTTCTATGCCGTAAATTGACATGTATACATCACGATATTTGAACCGTTTCAGACTGATTCGGGCTGGCCAAACCGTTGCCCAGCTGTGTGGTAGACGTATAGTATATCTTATATAACAATAGTTTGTCTCAACCTGATACAATGAAAAACATTTTCGGGGGTATTATTCGAATATTTATAATTATATTTCACATTATGTTATGTGTTATCGAAACATGATATTAAGTCACCCTCGTGGCTCATTCAACTATCGCACTGCATTAGGAACTGCAGTCAGGTTGGGTGTGGATTCGAATCCCGCATAAGGCATGGGTTTTTGTGAACATTCTACCACCTAATCACTTCATCGTTTCAATATCCACCCCTATTCGTACCCCCTTATAACATAATTGTTGGTGGGGTCGTTGAGCTGCATAGGGAATAAAAAAATCTCATCACGCTCAACCAGTAGTGAAGTTTTGATTAAAATATGCAGTTCAACATTCTAGGATGTATCGATTATTGCACAACATACGTTACGATGCTACGAGAATCAAATTGAAGGAGAGATGCCGAGGCTTCAGGCTCGAAGACATCTTGACATGAACTTATGTAGAAGTAAAACTGTCTATACATCAACTTCTCAATCAAACTTTATCAAAGATTTTGTCGACAACGTCATTGTCGCTTCCTACTTGTTTAAACGATTCTCAGGGGGGCAATCGACACGCAACGAAGCAAAAAGAAGTAAGAGGGGTGAAGAAGAAGGGTGAAAATAGGGGATACGAGCGGGAAAGGTAGGCACCGGGGAAAGGCATGAGCCAAAGAAGAGCAATAAAGAAAACTAAAGAGAAGCCAAAGAGTACAGTTTTGAAAGAAAATAATAAAGAGATGGGTATAGAGATTAGTTCGAAGTAAGAGAGAAATAGTGAAAAGTTGGAAAGAGACCAGTTATCGGATTAGGGCCGATCAATCCACTGCGCTACGTCACTAGGTGTGGGCCGCCATGTTGGCTAGTGACGTCAGACATTCGGGGATCGATATAGTTTCACGTCAAAGCACCCCGAATAATGGAGAATGTTAATATAGCAACACGTTAACTTGACGTACGAATGTTTTTTCAATTTTCAAAATAATCGGAATACTGTTCTTGTATTTTTAATGAATAGAATGAGTGAAATGTGACGTTGTTATGGATTTTAATATGTGGAGAACAAAAAGATAAATTAGGATGTTGATTATGAAATGGCGTGTGGTAAGGAAAGAGATTCATTATTTATTGGTCTCCAAATAAATAATGAGGAAACCGAACACGATGCAAATTTTCCACGTTTATTAATTTTATGTATTTTATAAGAGGTTGAGAATAAAATCGGAGCAATATTTTCACCTGACCTATATTCTATAAATATTTATTTTATTCATGGCATAAGCCAAATATAGACACACTCTACAGGTTGATCGTATTTTATATTGAATTCAGATATCAAGCATTGTAGACAAACATAAATGAGATGGTTTCACCATATAGTAACCATAAACTTCAGAGCGGTGATTATCAATTTTAATTGTGATAAAATTATCTATTTGATCATTAAATGATATTGTACCTTGTGGAATTATATATTAAATTCTATTTAAAATTCCATTCAACCTTATTCACAGGTACGGGAACCTCTTTTAGATTAATAATAGGATAGTTTTTATTTTCATGACATCAAATTCTATCGAAATATTCCTTATATTGGGTAATCTTCAAACGGTTCTTCGAATTTGATTATATTTTCTTAAAATGTAATACATCCTCATTTTGGACATTATCATTACGCAAACCTGAATGAAAAAACTTTATAGAAAAATGTTTTGGAATATTCACCATATGGGCCTAATTACATTTATTTTCAGGTAATTTATACATTCATCTTATGTATATATAAGTTATAACTATTTCAACATTTTCGTTCAATAACCATTTTCACTTTATCGCTAAACGACTGACATGAACGTTTTTACTCTCCCCCCCTCTCCCCCCCAATATATATTCATTTCTTTATTTACGAGTGCAGCTGTAGTCGGAGTTTCGATTTTGCGTCAGCCGGCTCGTTAACCCATCAGAGTGACTAGACGAGAGTATATGCGAATCAATCAACAAAAACACCACCTCGTAATATCATGCTATTCGACAACTTGTCAGCCACGGAGATTTAGTGGTGGTTCATTCATTTTTTTTCAGTATATTGGATTCACCGACGCATTATAATAATAACTTGGATCTATTGGCGTTGGATGAATGATTAATGAGATGGTGGGATGATGTGTCTTGGCAGTTGATAATTTTGGTAATTCATTATTGATTAATTTACTCTCTTTTTTTTCAAAGTTGGCATCATCATTATTTCATTCTGATTATACAACTATGCCCGGATTTGATCAACGTATATTTTGTTTCTCGAAAAAATTGTTATTTTATCATTCTTAGGAATATGTTATTATTGTTGATTTTCATATTTCAATTGATTGATTTTTATTCCGCTTTCAGCAATCTCACTATCAGACAGAATATCATATATATATATATATATAAATATATATATATATATATATATATATATATATATATATATATATATATATATATATAAATAAATATATATATATATTTATACATATATATAAATATATATATATATATATATATATATATATATATATATATATATATATATATATATATATACATATATATATATATATATATATATATATATATATATATATATATATATATATATATATATATATATATATATATATGAATATATACATACACTATTTGAAAGGATTGCATTTAGATGTCGGTATTTTCAAACGATCGAGTTTTTCAACTTCGACTCGATCTGAAAGTAATGATCGATATCGATTCGATTGGTTGATGTTGAATAACTAAAATAATATACGCTACTGCCTGGCATTCCTTATAGCGGTCCCTTATTTATGAAGCTAGCTACATTCATTTGCCTGGCACTATCATCTGTTTCCTAATTGCATTTGTTTTCTCATTCGATTCGATTTTTTAAATGAAACTTCAAAATTGAACTCTAGAAGTACTACGATCGTTCTATAGAGACCAGAATTCCGGTAACGTTCGCACGGAAATGTACCGGAAAATGCATTTTTATTAGATTCTCTGAATGCGATGTTTATGTCTATGTATACACTACGATACTGAAGTAATTGAGATTGATTGAATTTATTTGAGGAGAAAAATTAGTTGAGGATGATTTAATTTGAATGATGATTAATTTGATGCTTGATGCTTCAGTCTGACAACTCAATTCAATTCAATTCATTTTTCAAAATATTTTATTCTTGATTCATATGAATAATATAATATATTTGGTATATGTGATATGAAATTATGAATCCATGATAATTATAAATGGAACACTGATAAATAATCAAAATAATAATGATAACATACAGTAATTGATAAATATGATAATATATAGCGAGTAGGAATAATATGAAGTTTATTGATGTGATATCGTACTATGATTTTATAATTATTACTTATATAATTTTTTTTAATAATTATTACTCAATAATTAATTGATTCATCGTGAATATGGTGGAAAGATATGGAATATGGAGAAATATATAGAATATAGATTGTAGAAAGAATTGAATGAATACTTACTATGATTATTTCCCCAATTTCGGAGAAAACTTGATATCATGATTTTATTTTGAGATTAAAATTATTTCATTTGTCTTCCAGGATCCAAACCTTTTCCTGAGACATGACATAGACATTGCTCAATTCTTCCAATGGTTTATATGAAGAATTGGCAATAACTGCGTCATGATTCTTGGTTTCTGATGGACAAATAAATCAATTTCAATTCGTGCAATTGAGATGATTTCTAGTTTTCTCCAAAATTAGGGAAATAAATATCGTTATTATTCATTGAAATCTATTTTCAGGGTTGTTGTGTCTTTTAAAGTATGTCTACTAGAAGAAAATTATGAGAACGTCATAATACAGTGCGTGTACCAGCCAATATTTTTCTCTCACATACATATATATATATATATATATATATATATATTGATATTGAATATTATATATATATATATATATATATATATATATATATATATATATATATATATATAATATATATATATATATATATATATATATATATATATATATATATATATATATATATATTTATATTTATATTTATCAATATATATTCATATATATATATATATATATATATATATATATATATATATATATATATATATATATAGTCCCAGAATGGTCACATATTTATGTGTTGACAAAAACGTTCATATATATATATATATATATATATATATATATATATATATATATATATATATATATATATATATATATATATATATATATATATATATATATGTCTATGAATATGTTCTGTATTCAGAGGTTGAATGATTTTTTTTCTTTTGTGCATAAATAGCCTACATGTTACTGAAATCTCCGATAAAACTCCCAGATTATCTTCCACTGTTTTGATTCTTATTCATTAGTACTTCGTGTATTCTCACATATGAAATTTGAATACATCTATGATAATGAATGTATCATATGACGCACGAATAATGTTGAACTGAAAGTAAAATTTTCTACTTTCATAAGATATTTCTGCACAGTACACATGAATGAATGTATTCAAACGTATCTTAAGAAATCAATTTCACTCTCATTTCTATGCTCATCACAATAATATTCGAATTTTGAGAATGTAAATTGATAAATAACATCAAATTTTTGTGTGTAAAATATCAGAATTGTTTTAATATACATTTTTCTGGAATTCAATGAAAGTAATGTCAATTCAAAGTAATCTCAATTTCAAGATTGAAACACTTTCCCATTTCCACACTATGCCTATAATATAGAATATTATTTTAAAAAGCTCCCTCAAGTTCAAGTACGTTTCATCTTCATTTTGTTCCCACATACATCATGCCATCCATATGAATAATATGATAAAACAATTGAAATTTGATTTACCCCTCAGAAGTTTGGATTTTTTAATGGTGAGATATTTCGACTATCACCTCCGATTGAAATAATGTCTCATGTGATTTCAGTATGTACAAAAAATTGATATTCAAAATAATCTTCGTGAAGAGTTGAGTTGAACCACCCGATATTCCACTCACTCATCTCATAATTCTGGATATTGTAATTTCTATCTGTATGAATAAAGAATAAAAGTATAGCTCTTTATTTTTGGTCATTTCCATTTATTTTCATCTTCCATCCAACAACACAGAAACCTTTTTCAAAATCAATAGTATTGTTTTATACAGTACCGCAAAGCATTAAATTGTTTTTCTTTTATTTTTGGATTCAGAGACTTGGCAAGTCTTTGGTTATAAAAGCTAAGAAGCAACTATGAGAAAATCTGCCAGAATATTTCACCAATGTCAGACATTTGCCTACTTCCGCTACTTTCTTTTGAATGCCAAGTTCACAATATATTAGGCCAACAATGTACACTTGTGAAATTTAAGGATAAACGAAGTCTGAAAATATAAATTGTATTGACAAATTGTTTTATTACATTCATTGTAATTAGCTAAATGAATGAATAAATAAACTCATCCGAAACTCAGATTAATCACTATCAAGATAAGAAACTGATATTATTCCTTAGAAGATCTAAATAATGGACCAATTTTATTTTCAATCGAAATAGAACTAGTTGGGACAAAAAAAAAAATAAAATAAACTGAGTTTATTGATCCAGTGGAAATTAATTGAAACACTATAATCACAATTTAATGTAATGTATGTTTCAACACGAGATAGTATGGAGTCAGTGATACGGCAAATGCTCATGAGTTACCAAACATCTCCTATATCTATGACATATGTTCGATAAAGCAGAAAACGTACTCGTTTGAGATTTGAAGAACTGTCTAGACTCTAAACAAATGAATAAGTGTACTGAGACTGTTTAAGTTTCATCATATGAAAAATGAGAAAAACTACTGACAAATAGTTATACTATGAATCAACTAATGCAATACTATGAACGTGAATTGATATTGAACTAAAAAAAAAAAAATAATAAAAAGATTGCCCCAATTTTTCCGTGTACCAGTAAATTCATCAGAAACGCGTGTATTGAAGGATAATTCCAGAGAAATGATTTTGAACACTTCAAACCCACCATATAGTTGATGTATACGTACTATTGGGCAGGTCGTCAGATAATTATAATTTTCAAGAGTTCCATCCGCTTAGTTATTATCAGTATTTTAGGTTAGTATAAATGTGGTGCCCCGTCCAAACGATCCTACTTTTCATCCTTAGCCTTAATTGGGGAACAATGATTTTGCATCAAGTTTCGATGTTATTAAAAAAAAAAAAAAAAAGTGTAAATAGTTATAAAATCTCATGGGATTTTGAATGAATCTGTAGTAATAGGACAGAAAAATTGATGAAAATTATAATTATCTGACGACCTACTCAATAGTATGAGCAGAAGTTATGGTCAGTTTGAAGTATTTGAAATCATTCTCATGGAATTCTACCTCACTACACGCGTTTTCAAGAAATTTGTCCATTCACAAAAAAAAAAACGGGACAATTGTTTAATTCTCAGTTTTTCTCCAAGTTCAATATCAATTCAATTCTCTGCTTTATTTGTTGACTCAACGTATAGCTATTAATCGGAAGTAGTTTTTTTTCATATTTTATGTGGTGAAAAAGCCATAGTTAGAAGATCTATGACATTAGAAATGAGTTTCTTGGATCAAAATTGAGACATTAAAAACTTTCAACTGATACACTTTTTAACGATAGTAGAGCTTATAATCAAAAATCGTTAATCTCTGAAGTAGATTGGAATGATTGATTAATGATTGTGATATTGATTTTTATTTACTTAACGACTCCAACAACAACCTAGTTATCGGGTTTTTGTACCGATAATTCATGTCATCCGTCATATAAATTATGTTCATAAAACATACGTTTCAAGGCTGATTTATCTGGACACGATTTTACGTTTTTTCCGTCCCGGTATGTAAAAACCTTTCGGTTGATTTCTGGCTATTTTACGTGCCTGATCGGGACGGAAAAAACGTGCCTGATTGAATGAGCGACATAGATACTCCATTTCACAGCACTCGAAAAAACATTTGTTTTGTTCCGTCTTGTTCGAGCTCCACAGGTTAGATAAGATCACTTTAATCTTGATCAAACTTGGCGTGCATATATGGCAACATTTAACTCGATTAGGTGTAGTTTTTGGGAAAAATCGGTTGAACCACACTTGAAAATAAACATTTTGGAATTTTGAAACCCTAAAAAAAATTAAAAAGAGAAAATTTGTGGAAAAATCATTTCTCGAATAGAATCAAAATTTTACAGAATTCAAGCCAAAAAATGAATACATCATTCTAAAATTTTATATAAATCTGGTTTGCTGTTATAGAGAAAAAAATTAACGTGAAATTCTTTGACATCAATTCCAGCCGGTTTTGGTAACCTTTAGTATTGATTAGCTAACTATTCGTTAAGGTACGGAAATAATACGTAACCAAGAGCGATGACAATTTAATTTGGTAACCATCGCTTAATTTACTCACTATCGGTTTGTGAAGCAGGAGTTTAGAAGAGTTCAAGGTTGAACCAATTAAAAAGTAAAACGATTCAAATGAACAACAGGTAAATAAATGGGAGGTGAGTGACGTAATAGTTTCAAACTCAAGGTGTGCGTATAATTTTCCATAACATTTCATATGAATGGGGATCATTATTGCTTATTTTATAACGCACATTCTGCGTTCTACTAGTAGCTGGAATCATTCAAGATATAAAGAACTTCCAATTTTCAGGGCTTCTTTGTGGTTCCCCTTTGTTGTTCAGGTCAACACTGGGATGATTCCTTTTCAAAAGACCAAGACTGACACTTTCCCGCTATCCCAAAACACCTGATAAAACAAGCTTTCTTATCATTATCCCACCATCTCATATATAATTCACCGAGGCCAATAGATCGCAGTCATCAGTATAGTGCGTCGTTAAGCCCAATATAAATAAATGAAGCATTCAATCACTCGACCGTCAAATATTTCAGATATTTAAAATTTCCTTTTTCGGAGAAAATTACTTCGAATATTTTCTTCCGTTCAAATAATAGTATATCAACTATAAAGACTATCCGGCAAATTATCAACGCGATAGTTATGGCCCAGCCGTATCATCGTAAAAGAAGAATGTATTAAAGATAAAAGTGTAAGTGAGTCACACTCGCACACTTCATAGAGAGAAAGAGAGAGAGAGAGAGAGAGAGAGAGAGAGAGAGAGAGAGAGAGAGAGAGAGAGAGAGAGAGGAGAGAGAGAGAGAGAGAGAGCGAGAGAGAGAGAGAGAGAGAGAGAGAGAAAGAGAGAGAGAGAAAGAGAGAGAGAGAGGAGAGCGATCCATAGTGGGAATAATGCGTCCCATAATGAGGTAATAATGAGGTAATGAGCCCTTAACACACCTCCCAGCGCTGTCACCATTGTAACCCTCTCCTGGTCGAAGGTGACAGACTAGATGCATTGAGGGTTGCGTTTGGCCGTTAGAGATGGTGTCTGCACTTCCTATCCCTCCCATGTTGAAAATATGTACCAATTCACGGGCCACATTTCGAGTACTATTGACCATGCGTAGATAAGTGGTGATATAAGGAACTAACGATATGTTCAAGGCCGGCTCGCTGGCATCAAGTTTGCCAGCCTATCAGCCGTTCTACAAAACACCACCAGATAGAGCAGCGATCCATATTACACAGAAATGTCCTCACGGTATGGTACGTGTTTTCAGGATAAGTGAAGGCACCATCTCCCGGCCGCAACAATCGCAACCCTCAATGCATCTTGGTGACAGCTCTGTTTATTGCCGCCAATAAACAGTAATCAAGTCCTGTTGTTCAATCCGTTTTTTCCGGGTGGCCTAAAATCGGACAGATTGTCGACCTTTTTTCCAGCGATTTTCGGCGATTCCCCTCTCCTTTCTACCCCAATCTCGACATGATTATTCTGTCGTTCGTCCCACTACGTTCGATTGACGCATTCTCGAGATTATGGACTTCGAAAAAGGTCTCAAACTATGTCAATCAGTAACAGACACACGATTTCATCAATGTGATTTTGTAACATGAAACGAGTCAAACGACTATTATGTTCATATTAAATATTATAATATTATATTAAATATTATATTTGTACTGTATAGTTAGTATTAATTCTTTTCGAAATACATCAATTACCAGAAGTAATGAGTAACGGCCACCTGAATCCAGGAGAAATGTTGATAGAACATGAACTCTGAAAGAATTCAAAAAGATTAATTTTTTTTGAGAGGACTTTTTTTATCACACAAAATATAGTTATATAATGATATTAATAGAATGTGATAATAATAATAATAATACTAATAAATTGTTCATTCCTTGAATCTTGATCATATTATATTGATATCGGAAATGTCGTACAAATTGAATATGAGAATATAAATATGGATAAAATATAATATGATCAAAAAATTCTGAAAGATTCCTAGTGTGAGTTTGACTATGAATTCAAACCTAACATATTTATATCGAGTTGAAAAATACGCGAATATTTCTTCATTGAGCTTATTGGTGTATTCTTTATGATTAACATCTCCAATCTCTCATTAGGTCCACTATTCAAAATATATCACTCAAAATACTTCTCAATGGAACACAAAACAGTTTTCAAGATTGACTTTCGATGAATGTAAGATTCTATATATATATATATATATATATATATATATATATTTTTTTTTTCTTTTCAATAACATCGAAACTTGATACAAAATCTATATATTATAAAATCCTCTCTCTCTCTCTCTATATATATATATATATATATATATATATATATATATATATATATATATATATATATATATATATATATATATATATATATATATATATATATAGAGAGAGAGAGAGAGAGAGAGAGAGAGAGAGAGAAAAAAATCATGAAATAAATCGTATTCCGTAAATACGAATATCTTGACAAATATATGATGAGAAACACACTACCTACCAGCCTATATTACGAGATCAAATAACCATTATTAATATCAACATCGAAAATTGATACCAGATCATTGTTTTTGGGTGAAAAAAATCAAATGGCTTGCTCACATTTCCATTTATTATAGACATACTGAAAATACATATACCTATAAGCCGGACTACCGGAATCACAAAAAATAGACCCAGAAAACAGTCCCCATTTTTTTTTATATCATTCAGAATATAATTCAAAACGTATATCATTACCAATTAACGATTGATATTACTTTATATCAACATTACACACCACATTCTAACATTATCATTAGCATACTATATAAAGAAAAAAGCGTTTCCATATATTATTAATAAATATAAATATGAATAAATTAAATAGAATGAAAATATAAATCAATAAGAATAGTAATAGAAATATATATGATGAATTGATGCAGAAATAAAATTGACTGATTGAGCTCAAAGTCTATCATCATATTTTCTCTCACGAAGTAGTTTTGTTCATAATAAAGTTCCAATAAGAAAAACGTCATTTCCGAAGCGTCACAGTATCCAGAAGATTCGACTCCGATCCTCCCCACGATCCAACATCCTGAAGCTTCGCGGTTTTTACTCAATTGACAAAGTTAGTGTTTCAATCTGCGATGATTTCCGTTCAAGGTATAATTATGCACGTCTTTCCTCCCTGTTTTTACACTCCGAAGCAGGTAATTGGATGTATAAAAACTAAAAAATTCAGAAAATATTTCTTCCTCAAGAATAAATAAATACGGTGGTAATCACTGACGATGTCATTCAGGAAATCTGAGTATGATTAACACAATGGTCACTTGTATGGTTTTATAATTGATCCGGTCACTCTGATAGTAGCCATTTAATAAATTAATTAATAAATTAGCTAGTCCCGCATAATGCATACATTTTTTGAACGTCCTTTCAGTTTTCATCACATCATAGTTTCATTATCACCTGCTCATTCGTTCTCCCAAATAACCTAATTGTTGATGGGGTCGTTGGGCACACAATAATCATCGATCATTATTGTCATATGCTATATGCGTCACGAATTCCACACCAACTTATAGAATAAGTGTTGTAACTTTCGAGCATTGGAGTTGGACCCATTTTCGGTTTGACTTTTTTTGAGTGTTACTGAATGTTAATATCATCATTATCCATGCTGAAAACGACACTTAACTGCCAGTTAGAGCTATTTGTATGATGGTAATAGAAGTCTCAAGCTTGCTGATCATATTAATTCATCTTGCAGATAAACAGCCACCGATAAATCAATGTTCACTCATTAATATAATAAAATACAATTCTGAAATATAGTTATGATTGCTATGAAGTAGCCGTCTTTCACTTCACGCAAACACAGTCTAGTCTGCTAGTCCGTTCACCCTCAATTCACCTAACAATCCGAATCGAATTGGGTGAAACTTATATTCGAAGTGATTGCTTCAGTTATTTGTCATGGCACTGGTCGATATAGGTAGGGGGTTAGCGAGTCACTGCAGGCACGACAGTGAATGTACGAAACTGAGCCTACTACTAGAAAATCCAACAAAAACGAGTGAAAAATAAATTGTATTTGAAGATATACTACTTTTCATGGAAGAAGAAAATCGTTCGCGAATGAAATACTCCTAAAATTTTGGTATACTACATGATCTTGCAACAAACTCATGGTTTTAACACTTGAAAAAGGAAGAAAGAAGTGTTTCTTATTAAAAGTTCGTTCTGAAAAATCCTAGTACGGTACCCTAAAAACACACAGTGATATTTTTGTTCAATATCGTGAAAAACGACTTCTTTTTCTTAGGTATAAACGTATTTATTTGCAATCTTGCAGTCACATGGAGTAATCGATCAAGGAACATTAAAATAGATTCTGATTAGAAAATGTATATATATAAATATATATATATATAAATATATATATATATATATATATATATATATATATATATATATATATATATATATATATATGTCCTCATTCAAGATCCCGTCTTGAAGTAAGATTGCAAAAAAACATACAGAATGAAAATCAATGAATTGAAATATGAAAAATTAACGATAATAACATTTTAGAGAGAATAAGAAAATTAATATTATAAGACAAGAAACAAAATATGAAATAATTGAATCTGAGAATTGTGGAAATCGAAATGAAATTATAATAATGAAAACATTATATCATAATTATATGACATTGTATGATATAATTTATATATTGTATATTATATAACCTAATGTTGAAACATCATCAAAATGGAAACTATTATATGCACCAGATTTAGAAGTAAATCAGCTGTGAAATAATAGCTGTGAAGTATTTTATTTGATTTAAAAAAAAAAATATTTCGGATATTCTATATGACCACAAGTGTAGATGTGTAAAAAATAAAACGAGTATGAAATATGTAGCGTTGAGTGACTAGACTGGTCCGCAGTGGGCACGTACTCACAGTGTGTATTGCTATACGCCCGCTTTACTTTCGTGTGCAAAACTGAGGAAACATATACCAACCATGTTTTACAAGATGGACAAATGTAATAAAATGGAAGAAAAGTTCCGAGAGAGATTTTTGTGTCGGGACTGAGTTATGTATCTGTAATTTGATCGAATCAATGAATAAATGTGATGATGTGGTAAAGGAAAAAACATGATTATTTAAAAGAAGAGAACGTTGTTTTTTCTTGTCAATTTTTATTTTGAATTGTATGAGACATGGTTGTGGTGAACTTCAATCAGCTCAAATTTGAGAGAGCATGAAAATCAATTGAAATGAATGACAATCAATATGACACACACAATATATATATATATATATATATATATATATATATATATATATATATATATATATATATATATTATGTCACTACAAGCTCACACACAAGGATGAAATTGAATTAGATTTTACTTTCCAGTTTTGTATAGATGACTCTCTATTTTTGAGTATATTTCTGAAAGACAATATTTTATTTCCAAATCAAACTTCAGGTACACGATGAAATGTGAGAAACCATTAAAATTGATGGAATGATTTCAAGTTTCAGATGAGGAAGTATATTCATTTCAATGGCATAACTCAATATATATGAGACAAAGTAATAGATTTTTCGATTTTTTTTGAAAAAGAAGGGCAAACATTTTTTCAATATTTGTAATATTCCAACTGCCATTCATTTTCCTCAGTTATATTCTCAATTTTCATTACGCATATCATTTTTTTAACATGCTATTATTATTATTCATTTCAATTTTCAATTTCTCACCTACTTGTTTCACTCATTCAACTATATTTCATATATCAACAATCGTATTTTATATTGATTATCATCCTGTTAACTTTTTGATAAGCCAGAGACCAATAAAGTTTATTTATATATCTCAGTTTTACCATTTCGCGTTCGTTCAGGAATGCTGAATATACCTTCACTCATGTGTGTTTATTCTGGGAGCGCGACTATACGCATGAAATATCATTAGCAACCAGAAATTGCTTACATATTGTTGTTGTAATCGAAGAAATGTAGTCAAATATGAGTCCATTGTCAATGATGAATACGAGAAATCTTGAAAATATAAGAGTACAAAATAGTTATTCAATCGGTTAACATGTGCTCACTATTGGGATGTGAAATATATGAGATATTTTCAGAGAGAAGAAAAATGAAGAATAATTGATTATCTACAATATTATTTCATAAAATATCTACTAGCCTACATCAATCATATAAAATATTTTTTAGACACGAGTTTCAACTTTCCTATTGCACTACCACCAACTACCCTGTTCGTGACAGAATAGTATTCTTTGCCTTCATAAATAATCCCTCTCGGATTCAGAACTGAAATCTCTTGGAAATAATTTCTCCACCACGATAATAATGAAATATAATTATACTTATAAATTGCATGAGTCTGAAATACCAGTCACAGTTATACAGTGTAGGCATATTCATTTTCATAGCAAATAGTTGTACAAATAAAAAAATCACATTCGTTAGAACAGATTAAAAAGAAATTAAAAAAGTGAATACATTTTCTCAGAAAGTTAAAGTCCATCGATAAATCATAGAAAATATGTTTCCAGCTAGTTTACAACTGTAAGTACACCATTAGCATGCAACTCGAATTAAATATGCTCCAATAGTCAACTGACGTGTGTGCTTGACTCAAAACTACAGTCCCAAAGCAAAGCTAGGAAAATGCTCGTAAAATCAATTATTTCATCTTTGATCCAATTCCAAAAACATGTGATATCTATTTTAACATATTATATTGTTTTTTGTTTGAGATATCAGCATTCATTTCATAGTAATACAAATTGTACGAGTGAATACAAAAATATACATTATACAATAAATATTTCTTACTCACGTAATTAAAGTCTTAGACTTATAATTAAGTATTGAAATTTGTCAGTACAATAAAGTGAATTAATGAATATTTATTCGATAAAAGCTGTATAGAGTGTTAGAACAGAATGTACATTTTCAGTTTCTTTGTCTTTCAAAATCTGTTATGTTATAGAATGCATGTGAAATTAAAAGTTCTTCCATTCTGAGAACTGATAAATCATTGAATTTGTTTGAATTGTATCATGACAGTTGTAACAAAGATATTACGGTAAATGAATGGATAATAGTTATATATAAAATAATTCAAATATTTTTATTTTTATTAAATCATTTCCCGTAAAATTTACACCAGCCCGAAGCGGTTTTCATCAAGTGAAGCACGTATATACGTATACGTATGTAAATGCTTATTATTTTGAGCTGAGAAAGCGGACTCGTCTTTTTTGTTCTCAAGAAGCCGACATTTTGTTGACGTCGAATCATAAATAAAATCATCAATATGACAATATCTCTCGTTAGTTCTGCATAATTGTACGATGAACTATATTATACGAAACTATTTCTTCAGGTTGGTAAGATCGCCCTTGTGATGCTTCATTCAAACGATCCTAAGCTTCCATCCTTTGCCTTTATAGGAAAACAATGGCTTTATGTCAAATTTTCGACGTATATAAAATAAAAAGTTTCATATAATTCATAATACATGAACCAACAAATTAGATAATCAAATAAATAATGGTTATTTGTTTCTATATTCAGTATAGACTAGAACGCTTTCACTAGACATTAACGTAAACCCTTACAAATCCAACCTATATCCGACAATCGAGCGCCGTACTCACGTGACAGACCTCGGTACACGTGCACCGGGCCGATCTCAGTACGCACGCACTGAGCGCAACAGAAGTTAAGGCTGAAAACGAGAGTTATTGACTCTTGATATTTTAAGCGGAGAATTATCATTGGTGGAAGTGCCGGGTCAATTGCATGTCTACGTTGGCAACAGCTGTTTGAACGTAACGAATCGAAGTATGATGTGAAATGATCTGTCAAATTATATCATTCGTTAATGTGTTCATCAGTGTAGACTTATTGGGTAATAGTTTTTGAAGTCTCTATATTATTCAATAAAACATTGATGAAATGGTAAAATAAAAGTTGATTGAATAGTTATAATAGTTCGAATAATTAATCATACGTTAGATGAAATTAAGATGGAGGAATACGTTTATAGACCCATGTTGAAATCAATTACCAACATCTACGTTATTTGGGGCAGTAGAACGAGTCAAACTTGTAAGTTATAACAGAATTGTCATTTTATCGATTCTACTAGGACTGGTGAAGGAACGAAAAATACTCGTTTTTATAATGATTCTTCCAATCAAATATATATATATATATATATATATATATATATATATATATATATATATATATATTGAATAACTCATCACGTATTATTACCTTTGAATATATCTCATTTTAATGACGAAATACCACATTAACTATATTATAAATTATTAGTACTCTATTCCATACAAAACGTGACACGTATACAACTTGTATTTTACTTGAGTCACGTGATTAACTATTGCAATATAGATGACGGCAATCTTCTGAAACCTAACACGTTCAAGTATGTACCGCTTGGGAGTAGTAACCTGCTACAGTATTCACTGAGATCGTCGCTGGGGCTTGGTTAGGACGGACGGTGTTACTTTCATGCCTGCACGGCGTTTCGTCCTTAACGCGGTGCTAGGGAATCGAGGGCGGAAATATTTCCGGCCGATTACTTTTCGATATACAACACAGTGACAGGGAATCAATTGATGTATCGGTGAACTGTAGAAATTGTGTATTATAATTGTAGATTATAATTGTAGATTATAATTGTATATTATAATTGACGTTCATTTATTGAATCAATTCTTTCAAATTATTCTTCATCCATTTTATATTGATTTATTCATATTGGGTTTAACGACGCACTCTACTGATGTTTACGATAAATTGCTGTCGGTGAATGATATATGAGATGGTTGGATGGTGAGATGAAATTATATTTTATTGGGTGTTTTTTTAGATAGTGGGAAGGAGTTGGTCGTGGCCTGTTGTTAAGGAACCATCCCAGTATTGACCTGAACTATTGAAGGAAACCACAAAAACCCCTGTCAGGATGGTCGACCATGGCGGGAATCGATCCCCAGTCTCCAGAATGACGGTTAAGTATGTTACCACTCGACCACGCGTCTCAGTATTTTACATGCATATTGATCTAGTGAGCAGATCATACAATGCGAATGGATCACCATTGAAAATAATCATTGATATTATGGAAAGAAGTGATCATTGCCCAAGAGACTTACTCAAAAGTGGAAGATATCAACATTCGTGTGTCTTGTGTCCGGATACATATCATAGAAACAGTCATAATGTGTTCCGGACGTTCGGAAACTGAAAGACTTTTATCTAATCAAAATGGGGTGGTAAGATCGCCCTTGTGGTGCCCCGTCCAAACGACCCCATCTCTCATCCACAGCCTTAATTGAGAAAAAATGATTCTGTATCAAGTTTCGATGTTATTAAAACAATAATAATCATTGAGAGATTTATTCAGGATTTGTGAATATCCATTTGTAATTGATACCCAACTTGAATATATGATATACCCCAAATAATAATAGGCTTAGTGAATGTTCATTCTTTAAAAACGTGTGGTTGATGTTGATATATTGTAATTATTTTTCTTAAACGGTTATAAATTGAATCTCGATTGTATCTATCCATTATATAATAATCAATCGAATAAAACGTAAAATTTAATAACTATAAGCTTAAAAAATGATTGAATCAAGATATATATGAATATATAGTATTTTTTGAAGCTACGTGAATTTCAGACTATCAATGTATAAAAACTATTTCACCATACAAAAATAATTTGAATGTTTGAATGTGCAGAATTTGCATTTGAATGTTGTTTTCAAAATGTTAATTTATTGAAATTAATTAAATGAAAAATATCACAAAGCTTGTAAGCATTATCATACTTCTTCAAGATTATTCCGTTCAAGACGATATCCAACTTGTACGAAAGTTCCAAATACATTGATGGAATATTAAAGATAAACCGGATATTTCGATGTTTGGTATTGGTGGCAGGTGTGCGTGGAGAAGGAGGAGAGGGAGGAGAGGGAGGAGAGGGAGGAGAGGGAGGAGAGGGAGGAGAGGGAGGAGAGGGAGGAGAAGGAGAAGGAGGGAAAGAGGGCTTGAGTGTCGAGGGACTTTATCGCGTAGCTGTTATTTGAATGCATATTCACATAAATATTGTATCATGGGTGTTACGCATTTCAGATTATTTTCTCAATAGCAGTGCCTGAAACTGGCACCACCACCAAAACTGTAATTGAATCAATTTCAAAATTTGAATAACAAAAATTAAATCTAATATATATTCATGCTGGAATATGTAATAAAGATATATTACATGCCTGAAAGCGGCACCCCCATCAAAACTGAAATTGAATCAATTTTAAAATATGAATAGCAAAAATTGAAATCAAACGTAATATTATATATTCATGCTGGAATATATAATGATGATATATTCCACATGGCACATCATCCATATTATTATGGCATATTATTGTTGTCATTATTGAAACAAATTAAAGTTTCTCCATTTGAGATCACTGACGTATAATTCACCTTCATTTCATCTACTTTCCCACACTCAAGCTTCGGCTTTCAGCTTTGTTCTGAAACGTTCAAATAACAAAACCTGGTATCATTTGGATTATAAATGTTCATGTTAATCTCCATTATTTCCATCATTGTATTCATAACACTTACGTGTTACGTGAATTATATTCAGTTTTGTTATTTTGTGTAATTTTGTTTTTGGGGTGATGGGATTGCCTTTGTGGTGCCCCGTCCAAACGATCCTATCTTTCATCCTTAGCCTTAATTGGGGAACAATGATTTTGTATCAAGTTTCGATGCTATTAAAAAAAAAAAAAAGTTCAGTAATTTTATGTGACCGCAAGTGTACATTTCGATAAACCTATACTGTATATTCACATCGAGGCAAAGTGCAGTGCATAATTTGGAGGTGAACATAGGCACTGTATTCTAGTTAACAACTGATTGAATCAGGAAGCAAATACGTCATAGCTATAAGTGCGTGTACTCTTCCATTTTTTCCATATGCCTACTTGTCGTTCGAATTTCTGACTAACAATTATTTTGAATCAATCAAATCTATACGGAGCCTATTATGAGCATTTTTGTGACCATAGTGACCCACAAAAAAAAACTTTCCTATGTAAAACGATTCAACGAGTGGAAATAAGTGGTCATATTGTTAATGATATCATGATTTTCTGTTTCAACCTCGCATTATCAGCAATTCTCAATTCGTTGAGATTTTCGGAATTTATTTAGGCCTATATGCACCTTCACAAAAATCTATATTTTATGTAATCAATCATTTTTGATAGTATTTCATGTACGTATGTTTCATGTGTGTTTCATATATCATTTTTCTCAATATTTGTCACATATTCTCCATATAATCATTTCACATAGAGCCTACTATCAGTTGTAAGTTTAGAAACGCAGATGTGGCACCTCCACCGAATTCGAAAAGATGAAGAAAATTCAAAGTAAAAATTGTATATCTATACATAATGGAACCAAATTATCATTGCATAATGCCAAGACACGATAAGACATATCCACCACAAGGATCTACAATATATGTCTAGTGCATACTCGCTATATAGTAATTCAAATGGTAAAAACGTTTTGAAACTCCGCCCATTAGTGATAAATTCAGTTGATCACTTGTGCAAAAAGCAACGCACCAGGCGTGTTTTCACTGTTGGCTCGTCTGTCATGCAGTGTCACCAACATAACGGCGACAAAAACATCTCTCGCACAGCTCGCCCGTAGCCTAATTCACACTGCTGACTGCCGTTGTCCAATGCGCATGCGTCGGCCCGGCGTCGCGTTTTGTAACTTATTGCCTATACTGCATCTGTGTAGACGTCACAAACGTTATGATGAGCTAATAAACAAGAAAACAATGTAGTTTATGTTTCTCGTGGACATGGTCACGTTTATTGAGGTTTTATTCGAAATGATAACACTAACGTGGATTTCATTGGATTGAAACGATTTTGTCATAAGAATTATATTATATTATAGTTATATCGTATCGATATAGGCAATAGCGTTCCAGGGCTGTGGAACCAGCTATATAATGGAACCCAGAAATGCTTATTTACCGAGATACAAAATACATTAGTTTCTTCTATATTTCACTACGCGTCGTTGTGTTCCAATTATATACTTAATGATCTTTATATACAAATATATATTCCCTATAATCTATAATTTATATGGGCCTACTCTATAATCTATACTATTATCTATAATCTTATTTTTCAATTCAATAATCTTATCCCCAAAATCTTCATAATCTGTATCATTTGAATTTATAATTATATGCATAGAAACAGAGATGCAGACATTCGTGTTAATATAATTTTCATGTGGAGCATTACTTCATTCTACGACGAATTCTTCGTTTCAGAACTGTTCTCAGATGAAAAAATCGGAGAAACAATATACCTCACTCAACCAAGTGAAAGTAGAGGTTCAGAATGATTCAGTTGTCAATATAATTTGAACTTCAATGACCACGCTCGAGGAAACCGGAAGAACCAACAATTCACCCTCATGTTTCTAGGCATTAGAGATGATATGATTTTGATCCATTATTTCGAAAGTTTTTCGAAATTTCGAATCTATTTTTAGGAAGAGATGAAACCGATTTCACTCATAAACTATTTGTATGTAGACTTGAGTCAAAAACTTCTGCGTGTTCACAAAATAATGCATATCTTACAAACAACAAACCGTCCGACCTGTGGAGTGTATACAACAACTAACAAACAAACAAACAAACCGAGAAATATCTGACTCGAACCGATATCTTCGTCATAGCTCATTAAAAAAAAAAAATTCAACATTACACAAATATAAAAATCAATAATAATAAACAAGAACTTTTGATGTATTCACTTGGTTCTAGTGCTATAGTGGCCGCGTAAGGCTAGTCCTACATATTGCGTGTGAGATTGCAATTTGTTTTATCTAGTCTGCTCCACAGTCGAGTTAACTAGTTACGTTCTAAGGTTGATATCATTCTCACTCATTATGTTTTTCACGAATAGTTTTCAACTATATATGATACAAGTCATAACTCTTATTCCAGACAAAGTGGCAACATAGATGCGTTTTCGTTGTCACATAGAGTTCTGATGGGGAAAAAACCACTTTGTAAAATTGGATTATTATCATATATCAAGCTATGCGTTGAATAAGCTCTCTTGGTACGAAGACCACTGCGAATATAGTCTCACTCTTCTCTCTCTCTTTCTCTCTCTCTCTCTGTCTCTGTCTCTGTCTCTCTCTCTATCTCTGTCTCTGTCTCTGTCTCTGTCTCTATCTCTTTCACTCTTCTCTCTCTCTTTCTCTCTCTCTCTCTCTCTCTCTCTCTCTCTCTCACTCTCTCTCTCTCTGTCTCTGTCTCTCTCTCTCTCTCTCTTTTTATCTCACTCCATCTCTCTTTCTCTCGCTCTCTCTCTCTCTTTCTCTCTCTTTCACTCTCTCTCTCACTCTTCTCTCTCTCTTTCTCTCTCTCTCTCTCTCTCTCTCTCTCTCTCTCTCTCTGTCTCTGTCTCTGTCTCTATCTCTATCTCTTTTTTCCTCTCTCTTTCTCTCTGTCTCTCTCTCTTGCTCTCTCTCTCTCTCTCTCTCTCTCTCTCTCTCACTCTCTATTTCTTTCTCTCACTCTCTCTCACTTCATCTCTCTCTCTCTCTCTCACTTCATCTCTCTCTCTCTCTCTCTCTTTTTCTCTCTTTCACTCTCTATCTCTCTCTCTCAGTCTCTCTGTCACTCTCTCTCTCTCGCTCTTTTTTTCAGACCGAAGATAAGACAGGAGTGTCTGTACTAATTTGAGGTGGAAGCGGTGAGGGAGGGGGGGATATATTCTCATGTAAGGTCAATAACAAAAGGGCTGAAGAGACCCTTAAACTGCTTGACGTCATTCAGTCTATCCGCCATTTTGTATTTAGGCCTATTGTAGGTTATTATTGCCCAAATGAACTGCGTTGGCTTCCTCTAGCTGCACTGAATCAACGCTTAATCGAGATTTTGATCATATGCAATAGCAAATGGAAGCAAATATTCAATACCAAAAGAAACAAAAATAACGAAAATAACAGGTTTCACAATATTGTTTTCAATTCGAATATTCTGAAATGACGTTTTTATGAGATGAACCCGATTGATTCAATCAAATAAACTATACAATATTACTGTTCAGTAGGATCTGTTTTTAATCAGCTCTCAATGACGTTGCTTCTACGTACGTGAATCTCTATAGAACTATATGAACAATAATCAGATTCTAGTAGTATGTATTTTAAATCAAAATCAATCAGATTTGTATTTGAATCCATAACAAAAAAAAAGTCATTTGTTCACCAATTTAATTGAAGTGAAGATTTCGGTTAGTTCGAAGAAAGTCAATTAAGTTGCGAAGTGTGCAAACTATGGATACTAGCTATACCACATTTGATGCTTTCGAAAGAAGTAGTTGTGTTCTGTATGTTATATATTTTCTTGAAAGATTATTTTTATCCTTGAAATACTACAATTATAAAAAATTTAAGAGTGGTAGTTGTGTTTTTCACAGAATTGTTTTTGTTATTTGTTCATTTTGTTATAACTGCGACTCATAAACTATATCTAAGAAATTGTTCATAACTAAGTATTTACAATGAAAAATCCATCACAAAATTCATTTGTGATGAATGCATAAATATTGAGTAATGAATTTTTCCATAATATCTCAAAATCATATCTCATAATATATTTTGAAAAAATATTGAAATCTAATGATCTCCTGCGAGCTTTTGGAAGCTAATGGGAGCCGATTCAGTAAAATATGGGCTATCTGGTGGAAACTTTTGAACTGCATTGAGGTGCACACACTTTGTATTGGTCGACTTGCCGCAGAAAGGAAATCATATAGGACCCATTTTGCACTACTGGTATAAGTTTCAAAAATTCTGAAACTGGAGAATCACAGCTATTTTTGATACCTTCAAGGAAAGAATGGTACCGAGACGCGTGGCCAAGTGGTAACACACTAAACCGTCATTCGGGAGCCCGGGGTTCGATTCCCACCATGGTCGAACATCCTGACGGGGTTTTTTCGTGGTCTCTATCTGTCGTTCACGTTGATACTGAGATGGTTCCTTAAGAACAGGCCACGACCGACTCCTTCCCA
>OZ023329.1:43009306-43044306 GCA_964007535.1 Brachyptera risi | reverse complement strand
TGGTATATTGTGAATTGTATAGTCATGTTGAGTATGTTTTATGTATGTAGTGTAAAAATATATAGCTACATTGTCAAATAAACATTATTATATATTTACAAAGATACATTTTTGATTTATTCATATTGGATTCAACGACGCACTGAGATCTATTGGCGTCGGTGACTGATGTATGGGAAGGTGGGATTATGAGATGAAAGATTATTTGACTATGATGTTTTTGACGACTGAGAAAGAGTCGGTTGTGGCTGGTTATTAAGGAACCATAAATTAAGTATTGATCTGAAAGACAGAAGGATTTCATGAAAAAAATAAAAAACCTCTATCAGGATGGTCGGCCATCAACTGTGAGAATCGAAACCAGGTCTCCTGAATGACGGTTTAGTGTGATGGCCACTCGACCACACGTCTCAGTACCGATATTTCAATCATATGTGAACAGCTGTGGTATTTTTAGATCTTTCTGATTTTTAAAACGAGGTTTAAGAAACGGAATACAGCTACTACTCTTTCAAAAGCGTTGAATCCTTTAAGTTGGAGTACAATTATTTCAGCATCGATGTTTCTCATTTTTTTTTCTGGTATATGATTTTAGCCTTTCATGGACACAAGTATATGGAATGTTCATTGGGAGATGCTAAATTTCAAACCGCCTTTCCTTTTTCCTCGATGACTAATTCAGTTGTGTACTGATTTTGTTACTGAAGTCAAGCTGGGAGTGGATTCAAGTCAAGGAGGTTAGATATTAATCAGTATCTAACCTCCTTGGTTCAAGTAGCATAAGTTCATCTGTACCTTCAAGTTAACTGATTGCTGTTGGGGTCATTTGGTCAAATATAATTATCATCATCATCAACTTCTAGCGCCAATTTCTGAGATATTAAACACGATTAATGTATATTTTCAATTCTTGAACAAGTTGTTGAAAATTATATTTATCCATTTATTTATTTTAATTTTCGTCCAAGTGGATTACAATATGAAATGGAACATTTTTGAGTGAATCATACGGTCAGTCGAGGATAAAATAAAAGATTAGGAATCACACACAACAAACAATATAGAATCATAATTATACCAAAATATTTTCAATAGTAGGAAATTTTTCAGTAAATGCACAAATTCCACAGTTTTTTTGTTCCTAGTGAATCATGAAGATCTTGAAAATAATAATTTCTAAACAGGAACTGCATTGAAACAAAATCAAATCCCATTCTGAAAAATACTCACCAATTTGATTTAATTGAATGATAATTACAACCATAGCTATCTATAGGCCTATCAGATTACACGTCTCACAAAATCACTTCCATGAATTGAAATTAATCAGAATTCCTCTTGCTTAACATCTGTTTCAGATTATCATGTCACCTCATCAAATCATCTATCGAATGACTGTTATACTATTTAAATTGGTAATTTACTTTCTCATTACATACATATTTAATTCCGTAAATGTGTGTTTGGGGTTTTTGATTGAAGAAGACAATTCGTGGCCGTTACTAAATAATTCTGTTCCATGAAAATATTGTATGAAAGGTCACTCATTGTGGTGTAGCAAGAAGAATTCTCAAAAATTATTCATGAGAGCTCTCTATTTTTAGATTGAATTCATTGATTGTAATGTTAAAATTGTTTCATATAAGTAGGTATAATTGAATATTCTCACTCTACTAATGATTGAAAAAGTTCAACATATACTCATTTTTAAGTTAACTTCGGACTCTTGATGTGAAATTGTTGTTTACCAATTAAGGCAAAGGATGACATTTTGGTTGTTGTAAGTCTTCTAGACGGTCTTGACACCTGATATGAATAATTATCTTTAGACTAATTGTAAATTGCAAGTGATCAACTTTGATATCAAGCTTGCGCTGTTTGTGACGTCAAATACTGAATAAATACAAAAATACAGATACATTCATTCATATTTTGTTTTAGTTGTACCGAAAAAAAAAGAAAATTCAAAAGTTTTCATCATTTTCTGCAGAAAACCAAATTTATTTATGTTGTGAAAGTTTCTCAAGTATATAGATGTGATATTTACACTGAGAAGGAAATGGACTTCATAAAAAAATATAAATGTATCACAAATAATATCTAGGTCGCATAGAGATTGTCGCTAATTATGAATGTTTAAAACACAAAGTGCTCGTATATGTATATGTATATAATATATGTATGCGACAAAATAATTATAATAGTTTTGATATTATATCATGCCATTTGCATAGAATAATCTGCGTGTCAAATTAAGACTGTCGGCACCGTCGCTATGGTTATTTAGTTTCGCTATAGGTTGTTGTATACACGCCAAGTCTATGTACTAGCACGTTATTATATACTAGCTTTTTTATTCACCCTACTTACTGTACAGTTGTGGTCATGGAACGTCGTGGTCGTGGAAGTAATCTACATTCTACGCAGGATATGAATATTTAAAACGAGTGACCGTAGATTGAGTATGCAAGTGATTGTTTTGATTATGAATGTTTGTGTTTTTTGACTGCCTCGAAGTTTCAAAATCAACCAATAAATGCCGCTTCTAAACCGTCTTGATCAATTCATTCAATCTAACCAATTGAGAAACGATGATGGTATAAGCCTATTTAGTTATAGATGTTGATAAAGAATAATAATGAATAGTCATTATTCATTTGGGATTATTTGATAACTTGAAATATTGACTCTTGGATAAAATATGTCTTAACAAATGATGATTGTTCATCTTTTTTTTTGACAATATTACAAATTTATATGTGAAATCATTGTTTCCCAATCAAGGCTATGCATGGAATGTAGGATCGTTTGGACGGAGCACCACAAATCTTTGCAAAGATTACAAATTTTATGTCTGAACTGGATTTGTTTCAAAACTGGGTCGTTTTAGCAGATTATCGTTTTTTTCGTGATACGTTCTGAACGGTATATGATATAAAAACTTTGATATGGGGACCACACATATATTTGAAATACCTTCAAGAAGGTATAAGTGAGAACAGTTCAACTTATATCGCATACATTCACATGTTTACCGATGAATGAAACACGTTCTTTCAGCTGTATGTCTGTAGAAATGTTGGAATTTGAAGTTGATAATTTTATTCAACATAATTTTGAAGACTTTGTGAAAATGTATGTTTTTCACTTATTTTAATTTCAATATCTCATACCGTTTCGAATATATCACACAAAAAAATCATCTTCATCGATCGACTTCATACACTCTTACACAATAATTTTATTTCATCAATATAGACAATTTGTAGCATAGTCAATACTTCCCATAATCATAAAAGCTGAGAATAACAAGGTCAATAACGGCCAAGCATGTCCCAATAATGGCAAATAATGAAGAAGTATGGAGTTGTTTTGAAGGGGCACCCCAAGGATGATCTTTATATCATCTCTCGCATCGGTCTACATAAATAAAATGGCATATTTTCCACATTATTGCGTTGATTTAGTTTGCTCCACCAAATATTGGCAATTTTAGTCTGTAAATGTCTGAGCATGAATTTTCAAGCTATATTTTTATTTTATCCTTCAACTTTATGTCATCGTCGATATCTTGACAATTATTCAATATATTTCGATAAATATGTGCTGAGAATCTCATCGGAAAAAAGTACGTCACAAAATGCAAACTATTCGACACAAAAAATAACAACAGATGTGACAAAAAGTTTTATGAAAAAAAAAACAGTCCACAATAAAATATGTCAATCCACGCCATTGTTGAAAATATGTACCCGCTTCATTTCATGAATTTTCTCTAGTTCCACTTTTTAAAACTGACAGCGAACTTGTAAATTTTTCCGGCGAATATTGATAATATGCTGAATTTCCTCAATATTTGAACCAAGGCATGTGGATTTTTTTTTTTTACTTGCTTGTATTGTTTGTTACAAGGTATCATATGAATGTTGCAATTGAATCCAATTACGACGTCTTCTCATTTTCACCACTGTTGCTGTCAATTTTCAACGCTACACAGCATATTTTTTTTGTTCATTTTAGTTGAATCCGAAAAGAAAGAAGGTCGCCTAGCAACACAATAATTTTGAAAACTTTGAAATTGGTAAAGAAATTCACTGCACTTATGAATTTTTGAAGGTTTCAAAGATATAAACTATGATACGTCGCACTTGTAATTATTCTCGTCCTAAAAAAATAATTCACTGTCAAAATACCACAGCAACGCAATTATATCGGTGATATTTGTGTAAGTTATGTTGGTAGACGACAACCTTCTTTCGTGAATACAAGTATATATACGAATGTGAACAGAATTCATACAAGAAAAAAATGGTGTATAAGTTGGACCATCCTAATTACCAATTTGTTTCATCGTTATGTGTAGGCTTAATTATGAAAATAATGTCACTTTTTCTTCAAATTTCGAAGTTATTATCATACTTATTATATTATTTCAATAATCTCCGGTCCAATTCACCACATATTCATAGAACAGAGATTTGTATTCTAGTTTCAGTTCCTATAATCTGAGTGCAAACACAAGATCTCTTCTTTCTTGAACTCAGTAATATATTTTCCTTTTCATCGTGTGTTGTTGATGATTTTCTTATCATTGTTGTAATCCTTTGTATCTGTTATGTTATCTGTGTTCCATGTAATCTTTTGTGTATTGTGATATGTTAATTATAAGGAAAGAGAATAAATAAAAAAAATAAAAATAAATATGATCTTCGGAAAACGTTCTAATTGAATCTCAGTCTCTGTTTCTACTTCATTTCCATGGAATCTTCTATGTGATTAGCTGGAAGTATAAAAATCGCTTCCAACGATCCCCTATGTTGTCCCTCTCATGTAAGAATAAAACCAATTAACAAAGCAACAGAATAAAGGGGAAAAACGTTCGAGCCAGGAAAAGAATCGATTTTACCATTACATACATATATAGCAACAACGAAAAAGGGTTTTTATTTAATAATACACAATACAGTTGTTTTAACTTTTAATGGCTCGTGTAGGTCCACACCCCACAATTCCATTTCCCCCATTACACAATTTCTACTAAGTAATTCATATTTACCTGTCATGAAATCGCTATTATTTTGTATTTGTATTTTTATATTTACGAATATCTTAGTTATATCGTCATAGTATTTTTCCAAGTTATCAGTTAATCAATTATGAATAGAATATGCATTATATGAATTGAATTTACTGATGGGAAGTGAATACAAACATCAGAGAGGGGTCTGAAACATGGTATTTATAGTTTTCTTCACAATACATGAACGGAAATAATGGCGTTTAGTTGACAAAACTGTACTATTGAAACTATGTAAAGCAACTTCTCTTGTGAATCAGTCAATAACTCAATTATTGAGGCAGTGAAGTCATTTGGGGCGTGAGTTTGAGTTCCGCAAATGGCATAAGTTTCTGTAAACATCATTCATCTATTATCCGCTCTTTCGTACCACCAAAAAACTGGGTTATTATGGGGTCATCTAGCAAACAATAATGATCATCAGACTATTCGAGAAGATCACCAAAGCCAGCAATGAACAAAATCATGAAATATTTTAGTTTCTGAAAAGTAATAGGCCTATATTATTATTATCATCATCATTGTTGGTAGAAAAAAAATACCGAGCATCATATTAGAGCAGATTTTGCACAGAATAAAGTTCAAAAGGTTCAGTTCACCGATTTATTATATCAATATCACATGAGATAACACACACATTATTATCGAATAACTTTCAACAGCACCAATTGTATGTGAACACGGAATTTTGCTTTGATTTTGTTGGGCAGTCAAGTCGCAAGAAATAAATCGTATCCTGAAAGATTGACGGACTTCTCTGGACACAATCACTGTTGGGAATTATTGAAAAAATCTTTACATGGCAGTGAATCAGAAGATTACTTGATTATTGACTCGGTGATCATGATGATTATTGATAGAAGCCATGGTCCACTTGAATAAACTAAACTAAACTGAGCTTTCCAATTGGCTACCAGAATACGTATGCTATACCAAAAATGCAGACACGTGGATTTTGACTTTTCGCTTGTCATACTACCACGCCTTCACTGACCAGAGCCTCGAAGGGGGGGGGGGGAGGGGGTGGTGGTGGTGGAGGTGGGGGGGTCCTAAATGAGATATTTAGTGAATTTGGTCATGTAGAAAGTCCATAGTATAATTCAGTTGACTATATTGCAACACAGTGTTATGGATTTTGGAGGAATTCACTTTTGCCTGTCCAAGATCTTTGCACGTGGTATTCTTTTTCTATATTATCTTCGGATTTCCGCGTAGCTTTTATAGAAGTTGAAGTATAAATCCCATTTTTCAATGGTATAAAAGAATAGTTCGCTTGTCTACGTAGTGCGTCGAACTAAACGCAGCGCTAGTGGCTTCGTTTTGGGAGCTAGCCAATAATATTTCTGCCCGAGCTAATATATTGTTCTCTTTATTCGCACTCGATTTCAGTGAGTTTTGCATTTCGATGCAATATCTTATCAAGTAAAGTCGAGAATATTGAAAGTAAAACAACAATTACTTCAAAATGGAAGATATCAACATTCGTGTGTTTTGTGTCCGGATACACAGAAACAGTCATAATGTGTTCCGGACGTTCGTAAACTGAAAGACTTTTATCTAAACAAAATGGGGTGGTAAGATCGCCCTTGTGGTGCCCCGTCCAAACGATCCCAGCTTTCATCTATAGCCTTAATCCATAGGCCGGGGTTAAACTCCGTCTCTGCAATCCACCCATAGCATCATTTTTGACTGATTAAAATTACGTTACTTATTCGGTAATGAATATATATTTATTCGTAAAAAGTAGGCTTCATGAAAACTATGCAGTTCTTCATTCATTTCTTCATCTTTCATTCGAATGTTACGGGATCATCATGTATTGTTTGTCTGTTTTTAGCGTTCGCAAACTATTTATTCTTGCAATACATCATCCAACTGAGATATGTGTTGTTCTGGGACACAGTCAATCAAGTCTTTTTTGAGGAACAGAAACGAATAAACTTCTGAAGAAGCAATAATAATGCCGCCCTCGGTAGCTGCAGCACCGCCTCAGAAACTGAAATCACCGTTGGGCGTGGGTTCGAGTCCCGCATAAGACATGAGTTTTTGTAAGCTTTCTTTCACTTATCATCACTTCACAATTTTATTTCACCTGCTCTTTCGTACCCCCTAGCTGTTGGGGAGGGGGGGAGGGGGAGGGGGAGGGTCGAGCGCGTGGGAGTCGATTTAGTGAAATATTAGTTTTTTGGTGTCAACTTTTGAACGGTATAGGACATCGGAATTCGAATGAAAAGGAAACACAGATACTTTTAATACCTTTAGAATGGTATGAAAAATAACAAAATATTTCATGTCGCTTAATTATCAAGCATATACGGTTAAAAAATTCATTTTTTTCAGCTGAATACACTTGACAATTATGAGACATGACTTGAATAGTTATAACTTGAACCATTTCGAAGGTATTGGAAGTATCTCCGTTTCATCATCATCAGAATGTTGATATCTCCTTCCGTTCAGAATTTGGCACCAAAAAAAATGATATTTCACTGAATCGAATCCCATATGGACCCTTAAGCAAACATTGATAGTCATCATCATTATCACTAGTCAAACGCAGCATTTGCGTTGTAGGATGAGCGAGATATCTGAATAAGGGTCGTTAAAGTACTTCCACCATTGCTACTTTATCGACTCTGGTATTCTACACACCTTGACGCATATAAAAATACTTCAGTGTCAGGCAAATCTCGAATCTAGAAAGCAGTGAATCTCAGCCACTCAATTCTGCTTTAGCATTTCTAAAATATATAAACAGTCATTCGAATTTTTTCTTCCAAACGGCTAGTTTGAATTGCTTACAAAATGGTGGTTATGTGTATCATTCATATGTTAACATTCAGAGGTAATTTTATTTTTTTCGGAGAGATTTCATTTTTTCAAATTTTCTCACCTAGCCTGATCTTATGAGGTTTTTAGAAACTTTGACATCATATTTCTCAAAATCTATTCAACGATTCATTTCAAAAACTATACAGTTCGAAGTTGTAAAATTTTGCTAGTACAAACAAAGTTTCATGTTGATCAGTCAAGCCGTGCGAACTGTGCAGTGCTTACAAAAATAAAAAAAGACAAAAAAAAGACAAAACTGTATAAGAGTGGGATGGAGTCTTCGCTACGCTCATCTTATAATCAGCAATAATAATAAGTACGTGATGTATGTATGTGTTCCTCAACTTATTTCAATTTCATCATCTATAATATCATAAATAGGTGATTTCTGGTAAATTGATGTAGCCACACAATTCATATCGACCATGTTATTCATAATTACGCGATTCCACACATCGTTCATCGATCAACGCGAAAAAATATTGATATTCCTAATTTAATATCGATTACAGAAATATCCAATCGATATTTTCAATACATTTGGAAAGTTGTTGAAAATACATTATTTCCTTCGATTTTCGATCGGTCTATATATTATTCAGACACCCAATTGCCATGCTAATGAGTTTTGTCTGGTTCAAATACCTTGTTTATTATGAAAGGATATAAACCAATAGAATGACGCAAATATATAATGCAAGGAGCAACATTTTCGCAGCGACAAATAGAACGCAATGCATACAATATGCATCTATTATGATCAATCAATCACCTTGTCGAGTAAATTAAATAAAGAAAAAACACATGACCACTGCATATAGACCTGCATAATAGTAATGGTATCAAAAAAAAGACTAATAACAGGATAATACTCATAATCAACGATAAAGTTTCTATTTTACTGGACGAAGTTGGAAAGAATTGCTCCGTGATGTAAATACATTTTCGATCATTTTCGCTACATTATCTTTTAATTTTCATATATAGTTACAAAGACGAACAATAAATACTAGATAGTCAAGTGTTTGAATTAGTCATTCTATTTATATTGGGTTTAACGACACATTGTTCTAGTTGCGATATATTGACGTCGGTGAATGATGAATGAGATGATGGGACGATGAGATGAAAGGTCAATTCATCAGGTGTTTTTGAATATTGGGAAGGAATCGGTCATGACCTGTTGTTAAGGAACCATCCCAGAATTCACTTGAACGACATAGGGAAGCCACGAAAAAAAACTGTCAAGATGGTCGACCACGGTGAGAATCGAACTACGGTATTCGGAATGACGATTCAGTGTATTAACCACTCAGCCACTCGTCTCAGTAAGTATTTCTGGAATGTAAGTTCAATGGAAGTATATTCTACGCCCATGTACGAAGATTTTGTATTATTGTTTATTATTGATCATCACAATACAATGCGTTTTTTTATCACTCTTTACAGTATTGGTTCTTATGTGATAATATGGTGATTGAAAAAAATAAAAAATATGTAATGAATAGAATATAATGCAAACTAATAGAAGTTTCCTGATTATATGAATCTTTTAGGAAAACGCCTGAATGAGCAATAGCAAATATTTGTGTACAGGCCGCAGTTAAAAGGATAAGTTCGGAAAATACAAGGACATGAGGGATAGAGGTTACTAAAACAAGTATGGACGTCAGTTTCTAAAATGTGATTTTTGAGGTCGATTTTGAACTTATTTTTCCTGCTGCATTTTACTTTAAGTGGAAGTTTATTGTAAATGTTATGAAGGTAAATAATTGAAATTACCGGTAGTTGAATGACTGTTTCCATTTTTGTATATCTTCAATAATTTCCGAAGAGAAATATACACACGCTTCTGTTTCAAATAAAAATTCCAGTTTAATTCTCAGAAAAGTGTAATAAATCACAATTATTATTGAAATAACTTCCACAAAGATGTCAACTGTCAATTTAGTGACAAATCGATTCATAAGTAAGCCTACTGCACTCAGCTTTTGACTTTCGCAACTGTGGTAAGATTTCTCTTCTTTTTTCCCGAAACCTCATCAATCTCACCAGGATCTATCCAGTTGAATAATTTTGATTTATTAGGTACCAAAACATGATATTTCATTGTGAGTTAAATTATATCGATTCCATTATATTATATATTTTTGTGGAATATACCACAATGATTGCAGATATCACTGAGAATTTGGTACGGTTCCATATTCAAATAGTCATGCGACCGGTTCCAAGAATTCGGTTTTCATCAATGATGAACAGTTTCAATCACCACTTACTTGAGAGTATGTGTATATAAATATCCATATATCTCTGAAAAATGGTTATATATGTATATATATATATATATATATATATATAGAGATGATTTGAATAGCTCTATGGTTAATCTCAAGTAGGTTATTAAAATTGTACGAATTAACGCGTCAAACCGGCAACTTGGAGATCCGGGTTCGACTCCCGTTGGAGGCCACTATTTTTAAACAGTTTCAATTCACACAAATCCATATATTTGTATAAATTTATGAATATATATACATAAATATAAATATATATATATATATATATATATATAAATATATATATATATACATATATATATATATGTATACATACATATATATATATATATATATATATATATATATATATATATATATATATATATATATATATATATATATATGTGTGTATATATATGCTTCACTCATGATGTCAAGTGCAACAGACAACGAACATATCTGAGGTAACAATTGATTCGTAAGTACGGTCAAGAATGTCATCGTTGTACGGCTTCTTTCCTTCCTTTGCTGTTATCTTCACGACATTTTTTTTTGTCATGCAATATGGCATTTTATGAGTACCTTCAGTGTTTAGCGCTAGTATATCAATTATTTACTTGTATCCACGGTAGAAGAAGGTAGAATATCAATTAAATCATTGTAGGAACTCTGGTAATTGAAGAGAAACTCGATGCAGCTCAAAAAATTCGACTCTTTGGAAGATGACGTAGAGTTTATAGTTAATAGTAATTGCGGTTCTGAAAAATCATTGATACTCAAAATTCAACAGTTTTTTGAAACAACCAGAATATTCATCATTGTTGTGTTGGTAAACGATCGTCATCTCTCTTGGATACAAATGCAACGGTAGCTTACTTCTGTGTGTGAATAATCACTTGCCGATAGCCTCTTTGAAAAGAATTCGAATGAACGTCGAAATTTTTATATTTTTAATAACATCATAGCTTGATACAAAATCATTGCCCCCAATGAAGGCTATGGATGAAAGATGGGATCGTTTGGACGAGGCACCACAAGGGCGATCTTATTGTAATACCGTATTCACACTTTTTCACAGGACTTGGTTAAAATATCATTTGAGCTTGATCTTCAATGAGTTCAATATGTCAAATGATATTTCAACTCATTAATGTTGGGAATGTGAATAATGTGACTATTGAAGAACATCTGCAATTGGAGTCATGAAACTGGAGATCAGTGACAGAGTCAATTTCACGGTTCCGTTTTATTGAAAAACGTATCAAAATTTGATATACCGGTATTTTCCTCAAATTAATACAAGTACTGCTGTACTGTAATGAAGTATACAAATTGGGACTATCCTGATGGAATTATAAATATCATGTTTTTTTCTGTTTCTCATATGGAGTGACACAATTCAAAAATGAGAACAATATGGGCATTCAAATATATATATCATATATATATATATATATTTATATATATATATATATATATATATATATATATATATATATATACATATATATATATATATATATATATATATATATATATATATATATATATATATATATATATATGTATACACACATATATATATATATATATATATATATATATATATATATACATATATAAAAATATTGGGATTCACTCCACTCTACAGACATCATTCATCTATTATCGATCTACGTGCGTAAGACCTGGTTGATGCGTTTTGTGCACTTTGTCAAAAGGGTGGCTTGATATTAGATGAACCAAAATTATCTTAATTTTTATCATTATCATTTTTCTAAAGAGATTTCGTTATTCATCCGTATAATTCCTTTCCATTATATGTAAAGAAAGAAGAAAGTGAATTTCATATGCATATGGGTTCTCATGCACTATGTGTCATGATTCATCATGATTGGATGGATTGTAGACACGTCATTTTCAGAAAAATACTTTTCAAGTTTTCGTAAATATTTGATCACTGTCATCTACTTCTGACAAATGTTCAGGTCTGAGTAAAAGGATTGATATCCATAACACTGTGACGTCATGTTACTGGCCATTCCACATATTTATTCATTCAGCCCACACTGAAAACTGAGAAAAATAAACCAGTAGAACACGCTGAACCGTTCAGGAGAGCTGAGTTCGATTCTTGTCATGGTCGTTCATCCCAACAGAAGATTTTTGTGGTACTGGAATGGTTCTTTTTTCATATTGGCTTTAACGACGCACTATACTGATGGCTACGATTTATTGACGTCGGTGAATGATGAATGAGATGATGTGATGATGAGATGAAAGGTTATTTTATTAGGTGTTTTGGATGGTGGGAAGGAGTCGGTCGTGGCCTGTTGGTAAGGAACCATCCCAGTATCAACCTGAACGACAGAGGGAAACTACGAAGAACCCATGTCAGGATGGTCGACCATGGCGGGAATCGAACCCCGGTCTCCCGAATGATGGTTCTGTGCGTTACCACTCGGCCACGCGTCTCGGTTTGGAATGGTTCTTATAGACAATATGTCTCGACCGTTTCTCCGGTACTATCCAAAACAAATGATAAAACAAAACTTTTATATCATATTCTGATGAACTCTTTCGTCATCACCGACGCCATCATGTCTTAGTCATCAGAACAGTGCGTCATCAAACTCAAGATGAAAAATGAGCATGGATACATGATGCACTTTCCAATTGATCGTTATTTCCATCATTCAACATCATATTGTTACTAACGGGCTCATTCTTGTGTATCAAAATGAGATTCGGCAAATAAAACTAGATGGAAAAATCGAGCCGGATTTGACGGAACTTTTAATTTCAAAACAACCGAGACGCGTGGCCGAGTGGTAACACACTGAACCGTCATTCGGGAGACCGGGGTTCGATTCCCCTCATGGTCGACCATCCTGACAAGGGGTTTTCGTGGTTTCCCTCTGTCGTTCAGGTCAATACTGGGATGGTTCCTTAACAACAGGCAACGACCGACTCCTACCCACCATCCAAAACACCTATAAAATAACCTTTCATCTCATCATCTCATTCATCATTCACCGACGCCAATAGATCGTAGCCATCAGTATAGTGCGTCATTAAAACACAATATATAGAAAAAACACACACACTGTAATGAGAAAAAACAGAAGCATCTTGAACCATCTGAAATAACTTTGGCTAACTTTTCTGTAGAATCTTGAAAAACATTTTCAGATTTCCTACTTGTCTCGATATAACCTAACCTGGTGAAATGGGATCGGGACAATCTTCAAGAGAAAGTGTCACCACTCTTCACTGACATGGTGATAGACATATAGGAATAGAAATGAACCAATCAAGAGAGTATAGTGACATTTACAGTGTATAATTATCAACGTATTCTCCAGAATGTTCCATCTATTAGTGATAATCTCTTTCTCATCGAGAAGATGAAATAAGATTGACTATAATTAATTTCTGTTCTATATATATCGCACTCCTACTCACATTTTACATCGTCCTTTCTGCACATCTACTTCGTTGTAATATATTTCTACCTCTCTATACATCGTACATTCTACATCGTACATTCTACATCGTACATTCTACATCGTACATTCTACATCGTACATTCTACATCGTATTTCCGGAATCGTACATCAAGGCGCCGGCCATATAAACGCTTACATCATAATGTAACTCATATAATGTTCAATTAAACAGATCATTTGAAAACCTTTGGATGAAATTAAATTACAGATTTCGATAATAATAATTTGTCTGTACGAATTGTTGATTATACGAAATGCCAATCATAGGGATCATCACATTTTAATAATTGTTGTATAGCAAATGAAAATTGGTTATAATAATCACACTCACATTCATGTAGTTGGAAGAGCATTCCTATAAATTCAAACTTTCCATATGTATATTTATTTCAATCGAAATCAATGTATAACAATGTTTTTGATTGAAAGTCGCTAACAAAAAGCTCTGAATGAAACGGAAGGAACTATTTCTGATCACAAAGAATATTATTAAACCGACGAACTCAATCGACATATCTCAATTCTGCCGTTGAGACGGAAATATAATTAATATATTATGAGTTTTGCGGTGCCGAAAATTACTAACCTATACATATTCGTACATTTGCTATACTCCATTGGAAGATGAGTAATTATCCATTCATAATGGAAATAAAATGAGACTATGGAGTGAATTTCAATTGATATAACATTGATATAGATAGACAAGGAATGAATTAGTTGTACGAATTCAATTTTCAGCCAAGAAAACCTACGATAACGAAGTCCTTCGACGAAATCCACCGAAAAGTGCAAGATTTGCGTTTCCCAAACGTTATCGACCACCGCATAGAAACAACCAATGGCGTACCAAACCTCATGCATCCATAATAAACCATCCAAAAAGCACAATATCATTCGAATAAAATACTTAAAAATTAGAGCCTAACCTTTTCTATTCCTGCACCAGCCGCCATCTTGGAATACTATCAAAACCCGTATTTCCTCCGTGCGGTATATAGGGGGCTTGTATATATATCGGCAGCGAGATATTTTCACGACTTGGTAATCCTACAAAATATAGAGTGTCGTTTCCGTTATTTGTATCCGTTATGCGTTAATTCGATCACCACCCCGATATATCACCGTATCACCAAAGACACACACACACACAACCACTCATACGCTGCACGATTAAGTGTTCAGCAATAGCAGTAACGTTATGATAGATATAATCATGACGGCACTGCAGCGGCATACTCTCTGTATCCAACGGGCGCTGTTCCGACACTGAGCCGACTCTGCTCTCTCTCCGCCCCTGTTCTCTCGGTGGGTACCCGAGTTCTCTCCATGGCTCGATACCACATACTGGCATACATAATGCAGGACCGTCCGAAATGGCTACGTCGACCAGTTAGCGAGACATGGTAGCTAGGAAAATGGCCATGCGGTAAATGCTGATGGGATATTTTTTTATGTAGGGAAAGGGAGGGAAAAGGTGAAAAAAAAGTGGAATTTTTTTTTTAGATATTCTTTCATGTTTTATTCGCTACATTATTGGAATGATTTATTTATTTAAGAGCGTAATGCAAATGAGAAATATTTTTTTTAAATTTTTGTCAAAATTATGACCAAGGGGCGCATTAACGACCTCACATATATCTTGGCTATATCATAATCATCAATAAATAAATTAGTTGAATTATAGTTTTTGGTGGAAGTGCCGTTTTTATAATCTCCCGCAAATATATTTGAAAAATGAATATTTCTTGAAGAAGTATAAAACGACACAGAATGAGGTGATGTGTGCATAAATTCACCTATCCTTTCAAACTTGAAGTATGTTGTAGTTTATGATTTTAGGTATAGGCCTAGGCCCACTTGTAGGCCTACTGTAGAATTGTAGAAATTAGTATCAATTAAATATTCTATTTGTACTGATCCAATGCTTCCTGTTCCTTTATTATGATGGTGTTACACATGAATTTCAGCTCTAAATGAGTTACTGCGTCATTTCGTAGCTTGCCGACAACCGTATCGGATTACATGTATTATACAAAATAATTATTTAGACCCACAACCAAAAAAGTTATACTTTCTTGTGAATGCATTCACATTCTTTTATTCACACACTGTACATTCATCATACAGCAATATCATTTGATTTCAAGAATTCGATCCTGAATTTGGGTGCGTGATTCAACCGGAACTGAATAAATTATAATATTCATAAAATGGCTAAAAATAATGACAGATGAGTAGATACAAAAAAATTGATTGACTTGAAAGTACAAATAATTGGAGAATTAAATGAATACCGTAAAATAAATAGAAATACGAAGATTCATCATTTCAGTTCAATTCAAGGAATGAATCAAGAATGAATGAAGGAATTAAGGATTCTTTGAGGAATGAATCAAACGAGAACAACATATTTGAAGACGCAACCTTCAAATATGAGATCTGATATCTCATTAAAAAACTTACTTTAGGATACCATCAAAGTTGACCACGGGTTATTTTCTGATGATCATCATGGTGCTTGAGCATACGATCACCCAAACTTTGTGATTAACTTTCATGTAGATGTGTGCGATTTACAATGTGTAAATAAATACATATAAAGACGTTTATAATATACTCATACTCAAAAGTGAAGGTGGTCTACCAACTATATCATTATAAAATAAAACTTTTATATTTGTGAAGAAACTCGATTCGGCTTCAAATAACACATCCAAAAGACGAAGTTCTGTTTTCAATTGTAAATCACTATTTCTTGACCCGAAAAATCACTGACCCTTCAAATAATGCAGTTGAAAAAGATGATATTCAAGTGTTGATCGTGAACCCTGCGCACAGCCACGACCATGTCAAAACATTTTGCGCCCCTAGGCCTACAAATTATTTGCGCCGCCTATACAGAACGAATAATGAATATTGAATGATGGGAGGAAGTATTTAACGTGCAAAGCAATTAGTTGTCAAATACATAATAGTTTTCAATACATTCGTTTTGAGCATTGTTTTCAATACTACCGTTATTCATGAATTGAAATTTCACTCACTTCTTGACTACTCTTCTTTTCAAATATTGATTCAATAAAATGATTCCAATTACAATGAGCAGGTGTAAAATCGGCACCCCTTGAATATTTGGCGCCAAGGCTTCGTGCGCCTGCGCCTCAATACGGCCCTGCATAGGATTCAAAAAGAGTCATATCTTTAAGACACCCTAAGTTAGGACCATTTCACTGAGTTAGGACCAATATTGGTCTCAAGTTGGGACTATTTCACTGAGTTAGGACCAATATTAGTCTCAAGTTGGGACTGTTTCACAGAGTTAGGACCAATATAGGACCAATATATATAGGACCAATATGGGTCTCAAGTTGGGACTATTTCACAGAGTTAGGACCAATATTGGTCTCAAGTTGGGACTATTTCACAGAGTTAGGACCAATATTGGTCTCAAGTTGGGACTATTTCACAGAGTTAGGACCAATATTGGTCTCAAGTTGGGACTATTTCACAGAGTTAGGTCCAATATAACTCAGTGAAATGGTCCTAACTCAATGAAATGGTCCTAACTTAGAACGTCGTAAAGATAGGACTCTTTTGTGAATCTGGGCCCAGGTTATAAAGATATACGAATTAGCAGATTATAGTTATAAAAGATGTTATACAAAAACCCAAGCTGCATACGGCACTCGAACCCAGACCCGCCTACACTTCACTTCCTCAAGCGTGATAACTCAGCCGAATTGTATCCAGGAGGTGTGATCATGTAGTTGTATTGTTATGGGGGTATAACTCCGTGTTAAAAGCTCAACCCACTTGGCCACTTCAAATACTGGGTAACGGTAACCATGTTCACTGCTCAAACTGATTGTTGTCAGGTGTGGGCCTACATAAATCTGTTTTATATTCAGTAACCGAAATCACGGCCTTCTATATCATTAATAAAGGCCTTCTATATCATTAACTAATATGTAAAAAAAATGTATTGATAAAGAAGGCTTTGCTGAATTACCAACGTGGGAGTAGCTCCAACTGGCAGTGGAATTAAGAACATGGTCGCCGTTTGGAAGTAACTGGCAGTACAGGGCTCGTCGCTGAGTTAGACCTCCATAACAACTCAACTCCATGGTGTGATATTCATGCACGTTATGTTTGTAGACAGCTCTCGTGCATACAGGTAAACTCGTCTCATATCAATGAGTAACGAGACAACGTCGAAGTGACACAAATAGACCGCAATGACGTCATACACGCGGCGATCACTGAGAGATAATCGAATCAGTCGAACGGTTAATCGAGAACAATAGTACGTGCAGTCACGTGACGTTACAAAGTGCTCTAAAAGGCCACTAGCAAAGATATAAAAATACATACAAATTATATAATATATTTACGGTTTTTATTGTTATTTGTGAAATTGAATGACCAATTAATGTGAGTGTAAGTGTATGATAGATAATGATCCATTAATCGTTATCTGAATAATTATTACAGGTATTCATCATTATTATCATTCATTATGATGGATTGTAATAGATTTGTATTATTATGATTATTATTTTTTTTTATTGGGTTTTAACGACCCACTATACTGATGGCTACGATCTATTGGCGTCGGTGGATGATGAATGAGATGATGGGATGATGAGATGAAAGGTTATTTCACTAGGTGATTGGATGGTGGGAATGTGTCAGTCATGGCCTGTGGTTAAGGAACCATCCCAGGATCAACCTCAACGACAGAGGGAAACCACGAAAAACCCCTGTCAGGATGGTTGACCATGGCGGGAATCGAACCCCGGTCTTCCGAATGACGGTTCAGTGTGTTAACATTCGGCCATGCGTCTCGTTCATTTTCCATAACATACTCACATGAATTTGTCATTCATACCAGATTCAAACATAAACCAATTGAATTCAATTGTTCTACGGACCTTCAAAGACAAGTTTGTTTTCTCAATCCTGATACAGGCGCCTGAAGAACATATACCGGAATAAATTCAACTCGGTTGTGTGACATGGATTTATATGTCCAAACTTACCTGAAGCCTAAACGCATTCCATTGGAAAGTCTATGTCACACGACCGAGTCGACCTTATTCAAGTATACGCTCGTCAGCGCCCCCTCCTTATAAATGTACGCTGATATTGATACCTATTAAAACTGGGAGACAATAATACACACGCACACCACGGCGGTAAAATGAGGGTTGATATTATTTTAATATCGATTAAAAATGCGGATGAAACATTTTATGTAGCTGCGAGTGTACATAGAGTTTGTACTAGTATAGACTTATGTATAATTTGTTTGTGTGTTGGAGCGAGTATGTCAAATGAGATAAAAATAAAGTTTATTAATTTTGTTCGCTGTTCATCTATCGTGATTGGTCACTGGAATCCAACTCCATGATCAATGGAAGAAATTATGTGAATGAAATAAACAATAAGCCTATAACGATAGTTATATAATATGTCGATGACAGTATGAAGGACTTTGATCAAACTGTAATAAAATTATTATTATTATTATTGATAATGAATGAAATGAAGCGGTGAAGAAGGAAAGTCAAAATGACAAAATCCTTTTTTTTTTAAATAACATCAAAACTTGATACAAAATCTTTGTTCCCCAATTAAGGCAATGATATAAGTGATGATATTTAGGAAAGTTGTAATTAAGAAAGAAGTTAAAATTTAGTAGCGAGTTGAAATCTGAAAAGGATTGATCTCAAGAGACTACCCCCTTGAAGTTGGCCTCACACATGTGCCAGATTCAATTTGAACGAATATCAATCGTTAGTGCTTCGTTAGTTCAGGTTAGTGCCGCAAATGAAATATCTAGTAATATTTTAGTGCTGGCACTTCTTTAACCAATTCATGTGCGGGGCCAACTTCATGCTTGCCCCGCACATGATCATAAATTTAAATTTTTTTGACACCACCATCTGAAATCATGTTAGTGCTCGTTAGTACCGTCCATTTTTTTGCTAGTGCTGTACTAGTTTAGTTCAAAAACAACATAAGCCATGTGTGGGAAAGCCCCGAACATGGGCAATTATAGCGTTTTTATTACATATAAACTTAGGTGTTTGTTAGTGTAAGTTGGGTGCCACAAATAGTTTCGTTGGTGCCATATTAGTTTAGTCACAATTAATTATACAGAAACTTTTCACATGGCACATGGCTCATGTCGTTTTTGCACTAATCTATTACAGCACTAACGAAAAAATCAACGGCACTAACGAGCACCAACACGACTTCAGATGCATCCACATGGCTCATCCACAAACTCAGAAAAGAATCTATACATATAACCTCGTCCATTCTAGTTGATGCAAATATATGATATGGTAATTATCATAACACTATCTCCACGGTGATAAATACATTAATAATTACCAATAAACTAGGAGTAAAACTTGTAAGACACAAACTATAATATTAAAATTATTAATCAAACATTAATACAAATGTTGATTCTCATACATTGCATGCATAGATAGTTCGCGAACACGTAGCTGTCACTTATCGTGCCCTGATTCTGGTATCATTGAAATTATATATGATATTGAGTGATCAGCTACTTTATAACGCGAGATACGTTAAGGGGGCGCACATAACCTCTGCCATTTCGTAATCAAATTAATCAGCTTTTCACGCCAACAAAGTATCCACTCATTCCCTAGTGGCCCGGGATCCAATACTCGAGATATGATATATTCACTGGGTGATTAATTATAATGTGTGTATTATTAAACATGTTCAAACACTTGAAATGATCCTGTTATGATGAATGTTTTCAAAATTGGAACGAATAATGGAGAACTGAGAGTATAATATGTTGGAAATGATCATTTTCTAAATAAAAATCGAAATCTTGGTATATGAATATATATATATATATATATATATATATATATATATATATATATATATATATATATATAATATTTAATATATATAATATATATAATATACATAATATATAATATATCTATATCTATATATATATATATATATATATATATATATATATATATATATATATATATATATATGTTCATATATATACGATCATTGTTTCCCAATCAAGGCCGCGATTAATTGGTGAGACCGTTTCAGAACGGTGTACCTCTTTCCCTTGGCTGTTTCAAGTCTTCGAGACGGTCTTTTAAAAAATGTAAATAATTTTCTGAAGGCTTCAAAAAATTCAAAAAAGAATTCCAAATTGAATAACATGAATTCTGAAACCAGAACTGCGTTGTTTGTGAATAATTTTTGCGCAGATGAAATTATGCCATTCCCTAAAAATCCGGAACACATTACATAAGTATAAACCATTTTTGTGATGCTTGGTAAACCATATATCCGGGTAAACCAGAATTGATATTGAGTTAATAAATCAGACACACGAATGTTGATATCTTACCCTTGGATATATGTTCTGAGAATTTTCGTATGTTTTCTCTGTATTACGTTTCAATAATTATACGTGGAATAGTCTAATCCTGTGTGTGTGTGTGTGTGTGTGCGTGTGTGTGTGTGTGTGTGTGTGTGCGTGTGTGTGTGTGTGCGTCAGGAACGCCGGCCAACGCAAACTCCAGGACTTGGTTTTTTCACACAGGATGGGAGAAACTCAGGTCTACGTTTTTCCCAGTTCTGTGTGTAAAACTGTTTTTTTTTCACATAACCTAGGTCTGAGTGAATTCCCTCAGAACCGGGCAATTGCCAATTTGATACATTTTGAGTACGTCTTCTGATTTCGCTGAGTACTTCATGAATTATTTGTTGAAGTAATAGTTCCTCATTGTGTTAATTTACTATTAGCCGTCAGATGTCGATATTCAATTTTATCTATACAATATCATTACATTCTTTACTAAATCCAGAATCACCAACACAATAATTAGATATCATATCTAGTAGTCTACTGTTTCGATAGTAATGAATAAAATATGGAAATTTGGAAATAAATGCAGTAAAATGAACACTTTCAAATCTTGAACAAATTAATTCATGAAATACAAAAATATTTCTTATTTCTGAAAAAAATTTCCTGCATCCCTTGAATGAACGACGACGGATATACGATCGCAAAAAAGCGTCGGAAGGCCAGTGACAGACAGAGAAGATGGGTGTAAAATTAACTCTTTGCCGTCTAATATCGGAATTTAATTATACTATTTACATTGTTACCACGTAATTGTGTTTATTAATTATTTGCCGTCAGATGTTAGACCTGTTTGTTTGTGTTGCACCAACCTGAACTAAAGTGTTGCTTACGCAGGAAGGAAATACGTCATATTACGGGTTTGGTGCAGGAAATGATCCCTAAATGTGGAGGTACAAACAAACACGATGGTACCGATTTCAACGGTTCCTGAACGCGAATTTTGAAAATGAAGAAAGTAATTTAGGTAAAATCACGGAGACGTAATTCTGCATGTCAACTTGATTGAAAATAATTACAACCGTTATTCAAATATATAATATTTCAATCTCATCGACACAAATTTAAGCGTCAACAACTTGTAAGCCAACAAAGTGTCTGCCTACAATTTTATTTTAGCGCCTGCCATCTTGAACTGAACTAAGCACATCAGCTCCGAAGCTGGTGTAGAACTACTTGAACTAGTGCAAGTGAACTGGTACAAACAAACACGATAGTGTAGCTTTGGTACAGCACCACGGTGACAAACAAACACGAAAGTGCAAGAATTGAAGAACCAGTGCAGGTAGTTCAGGATCTATTGGTATCTACTCTCCACCACTCAATGTCACCGGGATTATTCAAATGGACAGTGACGAATATAAAATCGCGAGAAAGCGATAGAAGACCACTGATGAACATACAAGATGGCTATTAAAACAGAGCCAGAATCGTTCAATGAAATTCGTGCAAGAGGGAAGCCCGATGCGTACTTCGTACTCGACAAACTGTAGAACAGTATCAAGTTTGGCGAGAACAAATGGTTAGCCAATCGGTTTGTCAAGTTTTTCATGACGTGTTCCTCTAGTTATGTAGATTTCTCCATATATAATATGTCATGATTTTCTCCAGGACTCATGATTAGTTTGAATTCAGGATATAGTATATTCTTACTACTGAAGATCAAGTGAAATAATGAATCAATTCTGTTGAATAACACGTTCTATTTCATAGAGAGAATGAAGCAGTACGTCTTTAGACTCATATATAAGAATTCATTCACTACTATTCAGACATATCAAATTCTTGCCTAACACCAGAAATGATAACAATTTACATGAAAATTGACCTAAATTCCACATTCAACATTGAATACTTGTATTATTGAAATAATTAAGTGCAATAATCATTGGAATAACAGAAATGAGATCAGTAAATCATAATACATTCAGATACAGAAATCAACTTGGATCACCATAATGGAGACAAGTCAAATACTTTAATCATACATTTTCTCCATTGAAATGGAATCATTCAAAATTGAATTTATAATTTTTTTCTCATCATATATTATTATCTTGTGATATTATCGGATCGGATTTTTTCATAACAAGGAATTTGATGAGAACATATGCTATGAGCTTACATCGAATGTATAACATACTTTCAATTCCGTTATTCAAAAATACAATTAATCACTGAGAGTCGCAGCATTCAAATACGCCTTGTGATAAATTAGTTTAGTTGATATCGAAAGATGACTTTCTTCAATTTCTGATGGTAACCAGAGGCACCAAGCTTAGAATCGACCACTCTTCACGATTCACTGAGACAAGTGGTCGAGTGGTTACAACACTGAACTGTCATTCAGGAGACCGGGGTTCGATTTTCGCCATGGTCGACCATCCTGACAGGAGTTTTCCGTGGTTTCCCTCTGTCATTCAGGTCAATACTGGGATGGTTCCATATCAACAGGCCACGACCGACTCCTTCACACTATCTAAAAACACCTGATAAAATAAACTCTCATCTCATCATCCTATCATCTCATATATCATTCACCGACGTCAATAGATCGTAGTTATCAGTAGAGTACGTCGTTAAACCCAATATAAATAAATAAAACTTCATGATACACTGACATCCAGATATATATGTTTTGGTTCTAAATGTCGGGAAAAATTTTAAATCAATTTTTACTCAATGGAAAATCAAATTCGTCATCACTCTAATTCATTAAAATATTGTCTTATTTGTTGGGATTCAACTTGGTGATAGTTTGTCAAGATGCCGACGTGATGCATGTTTCGATGATGCAGAGGCAGGGTTAAGTGCATGTAAAGTGTGTTAATACTCCTGACTGGAAATATCCAGGACTAGCGACCCAGTTTGGACGCCACTCCGGTTTCGAACCGACTACTGCTGCACTACCCATACAGCGGTGAATTTGTACGAAAAGAAAATATCGTTTTCACTAGATAGAGATGATGGAAATTATTATAAAAATAGTGGATATAAAGTATAAATTAGGGTAGTATTTTATTCTATTGGTGTGGTATGGATAAGTATTGAGTAGTTCAGACAAAAAATCATTACTGGATACATGAGTGTTTTCGAGCATTGGGTTTATTTTGTTTGCAATTTGATCACAATTCTCAATTGTTAATATAGGACCATTAAAGTCCGATGTTTGAATGATTTTGCTCGAGAGAAAAATATATTCCGAGTAATGAGAAAATATTTTTTATTTCTGAAACAAGTTAAACTGAAAAACACATCAAAGTTGACAAATTCCAGGTACAACTTCAATTACTCTTAATCATTGTTATGTCAAATAAGATAGTGAAGTTGTATTTGCGATCATAATTAACGACTATTTTTAGTTCATTGTGACAGTTCAACGTATATAATTGGACATTCTACTGTAATTATGTTTCATTGTATATTATGATGACAACGGGAATATAAAAAAAAACAGACGAAAGGTTTGGTATTGAAATTGCAAAGAAGTTCACCACTCAATAATCTGAGATAATGAGCTACCAAGCTGAAGCGTTGAAAGGAATAATAGACACGTGTTCATCTTGAACTCTGGACAATCGATTACCCTGGGTTCGAGCTCCTGACGTCACCAAATACTCCTGTTACCACATAAGAAATCATATGCGAACAGCCCCTACTATGTATAGAGGGAATGTACTTGCTAACAAAGCCTATACAAACGCTTTTTTGTTTGTAATTATTATATTGCGTTTTCGGCGCATTGCCTCCCCCTACCCCAATGCGTCTAATAACGTTCGGTCGATTTGTATGTAATTACATTATGACACGCAGAGCTTTTATTTAGTGGCTATGAGACATCTTGCGGTGGAAATGAGAAATAGATGAAGTTGTTCCGAATGGAAAGATATGCGCATGCGCGAGAATACTCGATATTTTCGAGATGTATCGAATTGTGGAGAGTAGCGCCACGGTGGGAAAATGTTGAAGTAAAATCACTTTGTTCAGTTTGGGATTTTGCTGTTTGGTGGCGTGAGAAAGGAAAACGGAAAACTGGCGATGTGATTGTGAGAAACGACGCTAGATCTCGCTAGGTGAATTTGGGATTGTTTGCTAAACGCGGCACTACTACCAAGATGGTATAAGTTGACTAAAATGATCAATTTGAAAATCAATTTGAAAGTGATCATGACCATTATGAAAGCGTTATTGAATAATAACATTCAAATATCACTCAGAATGAGACAGTTAATCATAATTGAACATACATCTTTTGGCCAATGTGCAATATTCCATTTTAAAAATAAATGTACGGAAAAGAATGAAAATATTTGATAGCGCAAGTATTTCAATTAATTCACGTTTCTAGAAAGCCCGACAGAGATATTCTGAATGTATTTCCTCAGTAGCTTTTCTTCACAATAGGCCTATATAGTATGAGAATGTTCATCAAAATTCTCACTTTACCCTAGTCTTTACAGATAATGAATTGGAATTTATGTTTTCAAGGGACTGAACATATTTTGCGAAGATTTCACAAGATTAATGGAAATCAATAATGAATGATAGTGTATGATATGAATATTCATTTCTAATTGCCTATATTTTCTCTCTCTATCTTATGATGATTATCGATGAATTTTGATTTTATCCAATTGTTTTCATTCGATCTAAAAATCATAACTATTGATAATTCACACATTATACTAAACAAGGTGATAATAGAGTGAGTGTCATCATCGCTTACATACTCATGTATAGCCTAACCGAGTTATACAAATTCTATTTGTAATATAAGAATAATTTTTTTCCAGAAATAAATTGTGCGTATAAATGATAGTTTTCCCATTGAAGTTAATGTCTTTATAGAGAGGACGTATTTATTCATCGGATTGAATTATTATCAATCATTTACTTGGCTTTTATTGTTTTATATAAATGGAACTGTAATGTATATTTTCAGTGAGAGATAGAGATTACTGATAGAGTTAAACCTGGATTGTATATATTCATGTGTGTTTAGATATATAATATTGCTATTGATGATGGTGATGATTATTGTTCGTTCAACGACCCCACCAACAGCCAGGTTAAACGGGGGTACGAATGAGCAGGTGATTATGAAATGATGAAGTGATGATGAGTGAAAGTACGCTCACAATTACCTAGTCATTATGCGGGACTCAAACCCACGCCCAACGGTGACTTCAGTTTCTGAAGCGGTGCCTCAGCTGACCGAGCTACCGAGGGTGGCTGAATATTGCTATTTCCACTCCACATCATTCGATGTGCAAACTTTGAATACTGTCGATTACTTATATTTAATCTAGGAACAGTTGTGAATTGAATACGGTTTACTTTGATAACAAATTTTCATGTCATGAATCATTAAATTTTATTAATTAAAATAATAGATAATAATATTGAATTATTAATAATGATCATTCTCATAATTGGCTCGGCAATATCTAGAATAAAATACAACGAATATACCTCATCAAGTTATTGTATGGGAAATATAATTGCAAGTTCATTAACCGTGCATTTTGAAGTTTTAACTTGATAGACATATATTTTTTCCTCAGAGTGAAAGTTATATATTTGCTTTTTTAGTTTATGCGTTGCCTGAAACTGAGACGGGCAGGTAAGTCGCTAGATCACAAAACCGTCATTCAGGAGACCAGGGTTCGATGCCATCCAGGATCAATCATCATGGCAGAGGTGTTTTGTAGCACGCTTTAAGATGAACCGAGAAGTTTTTAAATATCAGTTCAAGACTGTATCGTTACTACTACAGAAACACCCAATGAAACAACCTCTCATTTCAACGTATTATTAATTCATCAGTAACTACCGCCAATAGATCGTGACTGTTGCGATATCCTAGAACGAGTAAATCAAAAAACTTCGTCTGAATGCTGAGAGACAATTACAAGTTTCTGATTTAGAAAAGTGTAGGTATGTTCTATCAAAATAGAACACACGAACATCTCATAGGTCCTGCCACTCTTAGTGATTTAGGATATCACCAGAGAGAAGTATTCAATTAAATAATTATGGATGGTTGATTGATTGATCATGAGTATACAGCATCTAGTATACAAATAAAAAAGAATATATATGTAATATCATAATAAAATAATGTTTTTTTGAATAACAAAATGGAACCTTTCAAAGTAAGTAGTAACATTCGTATACAAATCCTTCCTTCTATTCGTATACACCATATTTGAAACTCATGTAAATAATGTATTGTGTATCAAAATGAATGATAATAATACATCTCAGCATGAAATCATTCTCAAAAACTTTGAATAATTCCTCATTCTCCAATCATCACCCTAATTACATCGATGTCGATAATATATTTTGATTCGAAAAAAAATCTGCACACTTACATGATGTCACCTAGCTTGAGTTGCACCAGAGCACACGATTTATGGTCGGATGTGGTGACCGCCCTCCGACGGCGGTAACGGGGGTTGACAGGGGACATGGTAGCCCAGTCGTCCCCCGCCAACCCCGCCGCCCCCGAGGCAGCTAACCGCACCATTGGTGACGAACCTCGACGCCGTGTGCTCAGGTGACGACCGGCCACACCCCCCAGCATCCTGGAACATGATTGCAAATCTTACATTTCAATCGGAAATGGAATCGGTGATGAGCTCGGCAAGTGATTACTGATCGATGTTGACATTTTTCTCATCAAAATATGATGAAAAAAACTTCAAAATGACATGAATGAATCACTTTTAATATTGGTGAATACAAGAAATATGATACGAGAAGATATGTTGTTGTTGTTGTTGTTGGAATATCAGCATGTACCTAAACCTTATCAGAAGTAATGACGAATGTGTGAATAGGAATTTGGGGGGAGAAAATACAAATGAACAGGTAATATGAACTTACAGTAATATCGAATACATAAAATTATAAAATAATTTCAAAATATAAGAAAACTTCATTAAAATAAAAAGCTCCAAAGTTGACAGTGAGTATCACGTCCAAGATTGGAATTGTGAGTGGTCAAATGACAAACTCATAATTGGGGAATAATGATTTTGTATCAAGTTTCGATGTTATTGAAAAATAATAAAAAATTCATAATATGAAAACTGAGAGAATGGAAATGCTCAATTATTGTATAGGGGAAATTTTATTCATCATCCATTTCTTGCTACACAAACCTACATGATCCTATAGGTTTAAAACATGTATGTATAATATATATACAAATCATATATATATATTTATACTGTATTGCGAGACTAATAGCTGCATAATGTGATACACATATTCAATGCCATCTCTTTTTTATCCAATTAAAAACCAATTCAATATACAGTATTTGACCTGCTATAGTTTGAGTAATCATGTTTTATTAACTCCACCGTGAGTGTTTGTGAGAACTGTCTGGATTAACTATCATCAATAATATACTATTGAAGGTTTACATAAATAATTGCTTCCAGTCTACTCAACGACAGCTTAGAGAGTCAGCACTTTACACCCATCCAATGAACATGTAGCAATATGCACTTCATTCCACTCCACCTTTATTCACTTCACTTAATTTACTGCGATATTGTTTATTTATTATTGAAAAATAATTTTCAATGTGTATTTAGTTTGGGACATGTTCAGTATTTGTATGGCACGCCCAAGTTTGCTGATTAAGATCATATCTATATTTTTAGGACTACTATATGTTAGCAATTTTTTTGTCAATTTATTCTAATATCACAAACTTCTTAGGAAATTTTTAATAAGATAGCATTAGAAAACAATTTTTAATTCAAATGACCTTTGAATTTGAAATAACAATAGAGGCCCACTGAAATAGGCACAGTAATACTGAATGAATACAGATGTTAAGAATTAAAATCCGTTTGAATTCATTCCAATAACTTATCGACATAATACCATGAATATTTAATAATCTTCCTTTGGTAAATGTTGACATATACCACTCATTCATGTTTGATATATTTCTTATACTCTCAACATTTTTTATCGCTTTCTCTAAATATGACTGTAATATGTATACAAAGTACATTTTAAATGTCAACTCACTCATCAAAATTATTGATTAATATGGACTGAGTTCGAATTTGAATCACTTTTATGAACACATCATTGAAATACTATTTATGTATGTACTTATGATGACTTGCCCATGTATAGTGTACCCTTATATCGATTTCAATCAATCATTTGAATTATAGATTGAACTATATTTGAAAATATACATCTATGGAAATGAATATTGATATTTATACATGATACATGATACATAATATTTTCCTCGGAAATTATTATTTTTATGAACGTTAGCAGTAAAATTCCTTCAGACATAATTTTGTAGACATATCACATGTTTTTCAGTGATAGTTAAAAGTGACATTTAACGCTGCTTCGCAAGCGACGCTATCTCAAGTCGTAACTCCATTCTCTGTACATCATAATATTATTGCGGAACAATAAAATTACAACAATGAAGCATATATATATATATATATATATATATATATATATATATATATATATATATATATATATATATATATATATATTTATGTATATATGAGTCTATATATGCTATAATCTTGATGCATATTACGAGCAATGTGAGTAGTCGCTTCCAAGGTATTGTCCCAAGTAATTACTTGGATGTGTAGCTTCATAAAATCACCGAAATATACCTATAGATCTCACCGGATTGTTCCAGGGATTATAATTAAAATCATGAGGGAACTGAACGGAAAGACGATTTCCCTTCATCAAAATAATCCTTCTTTTGTTCCTTTTCATCTCTCTCTCTCTCCAAATTTCAACATTCATATTCTGTACTTATCTCAAATGAACATCCTACAGAGATTATTTCCGTCGAGTATTAGTAATACAAATATATCAATGCGTTAAAACTGATTAATTGTTCCAATTGAAAAGAAAAAAATCAATGATTGAGAATAAAATGAAAAAAAAGGCATTCATTCGATGAAAGTAGCGAAAATTTCCATACCACATACCGAAAAAATTTGGGCTCTATTTTTTTATGTAATTTTATGCGCATCGTACAGGTCAGCCATTGGTCCCCGTTACCAATCGTCGTGAAACTTTTTCTGTACATTTTCTGAGATACCAGAATTAGATAAATATAGTTTGAGAAAAATCGCTCAGATATTTTTTCGAAAAAAAAAAATCGGGTATTTTGGAAAATCTCCATAAGAATAGCGCTTGATAGAATCATCAATTCCTCAATCTCATTCTTTCAACTTGAAATTGTTTAATTAAGCGTGATAGCCATCTTAAGGAGACTACAAACAAGAACTCTTCAAGTGGAGAAATAGAACGAAAAATAGATAAAGATACCAATTTCCCTTGTTTTCTTCTCAGTCTTGAAGATTAATTGTTTGTTGAATGATTTAGCTGATTTTGATTATTCTTTGAGGTGGTTAGAACATCCTCACGATGTTCTGTCCAAACGATGCTATTTTCAATAATAGCCTTAATTGTGAAACAATAATTTTGTATCAAGTTTCGATGTTGATAAAAAAATGTTTCAAAAATGAATTCTGTTACGAGCACAAAACCACATCGTTATCAGAACATGAAACATCTATAACTTCATATCCAGTAAGAACATACACTATAATAATAATTTCAGAAAACTGAAGTACTCATTCAGCAGTTGTCAATTGAAAACGAATCGGTATAAAAGTAGAGTACTTAATTCCCTGGAACCTTATTTAAAAATAGAGTGCGAGTGTCTACGGTCTCTTTCCATCTCCCTTGAAATGACATTATTGATAGAACATTTTCAATTTCCACTACAATTCCGTCACAAATCCTAGCTGACGGTCTCGTGAGCTAATCCCGACTTCCGCCCGGAGAGGATGGGATGGGGGGTTGGGGAGGGGGGGGGAGTTGATGGGGTGTGGGAAGGGAGGGGGATGTTGGCATGGCAACAGGTATATGGCAGATCAACACAGGAAATTGTGTGCTTTACATAGTAGGAAGGTGGTGAAGGTAGCGACAGCAAATAGAGGGACCGACGCGATGAAAAGAGTCGTTTATATATTATTATAGACTTTGATTTCGGTCCGCGTTCTTGTAAATGAGAACACACTCTTACAAGTAGAAGGATCTTGATGGATGTAGGCATTTAGAGATACTTGAAATGGTGATTTGCAAATCTCACGCAATGAACAGTCTGTTTGATTGGATTTCATGTTGAATGACCTTAGTGGTAGATTCAATCACTAGTCGTCAATTGGCAATCAGGTGATGAAAGGTCAAACCAAACGTTGAATATTTGGTTTGGATGGTTGAATCAACGGATGCATATTTTGATGCTAAAAGGGTAACATTCTCATGATATATTCGATGAAGAAATGTAATCAATCTAAACACTTTTGATTCCAATTGGAAATTTCAATCGTTAATAAATCACATGATTCAACGAATTGATTAATATAATTAATCCAAATGCAAAATGGAATTATATTTAAAATAATTTGATTTATTCAAATCATGAAGCATATAGCTTTGAACGAGTTATAGAAAACAAAACGCGGAAACCTAACCGTTCCAACAATTGAGGTAATCAACAGAAGTATGTACATAGATAAACGTAAATGATCGTATTCAAATACGTTTGAGGGTTAAATTAAATATGTTGAAATAGGAATATTATTTTTTTGCAAACATTTTCTATTCATAGCTCAATGAGACTATCAGGAGTGCAATATCCACCAAACAACTAATTCACAAACTTATTTTTGTGTCTATATGATTTTTCATCATGTATGCTGAACGATGAAAAAAGATAACATTGAATATTGAAGCGCATTTTTTAAAATCCGATGAATTTACGATCAACAGAGTGCGGGCAGTATAGATTATCTCTCTAATTACATCATAATTAAAATCTCCTCGGATGTATTTAACTCTCATAAAAGAAGAATACCGTAATTGCTGAGCTCGAAAATACATTCACCGAACAAATCTAATTAAAATGTAATAGAAACCATATAATATCATTATCAATATACATTATGGTTCTAAATGTGGGTTTAAACTGTGTTTTGAATGTTTTGGCTTGTATAATCACTACGATCCACCTAATCATCCTTCATCTCAATTAAATGAGGAAAGATTATTTAATTTCAAGGTTTCGGTGTTGATAGAAAAAAAAATTGAAAATGAGTAGAATCAATATGATTATTAAAACATGTACAACTAATTACTGCAGTAATAACTGAATTGCAAAACTAGGGAGTGAAATGTCATTTCGTTTACAACTTAATATGCAACTCGTGTCGCCACCTTGCCGTCTGGAATAACAAATAAGACTGTTTGGATAATTAGACTCAGTCAAGTCAGACATGCCACGTATAGAGATAGTGGTTTCGGACCGGTATTACTCGGTAGGTCCAGGAAAGAAAATCACACTCCATCAGAATGTTTAATGAATACAGAAAATGCGTTTATTGTAACAAACTCAATGCGGCTTGACACATTTGACGCTTTTGAAATATGTTGTTATCTCATCATCCCATCATCTCATTCATCATCCACCGACGCGAATAGATCGTAGCCATCAGTACAGTGCGTCGTTAAAACCCAATATATAAAAAAAGAGAAGAAATATGTTGTTATCTCATCATCCCATCCCATCATCTCATTCATCATCCACCGACGCGAATAGATCGTAGCCATCAGTACAGTGCGTCGTCAAAACCCAATATATAAAAAAAGAAAATAATATGTTGTGTTTCTATTGATAAAACTCGTATTGAATGATCATTAACTCTGAGTATTCTACAACTATTCAACCAATGATTATTTTGGTAGAATCACATTCTTTCGTAAAAAAAAAATATATATTTTCAATTTGAAAAATTCAGTAATAGAGATGAGATTGAGATGAAAATTGTTATATATATATATATATATATATAAATATATATATATATATATATATATATATATATATATATATATATAAAATATTGTCTTGTCTCTCGTGACTATAAGTATTATATACTCTATTTTACCTCGATTTAAGAGTGGAAAGTTAACTTGACTTCTGAAATCAAACCTTCGTGAACAATATCATATATTGTGAACAGAGAGCTGGCTTTAGTGATTCAGGTGGAATATTTACTTCAAATATAGAATAGAATGGAATGAATTCAATGTTTCAGGGCCTCAACCCATAAAGTTCATATTACAAGGGTACATATATAAAAACACGGTACACAGTACCACTGGTCAGATATAAACAAAACGAATGAAAACAAATTGGAAATACATCAATATACATCCAACTGATAATTAGTGCTATTCTGTCGGCACAAACGACCTTTTTAATAATGATCTGAAGATGGAGTTGCATACGTAAATGTTATGCAATTTTTTTCCATATTTTTTTTCATATTGGGTTTTAACGACGCACTATACTGATAGCTACGATCTATTGGCGTCGGTGGATGATGTATGAGATGATGGGATGATGAGATGAAAGGTTATTTTATTAGGTGTTTTGGATAGTGGGAAGGAGTCGGTCGTGGCCTGTTGTTAAGGAACCATCACAGTATCAACCTGAACGACAGAGGGAAACCAAGAAAAACCCTTGTCAGGATGGTCGACCATGGCGGGAATCGAACCCCGGTCTCCCGAATGACGGTTCAGTGTGTTACCACTCGGCCACGCGTCTCGGTGGAAACTTTTCTTGTTCAATATATTTCCAGGACAAGATCCACGATAGGAAACATAACTACATCTTTCAAACACGTTAAATCCTCCGAGTTGCAGTCAAATTGTTTAATTCAAAGATTTCAGTTGGTAGACGATTTTCTCATTCCGTGGATACAGAGTGTACGGTTGTTCAGTTGGTAGAGGACCTTCTCATTTCGTGGATTAGAAGTCCTTATTTGGACGACAACCTGTAGCTCAGTGTAGAGCTAGCTGGTTCGCCTGTACCAACCTGTTGCGCGGTACTACAGTACGACCAATTGCACAAACATTTAGTTCTAGACAGGGTGTAGCGTAGAGTTTTTCGAGTTACACGGATCAATTTTGAAAAAGAATCATGAATTTACTGGAATACAATTCCTGATATCATATTCTGATACAAGCTATGAAAATGCACTCCATATTTGCTATTTAGATTTCTTAAAACATTTGTTCAACACTTTTTGAATAGTTATATTCAAATCTCATAAACACACACAAACACACAAATATATATATATATATATATATATATATATATATATATATATATATATATATATATATATATATATATATATATATATATATATATATATATATATATATATATATATATATATATATATATATATATATATATATATATATATATATATATATATATATATATATATATATGTATGTGTGAAAATTATATATCTTCACTGAAAATTTTGATGGTTTTCGTTACAATAATATTATCATATATTATTTGAACTTTATTTTTGAACTTATATTATTTGATATTACAGTATTCATTCAGATGGATATGTATCATCACAAAATTAATATCAAAAATAAAACGTTTTAAAACCACAATAAGGGTCAATTATACGGTTCATTTAACACATGCAAATAAAAAAGTTACACTAGAATCAATTCATCACATAAATGAATGTTGCAGGCCATCTCGAAGCCATTTTTGTGAAAAAAATATATACATGACAAAATATCCCGGCACTTCCACCACGATGTTGATGATGTCGTTTTTCAAATCTACACATACATTTAAGAGTGCCTCACTTTTGTAATGATCCATCGACTGTGAATGTGTCACAGATCTTGAAGGCGTATTCGAAAAAAAA
>OZ023329.1:42506806-43004306 GCA_964007535.1 Brachyptera risi | reverse complement strand
TATTTATATATATATATATATATATATAATATATATATATATATATATATATATATATATATATATATATATATATATACATATATATATATATATATATATATATATATATATATATATATATATATATATATATGTATATATATATATATATATATGTATATATATCATATATATATATAAATATATATATATAAATATATATATATATATATATATATATATATATATATATATATATATATATATATATATATATATATATAAATGAATATATATATATATATATATATATATATATATATATATATATATATATATTTGAGTAGCTATCCAATGTACACATTTTTGCATCATAACTATCACTGCAAAAATTCATTTCAGTCAAATTCATTAAAGTTGACATTTATTTTTGTCAAAAATGCTGAATTTTTGATGAAAATCAATCCAAAACTACATTTTATGAAACATAATATAATTTAAATTGTGATTACTATATGCTACCTTACTCTATCAGTGTTATTTCCAAGACGTCACCTTTAAGCCTCATTCACTGATAATGCCAACATAAATCTAAACCGTATGATGGCATTAATTGTTAATCGGATGTCAATAAATAGAGGGTCAATATTCACTATTCACTTCACCATGCCTCAACAAGACAATAATTTCAACCAGTCTTTCGCTCGACGAATCAAGTAGGCATGATGAAACGGAACTATGTTCAACCTGGGCATTGGGCGTTATAGTTCACTACGACTGGTTCAAAAAATTTAGAAAAAGTCGAAAATTTAAACACATTTTCCGAATTATTCAAAGAGGAAGAGCGTGATTGATTAGGTGTGTATACTTTTAATGTACTCTGTGAGTTCGGACTCAAAGCTTCACATGTATGTACATTTTCAAAGTAAACACGCTGTTATTCTGTACTTATTCTTCTTTTATCGATTTTACTATAATAAATATTACAGGTGTTAAAACAGACTAGAGAGAAGCCCCTTCACAACATGTTCCTTACTTACATATCATATATCACTGAAGCCAATTGTTATATAATATGGAATATAATGGACAGCAGAATGGAAAAAGCTAGAATAGAAAATAAAAATCCTAACATTTTCATATATCTTGACATCATTCTTTGCCAATAGCTGTGAAGAGATGAAATTCATTGGATGATGATGTATATATAGCCACAATCACACTCTTGTTTATATCGACAAAAACGATTCAAACACCCGAAATATTGTAGGATTTACTGTAAATTGCTTTATACCTTCACTCGGCTGACATATCTTATCAGTACGCTCGCAAGCAACACATTTGAAAAATGAAACAATATGCCATTTCATATATATATATAATGTTTTTATTTGGACCCTTAACTAATTTCAGTGACGATAGATAATTAAACTATAAATATCAGGTAGAATACTTATAACCACTAAATAAGAAGATGATCTACCAACTGAATAAATATGATTGAAGAGGACGAGTCAAGGTTTATGGAAAGAGACAGGCACCGGGAACATGTGGTGTAGAGAACGATGAAGACAGATGTCGGGAAATATTCATTTTTGAAGCAGAATGGAATGAACTATTTGAGGGCGGAAAGCTATTCGACAGCAACGGGATTTAGAAAGAGGATAGTTGACGAGAAGATGGGTCTAATATCGAATTGTAAGTGACAATTAATTGAATTCACATTAAATTTTCAAGTTATTTTCAAATGTACTATTAATTAATGTATTGAGTGCTTGATCACACATTGTACTTTATGGTTTGTAGTAACTGTACTAATATAGGAACTCGCCACCGTGCTTCTTTCAGCTGTAGTCTCTATGCGTGTGATAATTTTTTCTTTTTTTTTTAATAACATTGTAACTTGACACAAAATCATTGTTCCCCAATTGAGGCTATATGGATGAAAGATAGGATCGTTTGGACGGGGCACCACAAGGGCGATCTTACCACCCCATTTTGATTATTCAAAACTAATGATCTTCAACACCAGGACTGCGCTGTCTGTGACCATAATTATTCGCCGTAGATAAAAGTCTTTCAGTATAAACACACGAATGTTGATATCTTTCACTTTGAACTAAGTCTCTTAGGCAATGATCACTTCTTTCCCTTGACAGCAGATGTAAAATTGATCATTAAACAAACTGCACAAATTAAATTAGTGATAGACCTAAAATGTTATAATTAGGCCTATCGCTCTACTAATTAATGGTCGTAGCCAAAATCCTCAATGTACTTGCATATTGAAGAATGTAAGGCTTTTGAAAGATGTAGTTACATTTTATATCGTTGAGCTCGCTCTGGAAAATCATATTACACGACAATACCACAGTTGAAAGAGAGTAACGAATAATTTTGCGTTTTGATTATACGATTTTGTCTGGACACAAGAGAAGGCGTATTAACTCAGCCTCCCACATTTGAAATTATAATTTTCTCCAAAGACGTTGAAATGTGTTCTTTTTGAGCTGTAATGTGCTTTAAAAAATTCGTTTTGGGCTTCTACCCTTTTTTGTTATTCTCATTTCAATGTGGTGGAAGGCAAGTTAATGCCACAAAAATGATCATTTTCCCCGCTCCCCCCACATTTTAAATGAAGACTTTTCATGACGTTGCCGAAATGTGCTCATTTTGTGCTGAAATGTGCTGTGGAGAAATCGTTTTGTACTGTCACCGTTTCCAAGTTATTACACATTTAGTGTGTGGGGGCGGGGGGGGGAAGAGGGGGGAGGGGGCTAAGTTAATGTTCAGCCCCACATATTGAAATGTAAACTTTGTATTTTTGTTCTGGTTTTATTCCATCTTCGAACTTGGCTGTGATTTCAATTGGCATGTTTTTCTTCTACATAAAAGGAAATCAGTCATACTTATAATAATTATTATTGCATCATTATTTTGAAACTTTATATTCACTCATTGATATATTCCTGACCTTAAAATAACGTGCGGAGTTCATTTTATACCATCGATGCTTCTTTATTTCGCAGCCCTTCGTTTGATTATGTTAGATCTATGATGAGAGTATTATCATCAGAAAATATTATTATTCATCAATTAGTAACAATACTGCGTTTGTCATAGTCTATACTTGAAGAAAAATGTATATAATCATGCTTTCAATTATCATCATATCAAAATACATTCAAAAATTATTTCTCAACATATCTACCATCGAATTTTTCACACTTTTCTGCCCAATGGTTTAAAGAAAGGGCTTTATGATCTGAAATAATTTTGGTCAGAAAAAATATTAACCTAATCTTGATTTGTTGCAAATGGTTTATGGATCGTGCAAGGCCTTTGTGGAAGAGTTGTGAGTCACCTTTGACCCCTTGTCTTCAACTACGTGCTGTATCACGTACGATCTCTCCACTGTGAAATGTAAAGCTTAAGTTATGTCGGCTTTGCCATGTTTCAAGGTCATGCTATCTATTCTCGCGTCGCAGTACATGATGTATTGCTGTGAAATGATTCCCATGGATACCATAGATTGTATGGGGATGTTATAAGTTGATGAAAGTTGAATTAAAGGTTTACATGGCTTTTGAAGCGATGTTTCATGTTCAAAGCTAGATTCGTATTCCATTATTAAGTTGGGTTATTCATTTCATTAGAGATAATCTCTGATTAGAGACATATTAGATATATATACATATGATCTATATTTTTCATCATCAACATCGAAGATCTAATTCGAAATCATGTTCCCCAATAAAGCTAAAGGCTGATGAAGTGTGGGATTATTCGGGCGGGTCACCACAAGGGTGATCTTATCAAAGATATAACTAACGGCTATAAAATATATGAAGTCAAAAATCGGTTCAAAATGGAGATTATTTATTTTTCATGAGTCAATATACTGAGGTGTGACTTAGTGTGAGTGATAATAATCATTTCACTCCTCTGAAGTATTTTGATATCTGATTAGAAAATGACATTTCTTTTAGAACTGTTAATTTCAGAAATCAAATTGGAATTTCAATTTCAGAAATTTTAGTGGTTCATTCAGTTCGAAACCAACGTTTTATATTCTTGTTCAATGTGAGATTTGAAATGCAATTACGAATTCGTTTACATTCATATACTGATCATTTTTTGTGTGTCCATATCAACATATTCTGGTTGTGCTGCATATTCCATGCATTGGCGTGTTGATAGATTGCATTTCCACACCATCAAGTTAGTCCATTTTAAGGAGTTGGAGTGAACTTCACTATTATCTTACACCTCCGTGGTTCACATTCAATGCTTTAGTGGCGATTAGAGCTCAGGTCGATCGACGTAATACTACTCTACCTTGAGGTTCAGAGAGACTGAAACTCAATCTCCAGCGACCAAATCCCACACTTTCCATACTTAATTTCCACACTTCTCACACTTCTTTTATAATATCTTCCTCAGATATTGACAGAAAATGACTATCAAAGATTACGCTTCTGATGCTTCAGTCTGGAAAATGAAACAATACCGATTCGCTAGATTTTTTGACGTCTAAATTGATGAAAAAATTAAGTCAATTCCCACTTGAAACTGAATTCATTTTATACAGAAATCCAATTGATATATAATATATATATATATATATATATATATATATATATATATATATATATATATACACACATATATATATATATATATATATATATATATATATATATATATATATATATATATATACACACATATATATATATATATATATATATATATATATATATATATATATATATATATATATATGAATGAATTTATATATATAAATACAAAGAAAAAAAAAATATATATATATATATATATATATATATATATATATATATATATATATATATATATATATATATATATATATGTATTAATGTATAGGACACAAACTCTGAGGAAACATTATGATATTGAAAACCTATTGTTTCGAACCGTCAGAAAAGTGACATGCGTCTGAAATGTACAGAATTTGTGAATGTTTGGACCATAAAAACGACTAAATAAAACATATTATATTCTTGAAGCCATCGATGATACACATTGAGCAGAAGAATACAAAGGTCGATTCAAGAAAGTTTTAAATTACAAACCATCAAATCCACAAAAAGTTTAAAATTGCAACAAAACTTCTTTACATAAAATTCTTCCTGTAGTAAAGCAACATGACAATGAAAAACTAAACCCAATTTAAGTTCTTTTAAAGCTGGCGTGTAACATCGTATACCTACACCAATCAAATTACTTCCTCTGCGCCATTTTCATCCTGATTGGATAAGTACTGTGACAACATATTACATCTCTGCGTACTGTACAGGATGAGCAGAATTTTTGTTGTAAAAAGTTATTTAAAGTTAGAAGGTAGAGTACATAAGAAGTTATTCGAATGTATTTGGGAGATTTAATCTGCAGTCTTACAACATTACGTTTTTTGTCATTCCAACTTATTTCATATGAAAATATGTGGAACCAATCTACCAATATCCAGACTCACAACAATGGATGTTGGAACAGTGATGACAGGAGGGGTGAATTCCCTTCATCGAGAAATGTATATAATTAATTTATGTGAATGGCATATAGGTTCAACATAGGTTGAATATATGCTCAATATACATGGATTTATAAAAACTCAAGGTGTAGAAAAATAAAACTCTCCGAACTATCTCTTAGAAGAATTAACATTTTCATCTCAGACTGTAGAACATCACATGTATTATATTCATTATATATCACATTCATAATTTATGCCTCTGATTGCTGCAAAGTATTCGATTTAAATATTGTTTCATTTTTTGATCTCTTTTCCGTCTAAAAAATTTGATAGCACCTGTTGATTGTTGTAGCTACGTGCAGTTCTGCCGAGGAAGGAAAACAAGCCAATGTCGGTGAGGTAACGATGAAGATGTAAACATGTAGTTTTTCCTACTCAAATGGCCTGCTTTTTCAGTGTAGTTTAAAAGATCTCTCTAAGCATGTTCTACTCAGAGACCATTTACATACACCTTAACCGTGGTATTCTTGCTCTAAGATATTGGTATTCTCAATCGAGATTTTTTATTATGCACGAAATACTGAATTCTGGAATCTTCAGGATCGAGTTCCACCGTATATGATTGTTTGTGACGTAGTATGCAGCCTTTTTTAACTTTGTCAATTTTATCAAAGAAAAGTGTGGTGAGGCGCAAAAATTGCTCAGGTCTTGAGTGCCTTGTGGTACCCCGTCCAAACGATCCCTTCTTTCATCTATAGCCTTGATTGGGGAACAATGATTCTGTATCAAGTTTCGATATTATTAAAAGAAAAAATAAAGTCTTGAGCAATTTTTGGACATTGATTTTCTTCGTAGCACCTTTCAAATTACGTATGATGAAATTTAAGTTTTTCATTTACCAACTTGTAATTTTGAATATGTAAGGCTTCCACTTCAGCTTGAATGATGATATTACCGCCAGATATTTGCACGTATGTTGTTCAATTAGGAATTTCATACTTGAAAAGTGTGCGGATTTACATCTTATGTTTCTGAAACTTGTCAGTGTGATCTTACTGACATTTAGAGTTGTCCCAATAGTCTCACCCTACTTTTCTATGATGTTTAAGTCTTCCTAGAGTGATTTGTCGTCATTTATAGAGTTTATAATTTCATAAATGATGCAATCATCAGCAAAGAGCTTTATATTCGATTGGACTTCACGCACATTGTCATTTTGAATTCAAGGAATAATGTCAGTCCAAGCATTGACCCCTGAGACACACCGTCATTCCTTCACTCCTTGAAGATGACGATTCTCCCAAATCATACCAGCTGTATTCGCTCTGAAAAGTATTTTTCTAGTGATTTTACAACGTAGTCATCAAGGTTCATCTCCAAGAATTTGATTTTAAAGGAACAACATCGAAGGCCCTGGAGAAACCTATCATGATAGCGTCGACTTGGTCATACTTTTATCAACCTGTTTTTCAATTTCCTGGGTAAAACTGACATGGAAGAATTTGCACAAATTACTTTTACGAGAACCATGTTGGTTCTTGTACAGCCAACCAGAGTTTCTATACATTGTGAATATAGTTTCAAGCGTTAGAAGATCTTACATACAATCGATGTCTTAAATTATATAAATGTCATCCCTTCTTTCATTGAACATCATCTGGATTTTTTTCATTGTCCTGCTGATTTGGGTTGTTGTGCATGAATATCTTGTGTTTTGAATGAAAAGTTACCTCATCAATTCATGAATAAATTATTCGATGTATGAAGATAATATGTATAATTATATGAAGAAAACAAATACTACTGTTAAAAATAGTACGGTTACGATGTACACGATACCGAAGAGGATTAATGAATGGTTATTGGATGAATTATTTGCAGCAAATTCTGAAACGCATGGACACTATACCCAAGGCAGGGATAACGCTGGACTAAGGCACGTCTCATATGAAATTCCGGATAGAGATCCTATAAATGTCACAGCTTACTTGTTTAATAACTCACCAACCATTATAAAACAATACAACAGAACAAGGATAATTTATGAAGGAATAATACATATAGATGTTCAGTATAGCACATGGCTTTTATGATGTTGACGAATCAATCGAGCTGCTAATTATTGCAATTGTAACTACTTCATTTCTCTTATCGTATTAACATGACACCTTGAATGATTTATGTATTTGACAACAGTTTGAAATTTCACTTCTGCTTCTATTTTATGAGTAACTTTCATGAAGGAAGAATTCAAAGCTTTTCAGTAGCCCACTCATTTTATCTTCATATTGACTGAATAATCGAACTGATATTTTAATTAAGAAGAGATAATGTAGCACTGATTGAGCACTAAATTTTGGCGAAGTTTCAAAATTAGTGCTCAAGTGGGGGGAGGGAGCGTAAACTTAAACCCCCTCTCCCCCTACTAACAAACGGCATCAAAAATATAAATCAATTATAAAAAAATAAGTACATTATAAATATATAAATATCAGAGCACTAATTCTGAAACTAGGCGCATCGATAGCACTAATTGAGCACTGAATCTCGACCAAATTGTATAATAAGTGCTCAAGTGAGGGGAGAAGGGACAGGTTCACGAAACTACTACCACTTTTTCATTCTATAATAACCCTAGACAATTCCCCGTTATAAAATGTAACATTTCCATACGTCCATCTTCATGAAAACACATAGACACTTGAAACATGTCCTATGATATTAAACTCAGCAATATCCACTGACCTTGTTCGTCTGACTGTTGACGAACTAATCGGTTATAGTGCTATGCTTAAAACCAATAACAAAGAGAGACACAGCTTATTGTTAGTATGTGCTTTCTGTAGTGTATTGGCTACATGAGTCGAAAGGGAGGAAAGGTGAATACATCGAATGATTCACCTCGTCAAGAACAATATGTGGAAGTGAAAACAACAGCCTTCATATATATGTATATATATATATATATATATATATATATATATATATATATATATATATATATATATATATATCCGTTATTATATATCTACTAACATCACAAATATCACCGTTGTATATCTGCATAACTGTGATGTTTTGGAGGAATTATGAGTATCTAAGACGAGATTTATCGGAAAAATACGCAACTGTATCTTCCATAAGCATTCAATAAATCCTCCGAATTACACTGAGATTATATAATTCCTATATTTTTTATTGGCGTGCGATCTTTTAGTTGGCGCGGATACAAATATAGAAACTAAATAGTGGATATTTTGTTCGAAGAATATTAAAATATATATCAGTAAGAAATACAAGTCTCACAATGTAATTTCTTGTCTGATTCAGTTTAATATCCGTGAAATAGCAAAATACACATATTGTTCTTCAGCCATTCCACTATAAAACTGTTCGATGAAATAGAGTATATATATATATATATATATATATATATATATATATATATATATATATATATATATTTATATATATATATATAAATATATGTATATATATATATATATATATATATATATATATATATATATATTGATATTTATATTGGGTGTTAACGACGCACTTTACTAATGGCTTCGTCTCTTGGGCGTCGGTGGATGATGAATGAGATGATGGGATGATGGGATGGAAGGTTATTTTCATTAGGTGTTTTGGATGGTGAGAAGGAGTCGGTCGTGGCCTGTTGTTAAGGAACCATCCCAGTATCAACCTGAACGGCAGAGGGAAACCTCAAAAAAACCCTGTCAGGATGGTCGACCATGACGGTAATCGAGCCTCGGTCTCCCGAATGACGGTTCAGTGTGTCACCACTCGGCCACGCGTCTCGGTATAAAAATGGTGTTATCACACTTACATTTCAACCAAAAATTCATTCAAGACTAAAATATATGTTAAATTTGACTGAAATTGAATAGAATAAATAAGAGTGTCTTCATCGTATTTATTATTGAATACAAATATTATACAAGATTATACAAATATTATCATTTTTTGATGAAAAAGAATGTTGGGCGTGAAAATCTTCAATCTCCCAAAACAGTGCAACCAACGCTCTATTTGTTTTATGGTAATCCCAGCGTAATTTGAATTTGGAATGGGTAAACTATTTCGGTAGGCACATCCATCAAATATGTATTTATTGATTTTATTTAAAAACTCTTACAATTGCACATAAATGCGCGGTGGCAAGTTCCCCAACTATCCCTATCCCACCGCCCCCTAACCCTCTGAAGGAATAACTTTAACCTTATTTCATCCCCCTCAAAAACACTTCTACTAAGCTCACTTCAGTCCTTACCTGTCCTATTCAAAAAAGAAAATTCTCCGACATCCAATCTGTCCCCCTTTAAAATTAACTAAATATTGGCGAGGTAAGAATAAGAGAAACTAACAAAATTCATTCAGTAAACTTCACCATGCATTGACTGTGCATGTGCGCACAAAAAAATCAGAATTTAAAACAAAATTCCATAACGGTTTTGTATATGGTTATTATAATTTTTGAAAATACAATTTCCAGTACACATATTTTATCGTTCATAGATCTACTGCCATATACCATATTACCATATTCCATATTCCATAATCACTATTTCAATTATGAACCAGGCTTAACGTAATATTCTTTTTCACAAATATATTCTCTAAGGCCTGGTTCACAATTGAAATATGGAATAGTTATTATGAAATAGAAATATTGTTATAGTGTATAGTGACATAGGCGGGCCACACTAGTCTCTTATTTCAATGGTTCACAGCCAACCTAAATCATTATTTTGCCTTGAACGGTTCGAATTTTAGTAGCAATGGCAACAACCAAGGCCCTCAACATTATTCTATTATTATTATATTTGTCTTTAAAAATGATATGTTAGGTCTTGCAGCAACTGTCAAAAGTCATTTTGACATTTATCCCTTAAGAATGTCTGATTTGAGTCTCAGAGAAAAATAAAATACCCGAAATACATAACGGTAAGTCACTTTTGACTACAGTAGTAATATCATCTGATTGGTCAGAATTTGACTTGTCATAACGGTTATAAGGAATGAGTCATAAGAAATGGATTTTTTTCATTTCTTATGACTTATGACCTAATCAGTATAGCCAGTTTCTTATTGTGAACGGTACATGGAAACGCCATCATCCATTTCGCTTAAACACTATACAATATTCCATAATCCTTAATCACTATTTCAATTGTGAACAAAGCTTAATGCACTGTGGTTATATTTTGCATGCACTATAAATACTGTGGAAGCCTTCTCTGAGTAAGAGATGAGGGTGGATGGTCAGACAATACATCAAATTAAATTGTGTATATATACAAAATAGCATATAATTATTTTTGATCCTTTTCAAAATATTTTTTCTTTCATCTTCAAGTAAATACAAATACTATACTGAATGATATTTCTCTTTTTTTTTCTCCCGTGATAATCTTATTAGTGTCGTTCGAAGCTATAACCAATCAGTGTGTATAAGTGTGTTGCATTTGATTTGTTGTAATGCTGTTAACTTCGTTGATTAGATTTATCATTCAAATTCATACTTCATACTATATCGATTAATACTAATGACTTGGCGTGAAGCACATTTAATTCACTGTTTCCAATTAAGTGATCTTGAAAATGACTAATTTGAGCTCGATTTCATTGGTGGTGACCATAGTGTTTTTTTTCACATTAAACAGGAGGATGAATATGCATTTGCATTGACATTGTGAGACTAGACATTATGAATTATATTGTATTATGAATTATATTCAATTCTAATTATATTTAATAATGATATTTCAATATTATATAATATTGAATAATATCAAATAAAATATTATTATATTGATAATATTGTATAATAATTAAAATTCTATTTAATTTTTTTATTATTGAATTATATTATGAATATAATAGTATTATGTAGTATGAATTCGTAGTATGAATTTATAGTATTATGTATTCTAAGCGGAACTTGAAGATACAAAGTATAGTAAAGTATAGTAAGCATATAGTATATGTAGTATAGTTGTACTGTAGTAGTATGTAGCAATTTGGCAATACAAAGTATCGATATAAATACATTGATAATTTTCGGTGATTGCAAAAAAAGTGCTAGTTCCATTCTCTGATCGTTCTTCCCAAGAACGAGTAAATTTAACTTATTTATATTTATATTATTTATATATTTAAATATTTATATTTATATTATATATATTTGAGCGCTCAATGTTCAACCTATATCGTGAGAGTCTTATTCAATTTTTGTGGTCATTTTTTCCTATAAATGTTAGTGACTTGAACAAATTGGTTATTTCTAGGTCGACATTTAATTGCCTTCCTCAGACCTTAGAGATGCTCAGACACTTGAAGCTAGCATGTTTTCTTCTCTGTGCCAGTAATTTCCATTCATCATTATTTTGTGCATCCCTTACGCTAATATACATAAGCCAATTCAATAATCATATATTCTCAGAGAATCATTCCATCTTAGATCGTGAATTAAATACTGGTTGTTTTATTATTTCACCTACTTTTAAATAAATCAAGTTCACACTTCTGAAAAGTTACCCAATAGAATAAGTTAAATTGAAAACGTCTCTCCGGAAGTTTTGTCTTCTCCTTGATTCCCTAGCGGTAAAACACAGGATAAATAAAATGTCAAACAGATCGAGGAAGAGGGATAGGGATGAGTGGAGATTCCTGGCAAGGAGACGCACTTAAATGAAAGGTTTGTGTGCTCAGTTTCAACACAAACAAAATGCTGCCTTTTAACGGTCATCTCATTGACATTTTAACCCCAGAATAACTAACTTGGAGATGAATATTTGAGTAATGCAACGAATTATTCTGAATTTGAATGAATCACTTCAATTATTTGAAGGAAATCCCAATCCTGAGGCTAGATTTTGATGAAAAATAGCCAGAAAATAGCTAAAAAAATATATGATTGACAGCCAATACTAGAACGTTATTGGTCTTTTTTTAGAAGCCCGAGGTGTAATCCCATCTTTTTTTTACAAATTTTTTAAAAACATATGCCATTTCAACCATCGATTTAGATTACATAGTAACTTCAATTTAAAAGACTCATCCTTCATTCTTCACAATCATCTTTATGATAACTCTTCTTAATAACTTAACAATGACCTTGAATTAATTATTATTATCATTATTTGTATTTGTTTTCTGATAACGCCTTTTCATATAATTGAATTTTCTATCTAGATATAGGCCTAAGTTGATCATTTTCTATAAGTAATTTTTGTAACCAAATTGTATTTTATATGGATTATCAAGCTGGATCCCCGTGGTCAATCACGCAATGTGAACAGCCGACTATAAAGTTGTTTTTCTCTCGAACAAAATATTCATTTCCCCACATTCAGAGGTGACTAGAATTCAATATCTCAATTTCAGAAATGCCAACTGATTTTTTTGTTCTTCAGAGGCCATGAGTCATGACGTAGGCATCACCGATTCACGATTTAGTGATACCAACCTATTCCATCATAATATAAAGAAGGTGATCCAACTCGGGTCTTGAAAGTGAAATATTTCCGGGGTCAGAATCTGAGTCCATCGTCCCGATTGCCTGTGGTGCAACTATCGCTTTCTTATCAAATTATTTAGAACAACAATGCTCAACAATGCTATCCACGGCTCAGTAGATTACGATAATTATAGATTTTGTTAGTTCAACAATGCCACCAGTACCGTGGTCACTCTTATTTACACTAGTTCACAAGAGGATCCGCTAAATCGCGACAGGCAATCAGGATGATTGGCTATGAAATGACCGCAAGAAACCACAAATTTAACTTCCATGTTATCAATATGGGAGGGAGCACCTTCCTCATAATATTATGATGAAATAGGTTGGTATCCACACATCGTGACCGATTCTTCATATTTGCCTACATATACATACATACATTACATATATATACATTATATATATACATACATATACATTATACATACAGATTAGATACTACAGATAGTATTTATTTCATGAAGATTTATATATACGCGTTGAATTTATTAGCATGAAGACGTTTGGCATGCAAGTGTGTGTGTGTGTGTGTGTGTGTGTGAACATTTTTATGCATACATCAAAGCATAAATTCATCTTGAACATATTTGCATGTTTATTTGTTTCTATAATGGAACATATCCGTGATGACTGACGTAGATATTTCTACCTCAAGGCAAGATACTATTATTATTCTTTTCGAAAGTTCAGCTCGTCTCTCCCTTCATCCCAAACTCTGCGTAGATAAACCCCGGATTATTCTCGAGATCGTACTCCACAGGTGGTGAGACTATCATTCTTAAGAATTGAGAGGAAAATGAAGATTTTTTTTTTTATATCTTATACGGAAAAAAACAAAAACCCACATCTATAAAACAGCAGCTTGTTCTCTGCATAAGAATTAATGTGATAACGTCTGTATTTTGAATATTTTCACAATTGTCTGAAGAAAAGAAAATTATAATTTTTCGAAAATGTTCATAATTAAATTTGTTTGGATGAATGTATAGATTTTTGTAGATGAATAGATGTATATACACATTCAATGACATATTCATTCTGCTATTAAATGCGATTATAGCATTCAAGGTACATAAATAATTCACAGTTCACAAATGTAGCTCCCCTCCCCAACCACCTAATACGCTTAAATATGACAGTGCAATAATTACTATATAAGAGCTATTTATTCATAGAAAGATATCACTGGAGTGTTCATAACCGTGTTTAGATAGTTGTATAGAGAAGTTGACTTTCAGTTTTCTGAAAATTTGTCAGAACCGTTATTCTTTATTGCTGGAATGAATTAAAAAAAACTATTTTTTTTTCTCACTACGATTTTGATTCTATAAAAATGGAGTTTTGAGGTGGTAAGATCGCCCTTGTGGTGCCCCGTCCAAACGATCCTATCATTTATTCATAGCCTTAATTGGGGAACAATGATTTTGTATCAAGTTTTGATGTTATTGAAAAAAAAAAAAAAAAAAATGGTGTGTCATGTGGGCTCTGACCAGAGGCTTCTTGATGAGGTGATATTCGTGATTAAAAGCTAACCAGGCGGCAGCACTGTCGAAGTGGGCGATTGGCCGTCCGGAGGCAGTTAGGCCTAGATGTCATATTGTTGTATGCTTACACGCATCATATTTGTAATCAATATTGTTATTTTGATAATTAATAATTTTAGTAATTTTAATATTGTATTCAATATTGTAATTACACATCAATTAATTTGTATATAATTTGAAAGTATCTGCCTCCGCCCAGCTCACCAAAACGTCACCAGATGTCAGCCACTTTGCTTTTAATCACGAATAGTCTCTTCTTATCATAAAAGAATTATGTGAATAAAGAAGGCTGTGGCTCCGATGCATTTGTCACGTTGGACGGTGCTTTACTTCATACCAAATATAATATATTATTATTATATATATAATATAATATATTATTATCATATTGTTTATTATTCATGAACAACCTGAATCCATGTACAATAATGTATAATGATTGCAATGTAATAATGAGAGTGACAATAGTCCATAACTATAACTATGACAAATACGTCATGACAAATGTATCTACATTTCAAACCAGTATTGGCAATGTGCAGTGCGGGTAAACCTCCGGATGCTCTGTTTTATAGGAGTCTCCTTCGCCCCATTCGATCTCGATGTGTCTTGTATTGGCCTGCGCGGGCATCGATCTGGCTCCCCTCAGCGTTCACAAGCTCAGTGTTATTTATAGCAAGAGCAATAAGCGACAAGGGGTGCATTACGATAACTTTAGAGACACATAAAAGCGCGTGCCCTTATTGGATGGAATGTAGAAAACTATGCGGATTTCATTTTATAGAGCACAGGAAAGTGAGCATGTAGCCTGGTGAAGAAAGATGGATATAAATTTGGTGAAACATTGTTTTTATTCCACCTGTTGAATGAAGAGAATCTTCTCATATTGTTATAAACTAGGAAAACGCCATATACGCGTTGTTAGACGAGCGAATAGTAATAGTATGTCGACTTCTTTGCCAAACTTTTGTCTACATTCGCCAATTGGGTGATATGTAAGTTATAAGTGGGTAAAAACTGCTTCGAGTGGTACCAATTGAGCACATTTCATGTTTTTTTCTTCAAAATGACTGACCCGATAAAACTGAGAATTTCCAGAAATGTGTATCAAGATGTGATTCAACTTCAGACAAATTTTTATTTTTTTTTAATACAAATATTTTTATTTTTTTTCCGCCGTGTTATTATAATGGGTATTTTTGAAATTTCTAAAATTCATAAAATTATAATTTACCCCCCGATAATGTCACAAAACTATACAGATCTAAGTTAGATGAGGAACCACAACGAAAAAAAAAGTTTGATGTTGATAGCTGTAGCCGTTTGACATGTGGAGAACCGAAAGAAAAAAAAAAAACATGAAAACGAACACCAATTTTTTTCAGTATGTCAAATTGAATCCTCGTTAAAGCTCGTCTAATTAACGTTATGCTGGCCTTCCATGAACTCAATTTGCATTTCGCTTTCACAAGGCGGTGGATTTGAGGTGAGCTCAACAATCAGAAATCGCGTAACTTTCGTCACTCATTGGTAGTTTCATCATCATGGTGGCTTAAAAAACCGCTTTGCAAATTCGAAATCCAAATAATGCTGGGCTGCCATACCTGCGTTATTCGGATTGCGAATTCGGTAAGCGTTTTTTTAGGCCACCTTGATGATGAAACGACCAATCAGTGACGAAAGTTACGCAATTTCTGCTTGTTGAGCTCGCCTCAATTCCGCCGCCTTGCGAAATCGAAACGCAAATCGCGCCCAAGGCCAGCATAACGCAGTTATGGAAGCCCAGCATTAGACTAATATGAAATTTACATCGAAGTGAATGAAACATTAATACCGTAGCTCTCTATCTTCGCTGACTTCATAATTAATGATTTTAAACGTGCTCTCATGCATCTAGATGCGCGAAACATACTTTTCTGAATATAAATGGAAAATTCGTCAAAAATTGGAAAATTTCGTTATATTTTCATGAAAGTTCATAATTGAATGTATATTGAATATGGAGATGAAAATTCAAAAATTCAAATGGATTGATTAGAAATTTGGGTAAATTACAATAATGTATTCATGACAACTGAGTATAGATCGATTTTCTCAAACTCTTGTATTCCAGTTCTCAAACACTTGGTTTCCAGTTCTCAAACACTTGGTTTCCAGTTCTCAAACACTTGGTTTCCAGTTCTCAAACACTTGTATTCCAGTTCTCAAACACTTGGTTTCTCTGAAAAATGGGCTCATATTACATTTTCAAGAACAGGGATGAGATTGTCAATCACTCTCGACGCTCGTGGCTATGAAAACTTGTCCCCACTTTATCGATTTACCTATATTTTTAATCTTGTATTTTTTTACGAGTTTTCTGTTGGGTGAGAAAAATTGTCGTAACAAGCCCGACATTCTTTGTGTTCAACATCCACCCCCCCCTCTCCCTCCCCCTCCTCCATCACATTATCCCATCGCCTGCACCCTACTCAACCCGCTTTACAATAGCAATCAACTAGACGTTCGGATGCAACAAAAGAGGAGGTTCATCAAGAAAATTGTTGTTAAGATTTTCTCAAATTTGAGCTTTCAAAATGTATTCATTACCTCTGATGATGATGCGGAAACAAAAAGCAAATTGTTATTGTTGTTTCAGATTAATCTCTATATGCCGTTCGAATTTCAAAGATACAATACATGAAACAAAAGGAAGAGGAATGGTGGAGAGAGAGAAGAGTATTTTGTCTTACAATGAGATTTTCATGCGGGAGAAATCGTGACGGAGAATCGGGATGAAAACTTGAAATTAATATAAATAATAGGCTTCTGTCACGTAACAAATGACTAACAATCGTTACCATAGCAATGCAGTGAACCGGTGGACTATCGAACATTCTGATTGGTCAATCTCAACTGATGAACATTGTAGTATGTAAATTTTTAAATTTATATTGTAATTTGTCGATTGTGTATAATTATAAACTTTTCATCTGCTATCAATGGAAAGAAGTGATCATTGCCCAAGAGACTTAGTTCAAAGTGGAAGATATCAACATTCGTGTGTTTATACTGAAATACTTTTATCTACGGCGACAAATTATGGTTACAGACAGCGCAGTCCTGGTGTTGAAGTTCATTAGTTTTAAATAATCATAATGGGGTGGTAAGATCGCCCTTGTGGTGCCCCATCCAAATGATCCTATCTTTCATTCTTAGCCTCAATTGGGGAACAATGATTTTGTATCAAGTTTCGATGTTATTAAAAAAAAAAGTGTACATTTCAACAATGAATGATTACACCACACAAATCAAATGTACTGTTGAACTTCTATTTTTGATTCTAAAGATGAAATAATCGAATATAGTATCTCTGCAACTCACGTGAACTTGCTTTTGACTTTTATACACTCAAATCCACAAACTGAAAACTATGTATATAGTTATATGTATATAGGGCAGCTATTCCCACATTTTTTATTACTTTTTTCAAATCATTTAATATACCGGTATCAAAATCATTAATTCAAGAAATAGTTTCCACAATATTAAGAAAATCATCACATATTCTCCACAATCATCTCTTCAGCGTATCTCAATCTACTTGAATTCTCATATTTTTTTTGTATAATAATTAAGTTTTTGATCTTATCACTATATTTGTATAACTCATTTTCACTTTCGGCAATTATAATTCCAAATTCGTAGTAAGCTGGACCTTCATGGTCAGTCATCAAGAAGATGAACAGCCGTCAATAAAAATGATTTTCTCTCTATAACGTCTGTTTGTGTGATATTTAATTTCATGTGTTACGTCAATTTTCTCTGTACGTGAACCACATGCAGATTAAACCGAGAAACCATTCAACTTTCAATCTTTTCCATAATATTAGGCCTATACCAAACAAAGTCATTGTTTTGGAAAATAAGTGGAACCAATTTCGGATGAACTGATTTAGATTATCAGTGAAACACCACAAGCCAATAAAAATAACCCGAAGAGAAAAATGCCATTCTTATTCTAGAATTCAATGATTTTGTTTGTTCACATATTGTAGAATCTCAGTTCAGGCACCATAATCGTTTCAGAAAAATTGACTGTTCTTGACATTTTCACCTATTTTCGTTCATACCACGACGACACATAGGTCTAGTAATGATTATTCGTCTTGAACTGAGACAGACAGATGAGTCGCAAGCGCACTGTGCCACAAGTGATATCCATTGTCACAATACTAGAAATTCAAACAAGTTATATTTGGAGGGTGAAAATAAAAGCAGTGCTCATAAATCAATCTTCTATAGTGGATTTAGATTATATAATAAATTAGAGCTAAAAGTAAGAAACCTTACAAATTTAAGTTCATTTAGAAAAGAATGTACAAAGTTTGTCAGAACTGAATTTCCTATATCGTAGTGAATTTAACCTCATAACATTATATTTTTATCACTAATTCTCACCAAAGTTTCATTATTAATTATCATTAATTCTAATGTGTATTGTTAATTAAGCACATAATTTTCCTAAAGTGATGTTCCTAAATATTTATGCTTATAACTATCTATATTATTATTATATTATATCATCATGTATTATTATTTACTGTAATGTGTCAATAGCTGAAAATATGCTGAATGAAAAATATCCATTTATCATTCAGAAGTCCCGGGTTCGATTTCCGTCATGATCGACCAACCTGAAAAAGTTTTTTCTTGACTCGTTCAAATGACTACAGGAGAGATTAATTCCAAGCAAACCACAACCATACAAAGACCTAATGATCAACATGAACGGAAACCAGTGAATTTTAGTTCTCATTGAAGTTCGTCGTTAAACACAATATAAATCAATATGAATGAACTAATTCTCCATAAAATACTTGTCACAAGCTAATTTCGAATTCTTACACATATACTACACAAGAAATGAGTCTTCTATCCAATTTCTAAAGAATCGTTAACAAGCATTCGCTTTCATGAGAATAGATCTTGATTTGATTGAAAGAATTTCAAGAGAAACTAGGATTCTCATTCTTTTGTATAGAGAGTGAGATCCAGACGCTGGGGGTTGCCATGACATCGTTTTTATAAAGCAGTAATTTGCATTCGTTCCATCTATTGAAAGGACTTTAGCGGCTGTCATTGGTCAGAGTACACAAAACTGAGGTTGGTTTGTGGTAAGCTCTTTGGATGCGACCTGTGGCATAACAAGATGTTCAACGTCGACTTTGATAACGATGTTGAAGTTGAGTCAAGTCAAAGTTGAACTTTCCTATGTGTGAAATAAACAACCATGTCGCCTACGTATTATATGCAGAGGGATACGAGAATTGCGTCTGAAACTTTTATGTATTCATGTTTTTCAATGAAACATAAATATAGATTTTATTGATGTTTGAAATAAAAATCCAAAATGGAATAGAGTTTTTTCTATATCGAATTGTCGGATTAGAACGACATGTACGTAACATTTTACGTCAAACGGACTTGATGTATTTTTTTTAAGTTTTCGAAAATATAAAGCAAATACATTAATATATACGAACTACGTATAACTACGTATTGAAGTAGGTTGAGCACACTTCTTTCATTTAAAACCAACATAATTATTACAATTTTCCTGACAATCGAGAAATGATTTTACTGACAACCTTCATTTCATTCGAGGAGGAATTTTTTTACAAGTCATGATAATATATTCTGAATTTCCATTTCCAATCTTGATTTCTCATCAACTTATATTTCTGTATTAAATATTTATGAAGAAACTCATTTCATGAACTCGGTATTGAAAACTCTATAAGCTCGGAAGAGCTGGTACCATCACCCCTCGTGTATCCTGATAACGCGTTCAAACTGCACAATAATTTATTGCTTCAAATGACTTCTAAATATAAAACAATCGAATCTCGTTATACGAGTGAAGTCAAACATTTGTGAAACGTGATTTTGTGAAAAGTTGAAAATAGTTGAGTGCATTGACAGCAGAGGTGATGAGTGGTGGAACCGAATGGGAGGGGAACGTTGAAGGGGGTACGGGTGAGAGGGTAAGGGGTAGGGGTGAGAGGGGGGTAGGGATAAGAGAAGGTGGGGGTTAAAGGGTCTGTCACTATGGTAACATCAAAACACAAACTCTGCAAAGATTGAACATTGTAATATAATATTCCTTTTCTTGTATCGTTAGATTTAGTTTGAAAAGAGATTTTATTTTTCGAAAATGAATCTCGATACGCACGTATTCGTTTCGTGACGTATAACGTTTCAAAAGACGATCTGAACTGTCTATATATAATTCCATAATGATCAAAGACGGTGTTTTTTTTTAAGTAAGTCCTCTCGAGTGACACGATACAAGATTCAAACCAATCATGTTCATTTTGTTTGTTGATCATAAACGCGAGGTGATGTATATTTTCAATCAATCAAGTATAGCAATAAAATATCATTTTGATTGATTTTGAAAAAAAAACATTTGAAACTAGAGTCAGTTGTTCATAATCGGTGTGATAAGCCGCGCGGAAGTGGCATTATCTAATTGATTGTCAATATGAATAAGAATCAAATGATAAGAATATATGATGGTGATGTATGAATACATATGAATACAATTACATATATATATATATATATATATATATATATATATATATATATATATATATATATATATATATATATATATATATATATATATATATATATATATATATGTGTATATATATATATATATATATATATATATATATATATATATATATATATATATATATATATATAAATATATATATACATAGGCCTAGGCCTGAATATATGAATCATATGCATATATAAGATTTTTTAGGCATTCACTTATAAATTCGTATCTTTTGAGATAAAAAGTGGGTGATTATAAATTATATATATATATATATATATATATATATATATATATATATATATATATATATATATATATATATACATATATATATTCATATATATATATAGCGTGTGGGTATGTTCATTCGTGTTTGTTTATGACACAAACCATAGATTAAACACTGATTTGTCTCGGTATTCTCCAAACTTATCATCGGTGAGTAAGCTGCTACTTATCTCGGATTATATGCCACAATAAGTTCGACCAGACTAATCATTCTTTACACTATCAATATATTGATCCGACATCTGAATGCCACTTTATCTTATCACACTAATTCCTGAAAACTGTTGCATTATGATTCACAAAAACATTCACGAACTGTCGAACTAATTATCACACCTACAAACAGTTCGGAAAAACGTCTGGCATCTGGAACTTATCGTCTTGTTATCCAACTGAAAAAAATCTGAAAGTGGTACAATTTCTGATGGTGCCTTTTGAAGTTATGGTAACTACGAAGAAAAAGCTTGTGATAGTTGGTGACACCGTGATTGGGAAAACATCGTTATTGATGGCGATTTGCAGAGAAGCATTTATAGACGATTATTCTACTCGCTCAAAGCACGAAAACCGTATAGTTGAATCGCACATTGACGGAAGTAAAATAGAACTAGAATTGTGGGACATGTACCCTAACGAGACATTAGAAGATCACCGTCTACGGCCGTTAAAATACACAGACACAGATGTTTTTCTTTTTTGTTATAGTATTGGTAAATGCGAATCGTTGAATAAGTTGGAATCGATATATTTACCAGAGATTAAACATTTCTGTCCGAATGTACCTATTGTGTTTGTCGGTCTGAAAAAAGATCAGCGAAGTCCGAATATTGATCGTGAACAAGTGAATTATGAAGAAGGGAAACAGATGGCGACGACGATTGGAGCGTTGGATTACTTGGAATGTTCAGCAATGACCAATGAAGGCGTAATGGAGGTACTTGATGTTGTCAGTAGAACGGCTTTGTTGCCGAAAATGAAGATGAAGAAGAGAAGAAAATGTATTTTGTGGTGTATGTGAAAGTTGAAGAACGTTTTTTATTTTCACTTGTGTTATTTGATGAAAAATAAAGATGAAGATTTAGTTCTGAATGTTCTTTAGGAAGGTCTGTACTCGTTTATATCTTGTGAATATTAAATATTTCTATCAAATATAAAAAAAACAATCGTTAGAAATGAGTATGAGGAAAAAAGTACATGAAGAAGAGTAAATGATAGAGAGAAAATCCTTTGTGCGTATGCTTGGCCTCTCTACACATGACCCTTTCTCAGGAGAATTCATATTCAAAAGATGATTCACAAAGAAATCACAGATACGCAGATATTCAACTGAGATATACTTATGAAAAGTAATATAAAATAAAGCTCTTGCAAATTGCACAATGTCCTTCATTAAAAATGTCCCATTATTGATAGTCTTTTGAAACTACGTCTCCGGACATAATGCAATTAGGAACGCATTTGTTGTTACATTTACGGGCAAATATTTTTCAACACGAGATGCATCTTCGTGTCAACTCGGCAGCCCCTAATATGAACCTGAATTTAATGTTCCGTCGTTAATAGACGAGCGTAGCGAAGACTTTTCATCAGATTTTAGATTGGCCACGAATCACACTGGTTGTCACGGCTCCAACTAAGATGAATCTCTTGGTGAAATATGCCTGGATGATATCTTTCTTCTTTGTTTTTATTTCTTTGATGGTTCAACGACGCCATCAAAGCCTAGTTACTAAGGATACGAAGAAGCGTGTGATAAAACGATGAGATTAATAAACGTTCACATAAATCCGTACACTGTGTCCCAACTTGGTTACATTTTCTAAAGCAGTGCCTCAGTTGAATGAGCCTTAGGAATGACTATCTTTTGAATATACTTATGATAATTTTTTTTTTTTGCATTCGATATAAGTTGTTATCACAATTACACCCATGTGTACAGTTAAATATTAAAATACGAGTATTGAAATAGGCCCACGTCAAGTTAGAAATATCAATATCAGTAGTCATTTTAATTTTGAAATTAAAAAAAAAGAATTCCATCGTGTCATAGTCATATGTTTTTGTATATTTATCAACAGCATATATAATTATCATTTGTTCTCTTCGATTTCTAAACAGTAATCTCACCTTCAAATGAAACCATTATTGATATTATAAAATACATGTAAAATAAGGGAACTTATATTGTTTTTCTTGAATATCACTATTAAAGTTTGCTTTTTAGTTTGCTTATTAAAGTGTTGCGATTAAATTTTACGCTTTGATGAATATAGGTTTCTGTTCTAGTGAGCTAAACAAGTTGTTGTAGACTTTGACGTAACTTATTCATTTACATTTAAACTGTGCTTGTTTTTACATTTTATAAAATCATCACTCATTGTTATTCCCATCCGTATTAAGATAACTAAAATCAACAATATTCTTATGTGAGTAAAAGATGCGATATCTCAACCACATTCATTGTATAGCCAGGTTTTTTCCTCATGTGTGGCAAATCTTGCTTTCGACTTTCAATTCACAGCGTTGTCCTTCTGAATTTGCCTAAGCTTGTTCACATTACTATATAGCTGCCTTTAAAGTCTAAATCACTTGAATCATCATTTCTGGCCAGGAACGAAATCTATCTTTTTGTGCTTATTAATGATATTCATTCCACCTCTAACATGTTTCTGTGATTGGCCCATTTTACACCTATTCTCACTCAGAGGAAGTTTTCTTTGTCATATCAATAATTCTTATATTATATGCTTGAATGAATAATAATATCATCATTGAATAATATTATCGAATATATATTCATCATTGGACAAGCTTTAGCGAGGATTCAATTCGACATACTGAAAAAAATTGGTGTTCGTTTTTATGTTTTTTTTTTTTTTATGTTTTTTTGTCGGTTCTCCACAGGTCAAACGGCTACAGCTATCAACTTCAAACTTTTTTAATAATGGTTCCTCGTCTAACTTAGATCTGTTTAGTTTTGTGGCAATATCGAACGTCAACTTTTTTTTTAAGAATTTTAGAAATTTCAAAAGTACCCATTAGAAAAACACTGCGGAAAAAAAGGAAATATTTTTATTTTCCAAAAAAAAATGAAATTTTGCGTGAAGTTGGGTTACATTATGATACACATTTATGAAAACTTTCGGCTTGATCGAGTCAGCCATTTTGAAGAAAAAACATAAAATGTGCTAAATTGGTACCACTCGAAGCAGTTTTTATCCATTTCTGAATTAAATGTCACTCAATTGGCGAATGTAAGCAAAAGTTTGGCCATAAAAGTCGACACACTATTATACTATCCGCTCGTCTAACAACGCATATATGGCGTTTTCCTAGAAATGAAAATGAGATATTATGTCATATATTAATGAATGAATGAATGAATAGTATTCAATCAGTTATAATGATCAATGCATAACACATCATTATATACCTACAATAAAATCCATTTAAGGATGATATATCTTCATTCGATTAATTATCATCCCTCAACTTATATCTTACATGATGATTATGATTTTATCGTAAAACACCATCAAGTTCAAATGTTTCATCAAGTTACTATATTTAACTAACCTCGTATGCGGAGAGTTGTATTAATATCACAGCCAATTACTTTACGAGACTGCTTTACGGAACTAGCAATTCATTTCGAGGGTGGAAAACTTACTCAACTTACCTACATGAAGATTGAAGTAAATACAAAGTTTCTCTCATAATCCAGACCTGGCTGTCTGCTTGGAACTTTGTATTCAAGTACCGTATTGCGCTGTATTCAAGACAGATTTGTAAATACTGTTGAATCGACGATATGAACTAATGGATGAACTACAATAATGGTGCCCAAAAGGTAGGTATAGACTAGAAGAATCATGATGTTTTTTATACGGTACTAGGAAAACGCCATATATGCGTTGTTAGACGAGCGGATAGTAATAGCATGTCGACGTTTTTGCCAAACTTTTGCCTACATTCGTCAATTGGGTGACATTTAAGTTATAAATGAGTAAAAACTGCTTCGAGTGGTACCAATTTAGCACATTTTATGTATCTTCTTCAAAATGGCTCACCCGATCAAGCTGAGAATTTCCATAAATGTGTATCAGAATGTAATTCACCTTCACGCAAAATTTCATCTTTTTCGAAAATAATTTTTTTTCGCCGTGTTATTCTAGCGAGTATTTTTGAAATTTCTAAAATTCATAAAAATAAAATGTATCACACGACAATGCCACAAAACTATAAAGATCTGAGTTAGATGAGGAACCATGATGAAAAAAAGTTTGGAGTTGATAGCTGTAGCCGTTTGACCTGTGGAGAACCGACAAAAAAACATTAAAAAAATGAAATAAACATAAAAACGAACACCAATTTTTTCAGTATGTCAAATCGAATCCTCGCTAAAGCTCGTCTAATGATTGTATAGATGAAGGCGAGGATCATATTGCAGGTTTGGGAAATGATTTCAATCGTTAAAAACATAATCGAAATTGATTGAATCAAATACCTCGATATTCATTTAAAAATGGCTTCAGAATGATATATCAATTTCCATGAGTGAAAAAATCATTGCACATATTCAGTTCGTTATGTGTTATGAATAAGTTATAATTTTCTACTCTGTTCTATATTAGATTTAATAAATAATTTCGTCATAAGACAAACCTTAATTCTCATCCCCAAATTCAATGTTATATTTTCATGACAATAATGAACACAATGCCACGAATGATATCAGATGTATTTAATTTTACAGTAAATATAATGTAGTTAAACCGCAACTGTCTCATTTTCTCTGTTAAAATACATTTAATGAATTGCTATAAAAGTTACGTGCTTGCTTCTCTCTATGAGTAACGGATTGATAATATTTTATATACCAATAAAAACCTTACCCCCAAATGTTTCTACCGGGATGATACTCTTCATGATAGTCCCATAAACTATCGGAGTGTATGATCGTTATAGGCCGAGATAGCATCGTTTCATGATTAACAATATATCAACACATAATATCAAATACCTTTCTATACCACAAAGATACTTTGTTATCATTATTAGTCTTGTTATAGCCAAGATATAAACTGAAACAAAATTGTCTTCATCGATACGGTTAATTTATATTTTGATTCTTGTTTCAAGTGAAGAGAGTGGGAGTGAAAACGATTCAAGATGGCATTGACTTTGTCGACAAACCACTTTCGAATCAAATTAGTGATTAATTGCATTATTGCTTGATTATAACTGAGAGGTTTTCTACTTTTGATACCTTTGAGTTTGAAATTACCTTTGTGGATTGAAGGGATATGAGTTAATTGTGTGTGAATGTTGAAATTGCATATTTCCAACAGTAATTATAGGCGTATCTGAGAAGACATTTATTCCTACAATTGAATCGAATCCGTTGAATGAGGCTCTATTATTGTGTACTCAAAGTTATTATTGTTTGACTGATAATTGATGAGTATTTTCTGTTCTCCCACCAACAGCTAGTTCAATTGAGGGTACGAATTAGTTTGTGAAAATGAAAATAAACTTATTAAAGGGTATTAACATAAACTCATGCATTCAGTGAGACTCGAACCCATACCCGACGTGATCTCAGTTCATCAGAAGGTGTCTAGTCTTAGCCAAGAATTAAGAATTTATCAAACCATACATGTCACAAATACCGAGCATCAAGCAATCAACAATACTCTCTCATTAAGTGGGTAAGCTTTCATGTCATTTTTTTATTTTCGTTGATTTTTTTTGGAGGAAATGAAACTAACATTTTACATTACTGTCCTCGCCAATGATTTCACATACATAAAGGATTTTCAATACTTTTTATGATCAAAGTGGACGTCAACCGATTTTATTTGGATACCTTTTTATTTACTCGTCCTGGTTTGAGCTAATACATGGCTACTGGATACTGTATACTCACTGTGTGTATATACTTACTGTGTACTCTCGACAATTGAACACTACTCCTCATTCAAAATACAAAAATTGACAAAGTGAGTCGTCGTGATAATCTTACACAATATATATATATATATATATATATATATATATATATATATATATATATATATATTTGAATATGTATATATGTATATATATATATATATATATATATATATATATATATATATATATATATATATATATATATATATATATGTATATATATATATATATATATATATATATATATATATATATATATATATATATATATATATATATATATATATATATATACATATATATATATTTAAATATATATATATATATATATATATATATATATATATATATATATATATATATATACATATATACATATGAGCTCATATTTTATGAGCATACATATTTGTTGGAACTGAAACATACCCTCTAGTTAGTTCTACTGAGTGACATATATGCAAGTTTTTTTAGTTGTTTCAGTAATAAATAATGTATTTTCCATGAAGAAGTTGGAATGAGTAGAGGCATTTGACTGGAATCAGTGATATGACAAAGGAAGGATCTATATCTCTCCCATATTATATAAAGACAGACTGAAATCGTATGAAAATGTTGCAAAGTGTACACTATCGAAGCATCAAAGCGAGTTTAATAATCATCTATATACTGCATGGTTATCTCGGTGAATCTATCGTATTTAACAAGCACGGCGCACATCAAAGGCTGTGGATATATAGTCCCGTCTCATTAGAGACTCTAATTTCGAAATAGTTCCTATGGTGGACTGAAATATGTACTTTGAAACTCTTAATTAGAGGTTCATATTGGGAAACCAATTACACAGGTTTTGTTTTTGTTTCGATATGAAATGTAAACTTTTCAAAATTAGAACAAAGTTAGCTGGAGGAATAAAATTCATTTGTGCTTGTATGAATATCACGGATGTTAACAATAACTTGGATCAGGTATACTGAAATTCGAATATATCGATCACTTAAGAATGATTTATGTGCTATGAGTTGATAGTGTTAGTTTCAGATGTCATCAGGAGTGGATGTTCAACATCACCAGATATAGGCTCCTTTTATTAAGAGGCCGAACTCTATTAGTCTTTGAAATTCAACTTCTCTCTTTCTGAATACATAAAATTCACCCAACTTACAATTGTATGTACCAGGTGATTCAATATCGGATCATAATGAAGATAATATATCGTATTTTTATTGACTCCACTGAAGTAACATTAAAGTTTCAATGATAATAGATTTTTGGCTTATTTTAAATTCAGTATCACATATCAAAATTGATTTATGAACAAATCATATACATGATAGTTATATGGACCAATTTTTTTCGGAATTCAAGATAGTTCGATGGGATAAACGAAACACGCTCTTGCATGGGTTTAAAGATCCAACAACTTTGTATGAGAAAATCAGTGGAGGTGCCGGGATTTTTAGCACACTTTTCCAGACGCCATTTTTGCTCTACGTGTTTCCACGAGAAAGAAATGGTCTACAAGCTACAGCATTGTAGACAATTTTGTGAAAAATTACTTCAGTAATCACTTCGGGAATCTCTCTGCAACTTGAGTATTGAACACTTATGGAAGACGCAGTTATTAAGAGCCTCGTCCTTGAAAACGAAATCACTCCTAAATTACCATCATTATTTATTCAATTGATATTTCAATATTTTTTTTAGGTGGATAACCTTCGTTTTTTGATGTGTACGAATGAGGGTATGACTGATATCACTCTTTCATGAATGAAAAGTGGAAACTGACTCGTTAATTTTCCAATAAAATAACTTCTACTTATTGGAAGCTTGATACTCCACTGTATTCTATCATCATTCGGGAAGACTCTTTACATATAGTGGCATCATGGAAAACCGTGTCTTGGAAAATATTTCTCAAAATGAATCTCAACAATGCAATCCCAACTGAAAATCACTAGCGTGTAAGAACGGCAAGCGAGTCTGTTTGGCTTGGAGAAAATTTCAGTTATGAAAAGATGTGATATCGAAAGTTGTTCCAGGTAAAGCTGTTCACACAGCATCCACATATCATTATTATTTGAAAAATGAATATGTATGAATTTTCAGCAAATGAACCCTATGTCATGGTTTATATGCATCACAGTGCGTCGTTAGAACCCAATATATATGAAATATATACACATATATATATATATATATATATATATATATATATATATATATATATTTTTTTTTTTTTATTCACACATTTTGAGTACAAAATACTTCTAATTCCAATTCAAATGTATGATTTCCAAATCTTATGATTGCCAGATACATAATAGTGATGAAATATTAATTAATCAAGAACAAAGAACACAATAGTTAATGATAATGAATTGAGTGAAAAATATGCCAATAATGATAATTCCAACATGAATGTGATCATTATTGGAAAAATAAATGTGGAAAATAATTACTTCGGGATAATGCCTGAATAAAATACTTGGCACATCGATTTTTAAATTCAACCTTGAAAAACTTGAGTGGGTACCCAGATAGCACATAATTATTTTCTCCAAAATTATTGTAATTTTGATTTCTACACCAATTTATCCAACAAACGTGGTTATTCAGACAGAAATGTGTGTCATTATTTCTCCATTATCAGATTAAAGTCTGGTAGTATAATTAATAGTCATATAATTTAATAGAATCTCGCCTACGTGAGTTGATCTATTCAAACTATGAAGAATATTTGTGAACGCCAATCTATAAACAAACAAGAAATAGTGTGCATTCAATCCCATATTTATATATATATATATATATATATATATATATATATATATATATATATATATATATATTTATATATATAAATATATATATATATATATATATATATATATATATATATATATATATTTATGAATATATATATATATATATATATATATATGAATATATACATATATATATATATATATATATATATATATATATATATATATATATATATATATATATATATATATATATATATATATACATATATATATATATATATATATATATATATATATATATATATATATATATATATATATATATTATATATATAACATGATCGTAATTACTATACCTGTTTGAATGCGAGTCGTACACAAGTTTGCATACGACATCAAGTTATTCACAGAGAATTTAATTGGAAACGGCACATCATGCCATACAGATCAGTTGACAAGTGTCGACACTATAATATTATGCTACAGATTCACACTGCTTCATGCATGCTTAAACAATCACTGCGCATATATCAAATCAGAACGTGCTAAATTGTATAAGAATACAAACGATATAAGATGAAATTCAGAGACTCTACATATATAAAACTTAATTTAGATCTGCGCCCATGTACAGTACATTGGGTTGCCAAACCAACACAGAATAACAAATAAATTCAAATTTAGAATGGATAATAAGATACAAATACAAATTCTGCAGACGAAGCTAATTTGAGACTGAAATATTGAAGTTAATTTTTTGACTGTATAAATGATTTCTAAGAATAATAAATGGATCGCGTAGTACGCTCACTACTATATCCTTGATGATGGGAGATATACCAAATTGTACTAAAAATTCTTCGAAAATTTCGGGATAGTCCCTCTCGCTCCAATAAGAAGCCCGGTGACTTCTATCTTCTGAATGGCATACTTTTCCAAGTATAGTAAGGTATGGCGGGTTTATAATTTTTTTTCTCCTCTTAATTCACTTCTTGAATCTGATCCTTACCTCTCTCGAATCACATCTTACATTCTCTCTTACATTCATATAATGATGTCAAATCTATCTATAGCAATTATATTATACTATAACTATTAAAGCTATAGTCACCGTAAAGATTTCTTAACACTGGCTATAATCCTAGCTCTCTCGGACAAAATACCGATTTCTTTCCACCTCTTCGAATTTATTCTTCACAGAAGGCTTAAAAATCTTCCAATGAATGATTTATTACAATCAGCTTATTCATTCGAATGAAATCGAGTTGATTACTATCATCTAATCACTGGTGTACCGAGCAGATTATGATGTTCACACACACACACGTATGTATTTACAAATTATTGCTCAAACATATATATGTATATATATATATATATATATATATATATATATATATATATATATATTATATATATATATATATATATATATATATATATATATATATATATATATATATATATATATGTATCGAAGGCAGAACGTGATATCAAATTTGATCAAAATGTTCCATTCTAGCACAATTCAAGTATATTATTTCCAATGAAACGTCAAGACAGATAAAGGTGAGTAGATTCCCGATAAACAATAAACCATAATTCCATGATTAATTTCAATAATACGTACAGATTAGGTTGGTTAATTAGTAAGTTTCGTTGCTGTCAGGGGTTTAATTTCAGACCTCTTGGCTATTTTACCAACATGGAACATGTCTGCTCTGGCAAACCACCTAATTCCTCACAATTCCCCCCGGGAATAAAGTTGAGGACCGAGAGTGGTTAAGTAATCGGGAGTATATAGGGAGGAGTGAGGAGTGAGGAGTGGGGGGATGAAGGGTGTGAGTGTTTTCGACGTGGTTTCAGAGAGAAAACTATCAATGTATACATGAGATTGGTTTACCTAACGTTAGTGCAAATAATTCACTTCAAAGATAGCGTTTGTGAATTCGATAGCGTTTAGATAAAAGTGATAGTGTAGTGCACGTTTGTTGACAATGGGTATCTGGTAATAACAAAGGTGATCGATCCAGACTGTTGTGTGTGCGATTGTGTTTATTTATTGACTGTGAATGACAATGTCGCTGTGTGATGCGTACATTTGCGGTCGTTGTCTTTTTCGGAGGCGGCGGACATTATTGTCAGGATTGATGAAGTTGTAAAGTCGTAGTAAATTGTGCGGCGTGAGGGAAAGGGGGCCATTTTGACGTTATTTTGAGAATATTTATGGCCTAGTTGGAAGGGAAAATGTAATTAGTTGATAATTTCAGGTGTAATATGTGCGATTCATATAACAACATGGACCAAGTTGCAGAAATAATAAATTACACATCATGATAGTAGACACACTTACAACAAGAAAAAATATGTTTTGGTCACTCATTCAATGTAATTATTAACATATTCATATATATCTATTCTATTCTAATAATTTAATTGAGAATACTAAATTACATTTCAAATAATTGTTATCAATTTTATTGAGGGGTCAGTGGTTAATTGTTAGGACCATCACATGATCATAGTCTTTTTCTGAAATTAGAATTTCAGATTGAATAATACCTTCGCATACTGCTAATTGTTTCATAGACAATGTGTGGAGGGCGTATGCACATTGTCTTCTAATGTTGGTGCGTTTAATATTAGTAATACATCATATTTTCAGGATGTATTTCAATATGTAGCTTGATCGACAAGTCTTGTGACCGCATCCGTACAATTATCCTTGAATATTATTCAAGGGTTATCAAGTTTGACCAAAACTTCTTCAAACTTTGAATCATCATCTTCATCGATAAATCTTGGTCAGCACTAAATTGATTGCACAAGATTCATTTTTCGTTTTCCTGATAGATCATGGTCAAGTAATTTTTTTAAATCTTTTTTTTTCATTTCATTGGGTTTTAACGACGCATTGTAAAATTACTAAGATCTATTGGCATCGGATGAATAATTAATGAGATGATAGGATGATGAGATGAAGGTTTTATGGGTAATGGGAAGGATAGTGGGAAGGAAGCGGTCGTGGCCTATATTGTGGGAACCATCCCGGCATTAGCCATAGACTATACAGAGGGAAACCACGAAAAACCCCTGTAAAGATGGACGGTGGCGGGGATCGAACCGGATCCGATATGTCCCTTCACCTCCCGGATCACACGAAGCAAGTGAGCTAACCACTCTGCTACTGTGCCGGTGTAATTTTTTTTTTTTTTTTTTATTGAAAGTTGTTTCACGTGAATCAAAAAAAAAATACATTAAATTAATCAATGAGGTTATATTGTGAGATGAATGTGTTAAAAAGTTTTGAAGTTGATTGATATTTTTCCATTTGATCTGTGAATGAGCAAGTGAATCAAAATGGAATTTCAATCATCCAAAATAACCTCGATATTTCCCAGAGCCTGGAACTGAAAGTGTTCGTAATATATGCCCGATACTTCAGTTCTTTCCGATATAGCAGGAGAAATTGAACCAGGATACGGTATACTATTGAATCACCGTAGAATATTATGAAATATTCAGGATAATATTTAATAAGTAGAAATATTAAAGGAATGCAGCTGTTACGGAACTATAGGCCTACGATGGACACGACAAATATGTAATAGATGAATCATATATTTTGACAATAAGTCCGAATATTTCATGATTGGAGAATACAAATTCGAACATACACTATGAAATTTTTCACAAATTTCACTCATTTGAACATTTATTTGTGATAATGTTTTGAAGCCAGCAATATTTCAAAACCTATGTGCACATTGAAATATGTTCAATTCTGAAAATGACTACTAGATATCTTCCACATCGAAAATCGTAAATTGATGAGGAAAAATCAATATTCAAATTGAATTCTTAATCAAATACAAACTCATGTATTCAAGTACAGCTAAACCATAGTGTTTTACTTCGAGGAATCTTAACTCGTGCCGTATCCTATATAGCTCTGATAGCAACAGGTTGTACTGAAGAATGGCCTGTGGAAAGTGTGAGTGGTGAAAGGGGAGGGCAGGGGAAGGAAAATGGAAACGTGCTAATGCAACAGGAAACCACGCCGTTTCGCAGCCATTTGCAATGACCCACTTCCGGCCAGATAGATGGGAAGTGAAATAGTTTATTCGTCGGGAGTACAAGAGCTTTTAGGGAAGTAGGAGGAGGGGGGAGGTGATGGGGTCACGACATAATATCTGTAATGGAAAGTAAACAGCTATGTTTCATAGAACCAAGTTTTCACGATTATTTATATACTCTGTTGTTGATTTTTTGTCTAATCTACTGTTTGTGTTGAGAAGTACTCAACATCTTCAGATCTGGAGTGATTTTTCAAATAGGATCTGTGATCAGAAAGTAAGTAGGAAAGGCAAAGTGATTTTTACAATTTATTATAAGTGAATGGCGTGGAAAACAAGAGTGTAAGATTTTTTTCCGATAAAAAAGATTAATTATAAAATGTCGTTGATGAATATTGAATGTTGCTTATTGAAGTATGAAATGAAGAATAATGATCGTTATATATTATCGAGGAATCTTCAATCTCTGAGCTTCCTCTTGCGACTTTTCAGATAAACACGGAGATGAGAATGAAAAAAATAAAACCCTTCCCGAACTCTTGATTGAAATATTCTTGTCAATAACTTCACTTCACTTATACATTTCACTTCTGTGAGGAATAATGTTTATGTTCATATATAACCAATTGAAACTTCATATTCTATTTTACAGAATATCAAAAGATGCTGCAAGATGGAAATAAAATCAGAGTGTTGGCTTCCTCTTTAAAATATTGATATATGTATTCAAAAGTAGTATCTGTTAATACATGTATAGAAATCAATAGAAGTCCGGCAAACTGTACCATTAATTGAGTCTATTCACAAGGCATTCATTCAATTCATTCCATTCATTCAATTCAACCGAGACGCGTGGCCGAGTGGTAACACACTGAACCGTCATTCAGGAGATCGGGGTTCGATTCCCACAATGGTCGACCAACCTGACAGGGGTTTTTCGTGGTTTCCCTCTGTCGTTCAGGTCAATACTGGGATGGTTCCTTAACAACAGGCCACGACCGACTCCTTCCCACCTACCAACACACCTAATAAAATAACCTTTCATCTCATCATCCCATCATCTCATTCATCATCCACCGACGCCAATAGATCGTAGCTATCAGTATAGTCCGTCGTTAAAACCCAATATAATGATACAAATTCATTTCAAGGAGTCATTTAATTCTTCCGTTTCCTCAAATTATATTGGGTTTATTGATGCACTATATATAGTGATTTCGGCGAATAATGAATGATATGGTGGGATGATGAAACAAATATTGCGACGAATCTTAGCGTGTTCATATGGCATTATCTAGTATGATAGTTCACAGTTTTGGGAAATAATTGATCGGACCACTCCTTGGAAAAAAAATCTAAACATTTTGTAAAACCCTCTAAGAGTAACCGAGAGTAAAGAATGGAAAACGTATTTTGTATATTTTGTATTTATTTGTATACGTCGTTATCCAACTGAAAGACTATTCAAGCTAGTTATTGATATACTGATAAGTTTTATGCAGAATCGGTTTGGAGTTTTTCAGGACAGGTATTGAGAAATCTTGAAAAACTTTGAAATTAATGAATAGGTATAACGATAGAAATCCCGCGTAATTCATTGCGTAGTTTCTCAACCACCGATGAACACTCACGAAAGACCAAGGATATGTGGTATTCAAATCATCAGTACTTATACGAATGAATTAAACCTATATATTTTATATTATAAAATCCCCTCACATGTTTTAATTTATATTTTTCTATGTGTTTGAGCTCAATGCAATGTTATATAACACTGAGTTACACACGAACCTAGGTTTTTAAACCGAGAAAGAATCATGAATTGGGTTAACTATGCATCCCGCATCTCGTCACCCGTATAATCTCCCACTCCCCCCCCCCTCTCTCCCTCCCTCACTACCATCAATCAACCGCTCATTTTATACATAAACATACCTCGTCCTGCTCTTGAATATAGTACTGCGCACTCACGTAATGCCTACAACTCGCATATTGATTTTAGAAATCTATTTTCTAATATTTGTATTCCCGTATTGCCGATGTCACTTATAACTTATATACCATTATTATATTATTATATTATATATTATTGCTGTGGAGGTAGACAACCTCCCTCTTCCAGGGATGCAAGAATGCCACTGAAAGAATCAATGAATGAATGAATATTTGGCTCACCACTGAATATAAATGATGTGAATAAATACATTCTTAATTTTTCATCTCAATTGGCTGATCTGATTCATGTAAAAAGTGCCAATATATAATGTGTATCAATAATGTGTACAAATTCAGTCTCAAAGTGTGAGTATCCTAGAAAATTTGCCATCCATTTTTCACAAATGTACAAATTGTACAAATTCAGTTTCAAATTGTGAATATTCGTTAAAATTTGACATCTATTTTTCCACAAGTTGTCACGATTATCCCCGGAAAAATTGATCGTCTGCTGAATAAATAATAATTGTGAATTGTTAATCATAATATAATATCTCGCAGCGTCAAGAATTTAACTCTTCTTAAAGGTGCAGTTGCGTTATTATCGTGAACTAAGTCATAAAAATTCAAAATATCCTGAAATCTCATGACTCCAATTGAAATTGTATTATATAGTCCAAGTATGTAAGTTTCAGTCTGTTTTTTAGTCTTGGTTTGTTACTGTTATAGTCAAGCAAGGTCAGATGTATAAGAATGGCCACCAGGCTGAATCTCGCAAAATAAAGTAGTTGATGAAATATTACAAATATACCAAATTAACGGTATATTTGTGTTTCTCAAGTGGGTACACGACATTCTTCTTTCGTGTTGAAAGAAAAAACAATTCACTTTCTGAACTTTACCCTCAAAACGTGTGCTCTACTACATCTTCCCTCAACCCATCATGAGAGATACGAGGAAGAGTGGTCCGATTGGAAGCGCATGGGCAATACAAAACCATTTTTGGAACTGAAGTGGAGGAAGTAGAGAATATAATAGTGTTGAGCAAACCACATTTTTGAGGTCAAGTGGGAGAAGTAATAAGAATGATGGCAGGCAAAACGAACCACAGTCTCTGCTATAGAATAAATATAAATATATATATATATATATATATATATATATATATATATATATATATATATATATATATATATATATATATATATATATATATATATATATATATATATATATATATATATATATATATATATATATATATATATATATATATATATATATATATAAATATATATATATATATATATATATTATATATATATATTATATATATATATATATATATATATATATATATATATATATTATATATATATATATATATATATATATATATATATATATATATATATATATATATATATATATATATAAAAATATATATATATATATATATATATATATATATATATATATATACATATATATATATATATATATATATATATATATATATATATATATATATATATATATATATATATATATATATACACATATATAAAATATGTATGTATGTATCTGAGGTGAAGTGGAAGGAGTATAGAAGAGTAGTGATTTTATTTAGGCAATAGTGGATAAAAATGTCTAAATAAGGATTGAATGTAATGTAAACAGGCGGATGGGCAGTGAAAGATTACAGCACTGGCCACCAGAGGTGCGACGGGAGAAAACAAAACACTCGTGGTCGAGGATTTTCTCCCCTCTATTTACCTTACCGTCATTGTGACTGATTGAAAACAAAAGTGATTTTCATTCAAAGTTGATTTTGAATAGTGATTTCAGGATTATTAGCTGTTAAAAAACGTTCTGGAACGAATGAAGCAGCAAAAAAACACACACACACACACGAATGGTATTCAAATCGGAATATTTATATAAGCTGAGGCTAAGTTATAATAAATATGATTGTTTGCGGCTCAGCTCTCGATTCTTGTTTTATATTGCTACACGCATATGGCAGTGGTACTCGAGTTTTGAGTGTATTGTACATGCATGCTAATGAAGAGAAAGGTTGAAGAAATTCCAAGTTTCATAAATAAAATGTCACTTTCACATATATTCAGTTGAATTCAGGCTAAACTCTCAGTTGAATCGACGTTTGTCTCCAACTCTGCTTTCTAATTATATTTTGCATGGATGGATTGATAGGTTGTTATTGACAATCGCTTTGCTTCATCCTCTGAATTTTAAAAGTTCAAATTTGTCATAAAATAAATTATGGAAATGTGGTTGAATAATAACTGGTATTTACACAAGATAATGATAAAATATACATAAATACACACATAGAGAGTTAATTTTCTTCTCTTGTCCACTCGGACTTGAACACAAATTACGAAATTTTGCAGCCCCACGCGCTGATCAGATTAGTCACATGACTGTTTTGATTCGGAGAAAGAGACCTACCTGTGACTTTTCTGCGTTCATCATCTGCGTGAATTATATCATTCATAGTGGCGAAAATAAAATCTCTTGAAAAATGAGATATTTAAATTTTCATCGTGCTTTTTGTATGCTTTAATATATCTAAAACATGCATACATACATCGCATTTTTGGTTTGTTTCACAAGAATACATGATTTTATGGAATAGTTTGAATTGTAATTCACATTCTGTGTCATGCATAAGCGAAGAGTCTGCTAGTTTCAATTTTTCCTCCAGAGGGGCGAATATTTTTCTTTTAGTATAGATTCAAAAATTGCAAAATATATATTCACTTCATATTTGTATTATTTTGATGAGAATTGAATTTTTGAAGAATTTGAGTTTTCAATCAATCATGGCGAACCAAACCACCGAAAGATGGAACAAAAATTAATAATTCAAAAATGAAACCGTTCAATATTATCAAAAACCTTGTTATAAATGGCAATTTCTGTTACTTTTAACTACTATCACAGATATTTGAGCTTATTTAGCTCGATTATCTGTGCTACCATGTCCTTTTCACAATAGTTTAAAATATATACATGAATAATCTGAATAATTTCAAGTAAATTATCAAGTATTTCCAATTATTTATTCTCATCTTACAATTTTTCTTTTTTCTTTTCCTTCTCCCTTTTTTCTTTTCTCTTTTCCGTCGTATTTTCGTTAGGAAAACGGCGATATACGTACTGATGCAATGATAACGCGCTAACCTGTCACCGTCAGTGATGGCTCGAGCGAGGGTTTGACGAAAACGCCCCCACTTACAATCTAACCCCCCCCCCCCCTATCCCCTCACTTCTCCCGAAACTCAACACAACCACCACCTCGCATACATACATCGGTTCCCATTATATGAAACCACGGTATTACTTGTGCTGTACACATCTGCAGATTCTTAAATCATGTCAAACTTTTAGCTGCGAGAAAAGCCTCAAGGTGAAGATGTAGGTATAAGCTGACAACTTGTTACTCTCGTATGAATTTCATGAAGCGTCGAGTAGAAACTTGATTCTATATTCCGGTTCCGGTTAGCACAAGACACGATTCGAGACACGATTGATTTGACTTGAATTTCATCGAACACGATGTCTAGACTTGTCTATACTGGAAGTGTGTCAAGACGATATAAAATATCATACATTATTATTCTAATAATTTGTCTTTTTTAAAATTAACTGGGACTTGTCGTTCTATTTGTTGATTTTTTATCTGTGATGACATTTCCTCAAGATATTTTGAGGTCATAACGACTAAGCTCATTCAGTTGATCTGAACTATGCTCATTACTATAGATTTCCATCATAATTGGTTTATTTGAGTATGATGAATGTTTCATAACTCAAATAATGATATATAGTTGTGAGATTGAGAGATTTTTCGTTTTGAAATGGGAAAACATATTGTATATCTATGCATACGTACTTGACTTGTACTTATACACGTATAGGCCTATACATGCTAGATAACGGTCATTACGGGTATTCAAGTGTTCTTCATAATTTTGGAGAATTACACGAATTCCTGCTTCCATTGTTTATGAAAATTATATTCAAAAGAATACATTTTTGAAACTTTTTATGAACGAATATTGCATAAGAGTTGACAACTTCAATTCTTTTGATGGTATAAAATCAAAATATCATCTGAGAGAGCGAAGATTGAAATGTTATTTCTAACATTTCATCTTCATTTTCCTTTTCGCGGATGCTGAAAGTCAGAGCAATAATGTAAAAGGCCTCATCATCGGTCGGAGGAACGGAAATTAGATTTTTTTTTAAAGATAATTATCAAAAAACCATGTCGAAGGTAAATTGAATTTCACTCTGTGAGCCTCAAGTTATAAGGTTTGGAATGAATCATCAAGTCTACGTCCATTAAAACATATTTCATTATATCAATACGTGACATTATATGATACCGATGCCTATACGCACGAAAAATCATAAAAATTGTCAAATACGGCATTTTACGCGATACTGACTTCCGGTTTTCATCATATATTTTCCATTTTCTGTCAGATCGAAGAAGAAATATAAGCCACTACTCGTGGTTTACTCAGCTACGGCACTGATTTACAACCGGAAACCAACTGAATTGTCTACCTGAGCTTGGGTTATCATGTTTTTTTATTATTTTAATTACCATTCTTTCACTCATCCTTCCCGGATTACTTATAATCACCCACTCATTTGTTCCCCAATATGACTCACCTGTTGATGGTGGCGTTAAGTGTCATTATCAGAAATAAGAAATGTAAATGAAAAATCAAGTAGCAGCAGTAGCTAGTACACCTTCTTTATTTTATGTTTCTAGTAAATATTTATTCTATTATACTTGATCATTTGGTTTCACTCTTTTAGATGATCAATGGAGTAATCGTAATGATAATAGAGAAATGATATGAAAAAATGGTAAAATAATAGTACGATAGCAAAATATATGTTGACACTTATGATAAAGCGATATTGGAGAAAAAATGAATTAATTATTTGAAAAACATCAAAATCACAAAAAAAATACATTAGTACATTTTGTATGCCGGAATAGGTATGGTCTTCTCATGAAGAATCAAACCATCAATACTCATGTTTTGACCTGTTTGTTGGAAAAATAGCGAACACTTTTTGAAAAGTAACATACGTGTTTCTGATGTTTCTAAGATTGTTTCTTTTCCTACTCATGGTGTCGGAGATCACGCAGGTCGTAGCAAGACGCCATACTCTCACCACTGTAGTACGGCTAGAAACCCGGCACAAGCACGCGATAGCTCAATATTAGGTGTAGGTTTCAGTCTCAAACACTCTCTACACTCCTCTCCCTCCCTCTCCCCCTCGCCGTGGAACCAGTTCGAATCGTATCCCTGATTATAGGTTACTGTTTTACAGTTTAGCATAACCAAAACTGAATCGTATATGTTAGGGCAAAACGACGGCATACTTTCTAATATGAATAGTTTTCTAGATTGAAATCTATTATTTATGTTTTGTAGGATGGGATTTTCATGGATAATTCTCTTCGCATTTAAATGAATTCGTAAGATATACATACAATATAGACATGTTCACTATTTATTATGAAAACCTCATCGATAAATTTACTCTTTTATTATCATAATGATTATGATAATTTATTAAAATTGATTTGCTAATGAGCGAGCTGACGGCCTGAAACTATATCATAATCAATCAATTAACGAGCATCAAAGATGTATTTTACGTAATTGTGTAGTGACATAAACCTGAATTCTTCATTTGATAACATAACGAAATTAAAATCAATTCGACATCACAAAAACTACGCTCGTGAGAGAGTGTACCTCGTGAAAACTTTCATTTCTGGACTAATTATTCTAAAGCAATCATACAATCATGAAAAAAATCGTTCGCGTAGTGTATTGTGCTCTAGGTTCAGTATGTGTATTCTGATGAAATTCTGTGCTAGCATATTGCTGGACTTTTTAACTGGATGAGCGATAGCAGAGACATCCATCCCACTCATATGGAGCTGATAGTCTACGTATGTGTTTTTTTTTTACCCACTGCACAGGTCGCACGGATCGACTGATCTGCATGAATTTGTTTCTGTTGTCGTGGACTTATCCAACTTATAAGTGTGTAGTTTTTGAGATATATCGATAGAACCATTTCTGAAAGAAACGTCATAACATTTGACTGGGACTGAGCAAGAAATTATTTAAAATAAAATATTTGAAATTTTGAATTTGATTTGAATTTGAAAAGTAAAGCGACAAATACGTTCGTGAGACTTCATAGCGTGAAAGCTTACACTACTATTGCAGACTCCTGCAGCCTATTTATTTTATTGTCACAGATTAATTCATATATATTTACATATACAACTCATACTCTCGTCCACTAAACCATAACTAGCTCATCTGTGGTTAAAACAGATGTAAACAAAACCATTTACAATACTGTGATTGACATGCTGAAGAAAATGTAGTTACACGTATTACATCCGGCAAATCAATGAGAAGATCTAATTGAAGTCTGGCATTAGGATTTGGAGCATATGCCTACTTGTTGCAGTATAGTGATATACTTTCATCCACGAAATGAGAACGTTCCAGTCGAAAATGTTCACCATTTCATGCCACTGGCACACTCTTGGTTTGCTCTTCATCTATCATAAATACTTGTCTAGCAAAGAGCTCTTTCGACTATATATAGATTCATCGCAGAATTTGATCAATCGATTTTAGAATCGAGATTGCTAAAAAATAAGATGGTGCATTTGTTTTGATTCAGATATGAAAATATAAAATGTAATTAAAATAATGGAATAATAAATGATACGTATTTTAAATGGTGAAACAATATATACACTGTAATTGATGAGAATGAAGTGTGAATGACTATATGACCTGCATGTAGCTGTCGGTGGGAGCACGTGTTGATATATCACTAACAAATATAAACTATAAACTATCTTTCGGTATTTTCAAACAAATACTGCAATATTAATGAACGTCAGCCTTATCAGTCAACATATATCATAAGATCTCACATGAATAGATTTAATTCTATTTCGTTCAAACTTATGAGACATTCAGTCACATGAAATCTTGCAGCAAGAAGCAAGGATTTCAGAAACTTATATTTTATGTTCATATATATATATATATTATGTTCATATATATATATTTTATGTTCATATATATATATATATATATATATATATATATATATATATATATATATATATATATATAAATATATATATATATATGTGATAATTAAACTTCTTGGATACCATCCAATATCGAGATATTTGGGATTTTATAGTTATGTCGTAAAAGTTACGCCTCGACCGGGAGAAATATATATATTATATATATATATATATATATATATATATATATATATATATATATATATATATATATATATATACCATGGTAAACTTTTTCAGGATTTCATCCATCCAATGATGCATGATGCAGCTCACTTATGTCTTACATTCTGTGTTTGTAGTAAATCTTGAATTGATAATTTATATCGGCGTGCAATTGCAAGAAGAATAAAAAAAATGAATATGAATATTTAAATGATTGAATGATCAAATGTGATTTCAAAGTGACTCACAGATGAGTTTTGATTTGAGTACAGTATATTTTGATTGAAATTTGAAAGCCCCAATTCATGATTCCATCCAGAATTCAAACCAAAATGGAATCATTATAGAGTTAATTAATGCCCCTTGATATCACTTGGATCAATTTGTATTGATTCAATATCGTATTGGAAACCGCACCAGTATCCAAGATGGCAGTGTATCATTAATTTAGTTGATGATGAGCTTGGTGACCATGGTGACCACCAGAAAACCACAACTAGCCAATCTGCAGCCAACTGAAAGAAGCTCATTAGTCAGAATCAGATTACGTATTTGATCACTGCTGCTCACGATAGACCTAAGGAAAACAAATATTTCGTTCAATGAGAATATAAATTCAATTCCAATATGGCCGAATTGTATCATTATTGTGAATTTTTACTCACTCGTTTTCTACTCTCGAATTAGTTCTTAATCCAATTCTATATTTGGAATTGATTTGAAATGATAAGAATGAGCGTCTCTTCAAAGCTAATCTATAAATCATGATAGGTCAGTTCGGATTCCCATTTGATATACTAAAGGCGCTTGAGGAATGTGTGATTCGATATCTTCAATTTCAACAAATTACCTTGATTATTACACTGACCCCAAAAGATACAAATAACAATTGAAATTATTCGAAAAATGTATTGAAGAATGGCTTCTTCACTATACATTATACGTCTTCACCATTCTTCGCAATTTCAGGTATTTTAAGGTATTTTCTGCTCTTCATTGAAATTAATCAATTCTGAAATGTTGTCAGTCAATATTGGTCGAGTGTTTATCATCATTTATTATTCTCACTTGATTTATGGATCCAATTCAAAAATTGTCTTATCATTTTTGTATTGATATTTTGTTGAACTGAATTTCTAAATCATTTCATCACAATAAATTGAAACATATCTGTGAATTATTTGAATCCATTCTATTGAATACTCATCCTGGAGGTGAATACTACTAGGGTTGAAAGTTCTATGTTCATGAACTGATTATTATTAATAATCAACAGTAAACCAAAATAAAATCAACATAATGTATTTTAATTCACAAAAAAATCACTTCGATTCTCGACAAATATCAATTAGGTTCGGTAACCAGTCATGAAAATACTAAACACGATCAAATAGCAATTCCAATCAACTTCAATTCCCATTAATTATAACCAAAGTTAAACCACATTGACGATGATCACACGTGACAAGGCTCCTGTTGAAATCCTCGTACATAGTTTAATAGCTAAATCCCATGACAATCATTCAGTTGTAATTTGTAACCTATTTCAACCGAACAAGTGTTCTAGGTGTTGAACTCCGACTCGAACCTCGAGAGCTTGTTGGCATATAAACTAATTATTATCACCACATATAGACTCGTGCCAGATCAGTGATGTGTAGCTGCATATTATAAGCCACTCGAAAACATTTGTAGCAAACACACTCATTTATTATATATAAATATATATATATATATATATATATATATATATATGAATATATTATATATATATATATATATATATATATATATATATATATATATATTTATATATATATATATATATTAATATATATATATATATATATATATATATATATATATATATATACATGATATATCAATATAAATATATATATATATATATATTTCACATACCTAATCGGAGCGGTCGATCGTGTCGAATCACCTGAAATAAGATACAACTCGCGTTATTGCGTGACGCCTCCACCATCAGATGATAATCAAGAGTTTATTCCAATATCACATATCAGATACATAATTAAAATCAAGTCTGATATCAATACACCCTCACGTTTCTCATGTTTCAACTGATGACATTTGATCGCATATATATTTCGCATCCCCGCTTCGATGTCATCTGACACAGAGCTGTGGCATTTGTGAAATAATCGTTCAAGCATATAGCATGGAAATAATTGTATGTATATAATGACGTTTCTATGTTTCTCTGGTCTTTACATTTGAAATTTGCGTCGAAAGATGATATACATAACACTGCGAATGCTCTGAGAGCATGAATATAGGCATATATTTTCATTACTAGCACAAGTAAATGTAGGATAACCATCCGTCCTGGAAAACCGGGATTGTCCCGGATTTCCATTTTCCGTCCCGGTGTCCCGAAAAGTTATTTCACGGCACGTTTTTGTTTCGGTTTCGGCAAAAGAACAAAATTTCCAATCATTGAGTGAATAATTCGCGTAAAATGAGAATTTTGTTCAAAAGAAAAAAAATGAAAGAAATAAAAGGGTAGTGGGGAGACCAAGAGAGAGATGGAGGATGGGAGTGAAAAGAGCTGTTGAAGAGAAAGGAGAGGTATGGAGTGATGTTGAGATCGGTAAATGGTGAAAGAATAGATAGAAAAGGAGGGAGGTGGTGAGTGAGAAAAGTTGAGATGGAAGAGGAGGAGGAAGAGCAGAATCAGGTAGAGGAGACGTGGGAAAAAGAGGACTTTTTGGGACTGGCAGAATCAAGTCGACACGTTGTGCTATTGTGAAGTGTACTTACCTAACTTTGTTACAAAAAGTAGTTGGAAATAGAAAAAAAAAATATGCAACACACGTTCATAACATCATGATCAAATATTCAAATCCTTGAGATAATATGTGATAATATTTAATATCTAATATAAATCTTGAACCAACATAATTTATCAACATTCTTCCATATTTGTAGTACTATTACGACTAATTAATTGAGTACTATGGAATGTAAGCCTACTTCAACCTTTACTTCCCACTGTTACTCCAGTTCAATCCATCACCTTTCTTAATCAATTCCTTGAGCCATGCGTTCTTTACTTTTCACAAATCCTTCTTCCCTCTCGACTTCTTGTGAAACATTCTATTTCTACAATCTCAACTCGACTATCTTTTGTTGTCTTCATCTTGCTTGAAGCTCTATCCATCAGAGTTTTTCTCGATTGTTTCTATGTATTTCATTTTTGTATTATGACCAATTGAGTTCTATATGCAATTCATTCTCCAGAGTGAAATTCTACAGAACACCAAGAGAGAATGCTACAATGTACAGAGTACGCGACTGCTCTACTTATTTAATAGAAGTTCGTGTTGGAATAATTGTTTATGAGAATAAATTATGAGATGTTATTCTTATATTCAATATATATATATATATATATATATTTTTTTTTTTTTTCATATATATATATATTTATATATTTATATTCATATATATATTTATATATATATATATATATATATATATATATATATATATATATATGTATATATACATATATATATAAATATATATATATATTCATATATATATATATATATATATATATATATATATATTTATATATATATATATATATATATATATATATATATATATATATACATATATATATATATATATATATATATATATATATATATATACATATATATATATATATATATACATATATATATATATATATATATATATATATATATTTATATATATATATATATATATATATATATATATATATATATATATATATATATATATATATATATATATATATATATATACACTATTCATATTTAATTGAAGTGAGGTTTTCTATCATAGCAATTAGAAACAGACTATAACATAACAAAGTGGAATGAATCTACATTTTCCAATGTTGAACTATCTTGGAGAGATATACACATTCCTTTTGTTTTCATGTAACCTCAAACATTTGCATATAACGATGGAAACAATCATGTTATCAATCTTGGATTATTGTCATTTGTGATTACAATAAATATTATACCTATATTTCCAGTCAATTATAAGTATATTTTTACAGGTTATTGTTCGAATGATGAGATAATTGAAACTGTATATTACGTTAAATAAAAACACGAATTGTTTGTCAAGTCGCTTGAGAAGTTCATTAGAAATCGTAGCTGGGTAATACATACATTTTCAATTAACGAAATTCATCAAAAACTCAGAGTCATCATGAACCATATTGAGGAAAAAGATTACTAATGAACTAATTATACACAATACTACGAGTATCAGATAATTTGATGAATACTGCGCAAATAAATTATACATATACATGTATTTACAAAACGGAGAATATGGCTAGCAAAAGCAGTATTTTTAAGTCACTTTTATAAGGGCGGAAGCTGTTGAAGTACTATAGGAATCTATTGCCATTTAAAAATCAGTGCAAATATAACATATAGAAATTTTTCTATGGATTGAAGTGGTGAAAACTCTCCTGAATTCCCACTTATTGAAAATAATTCCGATTCAAAATGGAATTTGATGAAATGAAATTTGAAATAATTATCAATTGTGTTTACTCAATATGGATAGATATTCACTCATCAGTTTTTCTTTCAATTTATTCAGTCAGATGGATCAATCGATTTCCTTTAAAAAGTTATCACAAAATTTCAAATTTATAGTTCATCTTGAATAAAAATATATACCAGTAATTCTCTCCATAAGCTGATTGATTTCAAACATATGTAATATATCTGATTATATATAATCCAAATCGAGGGTATATTTTATCACTTGGAATTGAATGAATTTCAGTGAAAAGTAATGAAATGTCAGTCATTATAGATCCAGGTCATATATATCTCCATACATTTTTAATTCTTGAAAGGGTCTCCCTATCAAAAAAATAATAAGTTATTAATATGACGCTTCATTGAATTTGTATGTGTATACATAAAGTGTTTTCTGTTTACTAAAAGATGCTTTTTTCATGATCCCTAATTTGTCTAATACGAGTATTCAAGCATTCGAAGTGCTTTTTCATTTTAAATTCTAGAAAATATATGCTTCACCATGATTAATTAATTACTACAAAGATATGCGATGCTTTTGAAGTATTGAATTTTCACAATTAAATGTTTTAATTCCTTAGCTCTATAATATTAACTCACGGTTTGGGTAAGGTCAACTTCAGCTCTTTTCGTCATTCATCAATTATTTAGTTAGAACAAAAGCATTTATTGGAATTGAGTGAGAATTTTCAGATTGAAAATATGGATGCTAGAGAATCAATTGAAGTAGAATGGGTATATTTATCGAATACATAGTTGTTTATCGTTTTGAATGGACTTCTGATGTCGATCTCACTTCACCACTACTCCACTAGATTGCTGATAGGTTCTTTGTTAATTACAATCAAATTCACACCAAGAGATGAGTTAAATAATGACTGTATTGAAAAATAATTTAGGTTGCAAGAAGCCAAATGTTAGAATATGTTTGTCTTTTTTCTCTTATATTATGCAACCTGTATCTCATGTTGTTTTTCCATAAAAAATGAGAAGAAATATATATTCCAGTTAAGTACATGTTAGTAGTGAAATGTATGGTCAATGTTCAGAGCTGGAATAAAATAAATATCAAACGGAGTACTTCTAGAATTGTTAGATGAGCGTAGCGAAGCTTTCCATTTCACACCCTGAAAAAAAATGGGCTTCGTTTTTATGTATGTTTTTTTTTTTTTTTTTTTTGTAATTATGTACGCGGCATACAGGTCAGAGAAATGAATCAATCAACTTGAAACTTCTTCTGAACGTTGGTTTCATACCAGAATAGGTTGGGATTGTTATTCAGAGATATCGATCGGAAGGTTTTTCCGGAAAATAATCGGAAAGTTTGAAAAATCCTCGTAAGAATAACCGGAGGAAAAATACTTGAAAAATAAGAATTTTTCAAAAGCTCTCAAATTCTCACCAAATATGAACAATACTATTATACACCTTTCCAGAGATTTTTGCAACAATTGGATGAGAAATAACAAAGAAAACGCATTAAAGGTGTACATTTTATTGAATATTTGGATCAATTGGATTTGTAAAGTGTTTATGCGACAGGTTGCAGGTTACTATAAATATCAACAAGTTGCAGGTGATGTTTTTGAACGTTTGAAGTAAGTCAAGGTTTGTAGATGTAAATTGAGCTGACAAGTTATTTTTCATTCTAGATTGCCATACTTCTAAGCTCATCTCACAACGCGCATCGCGCGTTTTCCTAGTGTACATCATTTGAATAATTAGATGAGCGTAGCGAAGCTTTCCATTTCACACCCTGAAAAAAAAAATGGGCTTCGTTTTTATGTATGTTTTTTTTTTTTTTTGTAATTATGTACGCGGCATACAGGTCAGAGAAATGAATCAATCAACTTGAAACTTTTTCTGAACGTTGGTGTCATACCAGAATAGGTTGGGATTGTTATTCAGAGGAATCGGTCGGAAAGTTTTTCCGGAAAATAATCGGAAAGTTTGGAAAATCCTCGTGAGAATAACCCGGAGGAAAAATACTTGAAAAACATGAGTTTTTCAAAAGCTCTCAAATTCTCACAGAATATGAAAATTTCTATTATACACCTTTTCAGAGATTTTTACTACAATCGAATGAGAAATAATGAAGAAAACGCAATAAACGTGTACATTTTATTGAATATTTGGATCAATTGGTTTTGCAAAGTGTTTATGCGACAGGTTGCAGGTTACTATAAATATCAACAAGTTGCAGGTGAGGTTTTTGAACGTTTGAAGTAAGTCAAGGTTTGTAGATGTAAATTGAGCTGACAAGTTATTTTTCATTCCAGATTCCCATACTTCTAAGCTCATCTCACAACGCGCATCCCGCGTTTTCCTAGTTATCAAAATTACAATATTAATTACAAATATAATCTGTGTAAGCATACAACAACACGACATCTTGGCCTAACTGCCTCCCGCCGGCCAATCACCCACTTCGACAGTGCTGCCACCTGGTTAGCTTTTAATCACGAATAGGAGTGGGAGCAGAATCAATGTTGCCGAGATTCACCGCTTTCTAGATTCAAGAGTTGACCAACAATAAAGTATTTTTATATGCGTCAAGGTGTGTAGAATACCAGAGTCAATGAAGTGGTAAGGGAAGAACTACTTTACTGACTTTTATGGCTTATTCAGATATCAAGGTGTGTAGAATACCAGAGTCGATGAAGTAGCAAGAGTAGAACTACTTCACCGACTTTTTTTAGCTAATTCAGATATCAAGGTGTGTAGAATACCAGAGTCGATAAACTAGGATGGGTAGAACCACTTCAACAGACCTATTCGGATATCTCGCTCATCTTACAACGCATATTTTGCGTTTGCCTAGTAAATACTGAAATACGCTAGCCCCCAGTTTGACACATTCTACTTTTATGAATAACCAAGTGAATGTTTCATTATCAAATTATTCCATTACTATTCTGAATATAAATACACGGTATAAGATTCATATATCATTTTCTTATAGGAATGAAACATACACACATCTAACGTACGTGACGTGTAAGTAGAAGTATAGGCCTATACTTCCAGTTACATAAAATGGTTAGTAGGCCTACCGTGATTATAATTTATATTCAAATAAAATCCAGGTATAATTTAATTTATATATTTTTTATATATGGTTAGGTGGAAGAACGGGCACATGAGCCCCAACCTCGCCATTTTCATCACGCTTTTATTGTCACCGGTATACTGTATTGCACTGTATTCTGTACTTGCTCAGTGAAATAAAGACTTATTACCATTATTATGATATTTTAGTGGAAACATTCCCCTGACTATACCTGGAGTGCGTATGTGGGCCTATATTGTTCTGTGGTTTTAGTGCGTATGCCAGTAAATTTTCTTCAGGGTATGTGTTATAATGTTTATCTTGATCCACTTCATGGCCATTTTATGTGGCCGCGAGTGTAGGCCTACATAGTTTCACTTATTCATTTTTGAGCCGTGTCTGTGGAAATAATTGTACAGGTGAGTCTCGTGCCAGTTCTATGTTATACATACTACCTAGTTTAACTATTTTATATGCTTATAATCAAGCATGGTTCTATTTTCAAAGTTTTTGCCGAGTGAAAATATTTTCAAAGTCAGCTCAAGTACTGGATATATATCAATCAAACAGTCAGAACAATTTATATCTACTTTCAAAATTACTCATTATTCAGCTTTTATATTAATTGGGAATTAAAATTGTATAAATCGATGTTTGAAGCCTATTAGAGAATGAGTGAAACCAAATAGCCTGTGTCTTCGTAATGATAATTTTGAATAGGCTCACTATTGGATTCATCTCAGAAATTGATAAGGTATTTTTTATTTCTGAGAAACATTCAGTTGATATGACAATTATCAGCCGATTAGAGTTATATTATGATTCGCTATAAAAATATCATCACCCTATTTTCCCAAAGTATTAGATTACTTACTATGAATACCAAATAGTCCAAGATTATTGATATCATACCAACATATACCAATTGGTATAAGATACCAGCTGAAGCCTCGAGCTGGAAAATTCAACGCTTATTTTGAAAGGTTATAATCAGTAGGCCTCCACTTTAATAACTTGAAATTTGAATTAATATAGTATCGTATTTCATCATATCGTATTTTCTTTGAAAGTAACAATCAAAATATATGATCAAGTTGATAAAAATGATGACAACATATATTTGTCTCAACACATATCGCACTGATTGAATAATCATCGATATATAAGTAATTATAATCAAGTGATGAATTCATGTAACGATAGAATTGTTATTCGAGAAGAAAGTTCATTTTATCGATTGGTGATCATTATAATAATGAGGTGAGTAAAAAATGTGGAATCTCTTTTTTCTCTTGTAATAAAATATCATAATATTCATGTATTTCCCCACGTACATCTCTCTTATATAGTATTTGATTACTTAGCAACCGCTCCGTGCCCAGTTTCGGATGACATCATTCGCTATTGACTTCAGAAACCCTTTCGCCGCGTAACTAAGGGTAGATAATAAGAATACGTCTCAAATAGCCCAAGCAACAGGCGTAGTCCTACTACACACAGTGCAAACGATAAAATATCTATCCATAATGTAAAAGTGTACGTCTATATCATTCGCGTGGGACATTTTGAGTGGAGATTCAATGTTTAAACACTCTTTCAGTAAACTGATATGAAAAGCGTTATTCCCAGTGGGATTGATAAAGGTTCAAAAAGTAAAAGAACTTACAACGCTAAAGTGGAAGATCACTTGTGCTGGATTTTTTTCATATTATATCAGAATTAGGCTTATACGGTTGAATTACGTTACACTTGGACGAATCTAGTCGTCTTAATTGCCAAATAAATTGTCCAACTAAATTGGGTTGAAGATTGTGTATATATTCACAATACGTATTTAGATCCAACTGAAAACGACAACCTCTCCGTAAAGAACATTTTGGGTGGAATAAATTGAGTAGCGCCAATCGGGAAAAGATTAAATTCTGATGGAAGTTCTATATATTCGATATATTCGATATATTCGATAATCGAGGTCAATTGCAGGCGACAAACGTGACAAAGACAAGAGTTTATTGCATTCTCATTGATTGTTTGCGGCTAGACGGCCGATTCAGTTGTTGCTTTTAGAAGTTCTCTTTCACCAACTTGGTTCCAGGATATCGCGATCAAACTGATGTCACGTTTTTTTTTGTCACATACACTGATACAGAAACAAAAACACAATTACAAAAAAAGAACATCCACAAAGCCCTTCAAAAATAGGGCTTGATTGTGGGTTAAAATAGTGAATTATTAGTACAATTCAAATTATGACATTTTTACACGATATGTTGGGCTAGTTGGCCAAGCCAATTGTCCATTGGAGCTACTGGAGTTGTCCGTCTGTGTCGTCCTTATACGTATCGACATCATCCAATATTTAAATTTTAATTTTACTTAATGACTCCGCTAACAGATATGTAACGTGGGAGTACGAATGAGTAGGTGATAATTGAACTATGAAGTGATGACACGCGATTGAGCATTTAAACAATCTTATGCCTTATGTGGGACTCGAACTCATGCCCGTCTATAAAAGGAAATAATGTCAATTCGCATTTTTTTTTTTATTCTGTTTTAATCGAGTTGCGTCCGATATTACAAGTACAGTTAGTCTTCATCAGACAGTTGGTGAAAATAAATGGCATGGGTAACTATGGTAATAACTTCAAACTGCCAGTTAGAGCTTCTCCCACATTTGTAATCCAGGCACTTTAAATTAAATGTTTAATCAGTACTTTTTCTTATAAGTCAAGAAATCAATGAGAAAACTTTCAATTGCGTATTGGTATATATAATTGTCGCTTCACACATGCGTTAGTAATATTCGATCGATCAACTTATTATCGGTGGAGGTGCCATGTTTTGATTTCATTTTCGATCAATTAAATGAAAAACGCGGAACATTTTTGAATAGAGGAATTTTTGAATTTCATTTGTTCGGTGATGAGTTCACCACACACCACAATGTCATAAAAGTTTCATTTCAGAATCATATTTTACCATCATATCATTTAATCATTATTGATGTCTATTAAATTATGTCAATTAAGCAGCTATATTTATGGAAAAATTGATATCATTCGATATTGAATGAATGTGACGGAAATAATATACAACATTTGAAGCACTCACGTCCCCCCCCCTCCTCCCCCCCTCCTCCCCCTCACCCCTCAACCCTCCCCAACCGATATCGGCCAATTCAGCTACAAGTCTTCAACCGGCACAATGCGACTGGAAAACACTTCACAATTTCTCCTACATCGGCGAATAATATATTGATCTGAATATTCCACATAATGAAGTATGTTGAGGTGTGCATATATATACATATATATATATATATGTATATATATATATATATATATATATATATATATATATATATATATATATATATATATATATATATATATATATATATATATATATTAATAGTAAAGTTTTCGGACACACTTGTGTTTTCTATGTAATACATTTTACAAGTGTGTCCGAAAACTTTACTATTAATAATTTGATACCTTGTGAAAGCTTACACAAACACATATATATATATATATATATATATATATATATATATATATATATATATATATATATATATATATATATACATATATATATATATATAAATATATATATATATATATATATATATATATATATATATGTATATATATATATATATATATATATATATATATATATATATATATATATATATATATCCAACGGAATAAATACGGAAAAACAAATAAAAAGGAGGAAATATGAATTAAAATGCAAATGATGTTTCTTTGAATGTAGGTTCGCTTGTTTGCTTGTTTCTAGTTTGGTTCAGTTGGATGTTGAAGTTTGCCAGGAAGTACGTTATACATGAAAGATCAGTAATGTATTCGACAAACTCACAACTGCAATTAAGAAAATAGTGGAGAGTAATGCAATTTGTTGAGACGTGCGAATTATATATATATATATATATATATATATATATATATATGTCTCTCTTTCTCTCTCTCTCTCTCTCTCTCTCTCTCTCCGTATATATATATATATATATATATATATATATATATATATATATATATATATATATTGTGGAGAGGATATTGTAAGAAAAACACCCCCTTATCATACCAGATAGGTTGGGTGATTTTTCAGAAAGATCGGTCTTACGATTTTTCCGAAAAAAAATCCTCTTGAGAATAACCCGCGGAGGGAAAATACTTGGGAACAAGATTTTTCCATGAGCTCTCAAATTTTCACCGTATATGAAGAATACTATTACACACATACTTAAATATTTTTCAACAATCGGATGAGAAATAGCGTTCTAGAAAACGCACTCAAAAAATATTTTCACATCAATCAGAGCTACAAAGGAGAACCAATTAAATCTATAGCAACAAGTGTCATCATTTACTTCGAAACGATTAAAATTAGTGTTCAATGAGTGGAAAGGCCGTGACATGAATTATTCTGGTTGGGTTTTCAAACGTTTTATGTGATCCAAGATCTATAAATGTAGATTGAGCTGACAAATTATTTTCCATTCTAAATTTCTATACTTCTGAGCTCATCTCACAACGCAAATCCCGCGTCTTCCTGGTCCAAATGAATGTGCATGAATTTGATCGTTTGTCTTCATAGTTCGAGTCATCCAGGAAGAATGATATTATCTTATACCTCGATGGAGTCATTACAAACCAATAAATCAATAGCGTATATCAAAGTCCTTGATACACCGTCTATTTTCCCTCACACAATCAGCAATAATCAATCGTGACCGTGATGAACATGATTATGTGGTGATAATACGCCTCCTTGCTCAACACCCAACTGAAACTGAATGTCGCTCTTTCGGTAATACTTCAAACGCAACTTTGCCAATTTTAGTGCGTGCATTTATTTGAGTTCATAACATTTTCTTCTATTCCACCATCTCTCGAACATATTTATACATGCTCAATAAATTGTTGTATACTCCAAATTATAATAATAATAATGATTGGACTTTATTAATTCTTGTGTAGTACAGTAGGTGGCAACACATACACACATAACAACACATACATGACAACACAACACACAACATGTCATAACATGACAACACATAAGAATTGACAATTGGCAATCAAATTGGCATAATAATTCAACAATGAGATACAATTATACAACAAAAATAAATCGGCGAGGCTCAGAAATATAAGCACCTGCTTTTCCACCCAAACTTATATGGAGAAAGTGAATGAGAATTGAACTATTATTTCACAAATGAAAAAAGAAAGAGAATTTTGAAAGAGTTAGAATATCAAACATGACCAAATTGAACATGATTTTTAAAAAATATTTCTGAATTCTGCTTCACCAAAAGTTGTTTTTTAAATGATAATTTTAATATATCCAAGGATTTCAATTACTTAACTTCCGTAGCTCGTTCGATCTTTTTGGTGAAATTCAAACTGTGTGACAACTGTGTGCATATTTCATTTCTTCAACTTTTGCCTAATGGGTAAAACGACTAGTGATAAGTTGGTCACAGTATTATTATATCAACCATTTGAATAGTGATCCATGAAAAACTTTTGGGCATCTCATCATATTAAAATCATGTATAAAAGTTTACTCATTAGTATAAAAATGAAAGTTATTTAAACAAAATATTTATATGAAAGAAATAAGTTTGTGAAATTCTTCCAAGTGATATTGTCATACAGATGTAGTAATTATAATCTGTCAACGAGATTCCTTTCTGTCCTGCCATCATTCCAAGACAAGGAAGAGGGGGGATTTCAGGACTCAAAATGTTGGCGGAATTCGACGCTTCAAATCCGTTCACTGCGTTATACTTGAAAAAACACATTGCAGCTGATGAATAAAATCTGAATATTTTTCATACTTGACATGTACAGTGATTGACGTGAGGAACATGGTAGACTGCGTTTCGACTTCGAACGCGTTACAAGAAAACAGTATTTGCATGCAAAACAGTTATTTATATAACCGAGACGCGTGGCCGAGTGGTAACACACTGAACCGTCATTCGGGAGACCGGGGCTCGATTCCCGCCATGGTCGACCATCCTGACAGGAGTTTTTCGTGGTTTCCCTCTGTCGTTCAGGTTGATATTGGGATGGTTCCACAACAACAAGCCACGACCGACTCTTCCCACCATCCAACACACCTAATAAAATAACCTTTCATCTCATCATCCCATCATCTCATTCATCATCCACCAACGCCAATAGATCGTAGCCATCAGTATAGTGCATCGTTAAAACCCAATGAAAAAAAAAGTTATTCATATGAAACAACTGACATGAATTTCAGATGCACGTCTTTAATTCACATGTTATGTGGAATACAAAAGATTTCTCACTTACATCAAAATTTTTGTATTATTGTGAATTTGAACTCAAATAATAGACCAAAGGAATCACATTCACCCAAGAACTTTCTCGAGTTTCGAATATATAATAATTCCGCATCAAACTCAATTTTATCAAACTCTCAGGTCATGTAATCTGAAAGCATTCCGTTTCCTTTCTCTCTCTCTCTCTGTCTCTGTCTCTCTCTGTCTCTCTCTCTCTCTCTCTCTCTCTCTTCCCTCTCTCTCTCTCTCTCTCTCTCTCTCTCTCTCTCTCTCTCTCTCTATCTCTCTTTCCCTCTCTCTCTCTCTCTCTCTCTCTCTCTCTCTCTCTTTCCCTCTCTCTCTCTCTCTCTCTCTCTCTCTCTCTCTCTCTCTCTCTCTCTTTCCCTCTTTCCTCTCTCTCTCTCTCTCTCTCTCTCTCTCTCTCTCTCTCTCTCTTTCTCTCTCTCTCTCTCTCTCTCTCTCTCTCTCTCTCTCTCTCTCTGTCTCTCGCTCTCTTCGCATTTACGTATCATCACGCAATCTATAGGGAAATCTATCAAGGCCCGACGTGAAATCTAAATTTATCCAACATCTGTCGTAAAATATTTTCTGTTCCTCATAAAACTCGAGTGTCCCTGTTTGTACGGATTGAGAGATTATATCCAAATCAATCGCATCTTGTAGTGATCATTGCCCAAGAGACTTAGTTCAAAGTGGAAGATATCAACATTCGTGTGTTTTGTTCACTCTTAATACCAATGCTGATAATGTCCGGATATATGTTACGGAAACGGTTTTTATTTATAATGTGTTCCGGACTTTCGGAAACTGAAAGACTGTTGTCTGCGGCGGAAAGTTATGATCACCAACAGCGCAGTCCTGGTGTTGAAGTTCATTGCTTTTAAATAATTAAAATGGGGTGGTAAGATCGCCCTTGTGGTGCCCCGTCCAAACGATCATACTTTTCATCCTTAGCCTTAATTGGGGAATAATGATTTTGTATCAAGTTTTGATGTTATTATAAAAAAAAAATCTTGTAGTCAAATAGTCGTAAATGTAATACAATTCTTTTTCTATTAAATTTCTATTTATTAAATTTTTCTAATAAATTTTTCTATTATTGCTTATAATTCCGTGGAACACACTTCTCTATTATTGGTAGAAATTAAGATAGTGAGACAAAGTAGACGCGTGGAAGTGTGGAGATGGACAGGAAGGCAACAGAAGAAAACAGATTGAGTGACGTTAGGTAACCTGTCAAAGAAGTGCTCAAGTTGCCAACAAGAGACAGCCCTGAGAGATCAGCAAACAAGAATCAACTTGGTGGATGAATTGACGACAACATCAAACGTATATGAAGTTGAAATATGGGATGCAAGACAGAATGAAGAATTATCGATTAAATTTAAGAAAAAAAATCGAGTACGACTTGAGGAAATGATATAAAGAATGAATTTCATTCATGGAGAGTAAAGATATTGGATCGAAGAATGAAAACCTATCTGCATGTACAGCTGTATATATGTATATATATTCATATATATATATATATATATATATATATATATATATATATATATATATATATATATATATATATATATATATATATATATATATATATATATATATATATATATATATATATATATATATATTAATTTTATTTTTATATTGGGTTTTAACGACGCACTATACTGATGGCTACGATCTATTGGCGTCGGTGAATGATGAATGAGATGATGGGAAGATGAGATGAAAGGTTATTTTATTAGGTGTTTTGGATGGTGGGAAGGAGTCGGTCGTGGCCTGTTGATAAGGAACCATTCCAGTATCAACATGGATGACAGAGTGAAACCACGAAAAACCCCTGTCAGGATGGTTGACCATGGCGGGCATCGAACCCCGATCTCCCGAATGACGGTTCAGTGTGTTATCACTCGGCCACGCGTATCGGTAAATATATATATATATATATATATATATATATATATATATATATATATATATATATATATATATATACATATCCTTCTCAACGATTAAATTATTTTAACGTTAAAAAGTGGATGCCTGAGTGATTTTGCAAGTCTTTAAAGATGAAAATATCAACTGAAAGAAAACTTCGAAACATTTTTGGTCTTTGTTTTCGAGAAAAAAAATTTTCAATATTTATTCATTCCATATTTTGATATATTTTACATCGACTAAAATGAGTGAAATTGAATTATCAACTGTAGTTCGAATATATCTCAGGAATACTAAGTCTAGAAGTGTACAAACATTCCTCGGTTGAATATTTTCTAATTGAAATAATAACATTAAAATTTAATGATGTACACTCTAAAGTTGAACACACGATCTCGAGCTTCTGAATGAATTTCAAGAATTATCATCTGTAGTTTATTTTTAATTGCCTCTCCACAAAAACAGGGGACAAAACGTATTCATTATAATGTAAAACAGTATTAATGTTCAACAGTAAAAATGAAACTGTAACATGGAAAAGCAAACCATGGAAAAATGAAGACATTAAAATACGAAGAGCTATACGATGTTATGACTTGATTCAAGTTGATATCTCACATTTTGAAGTTCATGCATGAGTCTGTCGTTAAGACATAGAAAGAGCAAGCTGTAAGCTTCATTGTATAGGTACATATAGTAAAAATATTATAAATATTCATGCTGAAGTATATTTACTGTCATAGTTATGCGTAAGAAAGTCTTCAATTTGAATAGGTAACATAGCACATTTGCAGCTTCTATATTATGAATCTAGGTTGGAATAAAAATTGTGAGTTTGGATTTTGAAAATACACTGACATTCTTATTTAAAATTATCATTAGTTTCATTATATGATCTATAAGTGTATCTATAATTGTATATATACCGGTGTATACATATATATATATATATATATATATATATATATATATATATATATATATATATATATATATAAACATATATGTATATATATATATATATACATATATATATTTATATATATATATTTATATATATATATATATATATATCATCACAATTGAAAATTAACCCGAAGCAATGGATATCTGAGAATGTGCAAATACTTGACCAGAGATGAAAAATAGAGTCACACTAATGATGCTTACCCAATACATATATATATATATATATATATATATATATATATATATATATATATATATATATATATATATATATATATATATATTCAATGCTTCATTCCCTTATTCACTTCTTCAGTCTGTTTACTTTTTCAATTGCATCGTTCAAAGGGAAACATATATATTTATACATTCAACTGTATTTATTCTTATACCGCGTGGTTTTCCAGATGTTGATTTCAAAATGAGCATCATATATGTGTTATGTTAACAGTGTGTAGACCCACAGACAAGTCAAATCTTATGTGACTTTGTGGGTCCACGTTATTATCATAATGTACTAATAAAACATGTAAATAAAACGCCTCAAAAAGAAATATATGGTTTTTCTGATGATAACTCGAATTTCAAATTCACATATTTATATTTTATCAACACATGGTTATAAGAAAGAGCAATAAGGCAACAGTGACCCAGTCCTGCCAAAAAAAATATTGAATATCGTTTTTTCTTTACTCATATACCATATTATTTCACTTCCTGAGTATATGTATTTTACAAAATGTAGAAAAATTGAATTGAATTGAATTGAATCAAATCCCATATACAAATATGTGTATCAGAGTTTCGAGAATATTGATTCCTACCAAGCAGTGGGACCACTATAAGTGAAGAAGAGTAAATTAGATTGAACACTATGGTAATATAATCATACAATATGTTATGATGAACTCTTTTCATAAAAAGTGAGAATCAACACCAAACCTTTCTCTGACGTTATAGTTATACATATTTTATTTGTAAAAGAGAAATACTGTTGGTGTATTCCTATCGATTCGAAAGCTGAAACTTACTTCATCAAATGTCAATACACCTGTAACTTCGAAAATAGTCTAAGGAAGATGTTGAACTCCATATACAAGATTCATATTATTGTATGCCGAGAGTATTTCCTCTTTATATATAATCAATAACCAAATAATACTTGAGAATATTGAATGTCAATATTAAGTTACAAATGTAGTACATACTCGATAGGCTTTGAGTGAAATTACGTTGAGGCACAATTGATATGCAATTATTGGGGACTTACTGTCATGGCAATAGAGCGAACCAGTGATAACACAAAGCTAGCAATAAGGAGATTGGATGAATATCAAATAAGGAAAATGTTGTTGGGAACTTTCTGGATATCTATACAACCTGTTTCATTATGTTGATGATTTCCTCTCACCTCATTGTCCTGGATTTTATGTATTTATATTTATATAGCGTTTTTTGAAGGCTCATTTCTTGATCTTCAGTTTGAAGTAATTATTTATTATTCAAGAATTAAAAGAAGTGGTAATTTAATGAATAAAGATGTTCACATTTCATTTACCAAAATATATATAAATATATGCATATATATATATTTATATATATATATATATATATATATATATATATATATATATATATATATATTTGTGTATATATATATATATATATATATATATATATATACATATATATATATATATATATATATATATATATATATATATATATATATATATATATATATATATATACATATATATATATATATATATATATATATATATATATATATAATACTTTAATTATCACATATATATATATATATATATATATATATATATATATATATATATATATATATATATATATATGTATATATATATATATATATATATATATATATATATATATATATATATATATTTATATGTCCCTATTCATATATGAGGTCACAACTGAATAGAATATTGATATAAATTCATGTAATGAAGAAGCAATCAATCTTTTTGAGAAATAGAGTATGTGTTAGCAGATTAGGTGTCCCGAATAATAATAGATCGGCATAACACGTCTCAGTGTAGAAAGGTAACGTCTTCAGTAACACAAACAAACCAGAGGTGTGTGGAGTAGGGTTGGCCCTATGAGGTTGATCAAGTTTCATAAACCCGAGGGGTGTAACTAATAATTAACGTACGCAGCGACTCGTGCGGGTGGGAGGGGGAGCTGGCTTGATATCGCGTGTGAAACATAGATATAAAGTCAAATCGATGGAGATTAGGAAAGTCTAGAAAGTTTTGCAGAAATCTTCGAGTTTATGGGCTTATAGATTCTGGTTGACAATTTATTAGTTGTGGAATATATTTCGAACTAGTATACGTTATGCAAACATGAACGAATAATATTTTGAAATTCTTCAACGTAGATAATATACACTTAACTTTCAAATTATCATTACAGCTTTAATTGATGAACCGATATTATTTATTCATCATGGCGATCATTTTTTACATCTTTATCATATATTTTTTATGTAGTGAAAATTGAGCGTTAAAATGTGATTTATTGAGCTTTCTTGAAATAAAAATACAGAATATAATATAATTTTCTTCTCTCACAGTCTATCTCCCTTGGAGACTTTGTGAATTTTATTTGACTGTTTAGTGTGTTTATTTTAAATGTATAAAAGTGATAACAATGAAATAAAAAATTGAAGAAGTTACAGCTTGTCTAGCATTTTTATCGCGTCCAATTTCCCGAAAATAAAGTCCAAGTGTGAATAGAAGCCCACATTTCATCACTCTAATCTGTTTCATGTAACCATTTCAGCATTCAAATCAAGACTGGAGATAGCACGAAAAACTTCAGTCAGAAAGTTTGAGCATCAACCAATCCAATCGCATCCTTTCAATTGATTAATTCTCTTTTAAAAAATCATCATCCTAATTGAGTATCAGTTTTATCCGAAGGTATATAGCCCTAAATATAATTTTGTATTCATCTATATTGTTTAACGACTGATGACAAAGATATATTAGCGTCGATGAATCATGAATGATAATGGGAAGATGAGATGAAAATGTATTCGTTGTATATTTCTGGATTGTGGAAAGGAGTCAGTCTTGGCCTGTTGCTAAGAAACCATCCCAGAATCAATCTGAACGACAGAAAAAAATCACTAAAAATCTCTGTCAAGATGGTCGACAATGACGGAAAACGTAGCCTGATCTTCTTAATGACGATTCAGTGTGCTAGCCACTCACCACCCGTCTTGATATGAATAAAGTTGATTCAATCATTAGGAATAATAAAAATTGCCGATATAACCTTGGCAGGTCATGTCCATGAGGTTTTTAAACATGTATTATTGTGTAAAACATTTGGTAGAATTGTCGTAAGTTTCAGAGCACTAAAATGGCGGACACGACATAAAAAAACAGGCAAACTATAGAAACTCCAAATTAATATTATATAATAATTATGCATACCATGACCACCTTCAGGTGAGCATAAAATACAATAACGAAACCATAACAGAAAACCTAAGCGCAATCCAACCTAAACCTATAACCAAATCACAGAAATGTTAACTCTTGTGGCAATATTAGCAAAAATGTGACGGCTTTTATCAATCAAAATGTTTAATTATGATTAGGCAAATAGTTTGAGAGGTCTTCCTGAAAATAAACTACATAGATGTCACAATAGTCAGAACTAGTAATTGCATACGCTCGTTCTAGTTTCGGTGAACTGTGAGATGACCGTGTAGAATAAAGTGGCGAAACATTTATTATGGCTACCTGTTGCGAATGAACCCACGAATTCGTATTGGAGTCGCAGCGCTCAAACACGCATCCTGGTGTTTAATTTCATAGCTTAGTTTAGTTGATACTGAAAGTGTGATATTGTTTTCTGATACTCTCCATAATCACCGAACTCATTATTGACTGAACTTGATAATTTACTGCCGACTGGATAATTATTGGTCAGTCCGATCAATTTAAAAAAAAATCTTTGTTTCAATATGAACCTCTCGACCATTTTATTACTGATTCAACCCGTCAATTTTCTCCTATAATATTTGTATGAGATAAAAACAAAGTTAATTTTCCATAGAAGGAAGTATAATCACTGAACTTATCAAAATGTCGACTCTCGAGGTAATTTGAATTTTTTCTAATTAAAATCCACCGTAAACATGCTTCAACTTTTCATTTCCGTTTTTTCATCAGGAAAACTCGAAGAAACTTTTTCATTACGGTAATCGAAGCATGATTAAAAATCTAACACTCGAAGTTCAGTTCCAACCTTCGACAAAATCTCTCTTATCAGCGTGAATTGATACACAATCAACGTTTCTCATTAATTAACAATAGAAAACAATATAATACCAACAATCTAATCACAATTTATGTGTAATACACTCAACAACAGATCATATCATAACAACAAAGATATTTCATAGATTAAAATAAACTTACTTGTGAAAATATCAGTTTTCTTTTCGACTAATAATACACCACAAATTCACTAGCACTTGATACTTATTCACACAAATACTCTAATATAATAATTTTTATACTAACACTAATTATATCAAAATACCACAACAATAATAAAACATTTTTACACGTTTATTTTTTTCTATTTACAAACTGAAAACTTCCACTCGACTATTGGGCACTACGATAGCCCCTAATATCACCGCACTCTGCACACCCACACAACCTAAACATCCCTCTACAGCTACGCGGTTCCAACTGAAGAGACATCGCGCGCTCACTGATTGATTAGGAATGATGAAGGTAGGAGCGCTAGGTGTACGTAAAGAAGAGACAACCAATCACAGTGCTCGCTTCTCAGTACACATGCACTCTGATACCATGGTTTCGGTGGTGATGCTGATTTCCATGGTGATGCTTCAGATCAGAGATATGCAATTAGTGGGAATAGAGAATAATTCTATATAGGCTTCTGTCACGTAACAAATGGCAAACAATCGTTGCCATAGCAATACATCGAACTGGTGGACTACCAAATATTGTGATTGGTTAATTCGAACAGGTGGGCATTGTTGTCTGTCTATTTCAACAATGAGTGACGTCACTTGACAGAAGCCTATAGTTCTATCGAGACGAAATTATGAGAGTGGTGAAATACAGTTCTACAAAAATGTGTAGGACTATTGTTTATTCAAGACACCAAACACATGATGGTTGGATAAATTTGGAGAACCAAACAAATATGAGTATCACTTTAATTCGCAACAAATAATATTTTGATAACAAGTTTCATATTGGATAACACGTCTTAATGCAGATATTTTTTATACATAATCATCAATATTGTATTTTAAGCTCTATTTATATGTATGTGTACGCTTAGTATAATGGTGTGAAGTGAATTGGATTAGATTCCGAAATCAATTAAGTGTCACGTGATAGCTATTTAATATAAACTTGATAGCTATATATGAAAACAATTTCACATATATGATGAAAATAGAACTGAAAAATTGACAGTTTAAACTTTAAATCATTGTCGACCTGCATTCCAAACCTGGCACCTCCACTAAAAATGATGCGAATTATTACTACGCCATTGACACAATATTGTTTCGAGATACCATATTGCAATTTCATTTCTTACAGACTACTTTTACTTTTGTTAATTTTCATTCTATTTTGATGGTTTTCTTTCAACAGACCCTCGTCTTTGTTTATCAATAAATTAATATATAAATGTGTGCAGCATAATATTATCCTGAACGCTGTCATCACTCTCCGTGCTCTGTTGATGTAAACTTAATAGCTCTCCAGTAACTCGACCTATGAATTTTAAAGAAATTACTGAATGAAATACTGATATATACATGGACTTTCAGAGCGTTTGGAGTTTCACATAATTCAGTATGTTGAGTACATGGCATATAATCGTTCTACATTTGCGGTCACATGAAATGGTTTGATCTGAAATTGAAGTTGAAAATTGAATCCGATTGTAATTTATAATTGAAATCGAATTGAAATTTTTGAGATTGAATCTACGCACAATTATGCTGGCCTTCCACGAACGCGATTTGCGTTTCGCTTTCGCAAGGCGGTGGAATTGAGGCGAGCTCAACAATCAGAAATCGCAAAACTATCGTCACTGATTGGTCGTTTTATCATCAAGGTGGCATAAAAAAAACGCTTTCCGAATTCGCAATCCGAATAACGCAGGTATGGAAGCCCAGCATCAGACAATAAGTATTCCACGGAATATGCGTGGAATGCACATTGACTTCATCTTAAATGCGTATAATGTAATTTTAATCCCTTTAGGATACATTCTAGTTTAGCTAGATTGACCACTTTCTGTGACCGCTAGTGTAAAGTAACGAGCTTAAAATAGTATGATTGATATTAAGTTCACATGAAGTGATAAACTGACAGAGTTCACATGAAGTGATAAACTGACAGAGTTGAAAAGACGAAATATTCAACATTATTTTCGAGAATTGATGAAGATCATAGTATATGCATTATGTTATGTATGCAGTGTTTCGAATATGACAGACTTCAGCCTATGTGGAGCTGCAAAGCGATAATCAATATGTGATATGTCCCGATATTTTTTCTTGCGTTATGATAATAGTTTTGATTATTCTTCGATATGACATGACTACCCTCTTGACAACATCACTAATGGTGCGAGTAGATTGGAATATGATTACCGATCTTCGCGATTTTTGAACGATTCTTCATCTTATGCATTATACTTTCACTAGGTAGGCCTATATATATATATATATATATATATATATATATATATATATATATATATATATATATATATATATATATATATATATTATATGAAATCCAGCTCATGAAGATGGAATTCATCGATTTTTTTCTTGCTTGAAGTGGAATTGAAGTGATGGTTAATTCGCGTTGATATATTCCTCGAAATCGACGAATACACTTCAACTGCATTATGAAAGAAAAACTATTTTTCACAGATTTTAATTTTATCTTTGTTATATGAACTAATGATGAATATATATATATATGCTCAATATGTTATATCCGTATGAAACTTGATCGAATGAGATTCAAATACAATTGAATTGAAAATGGGAATCAAGATACACGGGAAGTCGAGGAAACTTTCATTTGTTTATTTGTTTCACTTTCGTCTTATAGACGAATAATTCAAGAACACACCCGATAACGTTGAGTGTTTTCTCATATTGAATAGATATTGAATAAAATTATTAATTTTATGGGCTGGCAAATACCTCGGATATATAAATATCTCATTTACATCTCCCTCATTTCGAAATGAAGTCATTTCACGCAAACTAATGCATAATGAAATGTATAACAATATAATATTTTCTTTCAAAATTGCAGCTGTAACGCATTTATTATTCATAGAAGATGGAATGATATGTGCTCAAGATATTTCATCTGTAACTTTTGTGACACGGAATACAGTCTGTGTTTATATAAAGTCTACGTTTTGACAATGAACATACTTTTAATTTTAATTGCTGAGCATTGAAAAGGAAATAATGTCCTCGTCCTATGAATAATTATAAAAACTGAAAAGTATGTGTCTACTTTTTTATGTTTTGTAGTTTAATGTTTGAGATTGCAAACCTTGTGTAGATTGTGAAGCTGAATTTATGTTAGTTATGAAAATATAGTTATTAAACGACACTAATTAAGTTGTAACGTAATTAAATGTTGTAATGAATTGTGATACTTTATATTTTATCATAAAACGAACATTTAGATATTTAAAATGCACGATATAAGATAAAATGTAGTTTTCCTCACTTCAAACACCAAGTAAGTTAAAGAAGTTATATACATTTATCGCGTTATAGTTATGAAGTTGGTTTAATGTCCTTGTCTTTGATAATATCTATCGCAGATCATTAAGAAAACTCTTTTTTGTGGATAATGTCAGATGAAATTCAATTAAGAACTCAGTTTTAGATATAAATACAATATTAGGATCTCTCTATGTTTTAGTGATAGAAGTTACACGGATGAGCTGCAACTCAAATATTATACATTATTAATCAAGATTTATTGAACGAACAAGGCAAATAATAGCATTTGAAACTGTTGAATGTCCTGAAAAATTTTAATTATAGACGCGCGGTATAGAAAATATCATAACATGATATCGATATATATTTCATATATATATATATATATATATATATATATATATATATATATATATGAATATAATTATATATATATATATATATATATATATATATATATATATACATGTAAATATATATATATATATATATATATATATATATTTATATATATATATATATATATATATATTTATATATACATATTTATATATATATATATATATATATATATATATATATATATATATATATATATATATATATATATATATATATATATATATATATATATATATGAAATGAGGTCCAGCAATATTTTGTATATTCACATGAATATTTTGATACTATTCCTGAGCATATAACTATGAGTAACTATGACACTTTTAGTTATAGTTTTGATATAGTTATAAGCAAATTTTAACCATATCTGAATAAAAAGAGGTTTTGTCATTAGGAGAATACAGTTTCACGTACAATTTTCAATTTGAATCATATTTACATATATGTATTCAGTTTTTGATAAAAGAATCCTCGAAAGACCGCAGGTCAAACGGATTTATATCTTGCTAGTTTAGTTCTATATTCATGATGTACGCAACTCTTTACATGACTACAAAAAAATAACTTTGAATAATTCAAAAATATATTCCAAACAACTTCAATATTATATCCTCAACTCCATATGTAACTATATCTATTAATTATCTTTATTTTCAAGGAAATTATCTTTTTTTTAATTGGAGTGGTCCGGATCGTCGTTTTGCTACTTACTCGAAGAGGAAATATCCTCATATTATTATTCGGTCATCATATTTCTCCAAGATATTCCACATGAAATACATGCTATATTGTGAACATCCGATTATTTCTGATCATAGTTATTTTGATAATTACTTTTTCACCATTGACATGTCCCTATCAAACAAACAAAGGATGATACAAATTAGTAAAACATGAAATAGAACTCGAAAAGAAGGAAAAACTTCCGATTTAAATAGTCCAAAGTTAATCGATAGCTATTTTGATATCATTGATCATTTATAATTATAATTATATCATCATCATCATCATTACTATCATCATTATTATCATCATATGCTGGCAAATATATCTGCTGGTAAGTTTCAAAAGCAGCTTAGCGGAGTTTTGTACAAAATCTGTGAACCGTTTCTAATTCCCAATGGAAAAAGATAATACAAAAAAAACACTGAAGGTATTTCCATAATTATTTTTATATTACTGTGTTTATGTTATGGTCATTGGTATGAAATATTTTTCATGTACATTTTTATCACCATTTCTTTTATATTATAACAGTTTTGCTATCTCTGTAAGTTTGAAACAATTTTGTCATCTTTAAGAAATCAGATTTCATTCTTCATATATTTGATATATTATTGATAATTTTTTGCTTCTGAACAAATATTCTCTATTCTACTTTCAAATTCTCTCCAACTTCGATTTCAATATCGTTCTTCTCATTATTTCAACTCAGATATCTTAAAATGCGTCATACATTATTTTGCACTTTATCATATATATATATATATATATATATATATATATATATATATATATATATATATATATATATATATATATATATATATATATATATATCAACGACCCCACCAATAGCTAGGTTATACTGGGATACTCATAACTCTCTCTCTCTATATATATATATCTTTTATATATATATATATATATATATATATATATATATATATATATATATATATATATATATATATATATATATATATATATATATATATGTGTGTGTGGGGGGGGGGGGGGGTGTGTGTGTGTGTTTGTGTGTTACTCATATTATCGATTTTTAAAAGTAAGTATGTAGACAGACAAGCAGTTGTAATTAAAATGCATAATAAATCTATATAGTTTACGATTACACTCCGTTGAGGGTAATTTCTATTCATGGAAATATAAAGTTAGTAGCTTATAAATGTGTACATCAAAATATTTCTCAGCATGTACAAATTTGACTGTTATCCTCGTCGTTATATTGATAGGGTGATAATATAAAGTCAGAACAGATATATCTGTATGTATCCAAGTTATCGAATCAAACCATAGATGGAGTACATTAAATTGAACGTCAACAAAGCGTAATTAGTTACGCAATCTGCCCTACGTATATAGGGTATTTAGTGGCATCAAAGTCTGTTCAAATATTAGTTTGTATAGTATCGTTGCAATTAAACTTCAGCATTGTAATTGTTCATTTGTTTAATATCTTGCTTAATTGTATGTAGGTCTTACTGTCAGCCTATATGAGAATATATTTTGTATTCAAAACATCCATGCTTGTAAGTTATATAGTTCTGGTACAATTGTTTGAACTACCAAGACCTACAAGTTAACGAAGATATTCATAAATTTCTCAACCTGCTTTGTATAGATATGTGTTATCAATGAGACGAATTAATAATCAATTATTAAATATATAATATTGAGAACTGTAACGCAATGAAAACTGTTAGGCATTCACCATCAGCAGAGAAAAATGTGACTGATGAGGCATAAATCCCTGAAATCTCTTGAAAACCCTGAAATTTTTTGAAATTTCATGAAATCCCTGAAATCTCTTGAAATCACCTGAAATCTTGAAATCTGATATCAGGTGTACACCAAATTTACGAGTGGTTAACCTCTCGTTCTAGTGCTGACATCTCACAATACGAAATATGTTTATATAATGTTGAATACAATTTCTATTTGAATACAACTTCATATATTATTGTTTATTGTGTATATTGTATGATATATTGTATATTGTATTTGTATGTTGTTTATTCTGTATATTATGAAAAATACTGTGTGCAGTTTTACATAGTTGCATATTGTCTGAGATATTAATGTATATTGTATTCATGTATATGTATTGTCGTTTTTTTTTCAATTTCAAAGGGCTGCTGAAAATTTGATGCCCCTTGAACATTTGGTGCCCTAAACCCGGGTCTCGGGGGCCTGCGCCCTAATACGGCCCTGCTATCAGCGCTCCATTTTACTTGATATACTGTCAGCTAATTTGTGTGCAAATAGGTAAAACCTACTCTACCAAACCACGACGGGGTCACAACGTGAATATAATCTCATCAACCCCACACCCCACGAGGTGAGACTTTAAACGTTACGTCAAGGATAATGGTTGGGTATGATGGGGTGTTGAGCGAGCAGCCATCATCTCCTTCCCCAGACTGGGATTAGATTATCATGATTTTTCTTTTAGTCACGCATTATATTCTGCACTCCGTACTTTGATGCTGGAATTGAAAAATTATAGCCTTAATTAAATACCATCGTTAATACGACTATATTATGTTAGAGTAATGAAAACAATTGTATGAAAAATAATATGCTTTGAAGTTGAAGTGATACTAGCCTAAATGTAACCTTCTTCTTCAATTTCACATTCATAATTGTATCCATATTGTCAACTTAGATCATATAAACAACACTAGGATTCAGTTTGAACTTTTATTCATGTATTTATATTGGATTTGAAGGAGCGCTGTAAGAATAACTAAGAAATACGGCGTCGGATGAATGATTAAAAAGTAGATGATGGGATGATCATATATCTTCACGATGAGGAAAAGTTATTGGAATTATCCCGGCATTTTCCATGATTAAAGAGGAATCACTCAAAACTAAATCAACTTAAAAATGAAAGGAATGAATCACTGAAAACCTATATAAAGATGGATAGTGGCGAGAATCGAACCAAGACCCAGCTACCCTCATCTCCCCATCGTATTGCGCAAGCGCGTTCAATGTTGTTATTTAATGTTAGTTTTCTATTCATATGTTGAGCATGAATCTCCGTTATTAATCTGACATTTGTGAAAAATCTAAATTTTCATTTCAAGAGTAAAGTGTGATATATTAAGCTTGCCTAAGAGGAAAATCAACCCCTCGTCCTATTCGATAGCTCGTTACTCTTTAGTATTTATATAGCCGTCTGATATCATCACATGTTATTCCAGGAGGCTAATTAGAATCAGTCATGTCGAATTAATCTAACAGCTATAGCATGCTCTTTCATAGACCAAGATCACATGATTATTCTGAAAAATTATCGCATTTCTGACTCGACGTGAAAGAAACCACACATAAAATGTTTTTATCTCTTTGAAAATTTTACTGACATTTCAAAAATATGGAGTAATTCAAGTGTAATGCCTGAGTCTCATTCAGTCTGCCCATTCATATGAAATGTATTGTCCCCAACTCCATTCAGTCGCTCTGAAACTTTATTAATATCGATTACCATTCATCATGAGCTTGCATTCTTTACAAAATTAAAATTATATCGAATACGACCTCTCGGTACTCGTATAATTCTATGCAATTCTATACAAATTCTAGAAACTATTCAAAGCTTGCTTTTGAAAATGAAATATTAAGAATTGATGATGATTATTGTTTGCTTAACGACCCCAACAACAGCTGGGTTATACGGGGGTACGAATGAGCGGGTGATGGTGAAACTATGAAATGATGATAAGTGAAAGGACATTTACATAAACCCAACGCGGGAGTCGAACTCAGGCTCAATGGTAACTTCAGTTTCTAAAGTGGTGCCTTTGCCGACGGAGCAATGAAGGAGGTAATAAGAATCATGACGGTTGTAAAAAATGTGGTCAAAAGAAGAAATATAAATAGGATTATACAAATATAGTTGACGCAGGCATGTATTTTTAGGTTATATTCTAATGTAGTGTGTGACAAATATGATATAAGAGAAGAAAGGGGAGAAAAGTTTCTTTTCATGGCAGAAGAGAATTCTCTTCTAAATTCTCTACGAGAATATTTTCACAATTCAACTTGACACAAACAATTTGTTTGTTAGTTTGTTATATTATTCAATGTTTTCGAATATATACTAACATGAATACATGCATTGGATCATACTGATAATAGCAAACATAATTATGATACATGACACATTGGTCTGAGATTGCTTAGCTTACATTATGATAAATAACAAAAATAACTCAATAGATGAATAAATAACAATAATAACCGAATTCAATTTAATTCAATTTGATATTCATTTTATTCGCACATGATACATGAAAAACATAATTTAAAGATACAAAATATAAAATACAGAATATAAGTAACCATTTATAACAAATTGAATGGTTGGAAATATAGGAATTTTCAATAATGATATATTGTATTGTACCGTTGAAAAACTAAACCCACATAAACAAAAGCATGTATGTGTATCTTACGTATCTTATGTATCTTATGTCATATATTTTGGTGTCTTATGATACTTACAGTCTAGAAAAATGAGTCAAAGAATTGAAAATTGCTGATTAGCAGTAAGTATAGTCTAAACAATTGGCTGACATTAAAACAAATTCCGTATGTCCATTTAGGTCTATAACATTATTGACCCAACTAAACAAACCCTTTGTGTGGCTGTATAAGAAAACAAACTAAGAAAATGTCCAAACAGTGAAAACGCATTGACGCAGGAAACGCAAGTATACGTGAGGTAAACTAGATGTTTGCCTGAAAATACACTCGGAAGCTATATATATATACACACACAGCATAATTTTAAAACTTTCAAGTCAAATCACCGCACCATCGTTATGCAGCTTCAATTGATTTTTAAACCGACGACCTTCATTAATATTTTCCATGTTCCCATTTTTTTTATATTTCCGATCTCATTTATCCTGAATCAATTCAAAATATATGTATATATATATATATATATATATATATATATATATATATATATATATATATATATATATATATATATATATATATATCATAGATACATAGCCCGAGTATCACATTAGTGGAATGAAATATCACAAAGACTTCTTCAATGGCAATATATATGATAGAGGGAACAGAACGAATCATATTTTAATTATATCAATTACAAAAATACTTGTTGGCTGTTGTACACCGATTTATGTTTTCATTCATCATACCGTTATGATTGGAAAATAATTTCGAATTGTTTCGATGATGCTTTTAACCCAAAATGAAGCAATGTACGCGCTATTGACAAATGAAAATTCGTTCTTCAAATTGCATTTCCATATTGATTTCACATACACTCCGGTCGTAAACCTTTTCAGATCCTATTAAATTCATGACGTTTGGTTCAAAACCAATAACATTTCAATTATATCAACCACAATAGGTTCATAATACTTGTTTATATTTGGATTGATTTCTTGATTGTCATACTCTTTAGATTGAAAAATAATTTCGAACTGTATAATTGATATTATTGAATAGCTCGACTGAAAATTTAATCTTTCATCCACGATTGAATCTTCATCTGGAATAAAGTATGTATGCTATTGAAAAAAATGATCCTTCGAATCGCATATCTTATTTAATCCACACTTCAATTTTTCATATCCGAAAAAAAAATCTGGAACATTTATGTCATCGATTTACAAATCCTATCCTCTTAAAGTGAACAGAAAAAAGATCCTCTTTTGACTCTTCCCCTCTCATGTAAGTACATTATGTCATCTAATCCCTACACCTCACATTTTATCGATTTTAAGGAAACGTGACTTCTTTTATTTCCTTCCTCACTGCTTGGAATACGTACTGCATTCATGTATTACAATACATTCAATATACCCCATACTACATATTGAAACTGAGACGAGTGACCAAGTGGCTAGCACACTGAACCATCATTCTGGAGACCGGGATGCGATTCCCGTCATAGTCGATCATCCTGATAGGGGTGTTTTCTTGGTTTTCCCTAGTCGTTTGAGTCAGTACTGGGATGGTTTCTCAAAAACAGGTCACGACTAACTCCCTCTCACTTTACAAAAAAAAAAAAACACTATAAAATAAGCTTTCATATCATCATCCCATCATCTCATATTATCATTTATCGACTCCAATAAAACTTGGTAATCCGTAAGTGCGTAGTTAAACCCAATATAAAAAATGAATATATCTTGAATAACATTCAAAGTTGGATTATTTTTACCTCTTAAGAAAAAAGTATAGATAATGAAATGTTCTCAAAAATTCACAAAGCCTGATTTAGGCTTATCTGTGGCATATATAAAGAAAATAACAATTTACATAAAAGTGTCAGTGAATGGTTAGAAATTATTAGATTATATTCATGTATCCATGTATCATGAAAAACATTATATAATAAAAAAATTAAAATCAAAAAAATCAAAATGAAAATGGTGACCTGAACAATTTTATTATAAACAATAAACGATTATATTATAGCTCTCATATAATTTTAATAGTTTTCCGCCATGATTAGGAAAATATGACTATACCCAATACATCTTTTTGAAGACCATTGTAAGTTTATCGTATTTCTTTATTGACCAAGATAAAAATTGTTCGACATAGATCATAAAATGTGTGGTTTATTCACATTAACGATTAATCATACTTTTTACAGATAATACAACTCCATTTGATAAAAATTAGAAAACATTCTCGTTTAACCTTCTCATATCAGTAAATTGGACTTTTCAATTGCATTTACTCGAATTAAGAGACCGCATGCGCTCGTATTTCACGCCGCAAACTCTAAGGGCTGTAATTTTTGAGACATCAATATAATTGTTTTTGCATTCTGTTAATAATTGAAAAACGGAGGTTATCGCATTCACAGAATTTTGAGCAAAAAATCAGTTATTTTTCAAATTCTTCGAATGGGAAATAAAATTTTTTCGAGAATACGAAAACCCAGATACACATTTTTGAATACCGAAAAAATATACAAAATGTGAAATATATCAAAAGTGTGAGCTAGGGAATTAACGGCATTCACGTGGATATGAGTTCGGCGGGCTAGTCTATGGGTTGCGCCTAGCACACGATGCATGTTAAACTCGAGTCTGAAGCGAGCGAACAACGAGCCTGTGTAGAGCACCTTCGGCCTCTTAAGATAATCACTCATCTTTTATCGGGTCACGAGGCATTGCACGAGACAATCTGTTGCTAAGGCAACCAATCATCACAAACACCTGTTGCATCTGTCTGACACCCTAACCCCCACTCCTTTCCAATTCAAGATGTCTGACAATCTGTTAACTCAATTCATGAGGAATAAAACTATTAAGTTGAGATGTCTTCCTACTTACCCTAACGTCGAGGTTGTAATGTAGACACCAGCGAGCCCAGCGACGACGGAAATTGCATTAACTACGTCAAGTTGACGAAGAAAATAATTCAATTACTTATCTAACAATTAGATTAGAGTTAGGTTGTCAGTGCAACCCCATCTTGGTGACGCGTTGTCGATTACAAGACTAATCTACTCTAGGAATATACACATTTAATGGAAGCGGTAAATATTGTGAGTGAAGGGGAATTAACCCACCCACAATAATATTTACATTTTTTATTCATTTATTGATTTATCAATGTTGAAATAGTGTATCAAAAATTCAGAATGGGGAAAAAAGTTGAAAACTTCGAGGAAAATTTCGAAAAACTGATTTAAAAATAGGTTGATGATGATGATTTTTTATTTTTTTGTTAGATTGTTAGTTTACAACATTGAGCATCGTCAGTTTACGTTAAAATATGAGATACATGTAAATAGAAAGATACAAATATAGTCAAATATCACACTTGATACAACAAGGCCTACAAACAATTACACACTCACACTCAAAACAGCCTAGTCACATGGAATCATACGCACACCTCACTACATTTAAAAAGTTAAAAAGTTAATTAAATTGGAATTTCGTTCTTTATCTGTCAAAAAATAATTTATGGAATAAAAACACTTTTGTATTAGGTACGATTTGAGGGCCAGCTTAAATTTTGGTCCTAATTCATTTATGATATTGGCTGGTAATTTATTGAAAAGTTTTATCCCAGCATGCGTGGGTTTACAGTCCTATCCACGGCTACTATCGGAATTCTAGTAGGATAGCGCCTGTCTATACTGAATTATAATTTTTCATTTTCCACGACGTATGAAACAGTATAATATATATATATAAGCATATCAGAGTTATAATTTTGAATTCAAAAAGTTCGGCGCATGAGTTAAATACAATAAAACCAGTAGATATAGTTAGCATGAAGATGACAATGGATACGCTGGTTGATTAAACATTCTTCCATCAGATAAACTAAATTTCATCAATATATCCACAACCATTTTGATATGAATACATAGGTTATGTAAGCTTGGTTCACAACAAAAAATGGCATGACTTTCCCTGGTCTTGTATACCAAGCGCATATTGTTGAACTGTTTATTTTCAATTCAGCCACGCAGTTGTTTTACGAAAACATCGATACCACACACCATGAAATGTCTCAAGAAGTGATCAAATTTAATATGTGACGCGAGATGCATGTTTTGTGACCATTTTCAGTGTCAACTCAAGCATAAACAATCGTGGTGGCTTTCCGGATGAACGTATTGTTGTGAAACTGCTTCACATCGTGCACAGTATGCCTTCTGAAAGATGTGAATCCATAACAAACATTCACAATTTGTTCAGAAATAATCACCCTGGTGGGATTTTTTTTCAAAATGGAGACTATCGACACATGAAGGATCGTTTTTTGATGATTTGTATGATGATTTTTGCTATTTTTTTTAGATAATTCAGTCAAATCTACTAGAAAAACGCGGGATTTGCGTTGTGAGATGAGCTTAGAAGTATGGAAATCTAGAATGAAAAATATTCTGTCAGTTCAATCCACATTTACGGACCTTGGATTACTTCAAACGTTCAAAAACCTTACCTGCAACTTGTTGATATTTATCGTGCTGCAACCTGTCGCATATACACTTTGAAAAACCAATTGATTCAAATATTCAATAAAATGTACACTTTTATTGCGTTTTCTTGGTTATTTCTCATCCGATTGTTTCAGAAATCTCTGAAAATTTGAATAATAGTATTGTTCATATTCGATGGAAATTTGAGAGCTTTTGAAAAGTTCTTGTTTTTCAAGTACTTTTCCTCCGGGTTATTCTCATCAGGATTTTTACAACTTAACGATTTTTTCCGGGAAAACCTTCTGATCGATTTTTCTGAAAAACAATCCCAGCCTATTCTGGTATGAAAAAAGTATGTACAAAAAGTTTCAAGTCGATAGGTATTTTTTCCTGACCTCTATGCCGCGCACAGAATTACAAAAAAAAAACACATAAAAAACGAAGCTCATTTTTCCAGTATGTGAAATGGAATATGCACTACGCTCATCTGATAAATGGTTTTAAAAACACGAAATGGTTAATTAGAATATAAATGAGTGGAAGAATTGATACATCTTCGGAAAGTTAGATTCACGTTCGATTTTAGAGTTTTAAAAATAAAACTTTTCACTTTGCGTATATCTAATTGATGAAAGAAAGTTTTAGCAAGTTGAGAAGTACAACTTTATCATCTTGACTACTTTTTATAACATTTTGTAGACGAAAAATACATGTTAATGAATCAATCAAATTCATTCGTTCTGAAAGGTGACGCGTTATTATATAACTGAATGGGAGGGTATACTAGGAACTATACTCATATCAAATATTCTCCATTGAAATTAAGGTCATCCTATCGAACTGAAAAACATGTGTTTATTCAATTAAATATATAATATTCTTCATGAAGACTTCAACGAACGAATAATAATGAATATGTGTAGCACTGACACATACTGCAGTTGATTTCAATAACTATTCTTCTATTTAATTCAAATATACTAAAGATACTTCTATAATATTATCTTTGAATTAACATATATTTTCTTGAATTTTTGTCTAATGTTTTAAAATGATTCGGTTATCCCAACTGATGATTAGTGAATTATATCAGGTTCAAAATAATGAAACGATTTCTCGGTCAAACACAAAGAAATTATCTTTTGTAAATACTAAATAGTAACCAGTAAAAAGTACTTCATCGCGGCACCTGTTTTATCAACATAGTCTCAATTGGTGTATTTATCAAGATGCGTGCGTGAGCTAACACTGCGTGACAGTTTATGCGTGACTGCGTGACTTAACTTTAAAGCAAACTGTGTGTTTTCAATAACGATTGGAATTTAAGGTTATCGATTCATGTGTATTAAAACCCTTTCATGCCTTGTGTTACCATATGGTATCAGCAGCACCAATACGTATGAAGATGCTTCTGTTGGATCATGATACATTTTAAAAATATTTCTGCTCATACTTTCCTCATGTCATTTACATCTGGAATGAAATCAGCGGGTAAGTTCGGCTCGTTTGGTCTTGCCACCGGGTTTATACCGTCTCATCTAATGGCTACTCAATCGTCAGAATGTGTCATTACATTTACATAGATGTGAGTACTTATTATATCAGCGGGCTCAAATTTTTCAGCCTAATTTTATGTGTTATACATGTTCCGAATATGTCAAAATAGATTAGGCCCGGCGTTACCAACGTGAGAGTAACTCCAACTGGCAGATAAAAGTTGTTATCACCATGGTTACCTGTGATATTTGATTTCACCAACTCTCAGATACCTGCTAACTGGACTTGGTAATACCAGGCCTTAATAAAATCAAAATAAATAAAAAATAAATAAAATCAAAATAAAATTACATAGGTTTGAATGAAAAATAAATTTCAATTTCATTGAGGAATTACATGATGAAGTTTGTGTTACCATATGGTCACGCTAGGCACTAATGGAGTCATAATTGACCACTGTAGCCTTTCATAGTGTATTAGTTTCTGGCAATCTGTGCGAAAGATAACGGACTATTTGGAGTATGATGAAGATGCAGATGCATGTTATATTTATATTGGACCTTACATATTGACGTGTCAGCTGGTGAGAACTCTGCCGACAGTCAGAGTATAGGGTTGCACAGTCCATGTTGCACGGGTTGCATGTGGTCCGGTTTGAACTGTTTCTCCGAGTATCACGCTAAATATCTTGCTGAAATTTGAAAATTGAAAACGCTTGAGAATAATAACTGATTTCACCCATAATGTGAATAATTTCACCTCTCTCTCATCACAATAAGTATCCTAAATGGACAATATATTCGATAACACGTATGTTGATTTCGATCGCAACTGACTCCATATGTGCCTGGCGTAACCATACGGGCACACCCTGTAACTCCTGAACCGGCCCAAAAAATCGCAAAGTGAAAAATTGCTTTCTTCCTATCAGTAAATCGATATGAAATTGATAACAAAAATTGTGGAATTAAACTTTTTATTCATGCATGAAAGGGTTAATGAAGATTTTTTTTAATATCTAAGCTTGATACAAAACCATTGTTCCCCAATTAAGGCTATGAATGAAAGATGAGATCGTTTAGACGGGACACCACAGGAGTAATCAATTACCATCCCAATGAATTAATAATAACAATAAAACTCATCTGACAAAGTCAACAAATCGGTAATTTCAGGATTAGAAAACAATTCAAACATTCAGTGGGAAGAAATATATTGAATCTTTCTCTCAAATTTGAAATTGTGTTTTCAAATTGTATCAGCAAGAAATAAATGACTTGAGGAATATGTGTTCAATCTATAACAACTTGACACAGCAAAAAAGTACTGAAAGAGTTTAATTATAACGATATAGCACTCAATTCTCAGCCTTAATTTGTATAAAATGAATTTGTATAAGGTTTCGATGTGAATGTATGATTATCAATAGTAGTGGCCGATGCTGTGGCTGTATCAGTGGAATTATCAGCTGTTATCTTTTTATTGAATCCATTGTTAATTTTTTTTTCTAGTTCATTAAAGGTCAATCATAATTGAAATCTGTTATTATTCTGAAAATAAATCTTCAGGTATTCAATTGAAATTTACTTTAATTCACCAAAAGAGCCCTCGAGAAAGCTTTCTTATTTTCTATGTTTCAAAAAAAGGCTCACCGACAAACAAATATTTGATGAAGTTGAATAAATACTATATAAAAGAGATCAACTGTTTAATTATCTTCTATTTTTCTTTTTTAATAACATCGAAACTTGATACAGAAACATTGTTACCCAATTGAGGCTGTGGATGAAAGGTAGGATCGTTTGGATGGGGCACCACAAGGGCGATCTTACCACCCCATATTAATCATTTAAAACTTCAACACCAGGACTGCGCTGTCGGTGACCATAAACTTCCGCCGCAGATGACAGTCTTTCAGTTTCCGAAAGTCCGGAACACATCATAAGTAAAAACCGTTTCTGTGATGTTACACAATACACAATATTTTGTAACAAATTATTCGAATTACTATTTACGGTATTGAATAGATTCATTACTTGAGATCGATTAATCTTATTGAGCATGTATCAAGTCCGCAATCTGCTTTAAACGACAAACTGTTGTAAGTTGAGCCTATTCGTTGAATAAAACAAATCTGCTGTCAGCTTACACCTAATGTTTGGACCACTTTCAAGATTAGTTTCTAGGTGACCGTTTCTAAGCATGCATGTTTAGGTCTTTAGTGTCCATTGGCCAACAAGTCAATGAAAATCAACAATTGTAAATTGGAGGCACAATCTATCCATAAAATAATGTATGTGTATTCATTACAATGTTATCTAAAAATGAATCAAAATGGTTGTAGACTAGTATATAGTAAGTGACACTACTTCTATATAGTACTCGCAGTCCTGGTGTTGAAGTTCATTGGTTTGAAATCAATTAAATGGGGTGGTAAGATCGCCCTTGTGGTGCCCCGTCCAAACGATCCTACTTTTTATCCATAGCCTTAATTGGGGAACAATGATTTTGTATCAAGTTTCGATATTATTAAAAAAAAAAAAAAAAAAAAAAAAAAGTATATAGGTGTGATGTATAGATGTTATGGAGAAAATATGTTATGTTCAAAGGCCTTTTAAGTAATATTTGATGAAATAAGTAAACAAATATAAGCTTTTTTTTCAGTTGAGCAAATTTGTTCACATTTTTTCTACCACATAATTCTTCTCCAAATGTACATATTAAATTGCCTTCGTTTATTTCCGGCCAACTTCATCTGCGAGTCAAGCGGTCAAGCGGTTAAGCTGTTTATTTAGGCCCAGTATTACCACGGCCAGTTAGTATTTATCTGAGAGTTGGTGCATGAAAACAAATAGCATAGGTAACCATGGTGATAACAAGTTTGAACTGTCAGATAAAGGCTAACTGGACTTGGTAATACCGAGCCTTAGACCCGGTATTACCACGGCCAGTTAGTATTTATTTGAGAGTTGGTGAAAACAAATAGCATAGGTAACTATGGTGATAATAAGTTTGAACTGTCAGATAAAGGCTAACTGGACTTGGTAATACCGGGCCTTAGTGGAACAAATATTTTTGTAAGGACATTCTACAAAGTTTTTATGAGAAATTTTACAATATACAAAATAATTATTTTGGCTAGTGAATTTTCCTCACATTTCCATTTTTCATAAAAAATATAAGTTTTTTATGTGTTCCGTCTCTGACGTTCATATTCGACTTTTACGAATAAATGCATGTCATCTCTACGTATATACTTATTTTCAAAACAATATTTTATAAATTTGGAAAGGAACTGTTTCTTTCTTTTTGTTCAACGAATTGTTAGACAAGTGATAGCAAAGATTCCATCCCACTCTCATATAGCTAGCTTTGTCAGTGTTTTTTTTTTTTTTTGAAGCACTCCACAGGTTGCAAGGTTTGACTGATCGACATGAAACTTTTTTGTACACGCAAACTCATCCAACTTAGAACTGTATAGTTTTTGGAATGAATCACTCGAACCAATTTTGAGAAATATCATCTCAAAGTCTTTAAAACCCCCGTTAGATTAGGCTGGGCAAGAGAATTTGAAAAATAGAATCTCTCAAAAAAAACTCTGAATTTGTAGTACACATGAATGATACACATTGTCACCATTTTGTAACCAATATGAACCAGCTGTTTTGGAGAAAAAATTTAATCCAACTGTGTTTGTTAATCAAATATGTAGAAATAATAGCAGAATTATGTTGCCAAGATTCACTGCTTTCCAGATTCGATATTTTCCCAATAATCAAGTATTTTTTATATGCGTCAAGGTGTGTAGAATATCAGAGTCGATAAAGTAGCAAAGGTAGACTACTTTAACGACTCTTATTATACCTTATTCAGATATCTCGCTCATCTTACAACGCATATGCTGCGTTTTCCTAGTTTAATAAATTCTAGATAAATGTTTTTTATTCATCGAATAGATAGTGTTGTCAAGATCCACTGCTTTCTGGATTCGATATTTTCCCAGCGATGAAGTATATTTATTTTCCATGCATCAAGGTGTGTAGAGTTTTCGATTATACCAGAGTCCATAAAGTAGCAAAGGTAGACTACTTTAACGACTCTGTTTATACCTTATTCAGATATCTCGCTCATCTTATACTCATCTAATACTGTATACAATTTGATGCATTTTACAACTTTTCAATTTTTCAGTGATTATGTATTTTTAAGTGACTGTCTATATGATCTACATTTAATTTATTGTTGTTTATTTCAATGATGAACTTGTAAATCCTTCATCAGACGAAAATAAAATGAAATGAAATCTTGCAACGCATAAGCTACAATTGCCTAGTGAATTACATTTCTAGTAGGCCCATGTTGTTTGCTTAACGACCCCGACAGCAGATAGGTTATTAGGGATATTGACTTTTTCAAATATATTATTCAACAAATTTATTAGTGAAATATTGTACAAGTTGATAGTCTACAGTAGTATATTTGACGAGACGTCTGACTGGTCGACGAATTTCATTTAGGCAAATCTACGAATTGACATTACCCAGTACATAATTATTAATGATAATGACAATTAATATGAAATATGCAAATCTATGCAATAAATGGAAAATAAGCCCGATACAATTAGGCTTTACAATGTATGTACAGTGAGCATTGATTTGAAACTTGAGTCTGTATAATTAGACTTTAAATATTACATTAGATTTCTTATCTTAAAAATCGATGTACAATTGATTATGTAGGCCTATAGATGTATCTTGTATAAGACAAAAAGCAATTTTTTTATCGATGTTCACAATGATGATATGTTATTTAAAAATCAATTAAACATCCACATATAAATATTGTAGCACGAGGAACAATATGTGCTAATTATTTCAACTTTCACTGGATTTGATGCATCAATTCGCTATTATTCACAAGCACTCACACATACATAAGTAATTAATTAATAACTGAAAGAATGGCTAGAAAAAGAATTAATCATATCAATTCTTATGCCAAAATTCCAATGTCTTGAAATAATAGGAATCACTGAGTGGTTTTATAAACCAAACTTACTAACTTGTTAATAAGGAACATTTAACAATTAATTTGGCAACACGTTGAAAACTAAAATTATACACTTTTTCAAGCATTCAATTGAACGCTTTTTTAAATAAAAACACTCATAGTCAGTCTGCAAGCAGCAATATAATAGACGACTCGCAGTCTCCGCCCCCTTGACGTCACAAATCATCCCATACCATCCAATCAACAAGGCTGTTGAAAGTATAGTCAAATTCAAATATCCAATCAGAGTATCTTCAAATGACATGAATGATATAGATCCAACTGGTGGACTGGTGAAGCCACGCCTATTTCGAGTCGTCAATTTATGTTTGTAGTTTTGAATGAATCATAATCTAGTGATTGTAGATTCGATGAAACGGTGTTTCGGTGTTTGTTGTAGATTTAATTGAAGCCACTGTACATTATTCGAAGTTTCACGTTTCTATTGATCGATTCAATTCAAGCAGAGGATGGTTTATGGCAGATTCATAAAGAGATTTTCAGTTTAAACATTCAAATTGAAATGAAGGTTCGTTATCCTAAAGTTCATTTGCCTGATGGTATATCTTATTCTTGATCATATCTCTCTCACTCTCACATATATTTACTCCAATCAAATCATATTTGTATGCGCTCCCTTAGTGGTTGGTCATGGGGTTCATTCTAAATATTATGGACATTTCATTTAGTTAATTAGGTCCCTAGATGCCTTTCTATACGATGAAATACTTCTTCAATCTCTTACTCAAAACCGTCGAGTGAAATACTCTCATTTTATATCATATATTACTTCGGAAACATCCTCATACCGTTATTTCAGGAAAAATAGAATACCGTTTCGTTTAATTAGGTCTTTCTTTCAACATCGTCTCAAAAATTTGTATAATACTGACAACTATATTAAATAGCGTCGTAAAGCCTCTGCGAAATGGACTGAACGTATAAATCAAATATACATCAAAAAGCGAGTACTCTGGTTCAACAGGGGGCGAAAAATCATAATATCCGCTTATCACAAAAAAAAAACATACCAACAAATTCCTCCGATGATTGTTCAGGCATAAGACTGATCCAAAGACAAACCTAGCGCCAGCTTATTTCCTTTATCCACCCAATTTCTTAATCTCCCTCGCAATTCCTCTAACGATTTTGATTTCGCTTTATTTATCCGTTTATATTTCACATCTTTTGGTTTGGTCACGTTTCTATGATTGCTCATCACACGGTTATAAGTCGTCACGTGCTCTTCACCTCGCCTCTCTTCCTGCGGTTGCGGCGACTCATTCAGTCGCTCGAAACTCCCGTACAGTCCCTGTAGTCGTCCTCCATTCGTGTCGTCGTCGCCGTCCTCCTCCACGCTGTAAACCGTTTCCAGGACTTCGGGTCGTCGGAGGAACCCGTTCGACCGTTTCAGAGAAGAATACTTGTTGCAAGGTTCGACAGCGTCGGAGACACTCCGGATAACGGAACGGTACATCGGTAGAGGATCGTTATCAATACAATCCTCCATGATGACAGCGCTGTCGCTGTCGTTGAGCGAGTCGAGATTCGTTTCGGAGTCGATGTCGGGGTTCGAATCCAGGCCCGCGTCGGTGAGACGTGCTTGTAAGCTGCGAATGGCACGCTGTTGACGGACGATGATCGTTTCTCGCTGAGCTAGGAGTGTGCCGATGTCTTTTTGTTTGCGGCAGAGGCGGGACTCGAAGAGGAGGAGTTGCGAGGAGAGTGTGTTGAGCTGTTCATTACGTTCCTGGGTCAGTCGGCTCACTAGATCATCCTGCAAACATGATACAATAGATGTTACGTATGTTACTTACATTATATACTTACATATAGGCTTAATATGTACAATCCTTTAACTGTTAATTTAGGTACAAAAATAACATGCGTAACCGAAGGTGGAAACAAGTGAATCCGCTAACTATCGGTTAATTCAATGAAAATCAGTTGGTCAAATCAGACCTTATAGTAGATTATGTTAATTTGACTCGGCAGATTGGAGTGGGCCCCTATTTAAAAATTGAACATTGTTTATTTTATGATTGATGCATTCAAAATTATATATATATATATATATATATATATATATATATATATATATATATATATATATATATATATTCATGATTTGTATCACTATCTAGTACTTCTATATGACACGGGTATTATTCAAAGTGAATGACTCGATTAGAAAAGGGGTTCATGAGCTAACCCGGCACCTCCACCATAGTGTTGACTCTGAAGCCTACCACTTGTAGGCCTACCCTAATATCAACAAAATATGAGTAGGCCCAACATTATAAAACCAATGTATAATGTACTGAAAGTAATCAGAATTACGAAAATACACACTCGGACCGTATTTATTGTTTTCTGCCATTCTTCGAACATATTACTGTGAACGCAAAACTTTGAGTAATCATTCAAATTTCAATCAGATTCAAACTTTTGAATCTTGCTTTTTGTACGTAGTCCTTTATCACGATGTAGTGATACCAACCAATTTCATCATAATATAAAGAAGGTGACCCAACTCGGGCCTTGAAAGTGAAATATTTCAGGGGTCAGAATCTAACTCCAGCATCCCGATTGCCTGTAGCGCAACTAACGCTTTTACATCGAACTATTCAGAACAACAATACTCAACAATGCTATAATAAACGGCCCAGTAGATTACGAGAATTAGAGAATTTGTTAGTTCAACAATGCCACCGATACCGCGTAGCCACTCTTATTTACATCCAGTTCACAAGGGGATCCGCTATATCGTGTCAGGCAATCGGGACGATTGGCTCTGAAATGACCGCAAGAAACCACAAATACCTTCCATGTTATCAGTATGAGAGTTGTAGCACCTTCTTTATATTATGATAAAATAGGTTGGTATCACTACATCGTGCCTATATTTTCATTGATTACTGGAAATCTCCAAGGTATAAGTACGTGAGATGCGAAACTCATGCGTCACATTCAACCCTCGGGATCCGATCACTGAATGGCATTAGGTCTTCGATCCAAAAATTAATATTTACACTTATTTTTTCAATTTTACGTTCACGAAGATAATAATTTTTTGAGGAATTATTGACGACATTCATTGTTGGGTCCGATGTGGTGACAAAAATTTGTAAAGACAAATTATTTTGTATCTGTTTATGCTATGTCAATCTGATATCAGGATAAGGATAGGTATTGGTATTTCACGCGATTGGTAATTTTTTTTACAATATGAAGATTTTTAACCATGGGTTATGTGACAATATACTTTTATTTCATCTCAAGATATTGGAATTGTTCTTTATTCCATTTTCATGCTTCCGCCTCATCCGTTGTCGAAACAAAACCAGTGTGAGTGTTACCCAATCCTGCCTAATGTCAGACGTTGGCTTTTTAGCTATCAAAACCTCTACACTAACCTAACCTCAACTTCATACTGACGTATAAAGATTTAGAATAATAATTTGTCGGGAAAGTTCTATTTTGCTTCAAAATCAGGATTATTCAATGAAAATGGTCAATTACTGCGGCATTACTTCAACAAGTAATACTACTGCCATCTAGTAGGTAAATATCGAAGCTTGTCGCACGAACTCACTTGTGCTTTGACGCGTCTCCGCCAGGCGATGACTTGGTGGGACTGCGCGCGATATCTCTCGCGCAGGTCTTTGATGATCCGTCGAGCCTCCTCCAAACTCTCCACTTGTTCTTCCATTGTCACGCGTTCAAACCAGCCAACTCCTCTCTGCAACAACACAAAAATCAACTTTTTGTCAGTCAATCGATTCAACAAAACATACAAAAAACAAGGTCTGCGATCCCGGTTTAAGTGCACTTCTATAATATCATAATAAGAAGACAGTTTCTTAGTAACTTGGTCACAAACTTGTACACGAAACGAGTATGCAACCTTCAGACAAATTAAAATACTGCCGCAAGCTGAAGAAATGTGAAAAAAGTTCGCTTAATTGCTTAGAATTTTTAATAAGAAAAGTGCATGCATTCATTTTATTTTTATTTTTTTTTCGAAAAAGTAGTTTGATGCTTATATAATTTAACGATTCAGCTGAGCACTGACCCAGGATGGCGAGCGATAAAAGCATTTTCTGTTTATGCGTCTTAAATGGTCAAATGCTATAGTCTACCACGTACAGGTTAAGAAAATAACACCGATTAAGATAATCATAGACCGTGGAAATTATACATAATTATTATATAATTAAGATCATTATTACGGATTGCTTTCGTCTCGTCTAGATATGTACGCAGTGTAACATTATCACCTTTACGTGAAATTATAATAATATAATAATACGAAGTAGTTTGTGTAATTATTTAGTAAATAATTAGACTTCACTTGTGCCGAGCATGCATTGCTGAATCATACCATATTGCTAATTGGTACACAGGTGTTTTTCAATCAGTCTGTACATAAAAAACATCCGAGACAATAGACTGTATTTAAAAATAGCTAACAAATACATCAGACTAATTATTTTATATAAATAATATACGTGTTGTAGAGTATAAATTAAAATTTTTAGTAATTGATGATACACTTTTCTTTTTCAAAGTAATTACCATATCTATAATCATATACCTAAACGGTATTGATATAAATATTTGACCATGAAACCCCAAAAGTGACTTCAATTGCTATTTATCTGAGAACCTTGCTCGATATAATGGTATGTAATGAGAAACTAGTAAAAGTAATCACCGGTAAGAAATATTGTTATTACTGTCGGTTTGTACTCGTTCAGACTCCACGTACTTACTAAGGCTATACGTAAGTAGTGAACGTGGTGTGACTAGTAGAAGTATAATGACTTGGTGAATATAATTGAAATTGATAATAAATCCTGTGACTAGTACTTGACATTTTTCGTTTTTGTGAATAACATAAATAGATCAATGTGAATGAATAGACTCTTGAATATCAATTATTCTATTTCAGATTTTTGTAAAGTTCTGAGACTTTCAAGAAGAAATGAAAATGAACATGAATATGAATGCAATATGTATAATACTCACGCATATGTACAGTCAATTATACTAGTATTTCCCAAGTTGTTAATAAATAAACATTGAAACATTGAATATATAATGATGCACAAAATAGTGATGTATAGAAAAAAGCCCCTAGTTTCAATATTCACTGATTTTATTCACTTGTGGAAATAGAATAAAAATTTCACCCCACAATATCATGAAATATCATGGAACATAATTATACGGTGATGAGATTTAGCTTTCAAAATTCGAATTTTTATATAAAATTAAAATGTTATTAAAAAATGTAAGTTAGAAGCCAAGAAAATAAATATATCGTAGGTGGGTATACGAAAGGGTATGTGAAGTTCATTACTTGCTTACCAGATGACTGACAAATTTTAATGTAGGCCTATTTCAATGACGTATCACCTGCGAAATGGTGAATGATGGTTATCTCTCCCGAAAAAAATTTCGTCCGCCACAATTACTTTTACTAATGGGGATAAACTAATCAATTGTGTCCTGCATGCAATTACCATCACTTTTTTGGAGTTGATAATTTGCATATATCACTATTAAGATGATTAAGGTATCACGACAATACTTGAATAAATAATAATTCAATGAATAATTGTTTCTGTCCAAGTAATAATACGATACAATAAACCGATGCGATGCTCAAGCATGAACAAATAGTATCTAGCTATATATGTGAAACGTAGAAAATTACTCAGCATATAATCTAAGATTAGGTACCATAAAATGATTGATAGTCAATAGTTACATCAGATGTATGTGTATAAGTTTTACACTGGTTAATTAACATATTTAATAGTTATATATACAAGGTTTTCTCCGATTAGATTCGAATCTGAGAGTTTATAGTAACAAAACTTTTTACTAGTACAGCTATGTCAGTATAGACTATAGGTAGATCAATGAACGAATAATTATTACCTATAGAAGTAAAATGTATATATAAAAGAGATGATACATCATTACATTCATAATTCTAGATATAGTAGGCCTACCACAATAAATTGTCCTATCTTGCAAATATACAAATCCTCTGATAGACTCATTTGCATGAGAAGTATTGTTTTTATAGCTGTAGGGAAATATTTCCATAATTCTCCACTACTATTATCATTATATTTTCACCATTATATAAATGTTCTGTGGTGTTGTTATTCATCGTCTAAATTTTCTATACTCAATTGATAGTTCTAAAATAGGGTATAGAAACAATAAAATAAATCTAAAATGGAGACCAAAACTAAATTGTATAACTTGATTATTATTGAATGTTATCTGAACGAATATATAATGATATATTCTCAACATTACATAATAATCTAATCGATACAACAACTAAAAGGCATTGATTTATATCGTGTTTATATTTAAGCGATTACAGCGAATTACTGTGGAGTGGGCGAGCAACACAATATCCCCGAGCTTGAGTTCAAACAACAAACGGCTGCCCTGCCCTTCTATTCAACGTCGTATGAGGACAAATGAAACAAAAGAGAAAAAGTGTAACAAAGAGATCATCAAATGTTATATTGGAAAAAGTGAAAGACAGGTCTGTTTTGCTTCTGCGGTTTGCATTTCCTGGTGTGCCATTGTTATGACGAGGATGTGGTGTGGGGGGGGGGGGCGAGAAGGGGTGGGTGGTGTAGGAGGGTGATCTCAGACAGTGGCGTATACTCCAGTTAAGACTAATGACATTATTTTACAAACAATGGTGTGGAAATTAAATCTAATTTACTCGAGTGCAGGCGTTTGTTTCACAAGGGCCAGTCCCACGGCCTCTTCGAACTGGATCAATTTATTATCGTAATTATATATAGTTTCTGTATCTCGATGCGTAGGAAGAAGATATGGAATCTTCTCAAATTTCGATGTCTTTATTGAGACCAAAGCACTGAAGAGCAAACATCTTGGACAGATTTAATGTTGAGTTTGGCAACATATATCTCAAGAACAGTTCTTGTTGCATAGACCTAAATAAACACAACGGACTTGCGGTAGATCGCAATCAATAAATAATACCCCTACAATTAGATATACGTAATCAAAAATTGGAGAAAATTTTTATAATTGACCCATAATTGAATCAAAGTGTGCCTAATTTGAAGGTTTTCATTGCTGAATTCTTGATAATTGAATAACAGTAGAAATGAATATTACAAACGCACATTTCTAAGTTCAACTTAGCGCATCAATATTCTGATATCTAATTCAATATGTATAATTGAAAAAAGTTGGTCGAGTTAAAAATGTACTGAAAGTTGACTTGATTGTTTTCTTATGCCTGTGGTCACCATGATGGCTAGCAGATAATGGTCAGCGAGCCTAAAATCACTCAGGCCTCCCTGTATTGACCTGAACGACAGAGGGAAACCAGCAGTGTTGAATTCAGAGATTTGGTTGCGGGGGAGCTTTTGTATTTCCCGGGGGGGGGGGGGGCAAGGGAAAACTGAAATTCACATTTCTCAAAAAATTGGCTATATACCTAGTGCTTGATGTTTTTATCCCGGGTGGGCAGATAACGAGCTTCGGGGGGGGGGGGAGGGGCAAAGCCCCCCCGCAGGTATGCCTGGACTCAACACTGGAAACCACGAAAACCCCTGTCAGGAATTATTTTCCAAATTCCTTCATTTTCATACTCAATCTGTTGTTGTAATTTAAATATCGTAAGAAATGAATATAATGTATCACATACTAACTAAAACTATTCAGCACTCACGTTTATTTTCATAATAGTCACAATGTATTAACCTTTATTTTGGTACATCCACAGTTTAGCCACCTTTGGTGGTTTTGTGGGAACTGTGAAGACTTTATTTTGTTGTGTATTATTTTGTATACATTTGTAGGCCTATTACGTTATTTTGTTAATTTTCTATAATACCAATAAAATGAACTTGGAACTGAACTTAAACTTGAGGATGGTCGACCATGGTGAAAATCGAGCCCCGGCCTCCTGAAAGACGGTTCAGCGTGCTAGTTACTCGACCACTCGTCACAGTAATCATCACCCCAAATGTATTATTCACTGCATACCATCTCGACATTTGTTGCGCTTTCGAATGATATAGATTATACTCCTTTGTAAGATCACTTTTAAAGATAAGAGATTCGAGTCTTCGACAGTAAGTTACTATGACAACCATGTTTTCGTGATGATGATTGTTTATTGAACGCCTCCACGAACAGGTTATTAAGGGGTGCGAAAGATGAATGTTCACAATAACCCAAGCCTTATGTGGGCCTCGTCTAGCTAGTACCCACGACTTACGTACTTTACATCAGTTTCTACAGCATTGCCTTAATTGTCTTGGTGTACTGTCTCTTTATCTATATTGGGTTGAACGACGTACTCTACTGATGACTACGATCTATTGGCGTCGGTGAATGATATATGAGATGATGGGGTTATTTAATTAGGTATTTTGGATAGTAGGGAGGAGTCGGTCGTGGCGTGTTATTAAAGAACCATCCCAGTATTGACGTGAACGACTAAGGGAAACCACGAAAAACCCCTGTCAATATAGTCGACCATGACGGGAATCGAACCCCGATCTCCTGAATGACGGTTTAATCATTCGCCACACGTCTCAGATATTTTTTCTCTAACGCCATAAATGATATTAGTAACTTTGACGAAGAAGTGATCTATGAATTAGTAATTTCTATAATTATTTGCGTCGATGGGTGACTGATTAAAAGAAGGAAATAGTTCATATAGATTGTTGAAGATGTTGATTTCTTGTATAAACTGTTCTATTGCATAACCAGCTGAAGTATGCGCGATGTATGCCTATATGTGCTAACAAGGCACGCAACAGCATGGCTTTTATGGCAGTATACGTGACATTGGCAGTCATGGGTATAGTGCATCTCAATCTCCCCACGTCTACCCTTCCTCTCAATTCCTCTCAATTTTGTAAACAATGATTCGATTTTTGGACCACTCTAAATAGGCGCGGCTTAAAAAAATTATTATAAACATTATAAAAATAGTATAATTATAAAAATTATAATTTATAATTTATACAAATTATAAAAATTATAAAAATAGTATAATTATAAAAATTATAATTTATAATTTATGAAAATTATAAAAATTATAAAAAAGTATAAAAATTAACTTGTGTAATTCAAGTAGCAGATTGCTTTCTAAATAAAGATCTTGAAACAGAAAAAAACCAGTAGACCAGTTGGATCTATATAATTTGTGGTTATTTGAAGATACTCCGATCTGTTGATTGGACGGTATGATTTGTGACGTCAAGGGGGCGGAGAATGCGAGTCATCAATTAAACAATTGAATAGACGAAAAAAATATAATTGAATATCGCAACCACGATGTAGTGATATCAACCTATTTTTTATAATATAAAAGAGGTGACCCATCTCGGATCTTGAAAGTGAAGTATCTCCGGGGTAAGAATCTGAGTCCAGCGTCCTGATTGCCTGTAGCACAACTATCGCTTTTGAATCAAACTATTTGAAACAACTATGCTCAACAATGCCATACACGGCCCAGTAGATCACGAGAATTATAGATTTTGTTAGCTCAACAATGCCACCGGTACCATAGCAACTCTTATTTACATCCAGTTCACAAGGGGATGGGCTAAATCGCGACAGGCAATCGGTACGTTTGGCTCTGAACTGACCGCAAGAAACCACAAATACCGTCCATGTTGTCAGTATGTGAGTTGGAACACCTTCTTTATATTATGATAAAATAGGTTGGTATCACTATATCGTGTCGCAACTCCAGAGAGCTCATCTTGTAGAGATATAAATATTAGCATGTGCGTTGCAAGCTGCAGTATACCACTACAAAGAAATGGAAATGTATCAAATACAAAACATTATGCAATGATTCAGCACTGAAAATTAGATGATCACACTTTATAATGACACGGAACGAAATGCAGAAATTTATTACGTATTCAATCAAACTTTCTACATTTTGACGCTATTTATAGATTACTATTTGGAGATATGAAGAGATCTGGATTTGTATCTTGGATTTGGAGATATCGCCAAATCCCACCTATATCATAATCCACGACATTTGGAACAAGAATAAGTACGTGATGAATAAATTATATATATAAATATATATATATATATATATATATATATATATATATATATATATATATATATAAATATATATATATATATATATATATATATATATATTTATATATATGCGCGTATGTGTATCTTGTGTGCATAATAAACATCGTATCACATAAATATTGATTTCATTGTTATATTTAAATTAAAAATTATTATTTTTGATATTTGAGATTACCTATGTGCCAGGGTCACGAACTATGACCCATTACTCGTATCGAACTTTCCAAACAAGAAGATTGGTTGCAATACTAATGTCTTTGATTGGTTGTTTCCTATTGCAGGAAGAAGGTGCCTTGTGGACGGATATGAACGAACCATCCCACTACTCACTTTACGGCCGAAGAAGCCTCATTGATGGAGAGAAAAAAAACGCAGGAAGGATGATCGAGCTTGACCCGGATCGAACCCATAAGTCTCCAATTACAGTTCAGATCAGATGGAATTTAATTATTCAAGTGCCATATAAAGTGGGAAGGTTCAACAATTAAATAATTGATAATGGTTTGCCTAATGGTTTGGTCTTTCCTTCTTTATTGGCAAACAATTGCTATTTGTAGATATGAAGAGATCTGAATTTAGATTTTGGATTTGGATATCATAATCCACGACATTTGAGACAAGAATAAGTACGTGATAAACAAAAGCAGAAAATTATATTTGATCCTAATGAAAACCTCAAACTCATCAAAAACTAACTGATCGGATCCATTATCCCAACTCAAATTCTCAATAAGACATGACCCAAGTCATGAAACGAGAAAAATAGTTCCGTTTTTATTGAATAGTGTCTTCATTAAAAAAAAAAAAAACTGCCATTTGAAACAATCACGCACGACTGTACTGCGGTAGCTCGCCACTGTTACCAACAGCCGTCATCTACATGTGATGTGATGTGCGGTGTACATACACGTACATTTGGAATGCAGCCATGGACTAGTGACCCACAAGATGCATCAAGAGGAGTGAATTTAATTATTATTCGTAAGAAGCTGTGTTTTGATGCCAGGGGGCAGTGGGAACGATACACGAGCAACAAACAGCGCACACAGCCACCTATAATCTGGTTTTCAGGTTGAGAAGACAAGTGGTAATACCACTAGACCGCAAGAGACAATCTTTATGCTGAACGGTTTTAGATGAGACAATGGGATAATAACTGTGAAAAGAATCTTGATTGTATATTGTGTGTGTGTGTGTGTGTGTGTGTGTGTGTGTGTGTGTGTGTGTGTGTGTGTGTGTGCCAATGCTTTCATCAGTCTTGATAATAGAGTGGTTTGCATGTATAGATAGATAGATTTGTTGAAGTTCTGCTGAAACCATAATTAGATAAGCTTGTAAATGATAAGTTGATCACTTCCCCTATGTTGATATAATGATACAGGTGTGATTTTTTAACACTTTTGGTTTATTTATATTGGATGCGATGTACTGATGACTGAAATCCATTGGCGTCGGTAATGAGATGAAGGGAAGATGGAATAAAAAGAAGAGGGAAAAGGTTATTTTATTATGTGTTTTGATAGTGTGAAGGGAGCGGTCGTAGCCTCTTTGGGGAACCATCCCAGTGTTCACCTAAACGACAGATGGAAACCACGAGATATCTAAGGCAGGATGGTCGATTATGGCAGAAGTCCTATAGTCTCCTGAATGACGATTCTGCGCGCTAGCCTACTTGTCCACTTGTCTGAATTTGAACAGTTATTGTCTATAACCAAAGACCTTAGTATCTAACTTCGTTAGAAGACGTAAAACTAAGCCTTCTAAGCGACGACAGAGCGATGCTAGCGCACGTATTCGTGATTCAAAGCTAACCAGGCGGCAGCACTGTCGAAGTGGGCGATTGGCCGTCCGGAGGCAGTTAGGCCTAGATGTCATGTTGTTGAATGCTTACACACATTATATTTGTAATTAATATTGTAATTTCAATAATCAATAATTTCAGTAATTTTAATTCTGTATTCAATATTGTAATTACACATATTAATTAATTTGTATATCATTTGAAAGTATCTGCCTCCGCCCAGTTCACTTTAACGTCACCAGATGTCAGCCACTTTGCTTTTAATTGATCACTTCTTCATCAATAATAATCCATCAAATGAAAATATGTGATGAAAAATACTACATGAATAATTGCATAGGTATTTTGTGCTCGAAAACATATTTGATGAAGTTACAAATAATATATATATGAGTTTGGATATCAATCAATCAATTATTAGCTTCATTATTCTTTTAATCACGTTAACTGTCTTATATTGATGATCAAAATTAAAAATGTTTCCAAAAATTCTTCAATCTACATGATATATCCATCACAGTGTTCATTTATCAATGAAAATATATACAGCGTTTTCCTCAAAAAATTCTTCAATCTATATTATATATCTATCTCAGCGTTCATTTATCAATGAAAATATGTACATCGTTTTCTTTTTTCATAACAACAAGACATCATACATGCTCCATTACAAAGAATCAACATTCCTTTTAATAATTATAAACAGATAAAACCTGCTCTCTTTCCTACCAAAAAAGTTGTGTACTGATGCACAAATATCTGTATTTTGCTAAATTGAAAATAATGGCAAAACTGAATACGACGCGCGTCGTAGCAATGTAGTATTGTGTAATGTCTCATCCGGGATGGACAGGTTATATTCTCATAGTTCGAATTCCATAATATATAAATCCATAATATGATGCACATTTCACACGCTTTTTATAGTTTGAATAACCTTTCATCTCATCATCATACTCATCATACGAGTTCAATACTTGTTTTGAATAATTATTCCAGAATTCGAGTGCTTTTGACGGAAAATAGATGAAATGAAGTCCCCATTATGACTGAAAAAAATGGACAAGTTTCAGATTTCAATTTTCATATTGAAACAAATTTGTTTTTATAAATAAAAAAGAATGAAGCATGAGAATGTCTTCATCTTTTCGATTCAAGAATCGCACACACAAACAATAGTACCGCTACTTCAAAAATACTTGACTTTCTTGAACTCTTCGCTTATAACTTTATCTGTAGAAAAAGGTCGTTAGCGTGGTGTGAACTGTCGTTCAGCAGACCAAGGGTTCGATGCTAGTAATGATTGACTATCCTAACAGAGCCTTCATCGTTCACCAATGCCAATTGCTCCAATATTGGACTGTGTCGTGAAAACCAAAATAAATAAATAAAACAAAATTGATCCATTATAAACAATTACGAATATACTCAACGCTGTAGAAGCAAACTCAACGCTGTATTGAGGCAACAAAGTATTATATTCAACTGTCTTATTTTTATCAATTTTTTTTTCTGTTGATCAACATCTCAATAAATTATGAATAAATTCAAGTACTGAATCACATTTTACGACCAAGGTCCGGTATTACCACAGTCCAGTTAGCACTTATCTGAGAGTTGGTGAAAACTAATATCCCAGGTAACCATGGTGATGACAAATTTTATCTGCTAATTGGAGCTACTCCCCCGTCGGTAATACTGGGCCGAATATAATTATACCCTCTCATTTATCACAAAAATAGAAGTCTCGTATTTATTTTTTATTTCTCGAATATTTTTTTTTATTCGTACACTAGATTTATACCGGGAGAAACAATGTTTGTCTCGTGGTCTATAGTGGTCTAGTGGTCGTGACATGTAACGGGGTCGAATGCTGCAACATGTAGCAAGCAAGATAATATACTGTACCAGACAAAGATTGCCAGGCCTTCCTTTTAAGTCTGATTCCACACACTGTATTTATCTCTACACCTTATGTAACTTTCAATCAGTATAGGTGCACGTATATATGTGCACAATATATTATTATTAGATTAAACTAGGTAACTAATTTATATTCATTGCCATATAACAGATCGTTACACACTAATTTAGTGCTAATTAAATAATCAAATGAGATGGATTACAAAAATGAAGGAATGACTACAAACTAATTAAGAAATAAGGAAATAAAGACTATATCAAATTCTCATTTATTACCCATCGGTATAATTAACTTTGTTAATAATTATTTGTCTAAAAGCCTCAACAGCAGCTTGGCTATTTCACAAATTGAACGAGCCGATGATATAGGCTTTGATATAAATTATGTATAAACAAGGAAGCATGAATGAAGGAAATGTTGTAACAAAATATGCGTTTTCCGATATGGGCATATTTATATGAAATGTTATGGAAATCTTTGCACCTTGAGTTCCAATCAAATGTCACTGCCTACCTGTTTTATGACTTTCTCAGTTTAGTCGTTCCACACTTTATTGGTTATATAGGCTTCTTTCAAGTGACGTCACCCATTGTTGCAAGAGACAGACAACAATGTCCAACAGTTGGAACTTGGAATTGATCAATCAGAATGTTTGGTAGTCCACCAATTCGCTGTGTTACTGTGGTAACGATTGTTTGTCATTTGTTACCTGACAGAAGCCTATTGGTTATATATGTTACCTAAATTCTTAATTGACGACTCGAAATAGGCGTGGTTTCACCACTCGGTCAGTTAGATACATGTCATTTGTGGTGTTTTGGAGATACCCCGATTGGATATTTGTATTTCACCTCAGTTCTAACAGCCCCGTCGATTGGATGTTATGATTTGTGACGTAAATGGGGCGGAGAATGCGAGTCGTCAATTGGTTTCTTAAAAGCTTCGATTCGATGTAGAAAAACATTTAATTTTTCTGTATCAAAACGGCTGATACGATCTATGTGACGCTTCGGAATAATGTATATACCATTATAATAAAATTCCATAACATTTAAATTTTCCGAAGGAAATATTTTTTCCATAGTTTCTCCTCTGGGCTAATCTGACGAAGCTTTTAAAAACTTCGAAATTTATTTTCTCAGAAGTGGTGCACCCGATTGCACCGTAAAACTGAAAATTATCGAACTAGATAATAACACTTGTATACGCCCCGTTTCAACTGAATTTGTACTTCCGTTTGTCCTGTGGAGCGCGAACGAACAAAAAAAAAAACCTATTTTCGAACACTATACGCTGAAACTGAGTCTGCGCTTCGCTCATAAAAAAAAAACTGCCGTGATTCGAATACACGCTTACCTTTTCTTCAATTTCTGAACCATTTGTTTTGACTAACTAAGCAAAACAGGATGCCATTATACAAAGTTCACTTTTATGACTGTATGACATGTCAGAGAAAATATGACTTATACATACTGTCCTACATTGCAATTACCGTCTTGTGCATTGAATATATACCTGTTATTATATTTTAATGGGAGTGATAATAATTGACCTACACGTTTAAATGTCAGCCTCCAGATTTGTTAAAAATATGATACTACATAGCACGTACTTTAATCATCAATTAGGATATATTAAATCCGTTTAGTTTCGTAGCATTAATTCACAGGGAGGTATAACTAGCTCTAACTGGGAGCCAATTGACTGTTCCTCAGTTACCCGTGCTATTTGTTCTCACTAACTATCAGAAAAAGCTAACTGAACCGGGGTCTTTCTTAATATCGTGTTTTAGTGGTGTATAAACACAGAAATTAAAGACCACGTTGAATATAAATAAACTGATGCCAGAAATTAGAACAGATAACTATTTTCATAATTTCTCCATTAGGCCTATTAGGCTTAAAGGATTGGCGTCATGAGGCTTTCGTCATGAGAAGACGAATATTATATTCAAATGATGAAGTTATACAAAGATGAACTATAAATATCATAGTATTTATTTATAAACATGATTATTTGGCATTTCGAAAGAATATCCGTACATTTAATAACATGTATGATTATACAAACTAAGTTTGATATACATATATCTAACATCCGCTAATTAGTGTATCCAAATACACACTAAAAACGCCTTGATTACATATTGTCATCATTGAGATTATAGTTCTTATATCACTAGGCAAACGCGTTATGTGTTGCCGCGTTGATGGATGAGCTGGAACATATCCTTATCTTTGGATTGGTTATTATATATATATATACACCTTGAGATCCAAACCATTACATCACTGCCATCTTATTTTCCATTAATAACTTATATGATACTAAAGAAGGCTTTGTTTTAATCGTTTACAATCAAGTGGTGACACTTGTTGCTTTGATTTAATAGGTATCTTAATAGCTTTGAATAATTGACACAAATAACATTATATATTTTTTTACATCAAAACGGCTGATCCGATTTGAATAAAAGTTCGGAATAATGTGTATTATTATGTTGTTCGAGTTCTGTGGAAATTTGAAAAATTTCGGAGAACATTCACTTTGTCATTTTTTCCGCCTGGCTTATTCATATGGGTTTTTTGAAAACTTCAAAATGATTTATCTCAAGAATTGTTGAACCGATTTTGCCTTAAAACTATACAGCATCAAGTCAGATAGGAGTTCATGTGTGTGCCAAGTTTCATCATGATCTGAATTTCTGTTTGACCTGTAGAGCGCGAACAAAAAAAAAAAAAAAAAAAAAAAAAAAAAAAAAAAAAAAACACCCTCGATTTTTCAAGTACAGTGTAATTGAGTCTTCGCTACGCTCATCCAATGATATAATATCCAAACTAAAATAATTGCTTTATACATTTAGTACATATATAATTATACGGAATTGATGAAGCGTAAAATGTTGTTCCTATATGGAAGTGGCACCATCATTATTATTTTGAATTATTATAAAATCGAAACTTGATACAAAATCTTTTTTCCACAATCGAGGCTAAGGATGAAAGGTAGAATGATTATTGTTTACCTAACGACCCCACCAACAGCTAGATTATGTGAGGGTACGAATGAGCACAGGTGATTATGAAACTATGAAGTGATAAGTGAAAGGACGTTTACAAAAATCCATCCCTTACGCGGGATTCGAACCTACGCTCAGCCGTGACTTCACTTTCTGGAGCGGTGCCTCAGCTGACTGAGCTGACTGAAGGTAGGATCGTACAAGCGGTCAACAATAAGGGTGATTCTACCATCTTCGACGAGAAAGGGAAATGAATGAAATAAATGAGAAAGGAAATGATAAGAAAGAAAAGAAAGAGAAAAAAAACATATTTTTGACGGAAGTACGTATATTCATCATTAGATGAGCAAATGCGAAGACTTCCATCCTACTCTTATGGAGCTTTGTCTGTGTGTGTGTGTGTGTTTTTCGTAACCACTGCACAGGTCGCAGGGTTTGACTGATCGACATGAAACTTTTTCTGTAAGAATAAGATATCTTCCCAAAAAAATCTCTAAATGTGAACACACACATGATACACATTATCACAATTTTGTATGAAATTCGAACCAGCCGTTTTGAAGAAATAATTCAACTAACTGTTTTTATTCATCAAATATATGTAAATGATAGCAGAATTATGATGCCAAGATTCACTGCTTTCTAGATTCGATATTTGCCAAACAATAAAGTATTTTTTATATGCGTCAAGGTGTGTAGAATACCAGAGTCAATGAAGTAGCAAAGGTAAAACTACTTGAACAACTCTTATCACACCTTATTCAGATATCTCGCTCATCTTACAACGCATATGCTGTGTTTGACTATAGTACTAAATAAAACAAATTAATTTGAAAAATATTCGAGAATTCGTAATTGAAAAAAAATATATCCTCAACAGCAAGGTTTGAAATATCTCCAGGGAAGAGAAAGTGTAATTGAAGCGAAAAAGGGAAGTCTTTTCCAAATATGGCAGGTGACACAGCCCCACATAAATGATACAAGAATGGGATGATAGGAAACTCGTCTGCTAGTTATGGAGGCACCAAGAGGTTACACAAATAATGCAGGAACATTTTATTTCCCGGGAAACCACTGCGGGAAGGAACAAACTGGAATGCATGTCATGTAAAGATGGTCCTCCTCTAAACACGTTGACGATTTCAAAGAAAGATCAGTTAGATCTAGAATCATGAATTAAAATGAATCTTGCCAAGATCAAGATGTATTTGATCATTATTCAATCATTTTATTCATTACTCATCAACTTTATGTGAGCAAGATTAAAGTTGATAATTGGAAATATTTCATATATAACTGAGATAAATGATTGAAAAATAAAAGATTTACATACATAAAAAAGTGTATGAAATATAATTGACGACTAGTGATTGACCCGCCCACAAACGTAACAGAACAGAACATGCAATCAAATGGGCTGTTTATTGTTATTTGACAATACCAATCAGGGTATCTATATAAATGCCCACATGAAATATAGATCTAGGTGGCCTACCAATAAGTCACGCCTATCACTAGTGGTGAATTGAGCTTAAGGAATATTTTGTGGTGCAAAAGTACTATATATACTATAGTTGTATTACAGTTTATATGCTACTACAACTCGTCAACGAGTTTCAATTAACCTTTCAATAAAATACATTTTTTAAATACCGATAATAAATATTAAATGGGTCGTACATGTACGTGTTGGTGTAAAGTGTAAACCAGCACCCACGATCCTAATTTAAATTAAGGCTGTCTTAATGGTGCGCTAATTTTCAATAAGAAATCAGTCTATGGAACTGTGAACCGATTACAATTGCACACCTGCAAATTGACGATAGCAAGACACAACTTTCTTATTTTATCGATTACTATCTTGTATTATAAATTAGAAAAAAAAAAATTCCACCATCCACAATTTTTTTTTTTAAATATTATTTATGAATCAAACTGAATTTGAAAAAAAGAATTATATAGATCTACATCTAAACTACGAGAGCCGACATAATGGCTCAAGTCATGCAGCTATAGCTTTGTCTTAGACACGCCATACACGATCAACATTTACCCGTCAACACGTTGACTCAACATATTGCCGAAAATTGAACATGCTCTATTATCTCATCAATATGTTGATATCAACATGTTGACAGGTAATGTTGATCATGTATGCCGTGTTTTAGAGAATCAAGTCAGGTCGGCCGTGAGTTCCAAGTGAACATGTATCATGTATCAACCGCTAATTCGTACCCGCATAATAACTTAGCTGTTGGTGGGGTCTTTAAGAGTCCAGGGGAATCGATTTGGTGAAATATCAGTCTTTTGGTGGTAACTTTTGAACGGTATGAGATATCAAAATTCTAATACCCAATAAACACAGATAATAAAAATAGATTCAAGATGATATAAGTTATGACTATTTAGATCATGTCGCATAACTGTCTAAATGACGCATAAATGTCTAGAAATAAAAAATGACAATTGTTTTAAAATTAAACTAAAGAATCACCTTATCAGTAAATGTTACTATAGCGTTGAAGAATTTCTAGAAGACTTGACTATATTTAATTTTAATCATCGACACTAGTCAGTTCTATATATACCAGTATTGTAAGTTTTTAAAATATTATTGACCATTGTATATATTTTATTTTCTCAGTATTTAGTTTTATTTTGACGATGACAATATCATGTACTTGATCAAACAGTATTAATAAAAAAATTACCATTATTATTATTATTATTATTATCATTATTAAGAGTTTGACTTTGTGGGTCTACGATATTTGTAATCAACTAATTTTTTGTGTAATAAAAATCTTCTCAAAAAAAAAAAAAAAAAAAGTATACAGCAAAAAACACATTTTTTAGCTGTATACTCTCGAGTCTTGACAGTAATACGAAATAATTTGAACAGTCATAACTTATATCATCTTGAAGCTATTAAAATTATCTGTGTTTCTCGCATATAAAATTTTGATATATATCATGCCGTTCAAAAGTTATCACCAAAAAACTGATATTTCACCAAATCGACTCCCAATACAATAATACGAGATGATACATAATACAAAACAATACAAATAATACAATAAAATAATAATAATTAGACGAGCTTTAGCGAGGATTCAATTTGACATACTGAAAAAAATTGGTGTTCGTTTTTATGTTTGTTTTTTTTTTTTTTTTTTTTTTTGTTTTTATGTTTTTTTGTCGGTTCTCCACAGGTCAAACGACTACAGCTATCAACTTCAAACTTTTTTTCGTCATGGTTCCTCATCTAACTTAGATCTGTATAGTTTTGTGGCATTATCGGGTGGTAACTTTTTTTTTATGAATTTTAGAAATTTCAAAAATCCCCATTAGAATAACCCGAAGGAAAATACTTGAAAAATCAAAATTTTTCAAGACCTCTCAAATTTTCGCCGAATATGAAGGAAACTATTAAGCACATTTTGAGAGATTTTTTTCGCATCAATCGGATGAGAAATAACGAAGAAAACGCATTTCTGAAGCATTTTCCCATCAATTTAGGCTATTACGGGAACCAATTAAATCTATAGCAACAAGTGTCACCAATTAATTCAAAACGATTGAAATGAATGAAGAGGAAGGCCGTGACATAACTGATTCTCGTAAGGTTTTTGAACGTTTGGAGTGATCCAAGGTCTGTAGATGTAGATTGGGTTGACAAATTATTTTTCATTCTAGATTTCTATACCCCTAAGCTCGTCTAACAACGCGCATCCCGCGTTTTCCTAGTATAATATAAATAATGATATAATAAAAAACGAGATTCAACAAAACAATAATATCCTAAATATAGGCCTACTATAACTATATATACACGTGAAATGAAACGTGCGCTGCTTCTTTGTCACGACAAAACATTTACGATTAAATAAACCACATGAATCCTTTTAAGTGAAGTTGATTAAAAACGTGGTACATTTGTTCGTATAGAGTATTTTCCAGTTTACCGTTCCGTACACCACATATGGAACAATTAACATGCACTTTCCGTATACAGTGCAATGCGACAAAAATTGCGATTACTCGTTATAATTCAACTTCGATATGTGTTTCAGTTTCTCATTTTGCAATGGAGAAATAGATTATTCGACAAACTCGTGAAAAAAATATGTTACTGTTACGTCACGCAACTGGAATCGAACCAATAGTAGTAGTAATTCGTTTATTAGGAAAGAGGCTATTAATTTACATACATGTTGGTACAATTTTCACATAACACATATCGAAGTAATTTTTATAATAATATAAATCCATCAATATAATGCAAATCATAAAATAAAAACACATTGAGTATTTAATGAGCATCTTCAACTTCTATAGTTATCAAGTTTATTTGATAGCCCTTATCCTTATATTATTAGATTCATCGTAATTAAAGTCGTTCAGTTTCTTTCATTTATATCAATAATCAATTAATCACTCAATAAAAACCTCTACGTAACTTGTTTAGCTGTTATTTCAAGTAGAGAGAGCTATTTCAAAATGTTTAATTTATTTAGGGGTGATACCTAGACTATTCGCAATTTTTTTTCTATGTTAATATACTAACATCTATTTATCAATGTCCTTGGTTCATAATTCCATAATCTTTCACTACAATTATATAATTAACACCTATTTGTTCATTTCATGTCTTTGTTTCCTAAATTTTCAGCTACTAAAAATCTATTATTGTATTATAACTTACTGTCAGCCCGCACACAAGAATTTAAGATTCTTAAGCGGGCTTCTGTTCTATATTATTTTTGTTTCGTTTTTGTTTTGTATACCAATCCATGTACAATGTAATTCTTGGAACAGAATAAAATGAATTTTGAATTTTGAATTTGAGCTAGTCTACTTGATCCCAGAAACCTTCCTTCTCATATGGTTTTGGTGTTTGAATACTCTACAACAAATAATTCTAAATGTAGTTCCATTTCTTGCATTCTTAATGCTACTACGAATCCTGTTGAAAATCCTCATTCTTTTGTGGAATAAGGAGTTTTCTTCAGTGCAAGAATGTTTTCTATCAACAAATAGATTCTGACTATATTTAATGGGAAAAATTACACTAATATCAAATCAATGACTGAATCGATAAGGGAAAGAAATATGGAAACATAAAAGCACTGAAAAGAGACGGAAAAAATAATAATAAAGAGTTCAAGACGCTTTGAAGAAATTGGAAAAACCTTTCGAATCTGATTGTACTTAGGCTCGGTATTACCAAGTCCAGTTAGCCTTCATCTGACAGTTCAAACTTGTTATCACCATGGTTACCTATGCTATTTGTTTTCACAAACTTTCAGATAAATACTAACTGGCCGTGGTAATACTGGGCCTTATAAAAACATAATTGTTAGTGTTTGTGGGCACTAACAATTACTTGCAACTATTCCAATGATATATTAAAAATGTGATGTTTTAATCAAAACAAAATTTAGAAATGTATTCATTTTGAAATACAGGGTGGGAAAAGATAAGATAGATTAGGCTAAGTGAACCATATCCATGTCATAGACCTAAATAAAAATCGTATGTAGGCCTATTATATTGAATATTTTTGATTTATTTTAATATATTCTGGTCAAAGTTGAGTCAAGAGTCTAAAAGATGAAAGACGAGGTATACAATGGAATCACATAATTGAAATTAAGAAATATTCCGACTTCAAATGTGCGGTTAATTTACATAAATACTTGAGCAGTAATTAATTAAATTAATTGAAATGATTCAATCAGAATATGAAATATTTAAAGCTGTACTGTAACATTCGTTACAATAACTCGAAAGTTTAAAAAGTATGATCTATAAATCATTCATGATAATTCCCACAAATAACATTTGAACAAAAAGATTTGACCCCGACGTGATTTGAACACGCAACCTTCTGATCTGGAGTCAGACGCGCTACCGTTGCGCCACGGAGTCCCTTAGAAGAATGAGTGTGAGAAACCATTCAGTATATACACGAGGTAATTTGTTCAAGGACTAGCTAGCTGTGTCGATAAGGAAGTTTTACACTATTCAAATGTCGGTATTACAGATATTTACTGATTGCGTTGTATTTTCATAACTAGATATGTAGATAATGTTCTTTTATTCGCAGCTTAATAAATGTTCACTAATTTATCATTACTTCACACATGATTAGTAATTGTCAATCTGCTATTTTCAATTATGCTGATTAAAACACAGCAATAAGCCAACTATCAACTGCATTTTTTTTTAATCCTTCACGATTAATTCAACATTTCTAATATGCGTGTTGAAACTAGAAGAATGCGATATTTCTAGCACTTGAAGTACATATAAGGTCAAATGAATGTTTCTTGACTTTTTTCCGAAATAAAATTACTGGAAAAAAGCAACATTTGCGTTGAAAGAGGAGCAATAAGCATATTTATATGACGTATTATAAACTGTTTGATTTCAGAACTTCATGTCACTGCCTCATTGTTCTATCTTCACTTATTTCAATCGATTCAAGATCAAATTGGTTCCACTTGTTTCTCTTCTTAGTGGCATTAGAATGCCTTTAATTCATGTAAAAACATTACGATATATGTTATTATAATTCACCTTCTACAAAACAACCTCTACGATTCATATTATGTGAAACTTTTAATTTTTTCCATGTGTACCGGTATCTGTCTTGTGCTTACATTTCATGAACATTTGCATTCATCAAAGAAAATATTTTTTCACATTTTTTCCCCTCTGGGTTATTTTTGGGGGATTTTCAAAATTTCGAAATGATTTTTCTCAAAAGTTGTCCAAGCAATTGCGTCTCAACATTTACGGTATTTAATTAAACGATGACAAATGTGCATGTCAAGTTTCAACAAAACTTGTGCTTTCGTTTGACCTGTGGAGTGTGAAAAAAAACTTTTGATTTTTGAAGCACGGTTTAATTTTATAAATTAAATCGAGGAATATTATATCGATAATTTTCTCATGGACTGTATACGTGGAGAGCGTATCCACATCATCTGTATAAGTTCTTTTCATATTGGGTTTTAACGACGCACTATAATGATTACTAAGATATATTGGCGTCGAATGAATGATTGATGGGATGATGAGATGAAGGTTTCTTGGGTATCGGAAAGGATAGTGGGAAGGAAGCGGTCGTGGCCTATATTGTAGGAACCATCCCGTCATTAGCCTAGACTACAGAGGGAAACCACGAAAAAAACCTTTAAGGATGGACGCGGTGGCGGGGATTGAACCGGGTCCGATATGCCCCTTCACCTCCCGGATCACATGAAGCAATTGCGTTTTTAACCACTCAGCTACATGTGCCGGTGTAAGTTTTAGTGCAGTCTGTATAATGTCAGCAAATTTTCTCCGTGATGAATACTAGCGGGGCTTGATCGACTTTGTGTGAGCGCTATAGTGTATACTTACAAATGATGAAAAAGGAAGGCCAAATATAATTATGCTTATAGTATTTTTGTGGGCGTGGGGTGTAGGGGGGGGGCATATGAATACAACAGATTTTTACAGGTTAACTATTGATCAAATAGGTTGAAAAATTACGTTCACGACAGAAAGTCATGTTATTCGTGTATCGAACCACAAAAGATCGCGGTTAATTATAAATAGAAAACGTGGCTTACTTTTAATTACACGTTATGTTGCGTTAATGCAGTTATAAGCCTATACTGCCTACATACTAATGTATACAGACTTGAGGCGGTTAATAAATTGGTCTCTATTTATTTTCAAAAATGTACACTTGATGTCACATAAAGTGGTGACATAAAGCATCAAGTTGAAATGAATCCGGATGGAAATGCACTTACATTACATTAACTGAAACTAGCAGACGATTTGCATACGCACTCTACGTATAGTCTGTGCAAAATAAAAATGTTCACTCGTGAAATAAGCTTGGTTTTAATTTAAATTTGAATTTAAATGTCGGGGAAACTCCCCACTTATTGTGACCGCAAGTGTACTAGAGGACTGAGTGAGACGTATGGCTGAGTGGTTAATACACTGAACCGTCATTCAGGAGACCGGGGTTCGATTCCCGCCGTGGTCGACCATCGTGAGAGGGGTTTTTCGTGCGGTTTTCCTCTGTCCTTCAGGTCAATACTGGGATGGTTCTTTAACCACAAGCCACGACCGACTCCTTCTCACTATTTAAAAAACACCTAATCCCATCATCCCATTATCTCATATATCATTCACCGACGCCAATAGATTGTATAGTCATCGCAGTAGAAAGCGTCGTTAAACCCAATATGAATACATAAATATACAAGAGGAAAAGATAGGGACACACATTAATGACAAGTCGTTATTACTTTGGATTAAAAATAGGGCCATGCATCTTGAATAATTGGAGGAAATAGTCCTGATCCATTTTTGTCGTTTAGTGTGACGAATTTTAATAATAAAAGTAATCGGGTTGATTTTAGTTCATTTCATTTGAAAAAATGCCCGCAAAGTGCCCTGAATAATAAAATTATTCATGAGTAAAATCGGATACTAGACTCTCCCTCAAGATGGAAGATGGTTTCCAATTATTTTATTATTAAAAAAAGTTGTTGGAATGAAGATAAAAATTAATGACAGAAAATAATTTCGATCCAAAATATTAATTACATTACACTTAAAGTGTTTACGAATACCTATAACATTCCCTATAATTGATCTCAAAAATTGGCCAATTTTTCTATTAAAATATCCGTTGTATACACTACCAAGTAAATATAAAATATTGAATGACCTTGCAAAAACCGTGGCCAAAACTTAAAAGGCCAATGTAGGTGGAGGTGGTTACGTCCATCATGGGTAAAGGTTCAGAACGACCGTCCCATCATCCCACGCCATTTTGCGCGCGGGTGGTTCGCACCTTCAGCTTTTGTGATTACAAGTATATATAGCAAACAGACTTTCGGTTATTACTGATAGATGGGCGTAGGGCTAAATTGGTAAACTACATTATGATCACTGGTGATTTGTTTTCAACAAGGTCAATAAAATACAAAGAAGGTAAAATGCAGCTTCGCCTTGGACTAAGTTATTTGATATCATTGTTAGAGTCGTTCGAGTATAATGCAGTCATTTTGTTACATTTTTTTGTAAAGTTAATGATATGATAATATCAATATGCAGCAGATGTGGTCATCTAGTCTCCATGGTAAACGGTGAATTCTATCTGACATTGTAGATTAGCCATGGTATTTTATTTCTTGCATAAAAAAGTCGTGATGTAAAACTATTTTCAACACTATAGGCCTACTAATAACCAAAATGTATCAAATAACGTGAAATATAAATATATATATATATATATATATATATATATATATATATATATATATATATATATATATATGTATATATATGTATATATATACATATATATATATATATATATATATATATATATATATATACATATATATATATATATATATATATATATATATATATATATATATATACATATATATATATATATATATATATATATATATATATATATATATATATATATATGTGAATAACTATCTGGGATTCATGAAAGGAATTTGATTTTATTTAGACACATTTTTTTAAATTTTAAATTATTTTCATTCTTGCATTATTTTGTTATACAATTATTTATTTCAATAGATGACGTCTGTAGAATGGGTATCGTGTTTTATATTGTATTGTCTTGTGTGTATTGGTCGTTTTATATAATTAAGTGTTGACCGTCCATATACTGTATACATTTCAAACATTCTATGTACCAGTCCTTTGGACGAAAAATGAAATAAATAAATAAATGTGATGCGGTTTGAAACAATTAAGGAACCTTGGTTTTCGTCTCAAGCGTCCAGTTTATTAAGCTTGTTTCTCTGGTCATTTCACACAAAAAAACACATTCTTATCTATAAAATTGCCTGAGAGAGATCTAAAATTAATTGAGGAACAATGATTTTGTATCAAGTTTCGATGTTATTTAAAAAAATAATGGTATTCACATTTTATATTAAAAAGTTGAAATTTTGATCAAATCAGCTTTGAAAATATGATCAGGCCTACAATTGACAAGATTTATATGAAGTTATTTTCAATTAATTTTTTATTAAAAAGTTATATCAATTATTCAGTCGTATTTATGTGTGACTATAATCATAGCAAGCATGAGATTACGCGTAAATATACAGGATGAAGTAACCAGGGGATTTTTGTTTTAAATCTTGTTTTTCAACTTGATCACTTTGGTTGGTGATGTCTAGCAAATAGCCAATGTTCCATAAGGTACCACGTCTCAGTATGCATCACATATTTTATCATTTGTATATAATATCATTGTATTAGGTGAATAAAAAACACTCATTCACTATCTTACCGTATACATATATATGAGTATTAATCTATTTTATATTTCGCGATATTTCATTATGTGGCTTGTAGGCAAACATTTATGAAAATTTCCAGTATTCAATTTTAAAAATTTGTATAAACAATGTCTTTAGTAAGCCTATAGTGATGTATATTTTTTAATTCACCATATAGTCTGGTATGACAAGAGATAAATTCGTTAACTGAACGTTAATTATCGAATTAATCCTTGAAACAATGATTTTCTGTACCTCAATTGTCAATTAACATGGCTTACCATACGATACGAGCTAAAAGTTTTATTTTATTTACTATTGTGTCTCTTAAATATACTATGTTCAACATCATGTTTGGAATTGAAATTGCACCTGTCCTACAAAACACATGGGGTTGAATATATAGAGCCCATAGCTGTCATTTAGTTACCAAACTTAATTATACCAGTGTTCGCTTGTCAGGTTCTAAATTGCCATGTTCGAACAATATGTTAAGTGTGACCAAGTTTAATGCAATGACTTTAAACAGTTAACCAAGTACGTTATGTACCTATCTCGACCTCGACTCAATTTCGATTGACAAACACAGGTCAAAATGAGTTTACACCACCGTAGACATCTATCGTGTTTGTAACGCATATTCCTCCCCTTGATGTTTGATGTGTATCTATTACCATAGTAACGTTTGATAGGAAATTGACATGTTATTGGAAGCCATTTGTATGCACTGCATAAATCGAAAATCAAATTGTTTTGAATGTATTTTTTTATTTCTAAATTTATCACCAAAGTTTCATTCTTCGAAACATTACATTCACAAGGTACGTGCTAGGGGCACAAAGTTCAGTTTTGGAAAACAGTGTCTTCGGGCTGTGCACTCTCTCCCCTCCCCCTTTTGTCTCCCAGAAAAAATCCATAAAATTGATTGAAGACGTATAATCTTCTATACGCATACGGCGTCTTCACGAAATAGCGAAATCGAATTTCTGAATTGATGAAAGTTTTTTCAATCAGATAGATTTCAAATACCATCTTGGCAATCTGAGGAAAACTAACATATTACCGGTAACTTTTTCTCACATGGTGAATGTGTCTTAATTACAATCATAGACTAAAGATATACTATATATCCTTCATTTAGTATTCAATTAATTCAAATCAATCCATTATTATACACCATATAAATTATCTAGTACTTAACCGATTCACACATAACAATATATTTTTCTATGAAAGAACATGAAAAATGAAATAAAATGATGAAAAATAGTATATATAGTATTCTTATTCTATATATAGCACTCTTGAGTCTATGCTACAATGTATGAATGTATATTTTGTTATCTCCTTCTATATGTTTGTATTGATTCCTGATGATTGGTGAAATTTTCAATCGATTTCCCATAAAAACTACATTATATATAAACGACATCATATAGACGAGATGTAAGAATTACAAAATAATAAAACAATAATATTTATATTTCAATTAATTCAATAGTGATAATTATCCAAAAAACTAAGATGTAATGTGTATAAAATATAAGCCAATTCCTAAAAAATACTAAATGTTTCCCCAATTTTAACCAATAGATTAATAAGAAGAAAGTATTACCTATATTCATGCAGATAATCAACAAATTACGTTCACACCATCAGGATGCAGTACAATATGTTCCAAAGTGTAAATTCATCTCGACTAATTCAAGTGACTCTGAAATATTCAATACAAACTCACAAACGCACTATACAAAAGACGATTGAATTACAAAAAAGGAACGTACAAACATGGACTCCAATAACACCACCCCACGCCAGCTGTTCCCATAGTTACGTTATAGCTAGCTAGTCGATGAACATCGCATCAACACAAACAAAAAAAAACAAAAAACATAACCCAAATTCTACCAGTAAGTCTAATCAAGATGATGTCAATTTCTATTAAATAAAAATATCACACATTATCCATGGATTTTGTGGTAATATCTAAAGACCAAAGATTATCTGTCCCTTATGGACTTCAGCCTGGAGGGATGCAGTGCACACAAACACATACTTTCTTTCCGGAATTCCAAATTCGATTTTCAAACAATTAAATTTTACTGCTGATTCTTTAATAAAAGTGGTGTGCGTGTATGTACACTTGCGGATATATAAAATGGTCAAATCAAGTCACATCAGAATGCAGCCTGAAGAAAATGTATCGACGCTACAAGCGTACTAAAACTAGCAGACAATGTTCATACGCACTCCAAGTGAATTAAGTAATTATAGATGAAATTTGAGGAAAGAATTTGTTTGAATTTAAATGTCGGAAAAGTTAATTTTATATGACCGCAAGTGTATTTACGAAGATGTAAATTAATCTCGACTAGAAATTCAACTGATTACAAATTGTTCAATTTGACCTGACAAAATGCGATCGAATTACACAGAGTGAACGCGAACAAACATTGTTTCCAATACTATCCCCCCCGTTACCAGCTGTTACCATGTAGTTAGGTAAGCTAGTCGTCAACACCACGATCTAGTAACAAGGCCTAGGTAATGTGCGGCGAAGCGTGACAAGAGGGAGACATGCATGTCGCATCGTACTGTATGGCCAGGCCAAGCGTGGCACGAACAAAGCCGTGGTCGACACAATATGTCAAGTGTCGATACAACAGGGAACAAATCTATTGGAATATACATGTATATATATATATATATATATATATATATATATATATATATATATATATATATATATTTTATATATATATATATATATATATATATATATATATATATGTACATATATATATATATATATATATATATATATATATATTTTATATATATATATATATATATATATATATATATATATATATATATATGTACATATATATATATATATATATATATATATATATATATATATACATATATATATATATATATATATATATATATATATATATATATATATATATATTGTAACGGATGTTCTTGCGGACTGGGTAATGCTTCAAATCGTTTTCTCGGGAATGCCGAATGCTATCGGGAATGCTATTTCGGGAAGAAATTGTGGTCCCATCGGGGACCTTGTCTCTCATTCCAACGTGTCGGCAAGATGTCACTTGCCATCCTCAGGGATTCTCGTAAACGCCTTGACTGCTCCAATCTCGATTAGCAGGTATACTTATGTTCACGAAAGAAGGTTATCTACCAATGCAACAAGTGTATGAATATCATCGAATATAGGTCGGATTGTGGTATTTTAAGGTACCATGATTTTTCACACGATCTTTACGAATCTTTCAATGTTTCAAGTCAATTCTACTCAATAAGACTCATTATAATATACCGTGGGCCTATACGCATCGATGTTCGAGAGAAATTGTCATAATTATATTCAAACAATCTCTCTTCATTTGATCTAAAAATGTAATAATGTTTTCTTCGCTGAAAACTCAGAATCAAGTAACTATACCATGCTTTCTATTCAACGGGTTAAATGAACAAACTTAAATCACAACCTAATTATTTCGTCACTCTGAGTTGGTACCAAGCACGACAAATCTGCATCAAATTCCGTCCTTGCCTTTGTACATTTATATAAACTCTCATTCGACCTCCAACAAAAAAAAAAAAACATCCTAAAGAAAATCCATCCGAACTAAATTCACCCATTTGTAACCAATTATTTTTTAAAATAAAAGACTTCTCTCATAAGCTTCAGGTTTATATAGGTGGCATTGCTCATCCATGTGAAAAACTCGACACTGATGAGGATGGATGGAGTTCCAAGATTTCGTTCCGTGCGAAAGATCCCGTTGCAATTGCGACTCTTTTAAAAACGTCTTGACAGTGACTTGAAAGCCTACTACTCTTGGATATATGACCTTTATTAGGACGTGATTGTTGCTGCTGCAATTGCAAGGGGTACCGTATATAATAGTTATATAGTAACTGAAAAAAAAACAATGCGGTCGTTGTGTATAAACTTGTTTTATTCTTGGCGTACATGCGGATTGAGTATTTATAGAGCAGTAAGATGAGAAATCAGGGCTGTATCATACCCGATATGTTAACTTTCTCGTATCTTACAGGCAGTGGAGAGGTATTTTGTTTTCATGTTTGAGAGTAGATGACTGTTGTTTTAGTTTTATAAACGAAGGTTGATTAAGAGTTTTTTGTGTTCATTTCTTATATTCTGTCGATGAGTTATTAAAATCGTCTTTTTCGCATTAGGAGAAAATGTTTAAGTTTTCTCTTGAAATGATTTTATTAATTAAATCAGCAAACGTTTAAAATATTACTAAAATGTATCTTTCATTTGTAATGTATCAAATGAGTTTGTTATTTACTAGTTATTACCATATGTTTGTACTCATCAACACTTTCGGAATCAAAATTGAATTTGACAATACAGATTTATAGTAATATGTGGATCTGTATGATCAATTATGTTTATGACAAACAATAAATCGATAAAAAAATTAATTAATTAATCAATACCTAAGTCACAGCCTTCTTCATACAGATCATTCTTCTCTGATAAGAAATGAATGATTTGAATAAAGAAGGCTGTGACATGAATGAATACGTGAATGAAGATAAATATTATTGACGATTAAGAATAAATTATGCAATGCATGGAAAAATTGAATGAATAGGCCTATGAATACATGAATAGATTTGAAGAGTATACAATCTCATTTGACAAACTCTAAAAATAAACTATGGACACTTAATTTAGAAAATTCCAACAAGAGCATGAAACTATACTTTGCCATTCTTTCTATCGTCTTTGAAAATAGAAAATATGAAAATATTTTCGATGGAAATAAAGAGATAAATATAATTATGAGAGATAAATATATCAATAAATTAGTGAGAAACGGAGTTGGATCCATAGTATTCAAATCTCTCAAATAACAGTACTTCCTGTGTAACAATGTGCCACCTGCGATGGTATAGGGTACAGGATGTAATGGTAATCTATATAAAAGATCGATTTCGACGACGACTTTTGTCGGAATGTCTTGAACTGTTTCTCAAGAATCGAAGAAATGACAGACGATTGCCTGAGATAGTCTCTACGATGTTTCTTGCAACACAACGTTGCGTACAGGATTTCTTCGTCCTTTTCTTCTTTGTGGTCATTTTGTATGTAAAACGTTCGAGTACAAAAAAATAATTTATATATCATAGATGATGTGACTATAACTTAAAATACTTCAAGTCACGAGTGACGGACATTTTTCATTAAAGATACAAAAGTTTCGGTGTTATACATCTTCTTGTATAAGAATTACAAATACTTCTTGGACATCTTTTCTATATTCAATTATAGCTTTGATTAGTATAAATACACACTCAAATAAAAAATGTACGTTAATTTTAATTTAATTTTAATTTACTATAATTTGATATTAATCTCTTACTTCACCATACATATAGTTGTAAGCTATACATTACTGATGGTACATTGTTCCCTTGACGATAAGATACAAGCTGATTGCATCATCTCATTATTGCTCATTATTGGGTTTAATAATAATAATAATAATAATAATAATATATAGTATGGTTATTGGCTCAGTCAATCCGATGTTTATATTTCAATTGAATAAACGAAACGAATATACTACACATATTCACCTGTCTTCTACATGGATATTTTGAGATAGTAAATATATCACATGATTTAAATTTCTATTCACCACAGTAGTTCCAAATTCATACTATCATAATAGAGTAACGACACTTGCCCAACATATATATATATATATATATATATATATATATATATATATATATATATATATATATATATGAACGTATGATCAAAATCTGGGCAGAAATATCAATAATACATCAAATATATCGACAAGATTTTCGAAAAGTAGGGTTACTTGCGATATATCAAAACAAACCTTTCAATTTTGATTATGAACGAAAAATTAAATTTTCTCAGTTTACAAAATGTCTCAGCTCACATATCAGATACAACAAATGAAACATAGATAATCAATGGATATCGTATGATAGAAGCTAATCACAATGTTTATTTAAAGTCAACACCGCAAATATGTCCAATGACAATAATTAATTATCGCAATTAAACTTGAGTTCCTTACAGACATTTCTTGTATATCCGAATAAGGTGTGCTGCAGCTGGGCTCGTGAATGAAGAGTTTTTAGAAGAACATCTGTTCACCCGACTCGGACTGACACAGTTTTTTCATGTGGATAACCGGTGGTGAGCAAACATGCATATATACTACTTGATTTGGGCATACAAAATTTCAATTTGAATGACTAGAACTTAACTTCAAAATGCTGTAGCTTGCCATGAAATTTTTTTCATGCAAATAAAAAGATATGATTTTTTTGTGTATCTAAAAGAATAATATTACATTTTTTCATATATATATATATATTTATATATATATATATATATATATATATATATATATATATATATATGATTGTTTGATGTGAATTGAATTAAATTGAATATATATATATATATATATATATATATATATATATATATATATATATATATATATATATATATATATATATATATATATATATTATCTTTATTAATAAATAAAGACTCTGCCTTTGCCTTGAAAGTTGTCATTGGACACAGAATAAAAATAAAATAACGTACTATAATATTAGAATTATAAAATATAATTATATAATTATGAAAATGTGTTATCCTCTGAATATAATTGTTGACATAGAAGGATAGTCAATACTTTGTACGAGTAACGAATTAATATTTTAAGACATTTATTTTTATTTGATTTTGTTGATTTCTTAATCAACGATATTTTCAGGACTCATTGTTGACAGTAAATCTCTTGATTCCAATTGAATGATGATACAAGTAGTGAATTACTGGTGAATTGAATTTTAAAAAATATTTCAATTTGTTCAATAATTATTTTTGATGTCACAGTGAGGAGCACAATTATCAAAAATGATCAATATTTTGTAATTGAATTCCAATATTTCATTCACTATTCTTGATAACGTCCATAGAATAATTTATATATCTCATTGTTGAAAAGAAATTGAGCGATCTGAATTAAATTATGACACAAATAATCAATCATAGTGGTGACTAAAATTGAACAGAATCTTACATTTTGTTCAATTTAACATGTTTGCCGAAGTCAAAATTAATAATAATTAATAAGCGAGGCAAAGAAAAAATACTGTAAAATTTGAGTATGATGAGAAAAAGGTCAATCCAATATAGGTATAATATATGAATATATATATATATATATATATATATATATATATATATATATATATATATATATATATATATATATATAGATAGGAAGAAATGCAAAGGTTACATAATTGATCCGACCATCAGAGTTGAAAGAGACAAGAAACAACCAAACGAGATCAATGAAGAGAAAAAAAAGATTCATGAGCCAACTATTCCTTACTTCCTCAAGATGCATAATTTGAACATAATAGAAGTTATCGAACTTTTTGTGGGAGCCAGCTGGGAACAATTTCTAATTTTTTTAGTGACTTTTGTAAACGTTTTTGTATAAGTAACTTTTTAAAATATCGAATCGGAATGTCAGCACTTTAAGACTCCGTAAAAATTTTGAAAAATCATTTGTATAAAAATAACGTTTCACTATATCACTTTTTAATTTTGTAATCACTAAATCTCCTTATTATTTTATTCAATCCTATTTTGTTTCTACATTTTTTCTATTCGATCAGTTCCCTTTTCATGTACCAATATGTCATAAATCAATCTATTTCTCTATATTATTCTATGTATTTTTTATACTGATTGCTATCCTGTTTTATAATATAGTCGGGGACCAATGAAGGTTTCTTCTTCCCAAGCCAAACTTGATCTGGTCAGATTTTTATTTTTATTACGATCGTTTATCGAATGAAATTGAGAGTCTTCGAAATAAGGTTGTATTCTTTGAATCAACATGAAGACGTGTGTAAACGTCCGCAAACCCACGCTTTTCATTGAGGAATATGAATGAGCATCACCTACGAGTTTATTTATATTCGTCAAAAAAAGAATGAAAAAACTTCTGATCACTCGAATATCGTCTATTCGTGTTGAAATATTTTCAAAAAAAAAGTTCCATCTTCAAGGGCGTTTTCTGATTATTTGACAAGATACTTTTCCCGAATTGAGAAATTGATGATAAATCATCGATACTTCGTAGCATTTGATTGATGATGACGTATAACTATAGTTCCACTCAGATTACAGAAACTCGCTCCTTAATATTTCTATTGTAGTACGATATACATGCAAGCCGAGAAAAGTACGAAGAAAGTGATTTAAAATGAAATAATGTAAAAGTAATATAACTCATGAACTCTTGAGACTGAAAGATTGTAACAATATATGAAGTATGAAACTTGGTATTTATAACTATTGTATTTGTACAGTGAAAGAATTATATGTCGCACGGCATGAGAAATAACTTTGATAGTTCAATTCAATTTCGTATTTCATCTCAGTTTATAACTCCATTTTATAATCACCTTCCATCACTGACTGTAAAAATCATATATATTCACATTTCCTCCATTTCATCAACACAACTCATATTCACATTTTTAATTAGACGAGCTTTAGCGAGGATTCAATTTGACATACTGAAAAAAATTGGTGTTCGTTTTTATGTTTTTTTTTTTTTTTTTTTTTTATGTTTTTTTGTCGGTTCTCCACAGGTCAAACGGCTACAGCTATCAACTTCAAACTTTTTTTCGTCATGGTTCCTCATCTAACTTAGATCTGTATAGTTTTGTGGCATTATCAAGTGGTAACTTTTTTTTTATGAATTTTAGAAATTTCAAAAATCCTCATTAGAATAACCCGTAGGAAAATACTTGAAAAATCAAAATTTTTCAAGACCTCTCAAATTTTCGCCGAATATAAAGGAAACTATTAAGCACATTTTGAGAGATTTTTCGCATCAATCGGATGAGAAATAACGAAGAAAACGCATTTATAAAGCATTTTCCCATCAATTTAGGCTATTACGGGAACCAATTGAATCTATAGCAACAAGTGTCACCAATTAATTCAAAACGACTGAAATGTGAAATGAATGAAGAGGAAGGCCGTGACATAACTGATTCTCGTAAGGTTTTTGAACGTTTGGAGTGATCCAAGGTCTGTAGATGTAGATTGGGTTGACAAATTATTTTTCATTCTAGATTTCTATACCCCTAAGCTCGTCTAACAACGCCCATCCCGCGTTTTCCTAGTAATCTTCATTTACTTTCATTTTATTCTTATTCCACTTTTGATATAATACTTCACCCGTGTTCTTTCATTTTTTTTTTATTTATTCATAATAGTCTACATCATTTGATCATTCATTTGTGCACATTCATGTAGATTTGTAATTGGATTGAATGTTTTTATATTGCTTGTTATTCTGTGTCTTCGGGCAACTCTATTGTGAGCAGAGACTCAATAAAGTTTATATATATATTATAATATAGACCTATTGAACTTTTATATCAAGAAAGTATGCGTGAGAAACTAAATTTCAAATTGACATAATCAACTACGGTATATTTCGTCTACCTAACAGTTAAATAAATGTATACATATTGAGATGAAGAGTATTTCAAAAAAGCATTTTACCCTAAAAAACTTCTTGAGGGCGTATATCGATTTTGATTCAAAGACCATAATCTAGCCTTACTTCAATTCTCCAGTTATTCAATACGGGATTATAAACAACATTTTTGACATATGCCAAGATACAAGATTCATGATATTTTCCATGTTCATTTCAAATTGGTTATATTTATTTTCATTCTCGATGTATAATTTATTATTGTGATCATTATTATTCATAATTGTGTTCATTATCGATTATTATAAGCGTAGATGACCTTCTTCTTTTGTTGATACAAGTATAAGAAATTATCAGGATTTTTAATAACAATCGCACCAATTAAACTTGAATCATAAACTTAATAAATATTCTCGTAAAAGTAGTCGATAAAGTAGCATAATGTATAACTGTATTATCGACTCTGCTCTGACGTCACTCGTTATGTTTAGACATCAACAAGACGGCAATAATGACCGCTAAAACTGTATTCCAATCAATAATAATGATATTTAATTGTTTGTCCACTTATTAATGAAGTTGCTATAACAACGAAGTCCATGTGACGGAATTGGAAGAAAGTAGACTAGATCACGATGTGGTGATACTAATTAACACATTTCATTATAATTTAAAGAAGGACCGACTCGCGTCTTCAAAGCGAAATATTTCCGGGGCTAGAATCTGAGTCAACGGTCCCGATTGCATGTAGCGCAACTATCGCTTTTATATCGAACTATATAAAACAACAATGCTCAATAATGCTATACACGGCTCAGTACAATTATTAGGTTAACAGTTGCATTTGTTTTGCATGAGAATTATGGATTTTGTTAAGTTCAAAAATGCCGCTCTTATCTACATCTAGTAAACAATGGAATCCGCTAAATCGCGACAATCAATCGGGACTGACTGCAAGAAACCACAAATACTGTCCATGTTATCAGTATGAAAGTTGGAGCTCCTTCTTTATACTATGATAAAGTATGTTGGCATCACTACATCGTGTCTAGATGGTTGAATATTACATTTTCAATATACACCCGAGTTATTTTATAGCTGTGACGTCACAATACTTATTGAAGTGATAAGACGTGAATATTTATATTTTCTCCTTGTTTTATTAGTGTTTAGTGTGACGATTGTATTATGCTTTTCAGCATGTGTATTCTTTCAAATAACACATGACTAACAATTGTCACTGCATATAGCAATACAGTAAACTGAAGAACTTACTCAGTGATTATAGTTAATATCAATTGGGGGACATTGAATTTGTTTCATCACTCGATTGGAATCTAAAGAATATATCTTATACACACATTTTCAATAATCGTATTTATGAACGTTTCATTTGAAATGTTGAAATTGAATTCATGCTTTTTTTATATTCTTCATTATTTTTTAAATCCTCTTCAATGAATAATTTTATATGGTACGTGAGTGGTGGTTGATTTTTATTAAATAATGAAAGTGAATATACTTGACATTTTATTAATAAAGAATCGAATACAACATCAACAACAATCCACTCTTGGATTGATAGAACTATACGAAAAAAATTATCGAATCCTACATTTATTTTATGAAAGAGTTTTAATGATCCCACTATACATCAATGTTACGTGGGAGATTCTTTTCTTTCTTTCAATCCACCTACAATCATTACGTTAATTCAACCTTTACCACTGCTTACACCATATAGCAAACCCATCAATAATTAAAAACGTATTCAAATCTCTTCAGTTGAAACGTGTATTGTGGTAAGCTGCATGACCTATATCCGTATAGTAGCCAGGATAATGGTATGCATCATAATAATAATAATAATAATGGTTTCATTTCCTTTTGGATCATCACATGATATAATGGAAAGTCCTAAAAAAGTTATATAACAAAAATTTAAAATATTCAATAAAAAAATCTCAATATGAACACACTTTAACAAAACTCATCTAACCTATAAAAGCATTTTTCAATCAGATAACTGCGTAGTTTTTTTTTTCAATACTATTTTAGAATCGATTTTGCTGGCATCTTTTAGCACAATAGGTAAACAATTAAAAAATCTACACCCAGCATAAACTGGACTTTTCTTGAAGAGCTCCAGCTATATAGAAGATAATATATAAAGAATATATAAAGAAGATATACTTCTCTATGAATAAATACTATACAAAACTTGAGATGAAGTAAAATACAAATTTAAAGATTCAAATCATTCTTCCTTCTTGAGAAGACAAAACTCTAATTGAACATTTACATTTCAACTCTTTGTGGAGAATATAATTCAATTAACTTCTCTCGTAATTCAATTTTCTCCTCTCAAAAGTCACTTATAAACTTTTCGAAGTTTAATTCTATCTTTTACAATTGCCCAGCAAACTGGCTGTAACTTTATTTGCCTGACGTATCAGGTGAGTTATGTCTATATTATGTATCCGAGTCCTATATCGGAATGCGATAATCTATTCTCTATACTTTGAACTTCTGGCAAAGTTTCGCAACCAGTATTGATTTCGAATCTCAGCATCTCTCCCTTTATATAGCAACAGGCTATAGGAGTATATTATGTATCAAGCAGGGTTACTTCAGGCTTTGCTCTACGACCACAGAAAAGAGTCAAATAATCAAAAAGGATTACTTGGGTCATGCTTGGATGATACTTGAAAGCTGGAACTGAAATATTGATACTAAAATGTCAGAAATTTTCCGTATTTTACACACTGAACCGTCATTCGGGAGACCAGGGTTCGATTCCCGCCATGGTCGACCATCCTAACAAGATTTTTTTGTGGTTTTCCTCTGTCGTTCAGGTTGATAGTGGGATGGTTCCTTAACAACAGGCCACGACCGAGTCCTTCTCACCATTCAAAACACCTAATGAAATAACCTCTCATCTCATGATCCCATCATCTCATTCATCATACACCGACGCCAATAGAAAAGCCATCAGTATAGTGCGTCGTTAAAACCCAATATATGTTTTTTGTATTCCACAACGTAGCACACGTTCTTTTTTACACACATAAGTTTTTATCGTATAGGTTTTATCATACTATCATATTCAGAATGGAGAATTTTCGAAATCATGGATTAGCCCCTATATATGAGATACAAATGAAGATTGCACTGCGGTGTTGAATTTTGGATGAAAGAATGAATTATTACGTGCACCCTTGACATATGAGAATTGTACACCTGAACCACAAATCAAGAATATTTTTCCGCAGGAGATGCCCACAACTTTTTCATAAGTGGAGGCGCCGAGTTTATTCGATCAATGCTCACGTTTACTCCAATCTATACAAATTGCATTTTTGGGCCCATTTCAGAAAGGCAAAGTCGGACGAGTTTTTGAAAAAGCAACACGATATAAGCTGAAAAAATTCGGGAAAGTGTTATTTGAAATGTTATCTAAGATTTGAACTATCTAGAGTATGTTGATTTCATTGAGCAAAGTTCGGTAATGACGTCATGGTTCATAACATTTAGAGAAAATTAGAGAAAATTGGAGAAAAGTATTCCCATTCATGAATATGATGATTTCATATGGAGAGTATGATATTTCTTCAGTAATTAATAAAAAAATGCATGTGATTACAATTAAGATATAAAAATGGGTTTGTTTACGTTTAGAGTTGATTAATCATCAATCATATGGAACAAAAAAATCAACATATATCGACTATAATTCTTAACGGTTTATGAACCTTATAATAATGCAATTGGAATCATAACTATAATTATAATACAGATTTTAATAAAAATTATAATACAAATCCTGAATCCAACTCCGTGAAAAAAAATACAAAAATATCCACGCGTTCAACTTATTTGACAGCAGATTTTTTCACACATTCCAGCATTTCCTAAATATAAAACTAGACGATTTCTCATCGAGAAGTCATCGATAAATGTTATGATGAGATTGATAGATCTATTAAACTAGGTTATGTCGAGTTACAGCTTCTAACTATAGTCAGCAGTGCCTAAAGTGACTGGTACAAACTGAAACCACACAAATCTGTGAAGAAAATATTCAGATGAAAAAATTGTATGTATTATATTCCACTTCACGGGGAATTAATTACATTGCTGGTATCGGTTGCTCAGGAAATGAAACCTTTCTAAAACCATTCAATGGCTATTACCTATATAGGATATAATTAATAACACGGTATTATTGGTACCTATGTATCATTATATATGTATAAGTCATGTACTGTTTGCTTAACGACCCTACCAAATGTCATAAATTCTCCATCTACAAATAAATTATCATTCAACTAAAACGAGTTTCAACTAAATACAAATACATGCCTTTCATCAATATTTTCAACAGTAACAGGTGAATTTGTTATAAAAACGTTTGATTCATTTCTTTCACCAAATCCTTTGATAACTTTGAAACCAGATAATATACAATTATTTTTTTCCATGAAGACAATCATAAGGACGAAAATACACGTCCAATTTTCATCAAGTTTAGCATCACTGATATTTGTAGCGATCGGTGCGTGAGTAAGCAAATTTGGTCGATCTTAATCAAGAAAATGTATACTAGCTATTGTATAATCGATTTATTTTAATTGATTTTCAGCTATAATGGTCAAGTTAGACCATATGGAGGAAAATCTTTTGGTTTTCCTACAGTCCGTCAAGATATTCCTCGTGAGCGAAGTAATAATTCATCACGATCGACCTATAAGGTTATACCTATATTGGGTTTTAACGACGCACTGTAATGATTACTAAGATCTATTGGCGTCGGATAAATGATTATTGAGATGATGGGATGATGAGAATGAGGTGAAGTTTTTTTTTTTTAAGGATAGTGGGAAGGATAGTGGGAAGGAAGCGGTCGTGGCCTATCTCATAAACTCTACATTTTGCTATTGCACGCTGAACAATTATTTGGTGCAAAATATGATGTGTTAGCTTGCACCGAACCCATTAATTAGTTTACTTACAATGGTTATTCATTAAATACACGCATTCACACTGCGGAGGTGAAGAAAGTGAACATCTTCTAGAGAAATAAGTTCAAACGTGGAAAGTGTCAAAACTTTTCTTTTCTGTGTTTCTCACAAAGTCTTCTCCTAATTGTGTTGGATATATCCTAGCTATAGCATAGTTAACATTACTAGTTATATGTTAGTTATATAGTTGAAATAAACACTCACTGTTACCTCAGATATATGCCGGGCCCATTATATGATTATAGATGCTAAAAAGTAAGTTTCATCCAAGACGAAGAAAAATATCCAATAACCAGGGTCAACACCCATAATGTTTTAATTATGTCATACTCTTTCTTCTACTTTATTTTTTAGCTTCAATTTATTTAATTTATATTCATTATCATTCGGGCTGATCATCACTTTAAAATCAAGTGTTCCGTGATGAAAAAAAAATTGGAACATTTCATCCTTCACTAGATATAAAACAATGATCAATTGTTCAAGTACAAATACAAAAAACAAAAAAACAATACAAGTGTTGAAGTAATAAATTTATTAAAAGAGTATATGTAGTGTATGTGACATAATTCGCAAATTTTCAATATAAAGTATCAACTATTGTAATCCATTGTGATACATTGTTTCCTTAAAATGAAGTTGACATTGAACACAATTCTCTCAGAATGCCATGCATTACAAGAAATCAGCTTACAAGATACGTTTACTAAACGGAATATTATCATTATGTCTGAATTGATCACTACTAATTATCATCAATAACAGATGTCCAAACTGCAAATTATCAAATTATCCATTATAATAGAATGGTAATATCAAAGTGACATTCAAATACTTCCATCAAACTGACATAAGTTCCCTTTCTAAATAACAAGCATATATATATATATATATATATATATATATATATATATATATATATATATATATATATATATATATATATATATATACATATATATATATATATATATATATATATATATATATATATACATATATATATATATATATATATATATATATATATATATATATATATATATATATATATATATACATATATATGGTAATATAATTTCTACGGTTGTGCCACGTCTTGTAGATGACGGAGACTCCGTCAACACATACATATATATATATATATATATATATATATATATATATATATATATATATATATATATATATATATATATATATATATATATGTATATATATATATATATATATATATATATATATTGATCTGAAGAAACCAACATAGAGATCATATTATATGGTCAACACCCACTCATGAATAATAACAACTGGTGGCTCGATGAAGTTGTAGGTGTCTACTAATAAATACGGCGCCAGAAAGGTCCTGAAGATGAAGGCATTATGATTCGAGCAGAAAAAGTACGCCCGCATTCTGGCGTGAGAAAGTGAAAGTTATTATGACACTCCTGGTCATCACCAAACACTATTTTTTATTGTTGTTGTTGTTGTTATTAGCGTCATATTTCTAGAAGAGTGGTACGTTAAAATGGAATCACAGATGTATAAGATTGAGTCGAGACTGTCCGTCATATGGTGTGAAGTAATAGACGGGTTAAATGTTAATTTAGAAGACGTATGTTTCCGGAGAACGACATTCTTAGCATGATTATGTTGGGTGGTTATATATCATTATGAGCTATAAATTTAAGGGTATGAATATTTCATAGAATAATTGCATGGAATTAATTGATTTGATGCAAGTTTTTTTCATTTTTATTTCATGTATATTTTGTTATTGAAAATTCTCTTAGAACTAATGACATGACACAAAAAAAATCTGCCATGTTAATTACTGTTCAGTGTGTTTGCTTTAGATTCAATTATTGTGATCTGACAGTTTAGTTAGAAATGATCACAAATTTAAAATATCTCAGTTTGATTTATATATAGTGACTATTTGAATTAATTTTTGTATTTTTTAAACAGTAATTTGATATTAGTCTGCACTGCTACACATAATTTCATTTTCGTCAGATATAAATACATATTTCTGAGAGCCGATTTCATCAATATATGATTAGTTGATAGGGCAATAATTAGCGAATTGACGTGTTATCAACCTTAATTACGTATATTATTCTCGTACCTTAATAAATAATCAACTAGTTGATACTTCATTGTCAGGTGGTGAAAACAGCTTCAACTACGTACTGTAGACTTATACGTAACTAACGGAAATAAATTAAACGTTAATTAAACGTGTCTCTCATTGTTTTCAACTCTTGTTGAAACAAATTACTGGTATATAATAAAAAAAAAGCCAAAGGTTAATTCTATATTTCATATTTCATTACAATATATACAGAGTTCAATTTCGTAGAATAGTTTCCCGCGTTATTATTCTCTCAAATATAATTACGATGTTTGTATTTACTCAAACATTTCTCAACGTAAGTGATAGAACAATTGTTTTCTCTACTTTACTCGTTTCTTTATAATGTACCTCAAATTAGAGTTAAATACACACTAGCCGTTCTTCTGAATAATTTTTTTCACGGTTGAGCGCTCGATTTTAAGTAAATGTAGGTTAATTGTTTTCAAAAATGTATTAAGAAAGACTGTTTCAAGTTTCTGTCATAACGGGCAAAATGAGTTCAAAATACCTGCCATGAAAATATAATAATGTTTCGTAAAATAGAGTTCAAGATATGAATATATCACTCGACTTATACGTATGTTACAATTTTTATGTAGTCGTAAAATAACTACTTTTATGCTCATGCTTCAATAAAAATTGCTATTACTTTATAACGTCATAGCTGTTCATAAGAACATATGTGATTTGCCTGAAGGGTTTATGAATTTAAAAAGATTCAAATGCAATATTTTAATAGTTAGAGATCTTTATATACTCGAATAAGAATGAGTATGATAATTCGTGTCTTGATGATATATGATCTGTTTTAATTTTAATGATTATATAAATCATCATTTGGAATTATCTTCCTATAAACTTGAATTTGACGGCAGCAACATTCTCTCTTTATCATTCATATATTTTTAATTGGGTAATTTTAATTTTGATTTATATCATACATATAAAAAAGTGTGAGTAAAGTTGAAAATAAAATGTTCAAAACAATGCAATATATTTTAATGACTCAAAGAACTGCCTAGCTTCGATTTCTCAGCTTGTATCGATATACCTATGGATGTAATCTTCAAAATATATGTATAGTTGATGAAAATTCGAATGGTAATAAATTTGAACAAGATATGTAACATATTCTTCAGCTGTCAGATTAGCTTATAGGCCTACATAGTTACCATAAATCTAAAGAATATTCAATTCATTGTATTTTCCTTCGCTATATCCATGCATATTTCACCTATATTCATATTTCATAAAATCACTCTAACCACGTGAATAATACGCGCAATCATGGCACGAATAAAATATGTATTTACCACTACAATTCCAGCGTCCCAAAAAAACAACTATAATAACCGCGAAAAAATGCATAAGATATCACGTGGTTATCGCGCAAACCATACATTTCACGATCACCAACATTAACATCTTTGCATCAATCGAGCTCTTTGATAATCATCTGATCACAACAATCAAACTATCATTTGAAAAACCTCCAATTAAACGCACAATGATTAATGTATATATATTATACATCATCATGTATAGTGATAAAATCAGCATAATCACAGTGAGTATATTGAACACAATAAAAAAAAATACAAATTATATTATTTATTATAGCTTAACTCAATGATTATTTAATTTTGTGGACCTTGAAAAATCAAGTTATTTTTCAGTATATATATATTAAGGTGTACCATGTTGCCATTCTACTATCTTATCATCTTAAATATGTGTGTAACCATTTATAATGCATATGACCTGCTATGTAGAATGTACTACAACGCTAGCCTGGCTCAATCGATTACACATCTGCGGAAACCTTACAGCATATAGTAGCCTTTCTCGCACAATAAGGTCTCTAGGTGGTGTTGGATGTAGTTTCAACCTTCAAGAAGAGAATATGCATTACATTGCATTACATATGACATTACGTGTATGTCCTTGTAAGTGACAGATAAGAATTGTATTACATTTCCTAGGGTGTTTTTTTTTTTTTTTTTTAGTAATTTGGTCAATTGTTATAATTGATTATTCATGAGATATGAGGTATAATTGTATTATGTGACGATGGTGGGGAAATAATTGAGTTTTGATATTCGTGTTTCGAGGTGCGATATCGCTCGGGAGAAAGAAATATATAGTGTACTATATTTTATGGTATATAAATATACATTTTCGAAGCATGAGAAAAAAACCAAAAGCTAGTATTATTCTATCTATTTGTTTCAAGAAAGAAGAATTTTACCAAATGTTGATGCCGTTACATTTCATCAACATGTGGATTTATGAAGAAAAAGTCGGAATGACTTTTATTGCATATATAAAAGTCTCAATTCATGACTTTTGAGAGTTTCTAAGATTTATGATGAGTTTTTTAAGTAGAATTATTATTAATAAACAATATCTGAAATAGAAAAAATATCATGAGTACCGATTAAAAATTTGACGAAATATTGATACTATTAAATATACGATTGCAAATTAAAGTAAAATCCTTTCCTTAGTATAAATACGAATATATAATAGGCCTACATTCAATGCTGATAGCATTCAATGCTATCAGAATTTTGACTCAATTGTACATCATATATAGCATCGTGCTTATATCTTTTTATCGGCAGACGACCGAAATTTTGTGTACATTGGGAATATAAAAATACAAGAACACAAGAAGTTCATTTTTTAATTTATTTGTTCAATTGAAACTTTTATCAAATAATGGCAGCCCCTGTAATATTCTAATAATGCCTCAAAGCGGTAATAGAATGCATGAAACTATCAACTGAAGATACACAATTATTTGTTTTATACCACGACAAATTCACTCATAGTATGATGTGGGCTATTTTCATAACTAAGAGTCGGTCATGCTATTGCGCAGGTTCTATGCGCAATTAGTCATGAAAACACACAATGTCTATTTACTCATTGGATTCTTCCGTTTTACAAAGCTAACTGTTAGTTAACTGTTAATGATCGGGTGTGGCTTGCAATTGAACTTGAACTGTCCACAGAGATTTTGAGTGAATTGACACAACAATTGGCCCGAAATTGTATTCACCGTCACTCAAAAAACTCCCAGTTAATTCGTGTAAATTATGTCAAGGTTCCCTGGAGTGAGGCTGTATATAGCTTTATATCGATCAAATGTATATGTGAAGAGTAATTGTACATCAGTTCAGAACAATAAATAAAGACTTCAGTTTTATTTACACAAATGGAGTACTATTGGGATAAATATCACGCAGTTTTTATGTGTGTTCGTGAGTGTGATCCATATGATAGAACGCGTCTACTAGGAAAACACACATAGAGTACGCGTTGTAAGATGAGCGAGCTTTTATATAAAATGTAATAGAAGACTAAGACAAACACAAGCCTAAGACTGTGAACACATGTTTTTTTTATATACTTAAGTCACTGAATTTATTATTAACCTACTGGTTATTTCAATCGTTTTGTGATCTAATTGGTTCTACTTGATGATTTTCTGATTGATTGATTATTGTTCGCTTAACGACCCCACAAACAGCTAGGTTATACGGGGTTACGAATGAGCAGGTATGAAACTATGATGTGATGATAAGCTAGAAGACGTTTATAAAAACTCATGCCTCATGCGGCACTCGAACCCACGCCCTCGGGTGACTTCAGATTCTGAAGCGGTGCCTGATTGAGTTACCAAGGGTGGCTATACCTTGATCTGCAATCTACTTAATTCATTGACTTTATCATCACTCATTGGTTATTTCAATCGTTTCATGATTTAATTGGTTCTATAGTTGTTGATCTTCTAGGGCCTAATAGTTTTCTTTTTCTTCAAATGATGTAAAAAATACGTGATAGTTACGGCATTCAGGTAAACTTTGAAATTGGGTGAATAATTTATAATTCGTGTAATTCCGTAAAAATTTGAATTTATTCGTACTGTAGATTCTTTTTACGTATTCTTCCTCCTGGATTATTGTTGTGAGGTTTTAAAATTATTTTTCTCAAAAGTAATTCAGCGATTGCACCTTTAAACTATGCAGTAGGCCTACTGAGTTAGGTGGCAACAATGTGCATGCCAAGTTTCATTTGAAAAATTCAACCGTTTGACTTGTGGAGCGCGGAAAAAAACTTTTAATTTCGATTATACGATAAATTTGAGTATTTTTGCTTCGCTTATGCAGACATTCAATATATACATTCTTTCCATCACATGCATTACTTATACATTTTTGATACAGAGATTAATTCAACTGAATAATTCAACCACAATTTATTTTTTGGTCAAAATTCGCATCACTATTTTAGTATAAAATTTACTTCATTCATTCATATATCTGTTAAAATCTCTCATTCAAGTCTTAACCCTCTTTTATATTAATATTCTTTCATTAAATTATTTTTATATTCTATTATTTTCATTTTATCTCTTTCATATTGTAACTAATTGCTTGTCGATTCTTAATTTTAAATCGTGTTGCTATTCTGTGTTATTAAGCAACTCAACGTATACGTGGGCAGAGATCATAATGAAGATTTGTATCTTTAAAAAATGTTTAAATAAATGCAACCAACAAAAAAATAATGGAAAAAATAATACCATTGCTTACACATCTAGCACTCTCATCCAACGCACCTTCAACACGTGTTATTTCACAGTTTGTAATTGAAACAATTGCACCGTTTTGACATCACGCACACAATCGTGTTTCTTAATCCTTCAAAATCCACGATAACAAACTGTAATTGCGATTGTGTTGACAATGCAATGGACGTACTCGTGTAGGAACTAAACAATTTGCCAACATTGCTATTATATAGTTTCGGTTGTTTGATTTTTGTCACGATTCTCTTAGTCTTACGATCGTGATAGCCTCACGCACCTTAAAGTAGATAAAATACCTGAATGTTGGATACGACAGTTGATAATTTTGCTTCTGAATGCGAAATTCTGTAACACTTTAGGCGACCCGATGTCTTACAGGAGCATATGCAACAGACATGATTGGTAAGAATTTATACTGTAAAAAATGCAGATTATGGGTTACACCTTTTCAATATAAACGTTCATGATAATTGTAGAACTATAATTCAATTTGGCAATTAGTTGGTAATATTTTGTATTTATTGAATGATCACGTTTTAGTTATCTTTTGTTTATCATACACAATATTTTTATATCGCTTCTGAGAACTGTTTCGTCTGATATTGAAGATCTGGTATCATCGAAAGCGAAATATGAGCAATGATTTAATTATATTTAAAATTACCACCTGTAATTCATCACTATTTGTGAGAGTAAAAAAACTAAAAACACCCAATCAAATTGAATGAAATATAAATAAAACGCGTGAGCATGAATTGGACATGTTCCTAGAATGCGCATGTTATCAGTAAAAATGTTACTTGGAACAAAATTATCAAGTGATGTAGAAATTCGGAAAACAATCGAAATGCTTTATGAAGCTGTCATTGAAATACATCTTGTAAACACAATCGAAACACCTCGAAATGATAGTTCAAGATAACTACGAAGACTTTTCTCACACATTTCAAGTATATAAAATAAATATTATAGGCACAACACTCCACTGATCAACACAATCTTTTTCAATACTGGAAAAATGCGTTATCTTTCCGCGTTGATGGATGAGCTAGAATGCATCAACATATCTTTGGTTGGCTATATGTATATATATATATATATATATATATATATATATATATATATATATATATATATCCACTTTGAGATCCAAACAATTACGTCACTGCCCTCCTTTTTCATTCAATACTCATTCTAATGGATTCATTCAATTATTAAGAAGGCCTCGTTTAATAGTGAGTCTTCGATTGAGTGAATCTTCATTGAAAGGACTGTGAGTGTCAATATCGACTGCAACGTTATTCAAACTTCATGACAAATACTGACTGATATCTTGAGAAAGAATTCATAGAAAATATGATCAATTGCATAGCTTCTACGGTATTTGTTTTTCTTCTTCCATGTTCCCATTTCCTCTCTTAAATTAAATAATTAATTATTCAATTAATTGTTATTGTTGACACTTGTTGCTTAGATTTGATTGATATATTAATAGCTTCGAGTGATGTACAAACATCACATTGTATATTTTGTTACATCAAAACGGCTGATTCGATCTGAGTGAAAGTTCGGAATTGGGTGTATCATTATTATATTGAAATTCCGTGAAATTTTGATTTCTTTCCACGGAAATATTTCTTATGAATTTTCTTCAGCTGGGTCATTCTAATGGGGTTTTTAAAAACTTTGAAATGAGTTTTCTCAGAAATTGTGCAACCGATTGCGCCTCAGTATTGAAATAAATGACGACACTTGTGTATGCCAAGTTTCAACCGAATTTACATTTTGACCTGTGGAGCGCGAAAAAAACGTACTTTTTTCTAGAGTATGTTGAAATGTAGTCTTCGCTTTGCTCATCCAACAAGGATTTCTTATTAGCTTTTGCGCATGTTAGTACCGAATACATTTTTATTTGGATTCCCCGTTCAGAAGTGCTACTGTTGCCAACTTGCCGTGCCAGACACAGCACGAAAACAGCAGATGGTAGCCGATGTGTGTTTCCAGCTAATTATTACATTATGTAACAATAATAATATGTTGTGATTTCTGATTCCAGCTTCGAGCTTATTCACAATGAATCGTGCATGTTGGCATTTCTTGATAATATAAATATATTGAAAAATGGTATTCCTAAGCAATTTGTTGGCTAGTTAGCTATACCTTTTGATTCTAAGGTGATAGCAACATTGTTAGGGTAGCAACACGCAATATTTAAGGGCAGATACGTTGTGATTGGAGAGTTCACTATTATAGGCCACGACCGCTTCCTTCCCACTATCCTTCCCACTACCCATAAAAAACCTTCATCTCATCATCCCATCATCTCATTAATCATTACAGCGTGTCGTTAAAACCCAATAAAAAATAAATTTAAAAAAGTTCACTATTTGGGGACGTTGTTATCAATGCAACAATGTGAATCCTAATTTCGCTTGGAAGTAGTCTTTAGTGTACAAATGCCGATTCCAAAATAAAATTGGAATAACTTACATTTTGATAAGAATATGTATTTGTTATTCATTTCTTGTGATTTCTGAGTTTTTGTTTGACTAAATGATGGGTTGAACAACTGATACATGTTGAATAACATACAATGTTTTGGTCAAAAATGATATTTTTGTCTCAATATTAAACAGAAAGTTTCTTGCCCAAACCGAAATGGAGGTATGGGTGGGCCGTGAATTTGATATAGTTTCACATTTTTCCGAAGAGATCCAGTATTTAAAGATATCATTAACAATAAAACTATAGAATTATAAACATTAATAGAAACTATAAAATGAAAACGTATGAAATCTTACAGAATAAACTATTGTAATGCATTATGGATGTTCAAGCTTATGTTTCGTAAAACTCCTAAATCCTTGTTTTAAAATAATATGCCCATAACAAGTAAAAGTTATTCATTCAGTTAATGAAATAAGTTGCTATTAATTAGTGTAATTCGTATTGATCTTTCATGACTGAAAGTCTTAACTTCACGTTAAACTGTTACTAATTAGGCTAGAATTTATTTAATGATTATAATTATCAATTCAATTATGGTTATTTTTTTTTAATTCACACTAGAAAACGTATATACTAAAACAACTATCGAAAATTATTAAACATATTATAACAAAAAATGAGAACACTTTCTTCAAATTTTGAAAACTATACCATAAGTAAATACTACTAATTGCTATAACATATATGATAATTGAACATTTGAAGTTCCGTATTAAAAAAGGTTCTCAATAAATATGTATAGCCTGAATACTCTATTCCAATATCTGTACAGCATATTTTCTCCTTATACTTTATTCTCAAGGAGTTTTTAGCCAACAGTTTATTTATATACATATCATTATTACCGATTTTATTACCATTATAGGTTGATTTTTCAACTCTCAGGGCAGTGAAGAGGAAGGCCAGAAAGGAAAAAAAAATGTCCAATGTTGCCATGACAATTTATATGATGGACCCAATTTAAATACAACTCTGAAAAAACTAGCCGTCGAGGGAGTATAAGCTCTTGAGTATTCAATATTAATTTAGTCCTAGTCAATAGATGGTTGCTAAAGAGGCTTTTGATAACGGAGTAATTGAATTGTGTACCGTCCGTGGTCAATATTAATATATAATTTAATGTATAATTAATATATATTGATATATTATTAAATTTTAATATATAGTATCCAAAATTATTATCCATTTTTGATTATCCATTAGGAGCCGGAAGACTTCAAATATTAATAAAAATCCACATAAAAAATGACATGAAATTAACTGACTGATCTAGATATATGAATATATAAGGTACTCTTAATTCACACCAACTGATAGATTGACTAATAGAAACACATAGAAAATAATATCTCGATGATTCTTGTTATGTAATGAAGTAATAATTTCCGGTCACATAAAGTGAGCGATCAAACCATATAAAATACATTCTGAAGAAAATGTACTGCGATTTTACTGACTTGAATTAGCAGAAAATTATACAGATAGGTCCAATGCACTCTACGTACAGTCTATAAAAATCAGCGATAAAATGTGTATATACATTCATTTCAATTTTACTGTTGAAAAACATTTTATTTAACCGCAGGTGTGCATACAATTACAAATTTGGCGCTAAACACTCTTATCACTCTTGATTATACAATAAACTTGAGAAAAACAGTTGGAAAAAATGTAACATTGCAACGTTTGCGTTTTTTTTTTTTTTTGCTCAAATACAGTGGAAGTGCCAGAAAGTGTTGAATTTAATAAGACAATTAATTTGAATGTGCGTTGGTGTAGCCTACCTTAAGAAAGCACTTTTATCATGACTGAGCAATCTCGACTAATGTTGATATCATTTTTACATAAAGATAATAATTTGAAGACAAATGGTCCATGCATAATATAAAAAACCGTTGGAGAATTAATTATATAACTTGCAGGCTTTTAGTGTTGAAAATACCGCGAAGACACACTGAAGCATAGTTTTTTTTTATATATAATAATGGAGCAGATGTTACATGATTAAATAACATCATACTTTATTGTTGATATGATGTGCGAAAAGCATTACCAAATATACCGTAAATATAAAACCAAAATGCGTTACCGTTTCGTTGACTATATTTCATCACTTTCTTGTACCTTGTAAGCCTATACAAACCGAACACTTCATATTTGGGCATGCATAAATGTCAGCGACGAATCATCCAAATGTTTGGTAAACAGAAAACAAAAACTATTGTCAACATTCCAGTTCTATAAGTGCATGCGAAGTATCGTATATACTAATAATCTATTACCGGTATAATAAACTTCTACGACCGTATTTTGGCAACAGACGTGACTAAATCAAGGTCTAGGCCTGAAATTGCATGATGTACGAAAATAATGCATGTATAGATGCATACAAACAGTAAAATTTCATGACTTATGGAATGATGTAATGAGTCAGAATTTGAAATTGTATACGGGTGTGATTAGAGTAATTAGATTTTTAATCACTGTTTACTAGAACACGTTTTTCAATTTTAAATATAAAAAATGGTAAACCGCGGTATCTCGATTACTTTCAAGACTTGAAGAAAATTATCAGATTAATACATAACAATTTCTTTAACATGAAGGTAGGAGTATAAAGATATTTATTGACATGGCTTTCTAGATACTAAGCTCAAAGTGACATAAATAGTTAATACTACTCAAGAAGCTTATACAAGATGAAGGAAAGAAACCGGTATACACACCGGTAAGTAACAAACAGAAACTTTATTTTACAAAATTGAACCGACATTCATATTTATAATACAGATATTGGCAGGAAATGCGTCATAAGTCATACCACAAATAAATTATCATCCAAACTAATTAACTTGTGCACGTGTGTTTATATTGATCAACGATGGGGCGTATGTACCGGTAGACCTTAAGGCGAAGTTTCAATTATATTTGTCTGTCTACCTTCGCTGATTTTATGTATCAAGATACCGCCAGGTCAATTCTCAACAGTAACTTCTTGAGAGTTTTTCAGTTTAAATATTATTTGTTTTAATGTATACCACTATCAATATATCATTACATCAATACTATCAATATACAAATTGTATGTATAAGCATAAACAAATTTTAATTATTGAAAAAAACATGTCAGACATGTAGAATGTACGTCTTTAAACCTATTTCAATCTTGACAATGTAAGTAATGAAACAATAATGATTTGATTATGGAACGTAAAATTTAATTCAATTAACTACCTGTTACTCTATAAATCCAGCGTCGACTGCTGACGTAGTGGCTGCTCTCGTCTTAACCTGTCAGGAGTTATTATGCCCATCTGGTTTTAGCTCGATCCATGGTCATTTCACACGACAATTCACTCAAAACACATTCATATTTATTTGAATTATATAAATACACTCACATTTCTTAATATTATTATTATTCTGGCCTAGAATATGAATGGCTTACATGGTACTTGTGTTTAATTGATTGATTTTATTTGAACGTTTGAAACATCAATGTTCTCACCTAGAGGTTCGAACACCTGACTGTATATTTTGCCGTCAAATACAACGTTGACCGAATGGACAGGTAAGCACGCGCATTGTCGACACTAGTGCACTCTTTTAGCTAACTAGAGAGACTAAGATATTTACTAAATCCAGAAATAGATGGCGTTATTGCAATCGAGGTGTTGACGCAAGGAAAAATAGATATTTTGATAAAATTATATTTTGATTATATTAATGAATGAATATTAGGGTTTCAAGGCTATTAACTATTGTGATTATTTTTCAAATATAATAGTAGTTGAATAATAATCAAGATTTTGGTCAATATTATTGTATCCTGTTCAATGTACCGGTACTCATTTACTTATCTAACCATTCCCCCCACCCTCTTCAAAAGAGTTTTTTTTCATCAGTTCTAATCAATACATACATTCAAGATTAATTAGCCACAAATAATATAATAATAATAATCAATTGATTATTTGTGAGTGATGATTGAAATAATGATTGAGAATTGAGAATTATTTATACATTTATCACTTGATAATTATTATTCAATAGTTTGTTCATTTGAAAACTGATTATATTGATGATATTGTGACGATAATTGTCAATTGAACATGCAATTATTTATGGATAGTAAATTGAATATCATAATGGTTCATAATGATATATTATATAAATTAATGAATATTCAATTCATATTTGGCAAATTCAAACATTTGCGTTGATATATATATATATATATATATATATATATATATATATATATATATATATATATATATATCCGGTCGTGTCCCATCAAATTTGTTGATTTTAATCTCATTACATGTTATTTATAATATTTTGTTCATCATTATATTGTGTGTGCAGTTTTGAACGGCACTAAAATTTGATGGAAGGAAAAAATTAGTGAAGATTTGTTTCATAATTAATATCGATTAGATATAAATAAGGAACAATTACCTGAAGCTGGGTTCGTCATTCCATTATCTTTAGCTTAAATTCTTCTAGACTCTCATGCATTACTATCACTGATACGTTTCAGTTCGTTTTTACAATATCTATAATTGTGTCCCTTTGTCAATTAAGAGTCCACGCTCCACGGGAGTCGATTCATCGAAATATCAGTTTCTTGGTAATAACTTTTTAAAGGTATGAGATATCAAAATTAAAATACGCGATAAACACAGATAATTATAATAGCTTCAAGATGATATAAGTAATGACTATTTGAGTCACGTTGCATAACTGTGAAGCGTCGACAGCTAAAAAAACATATTTTTTAGCTGTCGATGCTTGACAGTTATGCGACAAGACTTAAATAGTTATAACTTATGTTATCTTGAAGCTATTATAGTTATCTGTGTTTCTCGCGTATTAGAATTTTGATATCTCATACCGTTCAAAAGTTATCGCCAAAGAAACTGATATTTCGATAAATCGACTCCCGTGGACTCTTAATATGATTCTTTTTCAGCTGTTTTTTATGGTGTCCTACGACACCACCAACGTCTAGTTAATATGAGGATACGTTTGAGCAGGGGTTAATAAAACTATAAGATGGTGATAAGTAAATAGGACATTAACAAAGACCCACGCTGTATACGGCACACAAATCCACACCAAAAAAGTGATTTCAGTTTCTAAATGGGTAGACAATATGGATAGTAAATTTGCAATACATTTTTTTTTTTATTGTGATGGATTAATCATGTGTATTGTTGGATTGCAAACCTATAAAAATAAATAATATGGACTTACTTGAACGAGGGCACGTACAATTGTAGAAAGTGAATAATAAACTGATCATTGTTCAACTATCAACTATCAACTAGTCAGAAATAATAGCATAACTCACGTGATGATAGAGAAGAAGAACTGGAAAATTATCTAATTAAATTGTTATTTTAATTTTCCTCACATCTCCGTATATGTTTTTTTTATGATCATCTTTTAATTTCTTCATTGGTTAATTTTGTCTTGATAACAAAAGAGTCATTTCAAAATATTTGACCAATTTAAAATCTATATTCATCTAGTATTTACGCAATTGATTTTTTCATTAGATATTCAAATCATATTATCTATAGTTATACTCAATATACGCCTTATAATTAATTAATACTGTTTTTAACACGTTGCGAAGATTAGTAAGCCCTATCTATAAGACACCATAGTTTGTTCCCATTGTAATTAATTGTAATTTTATCCAACTGTGAATAACTTAAATCTCTCAATTCTTATCGTTCCATGACAATTGACATTGCAACTATTCAGATTATGTTCTCTATGGTTTTTAGTATAGCCCATCTGATTGGTATTATATATTGACTGATTTCAAAACATGTACTTTTTAACACAATGTGTAAAATGTTACTGTTCCAAGATTTGAATAAACAAATTGAAATTGAAATTTAAAAATTGACTTCTATATTATCCTTTCGCACAATTATTTTTAATCATAACTATATTATTCGAGTCGGAATTATGGGAATATTTTGAGTAGGATTTGTAAAATATAAAAAAGTAGCACACCTATATTTTAGTTTGTAAAACAATATAATTTTTTCACTTAATTTCAAAGATAAATTACATCAGGTAAATTTTCATTTACTGGTAATTATATTAGATTCCTTTTTTGATAACATTCAAATTTATTTCAAAAAATAAAACGATGTTCTAAATCTAAGTATAATAATGGTACATATTATAATAATGATAGGCCTACATATAGATAAATTGCACGTGACTTTGGCGCATTTATACATTGGTAATTATTATAGTAGAGCATTTATTGTAAAGCATAGAAGACAAAAGGAGCAATAAAATTAATTATTTCATCAGGTGATCATGACCGGATCTTGAAAGTGATTTGGTGATAAAAGTACGATAAAACTATTTACAAGACGACTGAAGGTATATAATTACAATTAGCCTTGATTTTAATGAACAAAAGTACGTGATAAAGGTTGCATTCCATAGCAAAAAGAAGATATTAGTGGTATATAATAATTACAATTTCTCACTCGAACAATAGCAAACATCACAAGTGAATTATTTCATTTAACAATACAGTATGCGTAAGTTATAAACAACTTTAAGACTGACATCGCTATTGAAAATTCTGGAGACTTTCCATTTCACATCCTCTATTACGCACACATGTAACGTAAATGTTCACACTGCATTTATACCTCTGTTCATGTAGCTTCTTCAAGATTAAGTGCTATTAAAAATGTCTAACTTTTGACTATTGTAAATTTATGTATTTTATATTCTAATTTCAGTTGTGTATGTTTTGCTTCTTCATCAAGACCTTTGCAACAATGTTTTTGAATATTTTGGGTTTCAATCATTTCGGTAAAATAGTTATACCGGATTTAAATGTAGAATATTTTTCAAAAGAAATTCCAGATCATTTCATACTTTTTTCACCGGCATCAATAGTCAATTCATTTTCTATGTATAACTTATTCATTTCAGACGAAAAAAATAGCATAATTTCGAGTGAATTCAAAAATATATAATCATAATGCCACATTTCAAACAATTTTGAAAGCGTTGATTCCTTGAAAAAAAACGTATTTGATTAATTTACAATCTATAATTAGTCTGTTCAGAAGTACTATAGCTATCGACATAGCTATAAGGATTTAAACTTTGAAATATAATGCTATCAGGCAGTGATAAATAATCTGTGCAACATATGCCTTATCAGATATACCCATGTTCAAATGCTGTCTGTCGTAAATAAGTAATGATATTGAATTTTAATTCCCATGAAAGTTCCCAACTGCTCATAAAAATGGTTCCGTCCAGTATTTGACTATATTACCACCTTGGTTTGTAATCGCAGCTGCTTTCAGAAGTTTGCTTCGATGTTTCACATCCTTTGGTTTCAAAACACTCCTATGATTATTAAACATCCTGCTCGGCGTCATAATCGACTTCTGGCTTAATCCTGTAGCCTCTAGAAAATTCTCATAAGTACCCTCATTTTTCGTCTCCTCCCCATCCCCCGCCGGTCTGCCCTCTTGGTCATCAACCGCATCCATATCGACATCCTCCAACTTGAACTCTTCGAAATTCTCTCGTAATTGTTCATTTCCTTTTTCTTCTTCGTCTTCTTCCTTACACGTACCCAGATCCTCAAACCTACGTACCATATTTGAAACCTTCGGGAGTTCCCCTTGAGATAACTCATTGACAATGCTATCCCTAGTCGCACCTGTTATCAAGAAAGATACGGACGATCCTACTTTGATCTTTCCATTCTTGGTATCATCCACTTTATCTGTTGCACTCATGACAGCGATACCTCTTGGTGTATTATGGTGTAACAACGTAATATTCATATCGTCAATTTTCTCTTCGAAAGTTTTACTTGTGTTCTTTTGGTCTTTATTAGGATCAAGATTTAATGGATATTTGAGACTACCGTTACTTAGTATCTTCCTCTGGGGTGGTTTATCGTGGAGTGGAGTTATAAACTCGTGACCATTTGGTTGCCCCGAGGGTTTGTGTTGCGTAATGATGGTCTTCTTGCCGCGACTGCCAAGTTGGAGTTGTTTAGGTTTCGGTGGTAACGCTGGTGGGAGTTCACGCTTCACAATTGTGACCCCGTCTTCCGTATTCTTATCAACTTCCTCAAAGTCGACGTTCCTTACCAGCGTCATTCGTTGTGACGACATCATTAGACAAGCCTTTTCTTCGAGGTGTTGTGCTTTTATCGGCGGCGAGGGTATTTTATCTTTCAATGGCCATTTCCGGTTGTCGTCTTTATCGACGTTGTTGTTCACTACTTCCAAAATGTCCCTGCCCTTACTGATTATTGGACGACTTTGATAGTTTTCTTTATCTGCTTCCATGTCCTCGTCCTCAAAGTCTCGAAGAAGAATTTGGTTGACACATTCTAAAACGGGGTTGTGTTGATAGTCCTCATACAAGTTCCTGTTTAGTTGTTCTTCTTCCTGTTCTATATAGCCGTCGTCATTACTTATTTCTACTATTTCTTCCTTTATACCGTTTGCCATTCGTTGAAGCTCCTCCAAACCTCCATGTCGGTGAGGCAACTGATCTTCAAAACTGACTGACGGTTTTAAAATCTTTTTGTTCGTCACTTTCTGATTGTTCTTTTTGAATTTCACAAAACATGTGTTTGACTTAGAAGCTTTTAATTGACTAACACTTCTATAAACCTCTCCATTAACTCGACTATCTTCATTTGCATGCCTTTCTTCATCCGATTGTATTCTTGTAACTTCACCAAATATGTCCTCACTTTCTCGTACCGGTGACCTATAAGTTGTTTTAAATTCCTCTTCGTCTTCCCCTTTCAGCATCGCTATCTCCAGCTGCTGCGCATGAATGACAGAGTCCTTGGCGCGAAGCTGTTCCCGAATGTTTCGCTGCTCCCTGCGCAGACCTGCATCCAGCACGAGCAGAGCGCGCAGCAGACGGCTGAGCTGCTCATCGCGAAGCTCTCGTTCTCGCCTCGCAGCTACCTCGGAACGACGGATTTGACTGCCGAACGCAGCTACAAGATGGCGACAGCGCGCAGCTTGGAGGCGAAGCGCAGCGCGCGTTCCCTCGAGCTCCTGGCGCAGCGTCCTCACTTCCCACTCCAGCTGTGAAGAAAATATTACTATTACTTTCACGTCAACAACATATCAATGGAGAAAAATAAAACTAATTTTTATTTTTAAACCACAACATTGCCGGGATCAATGTCATACGTCATAGTCCAGCAAAAACCAGTAGCAATACTCACTGATAGGTCCGTAATTTAATACCACATAAACCTTGGAATAAGAAATATTGACGGATATAAACACACATGTTATTACCCTGTGTGTCAGACTAATATTAACACATAACAAAGATTTATAATGACCAGATAAAGCTTCGTGCATTCCATTAAAAATATTGGTATGAGATTAGATTGTTACTGTGTGCTATTCACTCGAGTCAAGTCTATTATGCTCAGTGCAATTGCAACTCAACTTGGTGCAATGCTCAACTGACATTTCGTAACAACCTTTCGCATAATGTGGTTACAATGCTGAAGGTTCGTGAAATTATATGCACTTGTGTTTTACGTTCACGTCACTTTGTAATTTCCATATACCACAATACCCAAGATCACAATTATTACCGTTCTTAGTTGGGTCATATTTCGTAATATATAATCTTTTATTAATATATGTATATCATGATTCATATATATAAATAAAAACTTGACACTAGTTAAGACGTTATTCTCAAATAATTTACAACATTATAATGCTAATATAAACCGATAAGTCTCGTGCAAAGCATCACGAGAAGACTCCAAATACAAGCACGATTATTAATTATAGCGAACCTCAATGTTGCCAAAAGAAACTGAAGTTCGACTCTCTCTTTAATGAACGTTTGATGATGTTTGGTGTGTCAACGTGTAAATTCATCACGATCATGAATATATACAAATACAATCGATCATTGACACCTTTACATAACTGTTTCTGTCATCTTTTTCCATTGTTATGTTAAATGTGCGTAGGATTTGGTGGAGATTCTAATGATATTGTTCAATATAGATATTAGAAAGTTTATTTAAAGATTCAATTGTGACGAAACGACAAAAGATTTCGTTTATATATTCATATTATGATGTCAACTATTCTGAGCTTCAATTTCTTTCGTATGTCTTTTCTGGCAGTGATTCAGAGACTAAATTAATATGTCAAACAATAATAGGATTGTAACCTTCATTTTAGATTCGAAAAATAATTCTTATTGTCCTGTTTCATTTTGTTTTTTATGGTCGTTTTTTAAAAACAATTTGTTTATACTCATAATTTGGTAGAATTGGTTCTCGTCTTTCTCGAAATTACCAATTTTTGTAATCGTATAGATTCCTTGAAGTGATACCGAGCACTTATCGATCCAAAAAAGTAGGTTGAAAGGTTGCCTGTTATTATTTTGGAGAGTTCTTTACATTATTGATTGAACTTTTGAAGAGTTATCAGTATTGAGAACATCATTTTTCATGAAACCTTGTATGTTGAAATATTACTCATTACTCCATATGGTAATACAGGTGTGAATTGAAATATAGCTCATATATATATATATATATATATATATATATATATATATATATATATATATATATATATATATATATATATATATATATATATATATATATATATATATATATATATATATATATTTATATATATACACATAGCCTATGAGGCAAATAGGCTAATCGTTGGTTAATAATAATAATAATATTTCGTTACGTCTGGCAGGTGAGGGTGGCATGATTGCTAGACGCGGCCCATGTCGTAAGTGTATACCAATTGTAGGTCAATCAAGTAAACTCGGTTCCAATCCAATTACCACAGCTTACAGTTGTCGTCAAATTAGCCGTAGCATGACCGAGCTAAGCACTGGTTGCCAAAGACGCATGTATACCCAATTACCATTCAAATAATCAAGGACAAATTGGATTCATTCCGAAGGGAATATAATTGGCGTGACATCGGAAGAAAAGGTTGAATGTAAACAAAATCTACATAAATGTGTCTGGTTTTCGTTCATTATATAACTATTATTTATATATATATATATATATATATATATATATATATATATATATATATATATATATATATATATATATATATATATATTCATTTTTATTTATTTATTTATTTTTTCCACATATATATATATATATATATATATATATATATTTTTTTTTTATATATATATATATATATATATATATATATATATATATATATATATATATATAAATATATATATATATATATAAATATATATATATATATATATATATATATATATATATATATATATATATATATATGTAGCTAAAGACGCTATACCTATACACATTTTTCATGCATCAATAAAAACATGTTTTCTTATTGTTGATACCGAAATATTATACTCAATATTGATAATGATATAACTTATGGTTCGAAGAATGCCCTAAATGACCTCGCTGTCGATGCGCCTTAAAACCCTAATATTCATTCATTCATTCATTCGAAGAATCATCAATCTAATATCAATTCATATCTTATTGATATCATATATTAATTGAGTTCATACTAATCATAAAGCCATGTTTATTGGGGGGGTGTCGAATGAAATGAAATGGCAACAGACCATTATGTGTCCATGATTAGAACACTAGCACATGATGAACCAGTAATATTATTTATTGTTTGTTCAGTAAACTGGTTAATATCAATTGTGTGATGTAAAAATGAATATGAATACTTGATACACGCTTATGTATAATCATTTGAAGTAGGCCTCAGAAAGTGCACCTTTTGTAAATATGAAGTAATTCCTCACAATGGTCTGTCTATAAAAATCTATTATAAGAATCATAACAAACCCGAGTTGGTTGGTAATATAATATGTTTGATGTAATCAGGAAATCCGTGATGGGTGGATTGTTTTCTTTATGTATTATTACAGTAATGAAATATAGGATTATCAGTACATAATAATAACGTCCCTTATGATAATCAACCATGATATTTATAAACATATGGTTTAGTCACTATTGGTAATAAGGACATAATACTCGATTAGCGTACATCTGCAGTCACATAATGTATTTTTTTTAAATTAAGTAAGATTTAAAATTATGAATAAAATAATGCTTTCTGACCGCAATTTTTTTTTTACAAGCCATTAATTTTTCATAGATTATCGCAATGTGCCAATTTGCCAAGGAATATACTCACAAAAAAGTTGTTCGATTTTTAAAAAAAAATAATTATCAATTTTACGGCAAGAAATTTTATAATTCTGCTTCATTTATTCGCTCACCCCTGAGGAGGACGTCAAAGAAATAATAGCATTAGTGCTAAATTTGTCATGGACATGCTTCTATATCCAATTATAAGATGGTTAAACTACCATCTAAGATTGCTGTGTTTAGTCAGAGTTCATAGTAGAAATATACGCCTTTAACTTCGTTTCTGGTGTTAGTAGTCAACAGTATTCAAGTTTAACTGACATTTCTTTCATTACTCTTCAGGCTACATACATCCTATTTCCCCTTTCAAAATGTTTAAAATCCCAACATGAGGGTCACAAACGGGTTCATATCAGGCTTTGTACTAAACTTTTTTTAGTAAATGTCTTTGTGTGACTTGAGAGAGATTTGCTTTTAACCCGTAACAGAAAGTAGATGTTAAAAAATAAGTAAAACCAATGAAGGGTCTTTTGAATAAGTAAGCCAACGCATTGAACTCTCCTCAAAAAGTTCAGACAGAAGTTATTTTAATACGTGATGAAATCGAATAGAAAGAAATGCACGTACAATTTAGGTTAAGGAAATATTAACTGGAGAAGGCACATTCAAACGTTGAAACCATTTGAAAATGTAATTGAATATTTGAAGATACTATTTGACTGAATTCAAAAAATTATTTGCTGTTCACAAAGTTGAGATTTCAAGACGCGTCAACGACAAGGTTGAATTGTGCCTGGTTAATATTTATTGTTTAGGTAATTGGTTTGAGAAAAAAAGTCCGATGTAAAGGATCGGATCGTGTGAAGAAACTATGGTATGACTGGATATAGTTTTGCTAAATATTGTTTATAAAATCGACTGAAACACTATAGTAACAAAAATTTGGAGTTATTCAATTTCGTAGAAAATCTTCTTAACCCAGTTAAAATTAATGTTGAACAAAATCACGATGACATAATTTGTACTTGGTCTATACAGTTCAAAGTGCATGAGTAACAAAAGCTTGAAGATTTGTTCAAATGCGTAGAAAATCTTTTCAACCCAGTTAAAATTAATATTGAACAAAATTACGACATAATTTGTACTAGGTCTACACAGTTCAAAGTGCATGAAGCTATATGCACATAATATGCTTCAAAGATGCCATAAACGTTTCTTCAATTTATAGTTTCCATTGACCAACATATAAAACTTAAAATGTATATCACATTGATACCATCGACATAGATACAGATACAAACTTATTACATACCTTGATCTAATTTCCTTTCACAATTTCATGAAATATTATAGACCCTCTGGCTCGATCGTTACTCCATCCTACGTCTTTCTCTCTATTATACATACATCTTATTATTCTAGTTACTCTTCATTCATTAAAAACCTTCATCATTATTGTTAAATCAATTCATACCCGTTCTACGTCATTCAAATATTTTCCTATAGATATGCTAATATACTATAGAGATAGTTATATCAATAAGGAAAAATATTTGGGCATCGTGGTTGTGCGAGTCAAGAGTAGGTATAATGAGAGGATTGGAATGTCAGACGTCCTCCAATGTTTGTGATGTCATAAGGCAGATTTCACCTATCGGATGGTAATAATAATGCCGGTAATAGGTTTATATATACAGCTTGTCATGAGCGCAGAGATATTTATAAAACATTCTAAGAGAATTTAGTTATACATGAATCAATATTAGTAATAGATTGTTGAAACATTTATTGTTGGGACATTTTAATGGGATTAATTATTAGAGCGAATTCAACGCTTCATACTGTTACAGATGATTTTGGTCTCTATGGACACAGCTTCAAATGTATTTGTAATGGGATTCCAAGTTTTATATATTTTTTATATTTATTTTGTATGTATATGTATATATATATATATATATATATATATATATATATATATATATATATATATATATATATATATATATATATCATGATAACCAATGAAAAATGTGTGAAATTTCAACGCATTTTGACAATAGACGTGATTCGGAAAATAATTGAATAAACAACTACAAAAAAAACTATCTAGACCATCTTGTCTGTCCACCATGCGTATATATCATTATTTTGTATTATAAGATGAGGGAAAGGAGAAACAGATCGATCGGAATGCTGTACCACATTCTTGGAGGCTGGCACCGCGAGAAGTAACATCAGTATTGGCAAGGACTGTGGATAAGGTGAAGGTAAGGTGCAAGTTGAAAGAAAATCAAATTACATATTTCAGAGAAACTTTACATTAGATGTGAGAAAAAGTAACAACCACTCGACCAAAAATATACGACCATAGAGAAAAACATGTTAACGTTTCAGTTGTAAAAAAAACACACTTCGTCAATAGAAATTGCATTTACTTTGAAAATGGGACGACAGTAGAAATTGAATTATAACTGTTACCCTATTATATCTCGATAGAAAAACGATGAATGGATAAATGCAACGTTGAGAATAAATTACAATAAAATTCTCGAGTACCTAATTCAGCGATCGTAGCAAACGAAACACGCCGATTTAAGGAAACGTTGTGTTACAGAATTGTCTCGGATGGAATTTAGAGTGCCAGTTGTAAGTGTATATGGTACGTACAGTAAGTCAACCAGAGCAATTGAGTTATATTAATGTAATGAGTGGTTAGACAGGTGTTCTAACAAATATTGTACTCAATGACAAATGTAAAGTATGTGACATTATCGTGTAAAAGGTGAGTTATACGAGTTGGTGAATTGAAATGTCATCAACCTTTACAAAGAAATTCTGGCTCAGAAACGATTATAAATGTGACATTGAGAAGAAATGAACCGATTTGAATTTGCTAAACGAAAATTGGTATTTGATTATTCATTAATTGAATGAATTGCGCACACTATAATTATTTCATTCAATTTTATGTAATTATTTCTACAGTTTGGGTAGCAATGACTTTGTACTGAGTCCACGATGTTGATTAAAAAGAGATTGGATTATGTATCATTCAATTTATTTACAGTACATATAACTCACATTAATTATTGTTCATATAACTACTCAATTACATCTCTAACAAAAAAAAGTGTGCATTTGATTTTGTGAGAAGTTCATTTGATTTATTTGATCTGCTATATCTGGATGCGATCGGTTTGTCATTTTTAGAATCGACCGACTACAATAATAACTGTAATCATGAGGAATTCTGAATTCACTCATTTCATGATCTCAAATAAAAAAAGTAGATCAAGGATTATCTTACTTACACTTTTATCGATTCTACAATTTGAAATCTCTAATCACTAATCGCCATCAGGTAATTTAAATAAGGGAGTACATTACATTGGATATGATACGGTAACATTGAGTGCAGACGTGAAATTCACCTGATTGTGGTCAAGATTGATCGGCCAACCTTAGAGATAGTCGAAACAATTCTATGAGCCTATATTGATTCATAATTCTTGATAGGAGAGAAGTAATAGAATGATACGTCATGACTATGATATGTATATAGATTAGATAAGGTGATAAATAATAAAGTGTGCAGGCGTAGGAGATTAAAAAATGAAAGTTAAATCAATTTTCTTTCTTATAATAACAAGAATATATATATATTCAAATTGAATTATAAATAGAGAGAGTGTTAAAATACTTATCTATTTAAAGTGGTCTGAGGCAATAAATGACATATGAACAAGATCGGGTTGATATAACTTGAAAAAATAAATATCAAAATTTGAAGTATATATTTTTTAAATTTGTATTGAAAGCTTATTTCTATTTTTTTTTTTTAAATTTAGAACCTCATTATGAGTGATATATATGGTTTGTATTTTGCAAGTATATATATCTTCCAAAGTACTGAGGATGAACAAAAAGTCGGGTAAAATAAATAGTGAGCAAACTTCAGTGACTTGTAGATTATAAAGGAACTTCGAAAGGTCTTCTAAGAAAAACCGCGGGATATATGTATATGTATATATATATATATATATATATATATATATATATATATATATATATATATATAAAGATCTTCACGCGGGATAGGTGTATATAAAAACACGTGAGGACTACGGTAAGGAATGTGCAATCGAATACCTTGTGTATACGTAATTTGAAAAAGAAAAGAAGAAAAAAATGTGCTTTGTCAATCCTTAATTCAGGCAGAGAGTGACCACCTTTTTTACCCTCTAGATCGAAATGTTATGAAAGTAAGAATACATCTTTGTTTGTTTAAAGAAAAACAAAACATGATCTACATATCGATTACTACCAGATATCGATCTCTATCTCATTATTGTTTTGTTTTTTTCGAAGTTATATGTAATTAACTAATTAAATATAGTATCTCGAGTTGGTAAGGAAATGTATAAGATGACCTACAGACGAAAAAGTATTGTAGGTCAAATTATACTAAAGTATGGCATGATACTTTTTTTTTATCTTTTCACCTCGTTCATAGATCAATTCTGATATTTATATCATGATGGACGTGATTTTTGTGTCCATTCATACTTCAAATCATCCATAAAACATACAATGAGAAGTGAAAAAGTATATTGATGAAACCTCAATAAACGATTACGACCACAAATATTACCCTACATCACATCGAATTTGTTCTTCAATTTCACATACTATAAAAAAAAAATGAAAATACGTCTCAATGGAGAAAAAATATCAACACAAGAAGTAATATCGAGATTAAAATATAGAAAGTCACCAATGATAATAATTAATAGATGTTCATTTTTTTATATATATATAGTTATACCTATTTGGCAACAATGGTGACTGGAACCAGCATCATTCGAGTCTTCGAAAAACCAAACCTACCAAACGGGTTCATCTTTTTATTCACCTTATAGCTTTTAGCACAACCATTCTATACATAAGCGTCTATAACGTTATCCATGGATTCTATACAAAGCGACCCTAATAATGCGATGTATTGTTTTGCACGGTGCAAAAAAAACAACATATGCTTTGAACTAGCTTCAACTAGAACCATGTCGTAAGGTGAATCGTGATACTATGGGCAGTGGCATTGAATATTCCTAGTTGGACTTGTATGTTTGTTAAAGGTGATTCGTGTGTTGTTGTATGGGTCATTATTTACTTTGCAAATAAAAGTAAAATAGGAAGACGTCCAGTTTGTGAAGAAGATGCCTTATAAGTTGCGTATTTTAATTGTTTGTTTGTCAAGGTGGATTACTTGTTCTAAAATAATATGAAATACTCGCTATATATATATATATATATATATATATATATATATATATATATATATATATATATATATATATATATATATATATATATATATATATATATATATATATATATATATATATATATATATATATATATATATATATATATATATAGAGAGAGAGAAAGAGAGAGAGAGAGAGAGAGAGAGCATATTCGACAAGCTTTTGTTATTTTTGAATTTTTCTTCCACTAAAGTACGTCAAAACAAAAACTGCATCAACCGAATATATATAAATTGCTTCAAATTAGTTTACAAGAAAGTATTTGGAAAAAAATTAAATGCATTATTTAAAGTAATTCAAAATTTGTTCGAACAGGTGCAGAATCGGTTAAGAAAACATTAATAAAAAACTATAGTGAAATTCAAGATTCTCATATTTAAGTGAGAGAAAACACTCAACAGTCAGTGACAGACACAATGAAAAGAAAATTAGAAACAATGAGCTTGATTCATTCATTTTCACTTTTTAATTAACACGTACATTACTGTATAAAAGAGTAATTAAAAACGTCAGCAAATCTGAGTTGGATACGGTATAAGCACAAAGTATAATGTTTTCAATTCTGAATGTAATTTACCATCGTTTCGAAGTCAACGAACGATCCATTTATACTCATTAAATAATCACCATTATACATTAAAAAGCAATCTTACTCATCTCTTGCCTCTTGGACTAACACTTTCCGGTTTTTAGAATAAATTATCATTTATGAAATCTCTTATTATTGCAGATAATCGATTGTATCAATATTTCCGAAAAAGTTATATTAATACAGGTATGATTACGATTAGCAAAAAAAATGCTGTTACGAATGAAAAATTCTGGCCAATAAACCTTACATAAGACAACTGACGAGCTCAAACTAAAACGATGTGGGGAAACTAATCCATGCTTGGCTCAATCATTCTGAAAAAAAAAATATATGAGAGCATTTTAAAAAACTTTAAATTAACTTTATGTGGCAAAAATCTGAATCTCAAAGCATCGAGACTATATAATGATTACTATACACATGCCATCCGAGGGAATTGTATACTAGCAGTGTATTTATTTCAGACCAATGAAATAATAAATAACCAAGAAAAGAAGAAATAAAAGCCAGGTTACAGTGATTAAATCCTTGTATATCGCATGCGCACGGCAAGTTATAATAGTGGGGAGTCGAGACTAGAGACTGAGACGGTTCCAAACCCATTTTATACAATTCCACTGAATCAACGTTGCGCCTGCTAAACACGCACATCGGCGTAACGAAGAACGCCATTACAGCTTTTATAACTAGTATACTTGAAGCCACGAGAAGAAGGTACCGAACGACCGTCCCCCCTATAACACACCACTAACGCACATGTGGTTCGTCTCTTCATCTCTTGTGAATACCAGTATATAGAGAGAAATGCATCGCGGTTGTTATTTGCTCGGTGTGATTCTATCTCTCTCTCGTTCTTTAAAATGCTTGTTCTTTAAAAGGAAATGAGTTTTTAGAATGGGATGCAATTTACGAATTAAGATTGTCACAAACGGAAATAAAATTTCCTGATGTTTTGGTTTCATTCAAGATACTGGTTTCATTTGTGTTCTATATTAGATTAGTAATTATGTAATTTTTTTTTCCTGTAGCTAAGGTATTTGTAAATAAGAATGAATTATCGAAATGAATAATATGTAACAATACAGTGTGAAGACATCACATGAGAAAAGAACGTGTTATTGTTTAAACTCTCAGGTTAATGCCGTTCTCAGAGATTAGGTAATCCTAAGATTATGATTAGAAATAATGAAGCAAATTCTAATATCTTTGGAAATGAATTGGTACTTTGAATTATATCGAATAAATCAACGGAAATCAGAAAGACTGTAAAGAATGAAGTGTCATAGTTAAAAAAAAGTGGATTCATGCCAAATCCACTTCATTTTCGTATTTTTTGAAGTAGCCCAAATGTTTTTGTGTCAATTTGTTTTTTCATACAAATACCTGTAATCTTTAACAACTACCTATTCAAACATCGAACTATATTCCTTCATCATCTTATTCCCAATCCTATTACAAAGATTTGTTACACAGAAACATTTCACTTTCAAACTGTTGTTACGTATATACGTTACGCCTATAGCACCCACCATATTGTCGCTAGTAGCATAACAATCTACTTATGACTTTGTGACACCTTAAATAAACGTGATTAATTCAACCAGTGAAAGTCTCAATCACGACTTATACGCATCTCATATTCTCTGATCTTTACTTTACATATTTTGTCAGTTAATGACAGGTTACTGACACTAGCGCCTGATAAAATTTGACAATATCATGTCTATATAATATTCACTGGTGCCTGGGGCAGAGAGCCGAAGCATACACTTCTAGATTTCACATATTTACAAGTTCATTCACGCATACAAATTGATTTTTGTATTCTATAATGAATAAGAATTATGGAAACGAATTAAGAACATAGTGGGAATTTGTGAGATATTTGTGATTTCGGTTGCTTGTAGCATCTTTCAGGGTATATGAACTATTATCTTAATTTTAATATGCCGTGATATAAGTTGATTCACACGCATTCTTTGAGAGGCAGTCAGGTAGAAGGAATCGGAACATTATTGGTTGATATGTTAAAAATTTAAGGTATTTTAATGTATTTTTAAGTAGACATGGGAATTGGAAACCAGTATTGATCCAGTGTGCACGTTCGATCAGAGACTCATTCATTTCTCCGGATCCAGGTATAAAGAATTAAAATCATATGGAAATATAATTGTGTGGGAATTTTCAGTAGCAGGATACACTATACCGATTATGTTTAGATTAATTTGATATAACAGCTACTTGTGATTTATAATTTTCAATTCAACACTTTTATTGGATATCAGGTATACAAATTGAATCCATGAGAAAATAATTTGCAATGAATATTTTATGCCAATCGTATTTTTATTTGTAATCAATTTTGTTTGAGCATGATATCATATTTTAATGTTGCTCTCATCACTTTGAGCTAACTTGATCAGCAATTTTACTTTCTTGACTGTAATGTACCGTGTCCTTTACTTATTATAGAAAGTAAAAATAAAATCTTGTAAACAAACGAACTATAAGTCTGCTTAAATCTATGGTCGCGTAGTCAAACATAAAGCTATGAGACCTTGTCACTTAGAACTGCACCCTGACTGAGGGCTCCCGGATTCAAGTTGAATTTATATGTCAGGAAATAACAGCCCTAACCTCGCTAATGGTGTAAGGTCATAGAACATGAATTTATGAAATCACTGTATATAAAGTACCTTCTATATGCCTCAATAAATTATCGATAGACTACCGTACATATATCATGGTCATATCAATAATAGGTCGACAACATTCGATTCTAAATCGCAAACATCACTATAAGAAGGTGAGAAATAATATTTTGTTAACATACTAACGATCCAACGAACAGCTAGACAATATGGGATTACGAAAGAGTGGATATTAATCATTAGGGCGTGATAGTAGATGAAAGAAAATGTAATTCAAAAATCCAAGCGCTCACCTTCTAACTGAGGGTTCAATTTTTCAACTACTGATAATAATTAATACTAATAATTATAATTGAAGTTATATCTCGTCGATTCCTAATCAATCTTCACTTTAGATTGAACGCAATCCGAAGATCACAATTCGTTGTGAGGTGAGAATAGATGTCACAAATGCCCCGTACATGACCCGTACATGGCTGTCCCTAATTAATAGGCAATGGCTCATAATCAGGAGATAATAATTACTTGAATTACATTCTTTCAGTTGTGAAATGTAAAAAAATACTAGCCATATTTTCGTTGTTTAGAAGCTTCGAATCGAATGATTACAATTTAATAATTAATAATGAAATGAATGAATAAGTAGAATGTAATAAGTTATTTCTTGAAAGTACTGGTAGTGGTAGGAACATTATAATTAAATCACTTTTCTATTTAGATATAAGGCAGTATAACCTCTTACCAATCAATGTAATTGAAGCTAAATCAGTCGTAGAATTTAAATGTAGACTTAAACTTGGTATTAGTAATGGAAGCACAAAATTCAATTATTAGCCTAATCCGGATTGTACTTTGTTTGTTAGAGAATTGTATATTTATGTATCATAGCAAAAATTGATCATAAAGACTTATTATTATTATTATTATTATTATATGATATCATCATCACGGACGAAGGATATTATATATGCAAACTAACAGATGCCTGTGACGTTTTCCATTATGATAAATTGTCAAGGTGACGAAATAATTCCATTACTCGAAAGAAGATTCTGAATGAAGATGATCACACGGTAAAAATAAACTGATGCATCACATGTTTGGTCAGCTGATTTAACATTCGACTAGTTCTGCTGAAATTGTGTGCCGACAGTCTAGGCGATGGCGTCATCACTTTGAAATTCCATTCATACGTAACCATTCCTAGTTGTAAACAAGGTTCTGTGTGGAAGTTATCAAATAAGAAACGTCATTTCCAATAAGTTAGTTATGTAAGGTGGAATGCAATAGACCGTCTGAATCGTGCATGCAAGTCGGTATAGGCCTAATCGAAAACCATTTGAAAGAAACATTATGTAATGAGGAGAGAGATTTTTTTCAAGTTTCTTTTTTACTTAATTTTATTAGTATAAATCCATTTTTGGAAAATTTTGTATTATATAGGCCTATTTCAATCATTTAGGAGGCGTACTCTGAATATTATTTTAAATGTTGACCATCTTTCAACAACAAAAAAATTGAATGGATAAAAAAAAACATTAAATACTTACAGACATTTAATTGATACTTGAACCCAGATCGTGAGAAAATAAAACTGCATGTTTGGAAACTTTAAATCATTGCCTTTTAGCGTGTTGTTTTTTTTACCCATTTAACATTATATAAAAACTTTTTGTTTCTCCATAAAAGGTGTACGTACAGTAAAGATTATAATTAAATCACTCTATTCTACCGACAGTATGATTTTATTCATACATCATTTACTGTATATAAAAGGTGTGCCTCGAGTGTTTACACGGGTGTAAATAACCTCTGTGTTTTAGCACCCTAAACTTCAATGGATTCCCACAATACACCTGCCTCTCACATTTTACCATCAATGAATCCTATGTGTTTATAATAATTATGTAAATTTTTATTCAAGTCTGTGTTAGAGAGTTGTTAACTCATATTTTTCTTTTGAATTAGTGTTATTATTTTTATTTAAATTGTCTCTTCAAATGACTCCTAGAAGCCTTAGAGATTTCACTTCTGCTTACATTATCGTAGTAAAATCGAGATCACTGTTCGCCCAAAACTAGTTTCAAGAATTATTCAACACACACTGTACAAACCATTTAAACCAAAGATACCTGTTTCATATGCCTATTTTAAGAAATTGGTTGACAAAAACACGCACTCTTTTTGATACCAATTAAAACTGAATTCAAAAATGTCTGATCGAAGAGTGGTTATATATAGATAACTAGTGTAATTTTTTTTTTAGTTTTTAATAATGAGAAAATAAGAAGCCAATCAAATAGTTAGAGTCTATAATTATCATAGATTCAAAATATAGCCAGCTTATTTATTGAACATCAACAGCACAAGTCTCCCCAAATTCAAATTAGTACATTCTTATGGGATTAGAATTAAAAAGTAGTGTCATAAAGAGCAAAGTCATAAAAACTCATAAAAAGCATACCGAAAGTGAGATAGAAAAAATGTGAATATGTATGATTCAAATGAAATTTTCACATTTGAACAATTTTATACAATATACCATTTTATATACATAACTTTTAATAATACCTCATAACCATGCCTAGCAACTATATACATGTAATAAGTAAAAACTTTCGCCTTTTTCTCTAGATTATAGAGGTACCGGTAATCTATGATAATTGGCAAAGAAATTTCATAGTACTGTTCACACTCTTACTGCATAATATATATAAACTTGGCGCCCAACAATAATAAATAATTAGTTACGCAATGAATACACTGTATTGCTTTCATTATAGCAGACGAACTCTACGCTTTCCCGTAAAGATACATATGTAGACCTACAATATCTTCAAGTATACTTGAAATAGAAAGTATGCTTAATTGTTTCATCCTGGAATGATATAATTTTCAAATATATAACAATAAGTCAACTCACAAAGTTATATATATATATATATATATATATATATATATATATTTACAGTACTGCTAACAAGTAGTGGGTACTGTTCAAAGATACTGTATTCTTAATTAATTATATTAGTGAGGAATTTTGTTTTGCTATTTTAAAAATTTAAATTCCTAAACAATTAACTTCTGAACATCTCAAATGAACAGATGGAAGCTACTGAATTATTATGTTTGACACTTTCAAGTGAGATCAATTAATATAAGTAGACATCACTATACCAAAACAACAAAGACAGAGAACAAATAATGTAGAAAGGAATGTTGATGTATGGTTATGATAATCATTATGGATCCAATGTAAATGATGAATCATTATTTCTAGTCACTCATTTGTTTTTATTTTTATTCAGGTAAAAAATGAAAAGGGTGTGGGAAGATATTTCTATAGTATGTTAAACGGATGTGAGATTATTCAGTAGCAAGGGTACAATACCGATTATGTGAACATAGCTCACAGCATCTGTAAATTAGTTATAATTTTATTGCATCGATATCAGGTATATGGAAAATTAAATGCGTGGGAAAAATGTATTTCAAAGATATTTTTTTCAAAGCGAATCTATAAAACCAGCTTATGTGATAGTCTGAGAGTGGTGTTAGGGTGCCGAATTTGACAAATTTACGAAATAAAAGTAACTTGATTGCTTCTGTGTTTTAAGAAAAATCGCTGACCAGATGCTCCCCAATAATGATATCATATTCAATTGGTTATACTTAGCAACGATATATAGTATTTCACCACGTGACCTTTATATTATACTGAATATTCATATATATATATATATATATATATATATATATATATATATATATATATATATATATATATATATATATATATATATATATATATATATATATATAAGACACATATATATGTATTTATGTATATGATATATGATATATATATATATATATATATATATATATATATATATATATATATATATATATATATATATAAGACACATTTATATGTATTTATGTATATGATATATGATATATATATATATATATATATATATATATATATATATATATATATATATGTATTTATGTATATATATATATATATATATATATATATATATATATATATATATATATATGTATCAATTTGTGACTTCATCGCAACAAACCAAAGTAGATACGATAAATAAATATATATGCTTTATAAACAAATACGATTGGCCCACAACCATGGGAAAGAGTTTCAAATCGTGCGGTACAAATTACACAATGTGTACAGACAGTATGGTCGACTGCCTGTTAATAGAAATCCGTACGCGTAATAATGTGAGAAACAAGACTTGAACCATACCATGGTTACACACAATACTAATGTAATTCTACGGCGATTTCAAGAAAACACAAAAACACATCGGAAATTCTGTTCTCACTCTCTTCTCCATTTTTTCACACATACAAACATTTCTCTGTTTTTCTTGTATTCACAGGTTGAACTTGATATATTTAAATTCTTCGAAAACCACAATTGTTGTTATGGTGAAAATAAAATTAAAATGTTCAATTTAAATATATATTGGTATTATCCCCAATGTTGTTGACAGTTGAAGACGCATGTATATTTTGTTTGACTTGAACACGAGTAAGGTATTATAAAAGCACGTGCGATTTCGCCTTCGCCCAGTTTGGCCTACTTCCTATTGTGGGAACTATTATAACGTTAGATCAAAGTCAAGTGGATTCGATGTTTATAAATGAGTTCGAATGGAGAAGAAATAAGTATAAGTATATATTATTATTTTCATCGTCATGCGTAGAAAAAGAAGAATAACGTCCGTGCGGACCTCGACTTGACAGTTCGTGTCACATTTTAAATGTTGTTGTGTTTTTATTTTCAATTTTTTATAATTTTGTGATCCATTGTAAGATTAAAAATATTGAGGACGAAAAGTTGTTCTCATATTTAGTTCTCCATGATTTTATTTGCTAATAATCATTCATCGAAATTTTACCCTTATAAATGGCTCATATTTACCGTGTAATATATTTAGATTATTGAACGAAAATGTTCTCCATTGTTACGCCACTTACTTACTCTGTTTTTATTGAATATTTCGTAGTTTTCGGTAAATATGTCATGGTGAGAACCAACTAAAAATGTACATTAAAACATGATATATGTGCATTAGTGGGTATTTTCTGTACAAAATGCACTCAAAATGCATTTAAGTGTATATGCAAATTGCATTTACGGTTGATATTGGTATTAAATAACAGAAGCCGAAGTTAAAAGTACCGGTAGTTATATGTGTAGTTACGTCTTATGATTAATGCACTTTTAACATCCTGTTGTGAACTGTGACAGACTGCATATAAGGCCTTACATACATTATCCAATCATCAGGAAGACATTTTTTTCGCGTTCTAATTTTATTGAAATAATAATTTTCCTCGCACCTTTCAGAATCAACACTTGTAACCTACAAAAACAACAGTAACAAACCGTAGAATAACGGTAACGGGTTCAAAACCTATACTCTCTTATAACTTGCACCTCGAACTTTGAACTTAACAATAAGTGCTCGATCTATGAACGACACTTGGAACATTAAAAATATTAACACCATTGCGTTATTATTGATGTGTGAAAATTAAAGGTGATACTTAGATCTTCAATATGTCTGCATCTGATGCAGTGAAGACAGAGAGGGCTTGAGGTATGACGAAAACGTATACACATCCATATACGGAAGGAATGCTAAAGTAAAGTGAGATTGTGATGTTGGCTCTGTAAACTTGGCTCCTCACTTGAAAATAAACATGTTTTCGTCTTGGTAGTGGTTCATGTGAATATAGAGAAGGCAATAGTTCGTTTCCCTGTCAAGGCAGGATTCGCAACTCTTAACGTATCCTGTCACTATAGTTACATGGTTCTCCTTGTTTTGTTTCCTGTGGCTCAAGCAACGATGGCTTTTATGGGAGTGGATGTAGAAAAAGCTGAAGAAATACCAATCGCAATGATTGAGTATTTTTCAATTCGAATAGTCGTTCGTTTGACACAATAGGTGAGGCACTGCTTTGAAATCTGGAGCCAGACGGACGCAACTTCGTGGCCAGCTGTAGTCACAGGGTTTTGTAAACATCATTTCATTCGCGTCATCAGATTCATCACCTTATCGTTTCATTTTAGCCCACATGACCTAGCTGTTGAAGGGGGTCATTATTGATAATTAAATGGCAATCTACATATCTGAGAATGAAACGATATACGATTTTTTTTATTGATATAATTATTATAAATTATTCTAGATTCGCGTGTATTAGGGAATGGATTGCATGACCACTTCGGGAAAAAAACAAAAAAATATAAACCCAGAAAATATGCTGTATTTTTAATATATATTTCAAAGAATTAGTAAGGTAATAAAAGTATACCCATGTTCTTTTTCTTTTTTCAGTTGCAATCCAAATGTTTGATCGTGCCATTGCAATAATAAAATAGTATCAAAGTGAGATTTCATCACCATCTTGTAATATCGTTCAAGTCAATACGAATAAGATGCATTTCATTATTCATTCTATAGACATTATTAAATTCATTAGTGACAAATGATGATTATTTTTAGGTCATTTGGGGGTACGTATGAGAGGATAAAAAACAAATGATATGTTTGCAAAAACCCATGACTTATGTAGGACTCGAACCCACGCCCTCCAACTTGACTTTAGTTTCTAAAGCACAGTCCATTTACTGAATAACCTACGGTCGTGAATTTTTCTTATTTAATTTTGTACCATCTCGAAACTGGGCTCGAGTTTTACACGGGTCACAATAGATTTACATTTTGTTCCATCACGCATCTATCATCAATCAATTCGTACACTCAAAAAAGCTATGCATTAACTAGTTCATTAACGCCAAACATCATCATCATTATAGAATATTTTATATCCCTCTACCATAGACTGTACCAAATTAGCAAAGGTTTTGTGATCAGTCTCTTCTCTAGCAGCCTCCCGTAGAGCCAAGCAAAACACAAACAGGTAGGAGGTATAGTATCTCTTTGGTCCTCACTGACCGCATTCCTCTGGCTAGATTATCAGCCGTATCTAGGTCCGAACAACATTACTTATTAACGAATCCGAAGAACCGATGTCTGCAGAGTATATGTGTGAGTGTGTGTGTGTGTGTGTGTTAGTGTAGGTCTGTATGGGGTCAAATGCGAGGTCGAAAACTGTACAGCTGATTGAAGGTGTGGTTGAGTTTCTTTTATCTGGGATAATGCGTGGATAATTTGAAAAATAAAAAAAAATCGATTTTTGCTATAGGGAAAAATTCTTTTTCATTATTATAATTTTTAGTACGATTTATAATAATGATTAACAATGGTACATTCAAAATGAGACTAATTATTGTACTGGTAGCAATAACTTGTTGCTCATTTGATCAGGTTCTATTTAATCAATGACCCAAAAAATAGTATATTAACAGATGTGATATAGCAGCAGTTTGAAACAAATGTCAATTAATACATTATAATACTGAAAATCTGTTGGAATATATTTTGATGACTCCACAATTTATTGACATAATAGATTCAGTCCAAGTCACGTTACCATATTTCACGCTTTTAGGTAAACGAACTGGAAATATGGTACTACGTGTAATTGCCGTATGTGGTTGTTTTGCTTGAAACTTGATTATCATTATTTTGTGCTGAGTAAAAAACGACAAAATGCCATATTGCTAATGCTATACATTCAGGCTAATAATGAGTAGGTTCAAAGACACCATTTGAAAAAGTGTCAACATAATCATTCATTCATTATGTGTATGTTACACATGCGTGTGTGCTTATATGAATAAGTATTTACTTTGGGAAAACGATGCATACGTCGCTGCGGTTCACTGAAGTGTGAAAAAAACAATTGGAAATTTAAAATATTGAAATATATATTATAAACACGTGGGTGACATTTTTTTCACCATGATTGATTCATTACGTTTGTGAAACGAGAATAATATTTCGAAAAAATATAAAGAAATATATTTTTACATCTGATTATTGAAGAGTTACATTATGTTTTATTATTTAAAGGGAGAGGGTAAAATGACCCTTGTAGTGCCCCGTTCAAACGATTCTACTTTGTCATCCTAACCCTTAATTGGAGAACAATTACCTCATATCAAAACTATCCGAAGCTGATGAAAAATAATTAATCACGAAATAACAAATGCTCCTCAAAGAGTGCAGTATCCTTGTTTGCTATAGAATACACCTGAATAACTTTAAATTAGAACGAAGCGACCTTTATAAGATGAATCAACACTGACGAATATTGCATAGGGAAACTGAATTGGGTCATAATTAATAGATTTAGCCATGCTTTATAGCACTAGACGTGATAATCGTGTACGGTGTGCTCAATTTGATAGTGATAAACAGTACGACGAAAGGTAATTAACAGTATGAAAAATATCCCGAGGTTTCATTACAAACAAAATACTCTAATAAATAATACCTTATCATTAATCAAACAAATTTCGCAGACTTTGTGTTAACAATAAATCATTTTACCTATCAAGATGTTCAAGATAATTGATTATGGTTGCTATTTGAAGCTGCGAAAGATCAATCGTGGCATCTTGAAATAATTACAATATAAAATCATGTATTATAATTATTTGTTATATTATTATGAAAAAATATATTAGTAATAATGCATAATTTAAACCTGAGCAAACTCAATATACCGTTTCTAGTATTATATTCGAAGTATAGGATATAATTTTACTATTCATTCATCTTATATTTGGAAATGATTTTGTGTAAGTATATTTTCGAATGTATTGAAAATTTAAATTTAAAATAGACATATAGAATGCAGTAATAAATTGTGTACATATTTTATTGATAGACCTTCACGTACAGAAACGACATGAAACTATTTTTTTAAATAAAAAAATGACGAAACTTCATCAATTATTTCAAGATTTTTTAAAATTACCAAACTAGCATTCTCAAAATGTAAGTAGCAATTCAATAATTTCCAATCCCTTCTCTTGACATTTCGATCTGCACATTCCTTCACAAACGTCACAGTATCAATTCCAAGGTACCGGTATAGGCCAATTGTTTCAAATTCCTCAGTGCATATCGATCGAACTTATTCCATTCATGACTAAACTCAATGAACTGATTATTAAATACCGTACCTTTTCTGTTGAATAATCCTCATCGGTATAAATACATAAAGTTGGTTTCTTCTTTTCCGTTTGAAACTTCATTGCACGATCAAATCTAACATTACAATATGTATTTATTAAAATTTCTTTTAATAATGTTATATGTATATATATATTCAATATGTAAACAAGATACGACTTCTATATAGTGAATGTAGTTCAGGTATTGATTATTTTCGCACCTGCCCTACACACTGACACAGTTCCGTACCGAACGCTTTGATGCGAAAGAAGCAACTGACGATGGTTCGAAATCGACATTCAAACTCCAAGCGGGATTAGTATCAGTGCTACCTAGCGGCAAGGCAAGGCAACTACATTTTAATTGTTATTCAACAGATGAAAAATATAGCTGGAGGCGCCGATGAGCAAAAACTCGTAGACACGCTATAAAGATAATGGTAAAATTATATAGAGTTTTTCGTTGATACGAATTAAAAGGTGATTTTAATGGAAATGATCATGTAAATAGTCTGAAACTATGAACCTTCACCTTGGCCTTCATATGTGGTGTTTTACACAATTTTAAACAGTTGAAGTTCAGACTAGAACATGATACTTTGTAATGAAACTAGGAAAACGACATAATAGTCGATAGGTTATGAGTGAGGAACGGTATAAAATTTAATATCACTTTTTTTAATAGTATACGCCTTCTATACAATAAGAAAGTCTCACAAAATGAATAAATGGAAAATAAATCGACGAATCAAAAGGTTTCCTGTACTCAGTAGATTATATGTTGAGATATTCGCTGATATTTTTTTAGGTGGAAATTGCTTATGAGATTTTTCAAATTTTCGAACCTTATTTTAACGCAAATCACAAGTCTTTTGCTGAGACTGAGGTTAGGCAAAGTACATGATTGATATATTTTATTCTCTGCAGCACGCAAAAAAAAAAAAAAAAAATTCCATTATTGAAATACTGTTTTCAGAAATTGAATTTTCACTTTTACGCTCATACTACAAATATAATGAATACAAATCTATAAGTTCATAAAATAGTTTGAATGAAAAAAAGAAACAATTCGTGAATGAAAAATTGTATATTGAATGTATTTATCAATGTTAACAAAAATTATTTGACCCTTTTTGAAATATTTGTTATTTTAAACACGCATGTAACTTAATTGCGCCACTGCAGCATGCAATGATGACCCAATTCGATATCAAAAACGTTGATTTACCAGTTTCATGCTTCTTTTCATTGTCTTCAAATAGTTGAATATTGCAGTTTACGATTATCTGTATTTTGTTTTCACTTTGGAAGAACTGGATTTATTTGAAATGTATGATTTTAGATTGAAATATCCTACTGATTGTCCGTTGAACGCATCGAACGAAGTGAATAATAAAATACTTTTACATGTTACTAAATCACACGTAGACTTATCACTTATTGGACCTACCCGAAAGAGATTAATTCCTCGATTATTGCATTTCTATGGATGTCAGCTTTTAAAAAGAGGGTTCGAACCGAATGATGAACAACAGTATCATGGTAATGCATTCTTTTTTTTTTACAACAATGCCTACCTACTTTATATCTGTATGTAACCAAACTAACATTACACAATTTATATCTAGTTATTACACTATAGATTACCCCTAGCAAACATTTGAATAGATCTAATTCAGTATTTTCTTTTGTACATTTAATCGATGTCAAACAATGGTTGATTCTATATATTGTTCGTCGTTACACATTTGAACAATCATACACAATTTAGATATACTATTTCAGTTTTTCTCATTTGTACATATCATAAGCTTTTTATCTATTTATCACGATCAAATACCCCAAAAAGTTCAAAACATTTTTTTTTTATCAATAGATTTCAATAAAGATAAAATAAAATAAATCGGAAGCATCAATTGGTCCATGTAACATACTCTAGATCCAGTGAAGGGTTCATCAGATTTGTTTTGTCTTGCGATTTGTTTTGTCTAGCAGAATATTGAAAAGGACTGGCCAGCTGGCTATATATAGGTCCTAACATAACCGTTACTCTACGATATGATATTATTATAAAGAGGACATGAGCGGCACGCGCGCTTCGAGTTGTTCCCGGTCGAAACCATCCATCGTCAATTGGAAACTATACGAGGAGACTACCAATCGAACCCTACTAAAAGGGGGTACGTTTCTTCACCTGGTCGAATATATGGCTTTTACTTTAACAGATGGTAAATCCCGACCAAAATACCATGTGACATTTTAATTCATTGGTACGATTCCCGCCCCTTATGTGCATGACGTGCAAGGGGGGAGACATTTAAAAGCGTGCCAACGGAAATATAATGATTTAAGGTATATTTCGCTTCTGTGATTTTTGTTTGTTTAATAGTTTTGAAGAAACAAGCTGATATCATGTTTTCATTATTGTAATTTAATACAAATATGAGTGAAATTTCAAATTGATGTTAATGATATGGCCAAGAGATGAATTAGCAATCAGAATCAATAAATAAAACATGCACATTTCTTTGCTAAACATTTAAAATCTATTTTATTTTTACTACTTCTCGAATTTATTTTTCATTAGAATTTGATACTTGTATTTTATTGTATACCAGTACTTTCCAGCAGTAGAACTGTTCCGAGGCTTTTGAAAAAAGGTTGAAAGAGGGGAAAGAGTATAGCAAAAAGAGCAGTCATATTCTCCTAGCAAGGAACCATTCCGATAATAACTTTATAGTGTTTTGCGTCTGAGGAAACCAAAACAACTCTAAATAATGACCAACAATGACGGGAAACGAATCCCGACCTCCTGATGAATGACGGTTAATTCAATATAGAGAATGCAAAACTATGTATTCATTAAAAATAGATTTACATAAGACTCTTACTAATTATAGTTAACAATGCTCTAGGCTTATTGCAAATAGTTCCAACGAACCAATATAATAATGGAAATAAATAATTGTCATTAGGAATGTATTAAAACAAGTCATGTTTTATTCTGTAATTACAAAATATCGTTTATTCCAACCTTATAAGGTAAACGTATGTCATGTGTTTATGTTGGTGAAGTTGACACAGTTGTCTAGACGTTAAGACGCTCGGACGGACACCTCTATAAGATATTTCAGCAGCCGTTTACTACCACGGCACACATGGTTACGAAATGAAATAAATTATAATAAAATTACAAATAATTTAAATAACCGTCGCCTGTATAGCTAAGAAGGTTATAAGTGAATTCGAAAGTTCATATTATTTATTACAAACGACATTATAATAATCGCAATCGACAAGAAAATGAATTTAAATTTATCTAAATTGTCATCTTTTAAACGACTTGAATAATTGCTACTTGGGTTTGTTGGTCGAACAACGTGGGTCTGCTCAATTAATATTAACTTATTTTGATATCTCATTAAGGTTTAGGTATATAAATCATCAAGTTCACCCTTGACTTGATGTAATAAATCGAAAGGTCGACCACAAAGACCAAAATCATTCATTATCATTCGTGACCATTGTTAGAAGAACTTGATGGCACTTTGTAAAGGGGAATTATACGACGCGGTCTCCATACAAAACAACAATAAGCAAGGTAACAAATGAATCTCAAAACATTTCAAAGATTGAATTATGATTTAGTTGCTAGACAACAACAAAACATGTGACACAAAATTTAATTCTTTCGATGAGATAGTAATCAAAATTTTTAGTCTTCAATTTTTCGACCTCAAAATTATCAGTGAATTCAACATTTGAAATATTTCGTTCAAATTCGATTTTGTTACCAAACCAAGCATAGGAACTAGAGAAAAATTCCTCGTTCTTCTCGACACAAACGATAACAAAAAAAGAAAAAGATGGGAGACGTAGATTTAATAGCCATTCCACAACCCCACTTCATTCCTGGGTATGCATCCACACATACATTGTCTTGACATAAAGAATGTTACCTTACATGACTAGCTTATATATATTTAAACGCCTACATGAAGTTCAATTTAAAAAGACAACGTGGGAAATGTTTATTATAATTTTAATTTGGGGTCTGTGAATTGAGCTAATTGTCTATTTGCATGATTTTCTTTGAAACGTCCTTGGCTCAAAAGTCTGTTATATGTTATACAAGGTTGGGATGATAATAACATCAGATCATTGGTGGGGCTCTAGGGCTCTTATTTGCATAAACCGCAAGACAGGGACCGAAGATAGATCTACAAGATGTAAAATAGTTTAGTTTTATTGCTTTTGTCATGAAGGTAAATTTATAGTTGAAGATGGCTTGAGAATTACCTTTCTTATCTGGTTACTATTAATAGGTTTTCTCGCGATGGTTCACCATAAAAACGATGTAGAATCATTTATAAAGGTTTATTCGTACAAGTCAAATATGGCCAGTGGGGTTCATTTTCAATTAAATGTTTAATTTGTTTTAAAGTTGAAAATATACAAATTGTCACGCCCAATCAATTAATCTAAAAAGTAATCTCGAGCCATGTTTTGCTGAGGTTGCTTTAGTCTGGTTCCTATTCCTTTTCTTATTTCAAGTAGGAAAAAACAATATACATATTTGTAGGCAACCGACTTCTGATCTAAGCACTTTGAAAATTATGTTTCTTGCAGAGAAATATCGATAAATAATCACACTTATTATTCCAAAAACCTCGAATAATGTCAGTTACAAAATATACACACTGGTAGTTCTAATATCTGAAAGTTTTATACATAAATCAAATGTGATCGCACATCAAGTTTTTTAACTCAGTTTTTTAACTTTTTAAAGTTTAGTTTCACTCTTCAACTCATGCTAGATGGCTTGTGTTGAATGGATGGTTTATGGTGATTGTTATGTGTCATTTTGTGCTGTGTTATTTTATGTTCATGTTATGTCATTTAATATATAATTATATACCCCCTTGTGGTGCCCCGTCCAAACGATCCTACTTTTCATCCATAGCCTTAATTGGAGAACAGTGATTTTGTATCAAGTTTGGATGTCACTAAAAAAAATACATATATACCATCAAAGATAAATGAAGTATTTTATCTATGGTATCACAAATAATTATTAATCTATGGTACCACATATATGTGTATATATATATATATATATATATATATATATATATATATATATATATATATATATATATATATATATATAAATATATATATATATATATATATATATATATATATATATATACATATATATATATATATATATATATATATATATATATATATATATATATATATATATATATATATATATAAATATAAATATATATATATATATATATATATATATATATATATTCATATATATATATATATATATATATATATATATATATATATGTATACACATGTATATGAAGACCTGCACACACACACACACACCAAAAGTAATCACTGTGGAAAACTAAACAATCATCGTCATGGTCAACGACACGAATCGAACCTGAACATCTGAGTCTACCTCACTAAATCATCTTTTTATTATAACTGTAATGATTGCTATAATTACCACAAGAAAGACATGGCGCATCTGATGAGAGATTTTCCATTGAATTCATAATAATTCTAATGAATCCGGAAATCAGAAGTATAAATGTACTTGTTTTTGATCTTCCTACCACAGTTATACCGGATATTGTCCCCAGTATCGTTATCGCCTTGGAGATAGTTATGGCCAACAGACCCATAAGCTTCTTCTGGATCCAACCGTTATGCGATCGGAGAAGCTGGTTCTTTCTGATAGAACCCTAGATGATTTCCAGGTAATAACAATAATCAGTAACAATGATAATATGATAGATAATGATAGGAAAATGATATACTGTATGTTTGTAACGTGAAATTCAGAAGAGAAATCCACTCGTGTGTATATACGCATGGAATTAATGTGATAATAGAACATACAATATGTTGAAAAAATACTACCTGAATGAAAGAATATTAGAGTTTTAAGGCGCATCGACAGCGAGGTCATTTAGCGCCTGTGAAAAAATTACCTTATATTGATATTGTGAGTTGATATTTTATTTCCTATAGATGGATTTTTTATATTTTTCTAATTAGGTGCAGAGAGAGATGGTAAGATTTAAAATGAGAATCATTTTATATACTCTGAAATTACGTATGTTTCACTTTCCAAAAGGATTTTAATGGTCATAGTAATTAGGTAGCTTATGTCCACTGTGCCGTGTTGTTACTTAACAGCGTGAAGAGTTTGAGATTCTAGTCTGAAAAAAAATTATGAATAATATATACTTCCGTTAAATTATTTCCGTTATTATCTTTGGACATTTCAAGTATTTATTTAAGTTACTTTTTAATATGTGGATATCGAAAATACAGTCCAAGACTTATGTGAAGAAATAATACTAAACTTTGAAATTACTATTTTATAGATAGCTGTTATTGTAGTGTTTGGAGAATATGTTATGGAAAATGTAATATGGAGATTTTTATGAAAATCACATCATTTTTTTCTTGTGTGAATACAATATTGTAGAGGTTATATTATCTGACATAAATATAGGTAATTGATTAGTTACATCTATAATTCTACATCATGCAATGCTTTTACCATTTAAACTTTGATTCAAATTTTGAACATTTATCCCCAAGTCAATTCCAGCTGCTTTTGATTACCTACTTTTTTTACAACAAATGTAAAATTTTTGTGACGTCAAAGCTCGATCCTACAATGATTATTTCCCAAAGAGAAAAAAATTATGGACTACACAATATTTTGTAAGCGTGCTATGTAGGCAGTATATACGCATTACATGACGACGTACCTATACACATATTTTTTTGTATATTTTCAAATTTACTCTCAGCTCTCAGGTTTTAATCCCAACATTATTATTTACTCATTTATCTTCAAACAAACTTATAAATTTAAACGATTTTTAGTTAGTAACTTTTCATAATGTGTTTTGTCATGTCAATTGTCATTATTGTCTTTCTAATGCTCATAATAAAGACGATGACTTTAGTATTACCAAAACAGATGACAAGAATGCAGAAATTCTTCGAGGATGTTGAATAATTCGGAATATTCTTACAATTTTAAACGAATATTTTTAATATTAAACACATATTAAACATATACTATTTCGAATTGCCATTATTTATTACAGTTCTATGAGGATGTAGCGCCATTTTTTCTATGAGAAACCGATTTTTTCTACTGAATTTGAAAGAATTACCAGAAGAAAAGTAAACATAAAGAAGACAATAGAAAATAAAAAGAACCAAATATATTGCGTTGTGTAAAAATCTATTGAAAAATTGAATACGTGGAAACTACTGTTTTTTCTTCGTCGCAATAAATCTATATTAAATAAAGACTACGGTATGTCATCAAATGTATGGTTGTCACTGACACATAATAATAATCAAATTTAAATTAATCGAGAAAAAAAACAATAACTAATGATGACTGCACTTTTGTCTGGTTTCACGAACTGATCATGACAAAAAGTAAAGAAAAGTAAACATAAAGAAGACAATAGAAAATAAACAGAACCAAATAGATTGAGTTGGGTGAAAATCTATTGAAAAATTGAATACGTCGAAACTACTGCATCTTCTTCGTCGCAATAAATCTATATTAAGGACATATTAAGGAATAATTAGTGGATTACCCTTTGGGTATGTTTGTTTTCTCGTACCTGAACTAATAGCTGGGTACTCAATACTTAACTAAGAGTTTGTTAAACCAGCTCTTTATAAACATTCGATTTGTACAAACTACAAACTCTCGTACTCTTGTATAGTGTATAAGCCAAATCTGTGTATGTATTATTAGTAAATAATCAAAAACCACTAATCTCTCTCTCTCTCTCTCTCTCTCTCTCTCTCTCTCTCTCTCTCTCTCTCTCACACACACACACGTCATTATTATGTTTTGTTTCTATTAGGTTACACGACCTGCTCAAACCGATATCGATATCGTGCAGAGTCGCTTCAGGTTTGGTGACCCTGTTTACCAACATCCAATGATACCAGGATATGAGGGTAAATAATAATTATATACTATATTATCAGCCAAATTTAGCCGTTAATCGGACACAAGCATGCGGGAGTCAGCCCTGATGGTGGCTGGTCGACCAATAGGGGCACAAGGATGATTACAATAATAATAATAATAATAATAATAATAATAATAATAATATGTCAATTGAAGAAAATATGTACTTTCGAGTTTGGAAATATTATATTTATTTATATTGGGTTTTAATGACGCACTATACTGATGGCTACGATCTATTGACGTCGGTGGATGATGAATGAGATGATGGGATGATGAGATGGGAGGTTATTTTATTAGGTGTTTTGGATGGTGGGAAGGAGTCGGTCGTGGCCTGTTGTTAAAAAACCATCCCAGTATCAACCTGAACGACAGAGGGAAACCGAGAAAAAAACCCTGTCAGGATGGTCGACCATGGCGGGAATCGAACCCCGGTCTCCCGAATGACGGTTCAGTGTGTTACCACTCGTCCACGCGTCTCAACGGAAATATATATATATATATATATATATATATATATATATATATATATATATATATATATATATATATATGCGATTATGATGGAGTAGAGTTAGTATACATATGAAATTTTCAAAGCGTTTTTGGTTTCTAACAAGCTAAGTAACTAACAGAAAATTCAATTTCATCCAAACTTCTGAAACTCCGGATTTTTATTTAAAAAAAACGATTTTTTCATTTTCATTCCACCATATTCTTTTCTGAAAATAAATTTTCGCAATTCTTGAGTTTTTATATAATTTATTCGTGCGTGATTCAGTAAACATTGCATAAACCAAACATCAAATAAACCAAATGAAAATACTTGGTGAAAAAGATGTGTTGAATGATCCTAGTACTTCTTGCAAGTGTCAAATGAACCGATTGAGTTATATGATCTGTCGATAAGCGCTGAAAATCTTGGACGAATTTTATTTTTCTCTGAAACTAGATGGTATATATTTTCATTCAGAATAACTCTCGAAATTCAAATAAGATTGTAATAACACCAACTACCTACATAAAGTTTGAAATTTGATTATTATGAGAAAGTAGGACTGCATAGAGAAAACAGTAAATATACATACTTCTAGTGATATGGTGTGGTTAAGGCATGATAAGAATATAATGAGCTAGCAATCACATGATTGCAATTTCACAACTGCCAGTGAATCACTTCCTATATCACCGCGTACTCATAAGCATAATGGTAGAAATATTCTGGTCGATTATTACAGACTGATAATAATTACACATACGTATATATAGGTAACAATGAAATGACACGTAAATATAAATGAACAATATTAATAACATACCAGTGAAGTGGGTTGATTTTAACCCACTGGTGTGACTTTGCCCTTTTGTTGAAAAAAGTTTCAAACCGCTACAAATGAGAAAGTTTAAATTTTATCGTATCCATTTTTTTTATCTCAATAGATACGAATCAAAATCAAAATACGTATCAAAATAGATACGATAAAATTAAAACTTTCTCATTTGTAGCAGTTTGAAACTTTTCCCCAAAAAAAGGGCAAAGTCACACCAATGGGTTAAAGTCACCCCACTTTACGGGTATGTATCTATATTCCAAATTCAGGTTTTTATTCCTATTTGTATTTTCTTTTTTGAATGATGTGACGATTAATGAATGATGAATAAAATTTGCATGTTCAGAATGATACACCTTTATATCACCCTCCAATATATTTATACTGCTGACGATAACAATACCAAAATGTATTGATCAATCTGTTGAAATAAAAAATTATTATTATTATTAAAAAAAAAAAAAAATTATCATCAGCATCCTACCATGTACAAACATAATTCTATAAGATGAACATATGAAATAATTCTAAAAACCAGTGCAAAATATAATAATTGGAAGATTACTGAATCTGAATGGGACCAGTAATAAACCGGTTACATATGACAATAAAATAACGTCAGTTAAGAGAAGTAAACCAGTTACCGTCTTCTATAACCTCCCTCACCCTTGTCTCATACTATACGAAAATGACATTATACTATTTATTGAAGAACTCCGTTTGAATAGATACGTTATATACTCGTCAAACATATCAAATCAAGGTTAGGTTTATTGACGACTAGGAGGTTGAGGGATGAACTTAACCGACTTCTAACGTGGTTTAAAACTGTTCTCTAATCAGCCACTCAAGTAGCATATGGACTTTGGAGGGGATGTATTCAATCTTGATTGAGGGTTGGGGGAGGGTTGAGAGATAGGTGAGGGGTCGAGGGCAGGGGGAAGGGGGTGGCAATGACGGTTGACTTGGGAAGAAGATGCAATAATTTTGGTATCAAAAGAAGAATGAGGATGGTGTGCACTGGAGCATGGATGACTAATAAAGGAACGAGATTAAAAGGTAAAATACTGCAATGAAATGTGTATAGCTGTGATACGGTTGGCCAAGTTCAACTTATACAACTATTATTATTACATTTTCATCGCAGTATTTAGCCATCGATTCATTTTGTTGTTTTTGTTGCATTAAAAAGATATTGAAAATTATGTTTCCGATAGAAATTAGAAGCTGTTTGATATCTACTTTTTGAAATTGGAACTAGAATACAAAAACTTTGAGTTTCATCGCATGATGATTTTTTTTTAATTATAAATTATGATGAATTATAATTATACAATTACGTATTATGTTGTATATATATATGAATTAAAAATGCATTATTATTTGTTGTATTACATCATGAGCATAAGGTAAAATCTTAATGATAAGGACGACTTACTTTCGTTTTCCCAGGCTAAATACATTATGCATTAATAATTAACCTATCTCTTATCGTCATGGATAATATGGCCTAGCTGGATTTCGTGTGTACAAAGAGTTAATTAATGAATTGAATAATTATATAATTGATATTGCAGTGCAGTGAGCAAATCCAGTTATTTCACATGAATTACACTGGATCTTACAGTATAATGTAAGAACAGTAAATTGAAAACTGAAGGGCGATACCAACTATGAAGGACAAGCTGGCACCATTTTGTCGGTAGTTGGATGTAAAATAATTATGTAGTCCCATAATATGTTGTATCTATTAGTTGTAACAATATCAATACTTTGATTGAGAGTTGAACAAAGACTCAATTGAATTCAAAAGTATTGAAAGTTGACATTACTGTTTTGATTTTGTTTATTGGATGAGCGTACGCGAAGACTTCCATTCAGTCCAAGACGTATCTTTCTTTGTTCGTTTCTTTTCTTTTTTGTTTGTATACGCTCCAGAGGTTGGAATGTTTGTTTGATTGTCATGATTTTTTTGTTGACAAACATAATTATCGTGATCGGAACTGTATAGTTTTGGAGAGTATCGGATATTTTTGGACAAAATTAACTCCACAGGTCGGATGGTTTGTTTGATCAATCTGAATTTTTGTCGAGACGCACTCATGCAACTCGAATCTGTATAGTTTTTGACCCTGATCGGTTGGACAGTTTTTTTTTAAATACATTTTAAAATAAATTATCACTGGATATTAATGCCATGATAACTCTCAATATTGCAGCGTTTCACATAAATTGAATCAGCCGTTAGTGAGAAAAAGAATAAAAATATAGTGTTTCTTGACCAAATCCAACTAAAATAGCCTTTTAGTTCTGCGATTTTGCCATCGATGTTTTATTGTAACGTTGCCAACAGCTAATCAGCTATATTAGAAATATACAGTCTACGTCATGTGAGTAATAAGCATCACTGAGATTTCCAACAACCCAATAATTGATTCTAATATTGAAAGCTAGTTTATTTGTTATCTTCCATCAAATGTTATACACATATCACTTATTTTTCTGATTGTTAAGGTTAGGTGAGTTGGGTTTATGTCAATGAAATTTGCGGAGGAATGAGAAAAACACTCCACTTAGCGTACAAGCTGTTAATTACGAATTAAGTAGAAGATTTGGAGAGTTGGTTTTTAGTACAGTCGATTTTGAGTACAGTTGATACCTTCTCACTCTGATCATTGTGAAAAGAGTAACTTATATGATGCTAATTTTTCCAACTGTTTCTATAACGCCAGCTGTAAACCCTTTTGCGTTGAGACTTTACCGGAGCCTACACATCTGCACAAATTTGAGTTCAAAAAATTGAATATATCAACTTTGGGCCACGAGTTATCGAACTGCTTGATTTGTGTTTTTAAGTGAAAGATAATCAAATTACCGGTATTTGTGATAGGATTGGTGAAGGTGGTGTCATATTCTATATTTTACCTCATTCGAAAATAGTACTGGTACTAGTTTTCCAGTTCATCCTTCAACCCTCGGGAAATACCAAGCGTTTTCCTAGTGATACAAAATATGAATCACGAGAATTTACGATAGACCTTAACATTAACTTGAATTTTAATCAACTGATTTCGATATTAATTTTGAATAGTGGTGTGAAAATTCGTTATATGAATATATTAATTTATATAGGGGCTAGAATTTTGCACGATTTTGCTTCAAGCATTCACTTTAATAACGAGCATGAGCATCGGTTGATATAATTGGCACATTTGAAAAGCCAAGTGCTGCTATCATTTATATATATGTATATATATATATATATATATATATATATATATATATATATATATATATATATATATATATATATATATATATATATATATATATTTAGGTATATAGCAGATATTTTCTAATGGCATGCTTTATCTCTGTCAATTATGGTAATGCTCACCTATTAAATAGTTTCAAGTGAGGCTATACTAATTGTCAATAATCACTTATATCATTCCTTGGATACAACATATGCTATCCTATAAATGAGACCTATATCGTATGAACTGCCATCACTAAAAGTGACAGTATATAATTATATATTTTATACGAATGACAAAAGTTACAGAATTATTATCATCTTATTTATAGTTTCCATATGAACAAAGTAAACATGTCTATTTTCAAATAATCAAGTAACCTGAATCATATATTTATTATTAATGATAACGTATTTCATTCACATTCTACATAATATATAACTTTATACCACCCATAAAAAAAAATTGTTAAAAATTATGACGAAATGGAAATATATATCTTCTGATCACAATTTGAGTTTGAGGTTAACATTATCATGAAGCGTTTATTACAATCACTTTGCTATTCAAGTATATCTCACTAACTCATTATTAATTAGCTGATAATCTTTGTTACTTGACTTCTGACTCCTTGACACATATTGTCGATTTGAAATGATGATTTAATTTGATACAAAATAAACATCAGTTCATTAAAATGATTCTCAGAATATCATTTCAATCCACCCAAGAATTATTTGAACGAATAAGAGTGATTGCATACAAACTAGATCACAAGTGAAACATTGATAGATTATTCCAGTATATAATAGTTTTAGCTGTTTACGAATGAATATTTCCCAACGTCCTTCCCAGCTTTTATTGGGCTTATTAGATGAGCGTAGCGAAGCTTTCCATTTCACACCCTGAAAAAAAATGGGCTTCGTTTTTATGTTTTTTTTTTTTTTTTTGTAATTATGTACGCGGCATACAGGTCAGAGAAATGAATCAATCAACTTAAAACTTTTTCTGAACGTTGGTGTCATACCAGAATAGGTTGGGATTGTTATTCAGAGGAATCGGTCGGAAGGTTTTTCCGGAAAATAATCGGAAAGTTTGGAAAATCCTCATAAGAATAACCCGGAGGGAAAATACTTGAAAAACAAGAATTTTTCAAAAGCTTTTAAATTCTCACAGAATATGAAAAATACTATTATACATCTTTTCAGAGATTTTTACAACAATTGAATGAGAAATAATGAAGAAAACGCAATAAACGTGTACATTTTATTGAATATTTGGATCAATTTGTTTTGCAAAGTGTTCATGCGACAGGTTGCAGGTTACTATAAATATCAACAAGGTTGCAGGTGAGGTTTTTGAACGTTTGAAGTAAGTCAAGGTTTGTAGATGTGAATTGAGCTGACAAGTTATTTTTCATTCTAGATTGCCATACTTCTAAGCTCATCTCACAACGCGCATCCCGCGTTTTCCTAGTTTTAGACATATGGTCTCTTCTTGATCGAAATTGACGACCTATATTAGTGTCCTTTTGATCTAGCTCCATGTCCATATATCCTGAATACGCTCTCAGCATATTCGAGTCTTTCGCCTTTCGTGAAGGGTATCTCACCCTGGTCCAAATAGTAAATATAATAAATATGTAGGAAATAATTATGGTTAATGAAAGACGTAATTTGTCAAAGTGATGAAACATCAATTCAGTCGGCAATCAATATTAGTTTCATAGTAACTTTCATGGTTTTCTACAGTGAAACATCCAATGATAAGATAAATTACGTGGGCCGCTACTCAATGTAACGTCTTATATCAAACAAGACAATAAAATCAGAAAAACGTCATAATATCATGCGAATATTGTTTTGGTATGAGTGTGTTTCTATAAATTAATTTCGACCCGGTGGCTCAGTCAACTATCGTAGACAGTGGTAGCTAAGTCTGAAGTCTAGTCGGGTTTGGGTTCGAGTCCCACATAAGGCATAGGTGTTTGTAAACGTTTTTTCACCCATCATCACTTCATCGTTTCATTATCACCCACTCATTCGTACCCCCGTCGAACCTAGCTGTTGGTGGGGTCGTTAAGAAAAATTGAAAAAAAATACATTGTTTCATTAAGAACATTTTAAATAATTGAAATGAGTTTGAAATGAGTTTGAAATCAGTTTGAAATAGTTGAAATGAAATGATAATTGAAATAAATGATAATCCAAAAAAGATCCATAGATCTTTTTGAAGATTTTCGAATTCGCTCGATGATCCTATTTTTCATTATATAAATGTTTTTGATTCTCATTTTCTCTCTCGATTATTATTATTGTTTGTTACTATCATTCTTTTTCTACACACTTGACCTCATTTTTTTTTCAACAGCTGTGTTTTTTTATCGATTTATACCTGAAGCAATATTCGAAGTTTCATTTTGATCACAGATGAGAGATGGGGTATGTGTTTAGGTATAGGTTCATTGAATAGTGTTGAAAATAATTTTAAGGTTGATTCGTTCTTTCATTTGAACTGTGAAATGCACTCAAACCGAGGTAATTTCCAGCATGTGAGATTGATCGAGTCTTTATAATTCAAATAATCCAAAGAAGTCCGTAGTCATCTAAGGGTACGTTCATCAAGTGGAAATGAAGAAAAAATAACTCTACTTTCTCCCTTTCGTTGTCAAGGTTTCGTACCACGTATGAACGGCCTGTTTGGCCAGAACTACACGGTTGCAGCCACCGAAGCCTTATCAGAGTTCGAGAAACTCCAAGAGAAAGATCGCGTTGCCATCAACCAGTTGGAGCGACAAGGAGCACTGCAAGATGGGAGATATTTACCGAAAGACCTCGAAGATAAACAGGCAGGTTTTGAACTCTTTGATATCTCTCTTCCCATGTCGTATTAATCATTAGTATTTTCGGTAAAATATTGCCGTATAATGGAAATTGCAATAGTAATTTACCAACTCACCCTTATTTCCATTCCATTGTTCATTTATTTCTCAAATCCATTTTTTTTTTGTATAACTCTGGATACTCAATTTTTTTTCATCACGAAAAAGTTTTTCAAAATAATGTTTATTCCATTTTTTTACATTTGATTCTCTTATTTTTAAACAAGTGATGCATTGTTTTTATAAATTTTATTATAGGCCTACTGTGTCCATGTGACAACCGTTTTGGCGGCAGTGTTTTAATAAACGTCTCTCTCTTAAACTACGAAAAATTCAAGTGACTTATTTTTGGTATAGTAATCAGTCAATATGTCCATTTCAATTGGTTTTACTCTCTACGTATATAAATCTCTTCATTTTTAATACCCTCCCTTGAAACAAAAACATTATTTTATATTCATTTTGTTTGAATAATGTTTTTGTTTCAAAAAGGGAGGATATTACAAATGAAGAGATTTATATAAGTAGAAAGTAAAACCAATTTAAATGGACATATTACTATTACTATTGTAATTTCAAAACATTGATCTAACTAAATGGTTAAGTGATTTCCATCGAAACGACGGACCATCATTATGCAAATTTACATTTTTAAAGTAAAAAAGATGTTAAGGTTTCGCATAGCTTCCCTTGCAACTTTCATAATGTTATTGTATTCTTCTCCGACTGTTGAACTTTTACGGAATGGTTTTTCATAAATATTTCACCTGCTTTGAATAGACTTGACAATAGCTGAACTTCTATACGTCCAACTGGTGGCTTATTTATATTGGGCTCCTAATGACACAGTGAAATGATAACTGAGATCTATTGGCGTCAAATGAATGATTATAATGAGAAAATGTGATGATGAGATGAAGATTTCTTTGGCAATGAGAAGAATATTATGGGAAGGAAGCGGCCGTGACCTTTATTATAGGGAATCACGAAAAACTTTCGTAAAGATGAACGGTGGCGAGAATCGAACCGAGGTTTGATATGCCTCAACTTCTCAATCACATGAAGCGCTCGCTTTGCAACTGAGCTACGTGTGCCGCGGTGGACCTGATGGTAGTACATGTATATAGTTAATTGTAAATTGTTTATCTCATTGAGCCTGTAGTGAATGTTATCTTCATACAGGACAGTCAGGGTCTCGGATAATTTGACAACTGGCGAAAAGTTTATCTAAAAAATATATCAAAATAATTAATTATTGACCTATACTTATAAACACAGAAGAAGGTAATCTACCAACTGATAGTTGTAAAATATTCGGTATTTACATCATCTCGCTATAAGTTTGAAGATTTAACACCGAGGGGTTAACAACTTCTGAAATTTGGTGTACACTTGTCAGAAAATCTTCATGAAATCCCTCGAAATCTTCTTGAAATCCCTTGAAATCTTCTTGAAATCCTTTGAAATCTTCTTGAAATCCCGTGAAATCTTCCTGAAATCCCTGGAAATGTGAAATCAGGTGTACACCAAATGTACTAGTTGTTTACCCCTCGTTTAACGCTATCAAGTGCACTATCATTAGACGATGTTACTACAGTTAACGCTAGGTGCATTGGCGTTTCTTATCGTGACTTTTGCCACGAAAAATCATAAGACCCTGAAAATACTACAACTTCACAAATTAGACACACCGGTGATGTTAGTGCTTGTCGTGTTGGTAGACGACTTTATTTTTTTAGTGGCTATAAAATTTTAGTTTATATTTACACTCAATTTTAGAATTATTTGAACTTAATTTGTTTCAATATATAATGAAATTTGAAATTTCTTATATAATAATTGGATATTTAAAAATACAAAACTGGATTATTTCGAAGTATTTTGTTATTAATCAATTGATTACTCCTAAACTATGTAACTATGTACGAATTTATATATTTATTTATTCATTTATATTTATACATATATATTCACTCATTTTATTCATAATTTATGCATTCATAATTCGAGAGTATTTCACGCTAAGAACAAAACGACGTCTGGATTTTTTTTCTTTACTGACTCATTGAATCACCTTGAGAATGTGTTAACGTATGCTAACAAGCTGCTATCCGTAAAGGTTCCCTTTTAATCAAAACAAAACTATTCCAAGCACTGCCATTGACAATCAATCAAACATATGTCTTCATATCACGACTTTTAAACATTGCTTCTCAAGCTTCATTTTTGAACTCATCTTTTCAATAAAAACGTCTGATATTTTTCTCAGAAAATATTTATATACCATCTTCACAAGTTTCTATTACTAACGGTGATTTAATATTATTCTGAAGAGTTTAAACAGCGAGGTACGAATTACTAACATTAATGCGTGCACACATTGTTATACCAAATATGGCAACAAAACAAAAACACAAAAGTAACAATTAGACGATTATTTTCATCTATCAAACTTCATCGCACTGCGTGATGGTAACATTTTATATAATCATGTAACATTTGGCTGACCGGAAATCCACCATAGATGAGTTTGCTATTTTATATGTTAAGAAAAGCAAAACCACTTTGTTGGGCTCCGATAATTTCCTAGAGAAGCTGAACATATTACCAACAATTAATAATGCCAAGATGACTTTGCTTTCATTTTCACTGCAATCACAAATAAATAAAATGTTTACAACATATATAGACGTTTTTTTCTTCGATTAGAATCGCTTTTACATTAGTTGCACTATATATATAAAACCCCGTCGAGGTAGGCTACCCTAATTACTTTCCAATGGCATCATTATCAACCAAGTATAGTTTTATACTTCATTCCTCGAGTGTTGGCGTGTCGACACTGGAATGTTCAAGTTGATCGATAGGAAAGACGGTCGATGGTCTCCCATCAGGCAATAAATATTTGAACAAATAAAAACAATAAAAAATAAAAAGTATTGAAAGAAAATAGCTAATAGTATTTACCATTTGGGTGGCCTATCTTTTAATACTCATAAAATGTACCAGATTTTCATAGATGAGTACGTAAGTTTACTTGCACTTCCTCAATTAGTATTACAATGGAAATAAAATACTATATAATAATGTGTTGCTATTACGAATTGACCAGCAGAGCGGATCTTTTCAGATATTTGAAAACTTATTTTTTCAAGTAGCCTTTTTTTTATTGAATATCGTAAATTTTCTGCCAGTATATATTTATGTGAAACCTCATCGGGATATTAGGCTTATTCAGTGTTATCACATTGCAAGTACTGAAATTAAACTGTACATTAATGCCGGTATAACAAAATGGAAAATAATAATAACTCTTAACTGTCAGTTTAGTCGTGTTATCACCATGGTTACCCGTGCTATTTGTTGTCAGTATAGCTCTGAGAATTAGTTAACAAGACTTTGTTGAACCGGGCCTCAAGTTTTATCTAACTAACAGTCAACGACCGACAAACAGCTACATATAAATTATATAAATATACCGGAAATGGAATTGAAGATTATTTTTCGTACAAATAGAAAACTGTCTTTTCACTCACTTAATTATGCTCAAATTATCTATAAAAAAAAGTAAATATAATGAATATCAGAACGTGGCTAGATTTTACTTTCAAGCTTCAAATTTTATTATTTTTAATTGATTGTTTAAAATTTGATCGTAGAATATTCTACAGAAAAAAATGTTCTCTCAAAATGCAATGGTCATTTGTTTTCAATGGTCTACAAATAGTACCATTCTACGGGTGGTAGATTTTACAAACAATACATATATTTTGAATACTCAACTCAATGAACTTGAATGTATGAATGTATACGAATATATCAACAATATTAAGATGATACAATTAAACAGATGAAGCGCAGTTACATATGAATGTAATATAGTCTCCAAAATCTATCTTGGAATTTTTGAATATATTCTCCTCTTCTATGCCAAAATACTTGTTCATCAAATCTGATCCACTTCCTCCCTATAAATGTGTATTTATACCTATATCTCCTCTTACTACCGTACTACCTTCTCTTCTGAGCATCGTGTTGTTGTATATTATACATAGGCTTGTTTGATATGAGATAATTTTGTAATTTATTTTCTTCCATCCCTCTTTTTCCTCCGATGCTCTAAACAAATTTCAAAGCCGATCTATTTTACCCCTCTCTTTCAAAGATCTACACACCATAAGTTCTTTGATCATCTGATAATCTTTTAAAACAATATTTCACTACTCTTTTCCACTTTCATTTCCACTTCTATACCCGTCCTTCAACTATCCTCGCAGCCAATGAATGGATTCATCTACATCCCTAATTTCTTCTATACCTTGTTTTGGTTGCCAGTATATATTTGCAAAAATATATTTAGTGAATACAAATCATATTCAACAAGTATCATATTATAATGATCCTATATCACAAATAAGTTTCGAATCAAGGCTTTGAATGAATATTCAAGGAAATCAAGGAAATTTGGAAGGAAATTCAAGAAAGAATGATGAAGGCACAATACACTGCAAGGGGCGATCATACAGCCAAATTGATGTGTAAGACTGGAAGAACTGATGTCGGAAGATATTCATTCCCAAGTCGGTCTATAGACGACTGGAAGAAGCCAATGGAAAAATTGCCCAAGTCAGTGTCAACTTTTAGACGGAGAATCAAGAACAATACAAAATGATGATGAATAGTGAAATGGGACTTAGTTTATGTAGTGTATTATTATTATCATTTGTATTCAATTTGTATTTAGTTATTAGTTTTGATATTATTTAGAATTAAGACTTTGCCACCTGTACATTGTACAAATTGTGAAGATGATAATAAACTAAATGACAAAGTAAAAAAAAAAAAAATTGCAATTAGAGGTCGGCACATTTACATTAGAAGGTGATTTTGATTGTTTTAGGAAATTGTCCTGACCCAAATGTAGAACAGCATTACAAAAACATCTTGTTAGAATAATTCGCTTATAACCTGGATTATTAGCCTAATGCAGGAAACTGAAAGCAACAGAAAGTACAATACTCATGCAAGGAAAGGATGGAAACTTTCCGGTTTACAAATCTACATTAATTATTTATATATAATTCCATTGCATAATCATTTCCAATCACACATTTCCAATCACAAATACAAAAGCAATTGGTACTTTTTATCAATGATGTTCATTGATGACCTGTCTAACTCAACCAACTATGAGAATTATGAATCGAATTGAATATTGGGGTTTAACGGTGCGTCAACGACGTGGTTATATTGTGACGGAAGACATTATGCTTCGGAAATGAGTCGAGCACGGAGCATGGGTTCGAGTCTCACACAAGGCATAATTTGAACATCACTCATTCATCACTCGCTCATATGCATGCAAAAATAGTCCAACTGTTCGTTGGTTCATTAATTTGTCATTTACAAATAAACGGTTCCATGTATTGAATTGAAAAATTTGTCAAAATATGAGGGGATACTTTCACCCATTTTTATTATCAATTGAGTTTTAGAGTAAAGTGTCTTTATCGACTTTTTAATCAACATCAAGACATATTTGTCATATTTCGAAAATAATTTGAAAGGAATTATATCATTTCAAATCATCCTCAAAGCAATGTTTACGATTTGCAATTCCACAGAGACGAATGTAGAATTATTCTTTTTGTATCGTCAATGTAAATCTATAGATATGTTATAGTCTCCATAAAAAAAAACATGTATCTTACATTATTAATATTCATAATCAGTAGTATAGTTAGTTACTCTCCGCCCACATGTCTTACTGTAAAAGAATATATATTTACTTATCACAATAAAAATAATGTTCAATTTTAAAATCAACTCTACATGATAGGCCTCCATCCCCCTGTAAGCCATCAGCCAAGTGTCGAATTCACAGACGCTATATAACAGACGAAAACGGTGAAATAAATTAGGTACTTAACAAGAATCATACAATTAAACCTGTAATTTATAGACATTAATTATACTGACACTTTCAAGTTTTAATGGGTCCAAAATCTCCAACCATTTGTGAGTAACACGAAGAAACAGCCAGTCTTTACCGCCAAGAGTATTAAATTACAACATTTATTTTTTCGTAACTATTGAGTCTACATATGTCAATCTTTCATAGTCGTTTTTACATCTAGACATAAAAGACTCCTATAATGGCAAAGTGCCTTGCCCAACGCAAGTATGCGAAGGACCTTTGCTTTGTAATCCGGGTCACTAAATTTCACGGTCAAGGTAGATCACATTGTGATATATGCTCAATTAAGCATATTTCCAACATCATAATTAGGTTGAGTCGACATTGTATTAGTATTGTAATGAAAATAATCAATCCAAGAATGTATATGTCTACGTTAGCAAAGATAAATATGAATTATTTTGTTTTCGATCTCAAGAGATTTTTTAATATAGGTCTATAACTATCACAAAATTGAGATCAGTTTGCATAAAACCGCAATAATTATTACAGGATCGTAGATTAAGAACGGAAAATAACGATGATTTACATAAAATACTGAGTAGAAAGCCTGTAATTCGTGAAATACTTGCAAGAGATTGATTCTTATCACTTGAAAAGGGGACATATTATATATTCCTATACCGACAAACTTGAATGTGCACTTTTTTGACACGGATACCTGTTTCTCACAAACTGTAGAAGTGTCATGCACAAAATTTTCATAGTTCAGTTACATAAGATCTTTGTACACATGCACTGGAAAAAAAATATTTAATTTAAATTTTTAAATTTTCAAAATATCCAAAACATATTTCGTTTTTAGGCTTACAATAACAATACGCTTGACAATTGTGCGATATGAGTTGAATGAGTTTTACTTATACTATCTCGAAGGTATTAAAAATATATGTGCTTCCCCTGCATTGGAATTTTGATATCTCATACCGTTCGAAAGTTATCAATAAAAAACGGATATTTCGCTAAATCGACTGTGATTAGTGGAATATAGGCTAACGATCGTTTCCTTCCACTATCCAAAAGCAATTAAAATTAATATCATTTTCCTAACCTCATTCATCATTCACAGACGCCAAAAGATGTTGGTCATCAGTACAGTGCGTCGTTGAATCAAATATAAAAAATATAACTTGATGAATACAAAGGTTTTGGGTGCACTAGCAAACCATATAGTCCAAATCGAATATACAATCTAAAAAAATGTCCTTATCAAAATCAAAAACTCATCAAAAATATTATTTACCAATAAGTATAATTACTTTCTTATAGATTAATTCACCGTCGAAAATCTCAATCGTAGCTACGATGAAATTGACCCACACAGGTCGTTGGCAAACTCTTTAATTGGTCTTATTAAGAGAAGAGGAGGGTCATTTATTGACATGATTACACGTAATTAGTAGTTAAATTGTGCCGATTACTCGCACGTATCCTGTACAGCGTACTATAGTGTCGAGTGTGGTGATAACAGAAGGATATTTGTGGTTTCGCAGTTGACGCAAAGCCAATTCCGGATGCCGTTGTTGATGGTCCGACCAGAGGCTTGCGCCGTATTGCGTAACCAGACCGTCACGGAACCGGCGATAGTTCCGCCTGGCGAGAGCACCTCGCCGTATTTTATGAACTGTTCGAACCCGGACCAGAAGTTTAAACAAGGTAAGGATTAATTAACGAAGCTACGTAGTTATATATATATATATATATGTTAATCAATTCTACTCACGTGAGGAATGTGTATTTCTTTATATGGTACTGTTAATTTACAAGTATATCTGCTTTCACTTGGTAATATGGCAAACTCACCCCCACAGTCACAGATGTGACGTGACTGGTGAAATATTGCGTGGAGTAAACGGTGGTTAATTAGAGTTCGATTTTTTTTTAGATTCTAACAAAATCGAACGTTTACAGGTACCAATTTCAAAATGGTTTGACGAATATTTGTAGGAAAATAAATCGCGACAAAATGAATGAAATGAAAAATGAAATTTTACCAAATTCGATCTCGGGTCTGAACGGATTGTATCCAACATGTCATGCCCTGAATTCTCTTTATATGCCCTCCTCTCTCAAATAATGAACAAATTACAAAGGCTTGAGGTGTTTTCAATATTACTATACTCTATAATACTATATAATACTACTAATAATACTATACTCGCAAGTCACAGCCTTCTTCATTCATTCTTTTTTCAGAGAAGAATGATCTGAATAAAGAAGGCTGTGACTATACTGGACTCGAGTCTCTTTGAGAACCTTTTGTATATACGGGTAAACAGAACAAGGGTCAATGTAAATTTTCAAATAAAATATAAACTATGTATCAATTAACTTGATTCTCTTCACGCTCTTGAAGTAGTTAATCGATGACCGACTGCTTGTTTGGCTGCGGGCTAAAATAATGTAGCGTGTAAGGTTAATTACAATTTCTTCGTGGCCAATTGTCATAGGCATGTGTTTAACCTCTGGAATAAAGAACATTTAAATATTCTAACCATCCGCGATCACGCTTTACACATGGCACGAATCCACATTAAGCATTTGCACGTTTCATTAAAAAGGTTATTTCAAATTGAATTAATATCCACGTAGATTTTCTTGAGGACAACTCTTATTGTTTCATTTTATCAAGAATATATTATTATTTGCGATCAGGCTTTAGTTCTTCCTTCAGGGTCTCATTAATATGGACAGTTATGCGATAAGCAAAATATTGCCAGAGAAAGAAAAGGAGAACGAAAATATTTCCTTGTTTTTTTTTTCAAGTGCTTTGTTATCAATGATATGTCCTGCAATTGCATTCGTTGAACTCGAGGATATGTTAACACATTTGAACACTATATGAACTCAATCATAAAATTATTTAAAGTAATTTTGTTGACAACATCAATCGTTTCGAAAATATTCTTTCATTTTTTTTGTTATATGTCGACAATGTAGGCCTATTACTGGTTTTTGTATGGGAGTCAATTTAGCGAAATATAAGTTTTTTGTGACAACTTTTGAATGGTGTCAACGTTTCAATATGGGGGACACACATAAGTAAAAACTATTCACGCTATATTGCAAAATTTTCACATGTATGAGCTGAAAAAGCACATTTCTCAGATGTACATATTCTGTGTGAAAATGTAAGAATTCAATGTTGATGATTTTATTTCACATCATGTTGAAGATCTGCATTTCTCCCATATTGGAATTTTGGTACCACTCAAAAGCCATCACAAAAAAGCAAACTATTTCGCTTAATCAATTCCCTGTGCACTTTTCAAAAAAAATCTATCAGTGTAAAGTGTACTTCAAGAGCATCAAGTTGAAACTTTTTCACAACTTTTCTGGAGTTATTTTTTTTTATTTGTTCCATCTCTTGATGAATGCCAAAATGCATTGAGGGTTGCGTTAGTTTGCCGCTTCTTTAGAAGCAAACCAACGCAACCCTCAATGCGTCTTGGTGAATACCTGTATATTTCTTAGTTATAGGCAAGATGCATTGAGGGTTACGTTTGTTTGCACGGTCAGTAGTTCTTTACACGCGGACCGTGAATTGGTGCATAATTTTAACATGGGAGGGATAGGAAGTGAAGACACCATCTCCAACAGGCAAATGCAACCCTCAATGCATCTTGGTTATGGGCTTTCTGAAGAAAGTTATTACTATATTGTTTACTCCAGAAGGCTGTGATCTGACCATTCAATTTTTCCAACTTTATATTCAAAACTTCATATCAAATCAGCAAATTTTTGTAGTTGCATCTAAATTTTCTAGTACCGTACCGTAATGGAGGTAGTCAGAAGTAACTTTGCCCGAAATGCACTTTATAGTAAGTTCCCAATCACATTAAGCTATTATTCAATTATTAATTAGTAGCCTATAGCCTATCAAGGATTATATATTTTTCGTTTATTTATTTTTATATAAGGTTTACTGGTGCACTCTGCACTGTAATGACGACTAGCCTAAGGTCTATTGGCATCAAGTCAAGAATTATGAAAAATTATGATTATTTATAAATGAACAAGGTCTCTTGGATAAGAAAACTACGAGACAATTTCTACGATGCATTCCTAGCTCCCCACCAGAACCAAATAGAATGCACCAACGAGACTATTTCTTTTAACACGAATAAAAATCAGAAAACACTGCATCCACAAACCGAAAAAATAATATTTTCCATCAATTTATAAATGTATGATAATTAATAGATGATAAATTAGTGGATAAATCAATATTTGGCATATTAGCTTGCTATTATGGGCCTACTTGGTTACTAATACTATTTTCATACTTCAACTATTAATACTAATTAGCTTGATTGAACATGTTTATTTTTCATAAAAAACAATGTAAAATGACAACAAATTACGTGTTCTCAGGTTTCTCGGGTCACGTCCCCTACGGCTACAGCCGCTACGGAGAAAGTTTTGCTCCGATGACCAACTCTGCACTGTGCGACTTCAGTTCCAATTACCGCCGCCGCCAGAGTACCGAATGGGCGCCGGTGTCCGTCTCACGACCTGACCCTCCTCTCATGATCCAACCGACTGAGATTTACCACAAACATGTCGGTATGATCCCCAACTACCGCGGACACATTCCCGGCGCACAGTTCCGCTACGGCAAGACATTCGGTAACGACACTCGTGACGGAAAGAGATGGCTACGAGGGGACTTCTCTTCTTAATTCAAGGAACTGTCTTTCACCATCACCATATCCGTCACCACAAGCAAATGAATACATTATCAGGTGAGGCAAATTATTAATCATGTATGCCTACAATAAAGTGTTCATAAAAAAATTGTCCAGTTGAAATTTAAATCTCATCGTACACCAAATTCCTCCTTTATAACATATATGATGAATGTAATCAAATAAAATGTGCACCCATAATAGTTTTGAAAAAGATATCAAACAGCTGTTGAATTGCACCAATTTTGGTAATATATTATAAACAATTAGGAGCAAGTATTTTGGGTATCCACACAAAAATAAAATGTACGGCCCAGTTATTTTAATCCCGCTGTGTTTTTCAAGGTCGAAGCTTGTTTGTGTCTTTCAACTTCCAAGAAAAAATATAATAAAAATAAAAAATAGAGAAAATATATCTCTGTATTGACTGTCAATCAGCTAACCCATAGATATAAAGCTTATACGTAAGCATAGATTTCAAGATGTTTGTGTAATCTCCAGATTACAGGCAAAAGACCATCAGCTATCTACAAGAACTAGTAGTAAGATATGGGATTGTCATTGTTTGACATCTACTCTAGGATTTACCTACAGTTCAACCACATCTGTACCACCAGTGAACAGAAGGGAGAGGGGGGGAGGTGACACAGAGAAAACATTTTGAACTTTGGATATTTTACTTATTAGTTCATAGGTAGAGATCTTCTAAAAGTTTAGATATATAGAGGTTTCAATCGATTGTTCTCCCCATTCATTAGTCGTATGCTCGGATGTGTCCATCCCTCTACAATCATCCAAGAAAGTTTACCTTCACGGTGACTCCTTCAAGGTTTTACAAGCGTATCATGACTCTGGGAGGAAAACAAGAAAAATGTAAGGACAATTAGACGAGCATGAACTTGTTCCAATAGCTCTCGTTCGGCCATACTCTTTTGATTACATTCAATATGAATTCCTCATCACAGGTACCCGGGTAACAGATCAATACCCGGATAATGCATTACCCCTACCCGACCCGGATACCCGAAGGCATCACTGATTAGTTGTATTTGTTAATCATTCATTCATTATAATACTCGTTCTATATATAACGTATATATTTTTAAGAAATATAATACCAACTTCACTACACATGTGAGATCAGACTTCGTCTTTTCCAAGTCGAAGCTCTAGTTCAAAGCTGCAAAAATAATATTGAAAAATATAATCATTATAATACTTGAAAAGTTTGTTCTCAGGATGTTTTACTGCTTCCATAGTATTTTATTTACAAGTTGGATTTCAAGTTCTGGGCAATAAATAAATTCATAGAAATAGCAACTGAGTAGGTATATCACACAGTAAAGGCAAAATAGAAAACTCAAATTCTTAGGACTTTTCAAAAAGGTACAATTGAACATAGACAGTATAAACTATAAACACACCAGGGCCAAGAAGTTTAGACTACGTGGCAAATAGTTGGGAATAGTTCTTCACATGGTACTTATGGACTTGGCCTTGTTTACAACCAGTTAGCAGGATTCATACTCAAGTATTTGGGTGTCCAAGATTAACGATGGTAAATCAAACCCATTTCATCATGTAGGTAATCTTGTTAGGATAAACCACGGTGAATAATAGGTTCCACCGTGGGATAAACTTACATGGTTTCTTTATGCACTTTCAACAGGAATATATTATATTAGAATATTTTTGGCAAAAACTGTAAAGAACACAGACATTCAAGTTATATTTAGTTGAAAATTCATTCAAAATCAACCATCTATATAATTGGAATTCAAGATGCCAGTGTATGTTTACCAAGCCAGTATAAATCAAGATTTCATGGTGGTTATCGTTTTTCCTGGTGACAAATAAATGATTTTTACAAAAAGTTATGTTTACCATGACTTGAGTGGGACTAGAACCTACGCCTGAAGTATCAGTTTTTAAAGCTGACCATATTTTCATTTCATTTCTACAATTAGCTGAATGGGCTGACTACAAGGGGGACAAGATTTTATATTCTCTAGATAATAATGTCATCATAATTTCATCACCTGTTCTCTTGAAATTTAATATGCATCACAAACCATACACCTAATGACAATTTAAATTACTGTTGGTAACAGGGATAAGAAATTCAGTGAAATAAGACGGAGCACGGAATTTCTTTGCATGGATGAAGAAAACGCCGATCACATTGCAAAGAAATCCAATGAAACGACAAGAAAACTGTTGAAACTTGAGTCTACAGAGAACGATCAAACTCTAATCTTTCAGGACAACCGGCAGTTTGAATAACTTTCCGACGTTTGGAGTTCTATAAATAATTTGTAATGTCACACATAGAATATGAAATAAAATAAAATTTAATAGAATATAACAATATATTTTGTAGTACAATTGATTTAATTGATGCACGATGCAGACGACTTTCAAAGTCACCCTCACGAGACGTCATTTCCCAAGTTTGTAAAAAAATATTTGAATACCACTTTGTAACTGGAAGATTGCATCACCAGCAATAACTTGATCAGTTGGCACATTTTCACCTTTATTATTTAGAGCTTGTCTTCCATGCTTGCAAAACCTCATCTGCCTTCTGGAGATTTTCATCTTTCTGCAAAAAACAATATACGTTTTGTACTTCATCTATTGCATTCATTGATAATAATCCTAGGCTAAAACAAGTACAGTCAAGGCATACGGGTGATAAAAATAAAAACAAAATAGTGTAGGCTTACTATACTTGCATATATATTACTGTCTTGATTACAGTGGAACCTTTATCAGTGGTGTATTCGGGCCAGGGCGGGCCGGGGCGGCGCCCTGGTACTTTAATTTTGGGGCAGGGCGGTGCCCTGGTACCTTTTTTCTTGAAAACCATATTTGAAAACATATGAAGCTAACTTGAACCAGCTAACTTGTAAATGCACAATGTTATCAAACTAAATGGACCACCTCTAGTCAAGTTTGATCCTACACCTTATGTAAAGACTTGGCTGCTTAGTCATCGATCAGCTGGCGACGCACAATCGCAACATGTAGGCCATGATGCACCCGAGGAGGATCAAGCTGCGAGAGATTCTCTATGGCGATTATTATAGATGCAAAGGTAAATCACATCATTTTTTTTATATTTGAATTAGAATCTTCTAAAACTGACATTGTGGCATGTTACGGGTCACCAGTCCCCCCCCCCCCTCCCCGAATGTTTTTTTTCAGTTATCACCGCCTTGGTACTTTTATTTTTACGAATACACCTCTGACCTCTATCCATTGTTTTTCAAGAGATCAAGAAAAATGAACCATTCATGCAGGAAAATGATCCACCCAGGAAAATTTATCATTGATTATATGGGAGTGGGGTGACAAAAAATGAATGATACAACCAGGAAAACGATGGAGCCAGGAATGATGCATAGAGGTTTCAATGTACTTCAAATATACTGAGAAAAAAATCTTATCTAACAATGTATAAGTAAATACTTAATACAATTTACGAGGAATTGATTCACCCATAGGATTCTAAGAACCAACCTCACTCATTGTTTCTTGATAAAAACACAAATAACCCAAATAAAATGTCAACCGACAACAATAGCACACTTGAATCTTTTCCTAGAATCTTCTCAAGTTTTTACGAAAACAATGTATTTTAGCAGGACAGTCAAAAGAAGCGAATAACCAACTTCCACTTCCACAGACCCTTACAGGTCCCATCTAGAACGTAATTGGCTTTAATAAGATTCAAGCAAAACATCAAAATACATACCTTAATAAAGCAGTACCTGACATAGTTCTCCCCTAGGTTTTTATTAGTAACATTATAAAAAGCTGATGGTGGAATCCCTTGAAGCTTTACGTTCTTTGACATCCATTTTGTAAATCGATAGTCCTTGTACTTATCTGTCTCGGTTTCCAGCTGCACTTTATCACCTGAATTAGAGAAATACAAAAGTGATTATTCATTATCACTGTATCACATCTATAATTCAAGGTAGATTACAAAATAATGTATTTCAAATTAAAAGTAGCATTTAGCAAAAGTACTAAAGACCAAAGTTCAATAAAAATTAATCCTGTTCACACGTATGTAGAAAGGCAGCACATAATTTACTGGAACATATTATCAAGCAGCAACGTGAGAGCTTACTCTCAAACACTTATTACGTAACGAAACAGCCCCAAAGAACGGAAAACATAATTAATTATAGTTTATAGTTTGACCTTCCTATCGCTAATTTGTCACATAGCAAACAAAAATCTTTTCGCAATGATGGAACAAGCTGACCTTCAAAATGCCGACAGATCTTTCCAAGTTTAAAGAAAATGGTACTGCCGGTATTTTGATTTTATTTTTATACAATTAATTATGAATTTTGAAACAACTGGAATACAGCAGCGATTTCAAGAGAGTATTGCCTACAGGTGACATTGACACTATAAACATGGTGAAGATAAATCATTAGGGTGTTTGAAAGTTTTGAAAATCTTCAAAATATTACCCTAACCAGAGCAGTGAAGAGCAAGTTAATTACAATATACTCGACAAATGTACAACAAATAGTCTGTCTAACATGATCTTGATAAGAACAGAGATGACGTTGATGCCAGACTTCCTTTACGAGACTACTACAAGCTAGCAGCAACCTTAGATTATCGCCATCGGACCGTCGGATAAAGGATAGGTAACAGTGTTCCAGAGCTGTGCAACCCGTCATATACTGAAAAGTAACTAAAAACCAAAAAATTTCTGTTACCGCAGTACAAATTACACTACTTTCTTATATTGCACTACGCACTTAACGTATAGTTGAAATTATATACCTCATACCGTAACTTCATGGATAAAACAGGGTATTCGGGTAATGCTTTTGAACAGAATTTCTTGTCTACATTGAGGTCTTCGCTGTACCACATATCTCGCACGAAGAGGAAAAAAACAGTAGGCCTACACTACTCAATCAAAAAAATGTCGAAAATCATTTGATTTAAAAAAAAAATTGAACTTCTACCATCATGCAAAACTGAAAGATCCAACAATTCACCCACATGTTTCCTAGCTCTGGAGAGAGGCTGAATTAAGAATTAGCACAAGTTGCGAATCTATCGGTACGATAGCTGTAATCCAAGCAGCAACATATCAAATAATCCACAGGCATATCAAATCCACTTACTGAGTGCAGACCAGTCAGCTATCATAAAGTAACCACCTTCGGGAATAGTTGGCACCATACCAGCATTTTTCAAGAACTTTGCCATGTAATCACGTTTAGGCAACAACTCTTCAGCCAAGCTGAAGAAATAACAATCAGGTTGATCAAAACGAGCCAATTCCAATTCGAAACCTCGAGCAACAGCCTCCTAGAAATAAAAAATGATGCAAACATTAAAAGTTGAGACAATATTTTGTGATGCTTTTAGAAGGTTTTAGCAAACTAATTACTGTACTTGACATTGCTACAGTATGCCCGTTCCGTCCTTGGCACCAAATAAACTTGGAAAATTTCACTCGAAAATACCTGGTACTAATTGTTAATGTATAAGCCACGTGCGGGTTATTTTTGTAATACTTAAACTGCTCATCGACCTCACCAACATCTAGGATTCTAGGTTATATGGAGGTACGATTTACGAATGAGTGAGGGATACTTTACATTTCCAAACCCCTTGCCTACTGTGGTGGTACTCGAACGAACCGTCCCTACGACCTATAATTAGGAGTCAGTATCTCCAAGTCTCAAGAAGGCGTGCAGCACTATTGTGCACAGTACAAACCATTCAGATTGAAGGATATTGGGATATTTTTTGGATTCAAGTCAGGGTTTTAGCTATGATACTGAATGTTGCCATAATCAAGGTTACACTTAAAGTTGAAGCAATGAGTGTCACACCAATGCCTTCTAGATTTATGGTCGATCTAAGAACAAGCAACGCCCACATCATCCGATCACATCTGGTCCTGGACTCTTATTCCTGAGATAAATGAGATATGAGAAAAATAAAAATGAGTGAAAAAACGATTATCTCACTCATTTTTATTTTTCTCACATCTCATTCATCTCAGGCATAGGGGTCCTGATAGGGGGTTAGAAATAGTATTTTCACCAATACATCATTAAAACAATAGCAACATATATAATTCTGATGATTATTGTTTGCTCAACGACCCCACCAACAGATAGGTTATAGGTGGGTACGAATGAGCATGAAACTATGAAGTGATGATAAGTGAAAGGACGTTTACAAAAACTCAAGCCTTTAGTGGTACCTCAGCTGACTGACTTACCGAGGGTGGCATAAATATAATTCTTCCTGCTTAGTTGTACAAAGGCTTACCTGCAAAGGTGTGGCGCACGTATACACGCAGTTCTGGTGAACGGTTTGCAAGTTCTTCATGAGGCTGGCAGGTCCGTACGCCCATCCAATCTTCCAGCCGGTAACGCTGAACGTTTTGCCAGCAGAGCCGATCGTAATAGTTCGATCCCACATGCCGGGCAGAGTAGCTGAGAAAAGTGAACAAATTGACCATGGACTGAGTAATTTTAGGGCTAGAGTTGAGAGATGGCATATCGATCAGTCAACCATTTAAAATATGTGAATATTTTTTTTCTGATGGTCTATACAGTATGACGCTTGGGAAAGATGGACCAATTTTGTTTTGACCATGTCGCACAGAGATAGGAAGGTTGGAGGGAACTATGTCACAGTAGTGACCATTTTTTGTATGTATCTTTTCTATACATATGTTGTTTATTTTTTATTCTTCTTTTGTTCTCTTTTCTAAATGAATACGATCAATAGAACAGTTGATTATAGTCATTATAGTTATATTACATGGCAAGATAGGTACTAACCAATGCGAATATGCTTGAAAGGTTTGTACACCATCCACTCGTATACCTCGTCGGAAATACACAAAACGTTCCATTTTTTGCACAGGTCTGCGATCATTGTTAGCTCCTGCTCGTTGAATACCTTGCCAAGTGGATTGTGCGGAGTATTTAATATAATTGCCTTGGTTTTAGAATTGAATAACTTGGCGAGCTCCTCAGGATCCAATACCCAATCACTGGACGTTATTGTGCCAGTTGTTTTAGTCTGGAAATGAAATTGAATGTTATTGTTAAAAGACAAGAATCCAGCGTTTCACTTTTTAAATGATTGTTCATAGATGATTGAATAAAAATTTGCCATGATGAAGCTCTAGCCAACTAGATTTGCATCTGAATTATATTTGAAAACAATTTATTACAGTATAAATAATACAAATAATTTGTGAATGGTATAATATGTAAAAATGCCTATTATTACGTAATATCAAGTGGTAATTCACCGGTCTCAGTGGGATGAAACGTGGCACTCCACCCGCTCCTCGAACCATTGGGTCGTAACAATCAAAGAATGGTTCAATGATGATAACTTCATCGCCAGGATTCGTATGCCCCATGATCGTAGCGAAAAGTGCTTCATATGCACCTGACGTGACCATCACCTCGCTATTAGGATCTATTTGACGTCCGATCATCTTGGAATAAAGCTTTCCTAATGCATTTACAAGACGAGGATGACCCTGCAGAAATTAATGGAGTAGGAAAAGATTAAACAAATATAGTGAAAAGCTCAAAGTTCTGGTAATATAGGCATATTGTGGGTCAAGAAGTATAAAAACTCAAATTTTGATTCCCAATTTTAGTACCGGTACCTTACAGTCTATGAAAAGATGGGGAAACATTTTGTATTATTCTTTTAAAACTAAGTGAACATGGCCTACAGAAAATTTTGCACTAGGAACTTGATATAGGCCTACTGGCATCCATAAAGAAGAAGGTGGTCAGTCTACCAATATAACAAACACACACAGCAATGTTATATATTTGTATAGAGCTGTGTAGTATTTTCAGGTTACTAGGCTATGATATATCAGTAGGCCTACAAGGATGACGACAAATAAAAGCAACTTGACATCTTTCAATTCAAGAGTTAAATCCTTGAATTTTGGAATAAGTACCGTAGGTCTAGTCTAGTGGATTAAAATATTTAATGTGATAAAAAATGAAAGATAAATTTGAATACAATTTTAATTTACGTTTAAATGCGGATAATTTCACAATTTATTTGCACTCATACAAGAATAGGTTTGACCGTTCGTCCCACCCCTGATAAAGGCTGCAAATGATATCAAAATTGTTAAAAAAAAGATGCCTAGCATAGGCATTAATCTTGTCTTAGATGAAATCTTAACTCATAATCATAAAATTGAAAGCTCAAATGTATAGGCCTATACATGATAAATGTCAGATAGTTGACTTCATACTGGTACATTTTCAATATAGTATACAAGGTTAATCATCACGATCAACTTACAAATCCACGAGTGTACTGATTTAATAACACATTTGCTCCAGTAGTCGTATCTGCCAAGGCTTGAGTGACGTGTTCTGGGCATGCAAAGTCTGGAAAGCCTTGCCCCAAGTTCAGAGGTTTGTGTTCCAGAGCAAGCTGAATATATTCAACCCTAAAACATACAGATAATGTGAGAAAGATCTTCCCGTAATGCATTTACTACTCGCCTATCTACCGGTACTTTATTATTATATATTTACCAAAATATCAAATTATCAAAATACCAAAATACCAAGATTTGACACTGTAAGCACATTTGACATTGCAAGCACATAAAATTGTACTTATAGATGGTAAAATTCTGGGCACAACAACATAGATCAAGTTGGTATTTAGTGGTGTACGTTAGTGAAAACATTACATTAAATAACTCCCATGGGTAGGCCTATCAACGGTTTATAACGTTTCCTTAAAGAGGCTATCCGAATAACCTGTCAACATCTAAAAGAATTTGTGGCTCAAGTCTGCCACCTATAAAATGCTCTCGGCCGGAGCGCACGAAGAACGTATAGGCCTGATGGAACAATTTATACGTGGATGTGTAAACTGGGTTTGGGTTTGTATATTGAGAAAAATGGTGTGAAGTGGGTAAAGAGGTTGTGGGCCCACCATTTCCAGACTTCAAAAGTGGGCCTAGGCAATTTATAAATTAACGTTAACGTATTTGTAAATTAACGTGGATTTAACGACGCACTGTATGTGTGTAATGATAACTAAGATCTATTGGCGATCAAGATGAAAAAGACTTACCAAACACTCTTTTCAGATCCATGGTACCTCTCGGGTAGAGCAAATTTATCTACGGCACTGCTCATTGCTGAAACGCACGTGAACTCAGATCTTAGACAGGAATAAGATTTTAATAGTTGTCTGCTTCCTAATCTCAGGCTCAACATCTGCAACATGCAATGCAGAGTAGTACCTGGTACATTGAAAATGATAAGGTAATTTTCATTTTTCTAATGAAAATTGATAAGCAACTAAGTCTAGCATTGAATTTAAAGGCATTGAGTTTGTAGTGTTGGTATAGGCTTAGTGCCTTAGTAGTTATTATGGTCCATGACATATGGCCTTGGAGAAGCCATAACCTCCTAAGCCTAGTTTCTCCATTATTGGAATTTTTAAACAATATTCATCAGTATTTCTATTAAAATCTATGTGCAAAAATTGACCTACTATTCCAGAGATGCGTGGCAATTCCAGACAACTAACTAACAGCAAGCGACAGCAACAGGCCAAACAGCTGGTGACTTGACTTGACCTGACAGCTAGGTCTTCAGGGGGTGGGGGGAATCAGGTTTACCAATTATAAAAATCATGGCAAGTACCCCGCGCTAAGAGAATGCAATTTTGAAGTCAGTTCGACAGTTCGTAGCCATGTGCCCTTTGTTATTTCATTCATATTTTGTAGTTTGTTATTTCTGTTATTAGCATTGGTCATGAACAAGCTTCATGAGACGTACGAAAATATATTCAGCAACAGGTAGGTTTACAAGGGCAACATCCTCGAACTTGACTGTCAAACTTAACCTTATAGACAGCCTAAATCAAATAATTTCGCTGAAACCTGGTAGAACTAGGCCTATCCCAAATCCTGGAAGGTAAGATGAGCGTATGCGAAGTCTCCATTCCACTCTCAAAGGGCTCTGTCTGTGTGTTTTTTTTTTTTTTTACCCAAGCACTCCTCAGGTCGCTGGGTTTGACTGATCAACATGAAACTTTTTTGTGCATGCAAACTCTTCCAACTTAGAACTGTATACAGTAGTTTTTGGAATGAATTGGTTGAAACAATTTTGAGAAATATCATCTCAAAATTTCTAAAAACCCCATAAGATCAGGCTGGGCAAGAAAATTTGAAAAATAAAATCTCTCCAAATGAGATAAAATTTTCTCTGAATGTGTATAGGCCAGGCCTACATGAATGATACACTATATCACCATTTTGTAAGCAATTCAAACCAGCCGTTTTGAATAAAAAAATTAAATGCTGTTTTCATTCATCGAATATATTATGGAAATGAAAGCAGAATTAAGTTGCCGAATTCACTGCTTTCTAGAATCTAGTTTCAAGAGTTGACCATCAATCAGGTATTTTTATATGTGTCAAGGTGTGTAGAATACCAGAGTTGATAAAGTGGCAAGGGTAGAACTACTTTAACGACTTTTATACCTTATTCAGATATTTCGCTCATCTTACAACGCATATGCTGCGTTTGGCTAGTCAGATGAGCGAGCGAAGACTCCATCCCACTCTTATAGAGCTTTGTCTGTGCTTTTTTTGTTTGTTTGTCTGTTTGTAAGCACTGCACACGTCGCATGGTTTGACTGATCAACTTGAAATATTTTTTAAATGGGCAAACTTTTACAACTTGGAACTGTATAGTTTTTGGGATGAATCGGTTGGATCGATCTTAAGGAATATCATGGGTAAGTTTCTAAAAACCCCATAAGATTAGGCTGGGCAAGAAAATTTCAAAAAATGAAATCTCCGAAAAAAATAAAATTTGCTCTGAATGTGTAAACATGGATGATACACATAATCACCATTTTGTAAGCAATTCAAACACACCGTTTTGAAGAAAAAAATTGAAATAACTGTTTTTATTCATCAAATATATGGAAATGATTGATAGCAGAATGCCAAGATTCATTGAGGCTTTCTAGATTCGATATTTACCCAACAATGAAGTATTTTCCATATGCGTCAAGGTGTGTAGAATATCAGAGTTGATAAAATAGCAAGGTAGAACTACTTTAACAACTTTTATACCTCATTCAGATATCTCGTTCATCTCACAACGCATATATTGCGTTTACCCAGTTATTAATTCATATGTCTTACACTGATTTTTTCCAGTGCTCAATCATGGATTATCAAGGGCGAGCAGAATCTGGTTTGCATTTACTGGCACGCCTGAGTTCACGTCCAAGCTTATTGGGTTTAGACGAATTTCTTTTTCCCAATGGTCCCAACGCAAAGGAGATTGTTGAAATAAGTGGTGACGCTAGTGCCGGTAAAACACTCCTTATAACACAGTTACTAGCACAGTGTTTACTACCTCAATCATCTCAAGAGTTTGAAATTGGCGGTCTTGGTACAGGAGCTATCATCATTGACACCGATCATCATTTTCAAGTGTTTAAATTGGCCAATTTGATGGAAAGTCGACTCCAAATATTCAAAATTAGGCGTCCAGACCAGAAACGTATGAACACAAAAGCTATAGAAGATTTAGTCAAGGAATCTTTGAGCAATCTGACAATACTAAAATGTCATGATAGTACACAAATGTTGATTACATTCCACTCATTACCTACAATTTTGTCTAAAAATCCCAAAGTGAGCCTTATTCTATTGGACAGCATGTCAGCATACTACTGGCAAGATGTTATGACAGGGGGCGTGCGAAAAATGGATATGTATGCCAAGCGTATTGTAACAGCTTTACAGAAAAGCGTACAAGAGTACAAAGTTGTTTTAGCATTTACTCGTCCGACATACTTCCAGTCGAAGTTGAAAGATTCTCGGGATGAATTTGAAACAACCCGCGTGCACAAGATACACCTACAAAGAACTGAGATTCCAGGGCAATCTGCTTTATTCAATATCAGCATAACACTGGAAGATGACCAACGGTCAGAGCCATATACAATTGAAACTGATGGACTGAAATGGCCCAAACATCAGACAACGAATATAGCCTAGTTCTATCAGTAGATCACTGATAAATGCTCACGAATCAAGTGTTCTTTTCGCAACACATTACTTGGATTGACCTTGGAAGTCGTTTGTCAAGTTGCTCTATGTTTCAAATATATCTGTATAGCCTACTACTAACAAATAAAAACAATTTACAAATAACATGTTGCCATTTATTTTTGGGAAAGAAAAACAAGACATCACACAATAGCATTAACCACAATTTTATTTTTAGACACATTCGGACAAGAAATATCCGAAAACGGTCTTCTTGATTATAATATGTCATTACAATTTGCATCAAATTTCGATGTGGCTCTGGCTTGTGACGTCACCAAGTAGCCAATCGTTGTTAACGCCATACTACCAAATATCAGAACAGGAAGGTGGTAAATTCAATCCAACATCAGATAGCCATGAAAAATCAAGTGATCAACCACTGACCAGTGCTATTTTTTAAATTGTGACGGTCAGTGAATCAACTTGGCCAGCTTTTAAATGATAAACCTTTGGAATTTGTGGCACAGTACCTTTTCAAGGTAAGAAGCTGCTTTATTATATCAATATTATATAATTACCATGGGCCCATATTATATGAATTACCTTAGGCCTACAATTAGGACTATACTGTAGGCCTACAACCTTTTTCAACATTTTCATTGGTGTCGTATTATCCCTGACATGTCTTAAATATATAACAGAAAATATTGCTTCTTGCTTAAAATGATCGAGCCTAGTCTCAAGAATTTGAAATGATTCAACTTGCATCATAATTTTGAACTAAATATTCACATGAACGTACCGGTAGGTATTCCATGCACGATAATTAATGAGCTGCATATAATCTAATATTGACCACGACATTAGCATCACGGTGTTGCTATATCACTGATCAAGACGGCTTCCATCGTATCACTGGGTGTAAGCAGGCGAGTTCCTCCAATCAATACTTCAGTCGATAGCTCACTACTTGCTACAACTTCTTGTACCATCTTCGCTTCTCGGGCCGAGATCCCACCAATAACAAACATAATCAACTGAGGGTTATCTAATGGATGTTTCCATGCTGGCTTATTCATAAATAAATTAAAGCCAGTCTTTAGAAGGTCAGTGAGAGCAGCTGATTTTGAATTTAAATCTGGAATGTCAGGTCGTTTAGGATCGAAAAGATCTGTGACTAACTGTTGAATGAGACCGTTTCCATTTCGAAGATGATCATATCTTTCGGATGGAAGACATTGGAGCTTATCACAGATCTGAGAAGCATAACTGGCAACAGTTAATTCATCAGTGTCCCCATCAATGAAATTCGACAGGGTACCAGTTAGACTGTCCCTGTCTTCATATAATGCTTCAGTTAACAAGGATTCAAGTTCACTTTCTTCCAAGTCTGTGAATAAGATGTCACTGCTAGATGAATAAAGATGTACCAAGAGGCAGAGTAGATCATCGATTGACAGCTTACGTTCATTGCGTGTTCTAATGAGTTGCATCAATTGCATCAAAGCTGCAGTTCCTTGTTGAAGTTGTAACATTTCAAGGCTGGTTAACATGTCAAGATGAGCACTTCTAGGAGACTTAAGAGTTTGGGTAACAGCTAGTGTTTGTTGCATGACACCATTGCTGCTCAGGATTATGTCATTGTTTCCTCGGAATGATGACACCTGCTTTTCTAATGAGTGAGGAGTTATTCGGTTCGGAGCTCGATCTAGTTTTGCATTTGGAGTGAGAGACGTTAGGTATTGAGAAAGTAATAGCATCACATCTTTCTGCTTTTTGTTGACAAGCCATTCTAAAACTTGGGGACATATATCTGAATTGGGCTGTGACAAGCAGCCAGGTGCTAAGAATGTATCATCTAATACTGAAGTGACTTTTGCATAACTAATTGGAGTCATATTAACAGCTATATCATTGGTATGGTTTGGTAAACGAGGCAAAACTCCGAGAATTCGATCCAAGACTGAGTCGGAATTATGTTTTGCTACAGTACACAAGTCAAGCGTTCGATCAATGAAAATTAGTGAAGTTCGATTGACAGCTGTTTTTCTTCTATTGACTGCATCGGGTAGCTCTTCAAGATACCCTGCTAAAACACCACTCAGTGAGCCAAGACTATAAATAGATTCACGTACATCGAGTTGAGTAAATAGACTATGAAAACAACTGACAATATGTCGCATCGGTAGTTGATGGTTATCTTCAAGATCATTCATATCTGGAAATAAGACTGAAAATGTAGGTGTTACGAAGAAACACTCTGTCACTGGAGCAAGAAATAGAGGCATATAAAATATCTCAACAGTATAATTCATGTTACCCATCCACGTCAGCATTTCATCTTCAAGGTTTTGCAATGCAGCCATATCACTATCTCCCCCTCTAGCCAACTGTTGGATGCTAGAATGAGCTCCTGATATGAGAACACAATATTCAAATTTGCTATTCTTAATGATGTCACGTAAAATCACCTCCGACACATCAACGATTGAAGAGCAAGTAATAAATACCGCCTTCTTTTGATTAGGTTCACCACTCTCGAAAGATGAAAATTCTTTCACTCCAATAGCACCAGCTGTTAGTAATTCCATCATTCCACCATTCCAGTGGAGAGACTCTGCTGCTTCATTATCGATAAACACGACTGCTTTCTTTACCTTTCGGCAAACTTCCCGCCACCATATTTGAGAAAACTGTCGCAGTGTCAAAACCATTTTTTTTCTATATCAGATCTGGATCTATCTGTCTTCCAAAATTATGAAATACAAGCCTTCGATGTATTGATAATGTACAAACCGTACATATGTAGACTGTAAAGTATTAAGTGAGTAAGAATGAAATAAAGTTAGGTTATGCAAGACAGCTGATGCCTGACAAGCGCTTACAACTTGACAAGTGTCACGATGACGTCAGACTGTAGTACAAACCACCGCCTTCTTCCATGATTTTCTCCCTGCATGCTGTTCATTTCCGACGAGAGTTCTTCGAGGCTTTTTGATCAAGTTCTCTTTCCGGTCTTCAACGTGAACATAAACCATGGGTAAATAGTTTCAGTAATTTATATGTTATTACGTATGTATTTCATTCTTCATACGTATTCATGTCACTATTACGTCTTTATTCCACTAGAGAACTGAAGAATACTTGAAATTAATCAAATATCGAATGTTTACTCGCGAAAAGTCGTAATAAGCGAAATATGAAAACGTGTTCGCCGCCTGTTGCAATCATGGCCTCCAACTTGCCATGCCATCCTACAATAGAAATGTCATGATTCTTGCCAATTAAATTTAGTCATCAGTTGTAATTTTGAAGTTATTTTTTTACAGGTAAACCTCGTGGAATTCGTACCGCTCGTAAGCACGTTAACCATCGCCGTAAGCAGAGGTGGGCAGATAACGATTATAAAAAAGCACATTTGGGAACAAGGTGGAAGTCCAATCCCTTTGGTGGAGCGTCTCACGCTAAGGGAATCGTTCTTGAGAAAGTGTAAGTTCATTGTTTACTTTCATTCCTAGGCCTAGGCTACACGATTTAGACCCGAACCTGCTCAAAGTCTTGATCTTGAAAGTCTTTGTTACCCATCTAGGATCTAACCTCACTTTTGGCCCTAGGCTAAGATGCATTGTGAGTTGTGCCGTAGATAAAGTAGGCCAGACTCTGGATAGGCAACGCCATTCGACAGCCTTTACTCATCAACATCTAAAAAGTTGGCTGATCTCAGCGCTCCTAGCAGCATTCACTCGCAACAGTGCTCTAGCAGATGGCTTTTTCTTAATTATAGGCCTAACTGCACTTAACAAGATTAGACCTAGGCCTACCAGGCACAACACTACCTCGGCGTGTAGACTGTTTAACCGGGCCTCTGCCACTATCCCGTAAAGATATTTATTTACTCTATGGTTGCTCCGGTTTGATTTATGGTGTCTATCACGGCTCTCAATCTTGTTCCAGGCCTAGGGCCCATATCCTGAGTACTTTCCTCAGAAATAGTGATTGCTGTTCTACCTAGTTCTATTTTGTAGAAACTTGATGTTGAGCCTTCTTAACATGTAAAATATTTGCAATCTAGGAGATGCAGTGCATATTGACATCCAAGATGCATTGGAATCACGATTTAGTGATACCAACATACTTTATCATAATATAGAAATGTTCAAACTCGCGTCTTCAAAGTTGAATATTTCCGGAATCTGAGTCTGGGGTTCCGATTGCCTGTAGCGCAACTATCGCTAAATTATATAGAAGTTGGAACTACAATGCTATAGGCCTACGATGCCACCTGTACCCTAGCCACTCTTTTATCTACATCTAGCGCACAAAGAAATCCGCTAAATTGCGACAGGCAGTCAGGACCTTTGGCTCTGACTGACCGCAAGAAACCACAATACCGTCCATGTCATTATAGGCCTACTGGAGTTAGTAAGCCTACACATTCTTTATGATGGAGTATGTTGGTATCACTACATCGTGGTGAAAGTAAACATGCGCTAGGCTTATGAAGAAGAATATTTACTGATATGGTAATGCAATGGAATAAAATATTAATACTGGTACTGGTACTTATGGGTTTGGGGCATGTGGACTTCTTATACGATTTCGATTATATATCAAACTCGTCCACCTATAGGCCTAGGTATATATATATATATATATATATATATATATATATATATATATATATATATATATATATATATATATATATATATATATATATATATATATATATATATATATATATATATATATATATATATATATATATATATATATATATATATATATATATATATATATATATATATATATATATATATATATATATATATATATATATATATATATATATATATATATATATATATATATATATATATATATATATATATATATATATATATATATATATATATATATATATATATATATATATATATATATATATATATATATATATATATATATATATATATATATATATATATATATATATATATATATATATATATATATATATATATATATATATATATATATATATATATATATATATATATATATATATATATATATATATATATATATATATATATATATATATATATATATATATATATATATATATATATATATATATATATATATATATATATATATATATATATATATATATATATATATATATATATATATATATATATATATATATATATATATATATATATATATATATATATATATATATATATATATATATATATATATATATATATATATATATATATATATATATATATATATATATATATATATATATATATATATATATATATATATATATATATATATATATATATATATATATATATATATATATATATATATATATATATATATATATATATATATATATATATATATATATATATATATATATATATATATATATATATATATATATATATATATATTACTTGCAATGTACCGGTAACTTGCGTTATTATTAATAACATCACAATTTAAATAATACACAACTTAACCACTTATATATAATATAACTTATAACTTATATATATATATATATATATATATATATATATATATATATATATATATATATATATATATTACTTGCAATGTACCGGTAACTTGCGTTATTATTAATAACATCACAATTTAAATAATACACAACTTAACCACCTCACTATCTCCGTTTTACTTCATGTGACACTGTTTCAGACAACTGAGCAAATTTATATGTCATTTTACATGTATTTGTAAACAAAGTTGGTTCCTTCTATCACGACTGCACTACTCACTATTGGTATTTCTAATTTGGCTGGTATATTGGTACATACCGCATTTACACGCATATAAGACGCACCCCTACCTTTCACGTTCTATTTTTGGAAACCTTTTTGTCCTTGTACGGCCGATAGCCAGCTACGTACCCTTACGGAACGCCTTTGTGACGTAGCGCTTATTTGGCGCAACTCGCAGTAAAAAATTCAAAATGAATATAAGGATTTTTTCCATGTTACATATGGTATTTTAACATTATTATCTATCAATAAAACAATATGTATGTTTAATATGTTCCCGTACTTGTACCATCATTCAAGAGACCATAGTTCGATTCATGGTCAACTATCCTGTGTTGTTTTTCTCTCAATATGGAGCATAGGCATAATGCAGCTCCTTAACAATAGGCCACAACCGTGTCCTTCCCACTATCCTAACACCCACGGTAATGAAATAACCTTCCATCTTATCTTCCTATCAACACGTTCATTATTCACCGACGTCAATATATCTCTAGTTGAATCCATTATATAAAGAATTGAATGCTGTCCCAGCTGGTCACAAGAGTGAGACAAGAATATTTCCATAAGCAGTGCTCTAATATCCATTTTTCCTTGCAGAGGTGTTGAAGCAAAACAGCCGAATTCTGCCATTCGTAAATGTGTCCGAGTGCAGCTTATCAAGAATGGCAAAAAAATCACAGCATTCGTACCCAATGATGGTTGCCTCAATTATATTGAAGAGAACGATGAAGTCTTAATTGCTGGATTCGGTCGAAAAGGTCACGCTGTTGGTGATATTCCTGGTAAGAGATCACGTTTTATTGTGTAATATAATGAGTGTTGGCTGGAGTTGTAGTGGTCATCGTGGTATTATTATAAATATTGATGACCAATAAGTTTGTAATTTTCAACCGATAGGCCTGTATCTATTTTGACATGGAGATAAAACCCCTCCCAACTTTTTCCCGATGTATGTGCCAAGAGATGTTGCCACAAACACGGTTTCACTGAAATGATACGGACTATTCACTTATATGTTAGCTTCGTTGCTTATTTATGGCAAGATTTCTCACATTTAGACCTAGGTGGTTGTAAGAGAGCCTACTTTTTTCTCTAGGACCTATACATTTTTGTATCATGAAATTATATGCACAGGCTGCTAACCCAAGTTGCATAGCCTAGCCCCTAGTATTTTAATTGGATTTGCAGGATTAAGTAACAAATAACGAAGAGACATTCTTGTTTGAAACTAGAGTCTTTTTGATGGCAGAGTTTTAATAGAAAAAGTTTCCTCCTCGTCATTTCGTCTATTAGAAATTTGCGATATCTCTTTATTCACAATGTCTTGGGTAGAGTTAGCACATCCTTCCATTATAGGCCATAGGCATCTAATATCTATCAGCTTCATGATCTGTACTCTCACGGCCGTACTATTTAAAAGTTCCAAAATTGGGTCTTGTTTCATTTTGTTACTTGCGTGGTACTAATGAAAAAGTTCATATTGATGCCAAGACAGAATTTTGATAGAATACACATAGGCCTACTGAACCAGAAGCGCGATAAATTTGAAATCACGCGCAACAACTCGGAACGAGCAGAAGACGTAAAAAATTACGTAGTATCATTTGTCTGCTCCAATTAGATGTCCGGTGGTGCAAGCTCAATAGCTGCTCTCTCAGAACTGTATTTTTTGTAATCTATCTTTTATAATCTATTTTTTGTAATATCATTTTGATTTCTATTTCATTACATTATTATTTAAATAAAAAATCTGGGTTCATACCATTTGGTACAAAATTTTGATGACAATTCTGAACTTGGTACTGGATTGATTATACGGTCGTTTGAGTTCGTCTGGTCAAAGTTCTAACCATGTGTTTTTATCTCTGATTCCAGGCGTACGTTTCAAAGTCGTTAAGGTTGCCAGCGTTTCCTTGCTTGCCCTGTACAAGGAAAAGAAGGAACGACCCCGATCATAAGCTTTGTATTATCTCATATATTGTCTGTACACAGAGGTTTTCAACAATAAATTCTATGTGTCCATATTTCTAATAATATTTTTAATTATTACTGCTAGAGATACTGGTTTTTCTCCATTCCCAGTTCCTACTCGTGTATGAACATCCTTCAATGCAAACAAAGCTTGAACGTCATTGTTTGCGACTACAAGTTGGACACCTATATAGGCCTAATGATGATGCAATTTTTATTGTAATACTTATCATCTAACTAGATTGATATATTCTTGTGGTGATATCAGTGGACCACTTGCGACCAAAACACACAATTTTCCAAATTGCTTTCTTACCACTCTTCCACTAGTAGAAAATCCATGTAAGGGCGCACAGTAGACCTACAAAATTTGTGTTGACCTGCTTTAAATGCAAAGTTGGATTTTAAATAAGTACTAATATCAGTTGATTTAATCAACTAAACTGTACATTATTTTAGTTATTTATATTGGGTTTAACTGATGACTTCGGTCTATTGGCGTCGGTGAATGATATATGAGATAAAGAGGTTATTTTGTTTGAAGTTTTTGGTTATTAATGAGTCTGTCGTGGCCTGTTGTTAAGGAACCACCCCAGTATTGACCTGAATGACAAGGAAATCACGAAAAATTCCTGTCTGGATGGTCGACCACGGCGGGAATCGAACCCCGGTCGCCTGAATCACGGTTCAGTGTATTAATCGCACGTCTCGGTACATATATATATATGTATATCTCAAACCCAGATGACCAATTAAATTGGGCCAGGGAGTGTTTCCACCAGTTTTTCTAGGGCAGACTTCTCGTATCAATCGGTTCCTGCCAGTTCCGACTTCTTCCTCTTCTTCACTACTGCTAGGCCTATCTATTTCTTCTCTTCCTACGAGTTCCCTCCATCGTTCTTTATTCCCCCACCATCTCTCGTCTTCCACTTCTTCCCATTTGCTCCTCGGTTGACTACCCCGAACTTGACTTTCTCCAGCCACCTTTCTCTTGGTCTTCCAACTCTTCTCTTAGCTCCATTGTTTTCTGCCATCTCAAACATTGCTCTCGGTATTCTCTCCTTTTCCATTCTCTGCATATGCCCGTACCACCTGAGTCTCTCCCTTTCCAATTTAAATGATAACCTTTCCACTCCCACTTTCTTCCTTATTTACTGCTTCTCTTCTTCTCCAACTTGACACTTCTGCTACGCTCCTTACAAACATCATTTCTGCTGCCTCCATTTTCTTATCTTCTCTCCAGTTGATTGACCATGTAACTGCTCCATATGTCAAGATGATAACAAATTTATTTTGTATAGATAACTTTCCGCTCTTCATTCATCCATCAACGTGATGCGTATTTATGAGAATTTTGCGATACAGTGAAACCTCTATGCATCGTTCCCGGATCTATCGTTTTCCTGGATGTATCATTCATTTTTTCTAGCCCCACTCCCATATAATCGATGTTAAATTTGCCTGGATGGATGGTTTTATTTTCCTGGTCCCTTTAAAAACAATGGATAGAGGTTTCACTGTATATTAAAATGAAATATTACTTTTTTTTTAGATTCCTGCAAATTATGTACAGATATTCTTCGAACATTTTCAATTCTTGGATTTCTGTTGAATCAATTAGCAAATCAATTATCAATCTTTGCTGCTTATGCACCTACTCAACCGTTCCAAAATGCAAAATTACATCTCATTTTGAGAATACAACATTTAATCACTGCAGTGTGTTGTATCGTCATCACTATAATTTAGTAATACATGTGTATTCACAATCGAGATAGAATCCATAAGTCATCTCTTAGTGCACTCTTCGTAAAGACTCAATGCCATCCTTCGTCTCCGCGGCAATTCAATCTTGATCTACGTGTCATTGGGGAGTAATGCTTACAGTGCGAGTATTTTGTCAGTAGGCCCTACTATGTAATAATCTTGTAAACGAAGTCATAGTAGGTGATGGTTAATTAGTCATGTCTTGTATGATGATGGAATGGAAACATGACATTTTAAGATGGCCCTATTCTATGTGAAAATATAAAGGAAGTAGGAAATGATTTAGCAACATCAAAAAGAAGGGTAAATAGCTACCAACTAAATTTTTGAGAACTAATTAATGTGTACAATAGGTAGTTGACTGCCTCCCTGGCTCGGTCAGCTGAGGCGCTGGTTTAGAGATTGAAGTTGGGTGTGGGTCAGAGCCCCACATGAGGCATAATTTATGTAAACATCCATCATATGCTTATTGTACCCCCACATAACCTACCTGTTTGCACGGACAAACGCAACCCTTAATACATCTTGGTGGAGTCGTTGAGTAAACGGTAATTGATCAATGAATAATTTTTATTTGCCCATGGCTCTGCTATTTTGTAGTAAACGAATAAAATATTTTTATTGAAATAAGAGTCGAAAGTATTTAAATTACTTTTGAAATTCCAAAATCAAGTACCAGCAACTAGGATAATGGCCATATGCATTGTAAGATGAGCAAGATTTGACATGAAATGTAATGGAAAGCTATATAAGCCACCTTGATTTTGAACCTATTTATTTTATATTCGACGCGAGAAGTAACAATGGAATACGCTTCTAAATCTCAATATGTCCAACGAATGGTTACAAAAGTTCAGTCAACAAATTAATATTCCAATCAATGTCATTGTTGAAAATATCTGCTTGCTTCATTTTGTGACTTCTTTCTAGTTCCACTTTTTAACACTAACAGCGTACATGCGTACCTGCAACTTTTTCTGCCGTATATTTTTTTGAATCTGATTAATCTATAGATTATTTCAATCATTTTATGATCTGATTGGTTTCACTCGATCTCCTTAATAGTTTACGTGATGGCTTTTTTCAATTGCTGTAAAAAATACATGATAATTCTATCTTCAATATGGCTAATCCAGATTATGTGGAACTTTGTAATTATATGCATGATTCGTGTCCTTGGATTCCATAGAAATTTTAATTAATTTGAGATTTTTTTACACATTTCCTTTTCAGGATATTTTTTTGTGGGGTTTTCGAAATATCAAAATTATTTGTTTCGTAAGTGGTTGAACCAATTGCGCTCCAAAACTATACAAAATTGTCTATCGACTTGGATGGTGACATATGTGCTTCATGAAAAAAAATCTCTCGTTGGACTGTAGAGCGCAAACAAACAAAAAATGAGTTATTCCGACCACGGTAAAGTTGAGTCTTTCCTTCGCTCATCCAATTAAAAAGTTTAATACCGGTACCAAAGAATCACTATTAATATATGATGGAAATAAAATCAATTCCAAGTATATTTTTATTCATCGCACTTGTGGAGCCCCGTTTTAACGATTTCAACTTGTCGTCTAAGATGCATTACGTTAATTCGTCGGTTTAATCAAACCGACGCAACCCTTAATGCATCTTGTTGTCGTCCTTGACCTTCAAACAATTAGTGACAATTTTTCGATAGTAATATAAATAGTGAACTAATTCCTACAAATTCTTTTCCCTTTCATTGAACTTGATTGGTAAGTGGCTTTATATATATAAATGAGTAGAATCTTCACAGATGAATTCTTGAAAATGTCAGATTTTTTAGTAGTATTATTAGTGTATTTTATGAAAAGAGTTATTAGTAGTTGATTATTTATTGTTTGCCGTGCATGTACGGAGTTGAACGTCTCACTCGGAGGGTACAGTCTCTGCCGAGAGATTTTACAGTCATGAATCATCATAAAATAATATCAGTAGGCCTACAAATATATGAGAATATAGGCCTATACATTTTGAGATGCAAATAAAAATTGTCCAAAATTCTGAAAAAAAAAATTTCAAAAATCTTTAAAAAACAATTCGTCATTCACTGTGGGGAGAAAAAATCTGGAATCTTATTATCTTGATTTTCTTGAAATCTTTTTTCACTCATCAATTTCCTTCCATACAACATTAATTTTATTCATTTGATATATTTATTTATTATTCTACTACCATATTTGAAAAATCATATTGTAGGCTAAGCTAATTGCTTTCAAGTTGAAACTATTCATTTAATTTATTGTGTGTTATTTTGTTGTGTAATTTGTAATTATGTTTCACAATATCTCATTGTTCATATCTTTAATTTCTCATAGGTAAGGTTAGGTGGTAGCTTGGTCAGCTTACTGAATTTCGCCCCTTTTGATTGTATATATGATGAATAACGACATAGTATTATATTCTCTCCCTTTTTCTCTGATTTTGTATATTACAAAATTGATCATTTTCTTTCGATTTTTTTCTCTCCTTATTGTATTTGTTTGATTGTATTTTCTTATTCAAATGTTATAAGGGGGGAGGCTGATTGGATTTGTGAGTTGAACATCCCTCAGACTGGAACGTCTGAGGGAAACCACGACAAACTATCAGTCAGGATGAAAAAATGTTCAAGTTGTTGATGTAGAGATATTGCACATATGATATATTATTAGGTCCAAAACGAAAACTGAACAATTAAATATTATCTCACTAATGGTAAATAAAAGCCTGATAATGTCCATATTTTTATTTATATTTTTATATTTGTTTGAAATTTATTATGACCTCAAAATAGGATATTGAATAAATTTGAAGGTTTAATAAAAAAATATGAGATGGTTTTATATATATATATATATATATATATATATATATATATATATATATATATATATATATATATATATATATATATATATATATATATATATATATATATATAATATATATCTGTTCAATGTTGAGGTACCCAACGAACGAACGTGGTTTACAACAATTATGGAGTTTTGCCAATGCAACTTGGTTTTCCAATTTCCCTTCCGAGTTTCCTCCCCCCTCCATTCCACGCCCCTTCCCACTTACGCCACCATACCCGCTTACCAAACTTACTAAAACAAAGTGTTGAGTTTATCGTCTCATTAATTTTGTGTTCTAATAATCCTAGGCCTAAACCCTTCACAACTCTGGCAGCTAATCAATCGTTGAACAATGCCTGTTGTTTTGAATATCTCGTTATCAGAGAATCTTAATCGACCAACCGCAGATGCATGGCATACGGACACAATTAGGGCTACATGCGAGCTAAGGTCAAATGCGTCGTACTTTGTATGAGGAAATTAACTTCCTTATGCGTCGACACGCAACAATAGGAAAACAACAGACATATATATTATTATAATATTTCACTGTGGCAAACAGCTATATCTATAATTATATCCACGAAAGAAGGTAATCTATCAATTAAACGATTGTGAAAAAATCTGTTATTTTATAGAAATCAAACTGATTGTAGCTTTAATGATTGATTGGTTTACCTAATGACCACACCAACAGCTCGGTTATTTGAGGGTACGAATGAGCACAGGTGATATATTGAAATTAAAAAGTGATGATAAGTGAAATTACTCGAACCCACGCCTAATGGTGACTCCAGTCTCTAAAGCAGTGCCGTGATTGACTGAGTTACGCAGGGTGGCTCACTGCATTTTATTTTCATATCCAACGCTTTTGATAGTCGTAGTTGTGTTTCTACTCCTAAATCCAGTCCAGAAAAATCTTTGACCCTAAATTTCTAAATTTCTAGTGGAAAACAGTTTGTTTGATATTGACGAATTTCTACAGAAAAAAATGGAATTGATTATTGTGAAATGCAACTTGTTGTACACATCTGTCACTCTAAGGATATTTTTATTTTTGTCTACTTAAGAGTAGGCCCTAAGCTAACATGAACATGTTCTTTGTGAATATTTCAACTCTATTTTTTTTCTTTGAGATCTTTTAAAACCTTTATGTAAGTTTTGTTTCATAACCTCTACATAATACTGGTGAAGTGAAAGGCAAATAAAAACTAAACTGAACTAAACTATAGCTAACTAACTAATACCACAGCTGGACAAATACAACCGGATCTCTGGGTTTGTTGGGTTGGGCTGGTAGACGATCTTCTCATTTCGTGGATTTAGTATATACCCTTTTTTGGTGGTAGGAATAATGTGTTCTTATATTTCAATATTAGATCAATGAAGAGGTATAAATAGATGGTGATTGTTATTCCAAATTTTCAGAAAATGAAATAATAAAATCCAGAAAGATTTTTATCACAATACATTTAGAATGTGATATTATGCAGTAACTCTAATTCTATAGAATAGTTTAATAATTTAATAATAATAATTTAATAATAATAATAATTAATAATAATTCAATAATTTAATAATTTTGTCGAGACAAAATTGTAGTTATATTGTGTTGGACTACTTTGGCTGTTTTATTGGTAGGCCTAATAGTGTAGGCCTATAGAGTATAGTTTACGTATTACTTGAAAAAAAAATGGATAGGCTGTTGTCAGAAAAGAGATATATTTTTTATGAAATGTATTCGAAAACTACACACCTAGATTTTGAAGCTATTCTAGCCACTCACTACCTTCGTTATGCGGCTCTTCTACCTGCTCACTATTTTCAATAGTTTTTAGGCTCCAATTTATTTTATGTTGATCTTATCCATCATTTAATGTATTTATTCTAAGATTTTAGTACTGCTAATCCGATTTATATAGAACTAGGGAAATGGAATAACATGTATCCTTCTTGTGCTCGAAATAAGTGGAAAGACATACGTTTTTCCGAAATGATAATTTTTCAATTTTTTGTATTAGTAATTTCAAAAGTTTCAAAAAGAGTTCCAAAATGTACATGTGATTTTCTTCGAAGCGATCCAGCCGAGTGCGCTCCCAAAACTATCCAGTTTCAATTTGGATAATTACATACATGTGCATTCCAAGTTTCATCAAAATTTATATTTTCATCCAAAGCTCATTCGTTTTTCCAAGTACGGTAAAAATCGAGTCTTCGCTTACCCTCATCCAATGAAAAATTGAATATTCAAGAATTTTCTCCCTCTTTTAATCCGACTCGCTTAATTAAAGTATACCTATATATGAACTGAATAACACGGATCGGTCTTTTAAAATTTCTATCCAAACCTTCAGTTGACATTCAAATTTATGGTTGGGCTACGATGGCTCATCTCCACGCTGCACGCACTTCTTCGAGAGACAGTTAGGGGGCGAAATCTAGGTCAAAACCAAACCCATTGATCTCAACAAGGTAATTTGCACACTTTTACCAGCGTCGATAAAGTAGCATAGCTGACATAGTCGATAAAGTAGAAAAGCTATAGAATTGCTTTATCGAATCTTCTTATACTGTGTGCTTTACAGTTCACAGAAATCATCGACAGAATATAAAAAACATTTGTCAGTGAGATCTACAATTAAATATTACCGTATCGCAGAAAATAGTATCCTTTTCATATTTTAGAGATGGTTCGATTTTAAATAAGACAACTTGTGAGATGTATTTTATAATTGAATATTTCAATATAATTGCATTAGAAAGTTATAATTCAACCATCCAATTCCAATTAATGGGTAAAAAGATATATAGTTCAAACTATGAGAATATAACGGCATTTTTTTTGTATTTAGTAGTAGTGTTTATTCCTTTAACCCTCTTTCGAGGAAATCGGTACACAATTTACATATTTTACAATATACTATTTATATAATATCAATATAATATACCATCAATTATTTTACGTATGCCAAAAATAGCTGAATCTTCGTTTATAAATTATTCTCCTACTTCTACTGCATTCTCTTGACAGGTCACATCGCAAAAAGCCATTTGTTTGTTTGACCTTGCTCGGTTTGACCGGAAACTCATCAGAACTGCACGAGAGAGTCACGACGCCTCGAATGACGTCATTTCTCCCATTCAACTTCTATAATACTGATTATGCTTCTATTTTACAGCTTTTTTACGATCAATCAACCGAAGCCAGTCCTAATAAAAGATGCTGCATTGTCTTATCGTAGTCGGTACGTTGGCCCAGTTTTAATAACTTATTATCCTTTGACGTTAAAAAGACTGTTATAGAGAATTAAGAAAATACGACGCAAGCACAAAATGGCTGTTAACTGTAATCTTTGTTATTCGTATACTTTTCCTAATCGTGACCTTTTGTTACTGGTTTCAACGGATCATAACAATGCATTTTACTGGTGGAAAATTGTATTCACTTGGCGTTTTTATTATTTCAATCATACCTAGTTTAAATTCGATGTCTCCGCCCCCCTTGACGTCACAAATCATACCATCCAATCAACAGGTTTTTATTATTTCAATCATACCTAGTTTAAATTCGATGTCTCCGCCCCCTTGACGTCACAAATCATACCGTCCAATCAACAGGGCTGTTAGAACTGTAGTGAAATTCAGATATTCAATCGGGGTATCTTCAAATGATCACAAATGATATAGATCCAATTAGCCTACTGGTGAAGTCACGCCTATTTCGAGTCGTCAATTGACTCAATTAGAAAAAAAAAATTCAGAAACGGAGAGAGGAATGAGGTGGTAGTAATTATTCGAAACTTTTCTTTAATTCAAAAGATGAAAAGCGGTTATTCATTGGACTCTCTTGAGAATGTTTATGACAATTCATCGTCGTCCATTGTTTTTACATAGCATTTAAAATAAGATATTCTACATCTCTGAAATATTTTGTTCAATGATTTTCAGGGAATACATGTCGGAAAGAATTTCGAGTGACCGTCTAAATACCGTAACGGGCATTTTTCATGAGCATCCGTTGAATTATCACATTTATTATCAGTATATATACATAACCTTTCACATGAATAACCAATAGTAAACTCCATACGTTTGAATGTAGAATATTAAATGCTCCAATGGGCCCATAATAATGAATATGTTTCCATATTGAGAAAATATTTATTAAAAATACAATAAATAATATAAATAAATATTTAAAAAAAAATATTTCAATATTCCATTTTGAGTAGCCTTAATTGGGGAACAATGATTTTGGATCAAGTTTCGGTGTTATTGAGAAAAAAAAATCGCTAGCAATTATATACAACCATTAGTCAGCCTAGTCACCAAACTGTATCAGAGTGTTTTAATCTATTATCATTATATTACTATCGTTTTTTTTGGGGACCAAATTTATTTTTATTTTATAATATAATACTTACTTATTAAACCATTACAGGCATCATATTAAATTTTCAGCTCATAAATAAGATAATCTATTATTCGATTATAAGTCCAGTTTTCCAACTATTCGTTTTGAAGTGCATGTATAATTTTCTCAACGGTAATTGCCAAGTTCATTTCTCCCTTCACACAATAAATAACCTTTCAAGTTGTAAAAGAAAATTACTATATTGTATATCCCCCTACACCCGGGTTCGATCTCCGCGAAACAAAACCCCGCGTCATATACTTCTTGATTACAATGTTTTATACACCAATAAATTAGTTGGCATGTTAGAATCCCATCTCGTCAGCGTAGAGCACGCGATGAACTTGGAAACTAAGGTGAGAGCGGCGGTGTATGTGTTAGGGGCGGCAATGCGGCGGCTGTGATAAATAAACGGAAGTCTGTTATTTAAGACAGAGAGATAAATTCGAGGTGGGGACGAAAAAAGAAAACAATTGGCGAAGAAAAGAACTCACATAGAATGTGAAGTCGGTCTATTATTAGGAAAGGTAGTGATTTGTGTAGGAAGTTTCTTTTGATATTTCGTATTGCGTCATTGGTAATTTTTCATTTTTTTTCGTCTGTACGATATGATTTTTAATTTTGATTCTGATAATCTATTCAGAAAATATATTCTTAATGAATCATCATATAACATTATGTACACATATCTCACTTGTTCATATATTGGTGGAGGAGCCGGTTAAATTTTCAATAATGTGTAATATTTAACTACGGAAGTTCTCTAGAATATAGATGAAATTCATCATTTAAAATACAAACAATTATGTTTTATCTATAATATGTTGTCAATTTTGGGTACTTATATTGTTTGAAAATCAACGGTTCATTCAAAAAAATCGTATTGCACTATATTTAAGATGACACATATTTTTATTCCAGGGGAGTTGCTTTATACTAGCTGTGATTTAATTTCGCATGTTTCCTTCTATTATTTCGTCTTATCTTCGGGTCGTGTAATAATAAACGTCAGTGAGTCTTATTTTTTTTTGTCGAATACAAATTTCATTTTATGCCTAATTAATATTATGTCAACAAAGATTAACATAACCAAGCTGAAAATAAACTGGTGGCATTTCAAATGATGAAAGTATCACCACGAATATAAACACAAGGTCTTGGTTATAGCTGCAGTGTACTTTATGATTCATATGAATACATTAGGATGAATTAAACAATGTATAAAATTATATAAATAGAAAAATACTCGACGTACCATTAAGAAAGTTCCAGTTAATTTTGTGCTTCAATATCCATAGAACCGTAGAACGTAATTCAGTGGTCACAATATAATCATGTGTTAATGCTCTGATATGTAAAGTATCTGCATCCAATTTTTATTCTCGTTATTAATCTTTCATTTTTGTTGAAATATCACAATTTTAAGAGTACCGAGGTACTGAGTGAGTGACAACTGTACTTACAAATGAGTGAGTTGGTCAGTTAAAATGCAGTCTTTAGTCTTGAGCTTGTCCCCTTGTCTAAAAAATGTCTATACTTAACGACCCCATCAACGGTTAGATTGTATGGGATACGAATGTGCGAATGATGAAAAGTCGTTAAACGGTCATGATGTTTCGGACTTTGAAAGACTGTTATCTGCGGCGGAAAATTATGGTCACAGACAGCGCAGTCCTGGTGTTGAAGTTCATGGGTTTCAAATAATCAAAATAGGGTAGTAAAATCGCCCTTGCTGTGGTGCCCCGTCCAAACGATCCTATCTTTCATCCATAGCCTTAATTCGGAAACAATGATTTTGTATCAAGTTTCGATGTTATTAAAAAAAATAAAAAATACGTTGACATTATGCAGGACTCTCACCCATGCCCGATTTAACTTCATTCATCGAAGCTGTGCCTTGACTGAATAAATCTCTGGAAGCATACGTCTTATTCATTTTTAATTTCAATTTCCTTACAGTTCTTCAGGTGAAAAATCTTCAATTCCTGTATAGTCGACTTTTCGTTATAGGCCTATATACACAAAATATTATTCATTTTATTATATGTGTAACTTTGTATCAAGCTTTTTTGTTGATCCAAGTCGAAGAAATTGTACCTACGTCTTATTTATTTTTAGCCAATCTGTCATCTGAACTTCAGTTATAAAATGTAAACAATACAAAATTAGCTCTAAATCTGTTCGAACTACGCACGAACTAATCAACCCCCTTTGAAGGCCCACTACAATTCTTCTACTATACGTATTATTATACCAGATTCATGTGCGTTTTTCAGTACGACACTCATACATAATTATAAGTCAAGATTATCTCTCCAGAATACGTCATACATGACGTCGGGTAACGTAGTGGGCGTCGCTATAGCGTCGCTGTTGTTATTCTACCTCTCATGTTACTATGGCTATTGTTTAGGATAATTTATACGATCTGCTATATGATATATGCTTTGAAGTAGGTGTGAGGTAGAGGTGTAGAGCGCAATAAAACGAAGAAATAAAATACGTACTTAATATTACACCTGGATATATATTCGATGTGTGTTCAATGCATACATTAGTTTGAGCCCTGTTTATATATGTGAAGAGTATTTTATAGTTCATCAAGTTTCAACATGACCTATATAATTGTGCCAGGGTCACTAAATGACTATCAAAAAGGAATTATGAAGAAGGTGGGAAGCTAGGCTTGGAACACGACCGTATCAGCAGCTAGGATCTCTAGGGGTACGAATGAGCGGGTGATGGGAGAACGATGAAGCGATGGTAGATGAAAAGATATACAGAAACCCATTTTTCCTAAGGGACTCTCGAATCCACACACGAATTGCTAGTGTGGTATTCAGGTTTATATATATATATATATATATATATATATATATATATATATATATATATATATATATATATATATATATATAATATATGATAATTGAACTTCTTGGATACGATCCATTATCGATATATTTGGGATGTTATAGTCATGTCGAAAAAGATACGCCTCGACCGGGACATATATTTATATATATAATACTTTTTATATACTTTTTTTTGTCGAGGCGTATCTTTTTCGACATGACTATAACATCCAACATATGAATATATATATATATATATATATATATATATATATATATATATATATATATATATATATATATATATATAAATATATATATATATATATATATAAATATATATATATATATATATATATATATATATATATATATATAAATATATATATATATATATATATACATACGAGGGGTAAACAAACAGTAGATTTGGTGTACACCTGATTTCAGATTTCAAGGAATTTCATTGAGATTTTACGAAATTTAACGAGATTTCAAGAGGTTTTTAAGGGATTTCAGGGATATTTCAAGGGTTTTCAAGAAGATTTCATGGGATTCCGTGAGGATTTCATGACAATTGTACACCAGATTTCAGGAGTTGTTAACCCCTCGCACACATACCAGACTTATATTTCTTGTAAAAAGTAGTGCATTCAACACTGTATTTATAACGGCCATAAACTTCGTCAAATATCTTCATTTTTGTTGCAATTTTATCATCATATTAAGTAATACACAACGCTGTTATATATATTTTCGTGAAGGGTCGGTAACCGGCCTCAACGTTTCGCCCCGCTCCTCTTATAGCCATTAACCTACTTCACCATATTATTGCTACGATGAAAGGTTATAACAGACAGGAATTGCACCACTGATGGAGTATAGCCTGTACTTATTATATTATTCTATACTTACTGTTGTATGAGGACTATTAACGACAGCCCACTGTTACATATCATGAAATCTTTACACCCAGTGAATAAAGATATACACGATAATATAGTTGGTTGTGAATGGGTTTTGGCATGCGGTGAAACACTCTTTACTATTTGTGTGAATCAAAGGCCAAAGGTCATGAACGATACGATTCGATTTCATTTTGTAAAATACATTACAATGTGAAGTCATGTGAAATATTGAATATTTCTTTGGAATCTAATTGATACATGATAATATACAAACAAATTGAATTAGCTCCGAACTAAATTATTCAAAATGGAAATTACAATCAGCGTCAATACACCGGTAGTATCTTTTTAATAAAATAATTGATTGATGGATTATACATATATATATATATATATATATATATATATCCAACCTCGGTAGCTCAGTGAAGCACCGCTTCAATTACTGAAGTCACTGTAGGGCGAGGGTTCGAGTTCCGCATAAGGCTTGGGTTTTTGTAAACGTCCTTTCACTTATCATCACTTCTTAGTTGAAGCAAACAATAATGTATTATATATATATATATATATATATATATATATATATATATATATATATATATATATATATATATATATATTGTAATCAATCTGTTAAATGATACTATAGTCTTCATTGTTGACAACAATTCCTATTGAGTAAAAACATTTTTACAGCAATCAAAATGTCACCTCAACTTTTCTAGATGTTGACCGATCTTTTTTTCATATATATTGGGTTTTAACGACGCACTGATGGCTACGATCTATTGGCGTCGGTGGATGATGAATGAGACGATGGGATGATGAGATGAAAGGTTATTTCATTAGGTGTTTTGGATGGTGGGAAGGAGTCGGTCGTGGCCTGTTGTTAAGGAGCCATCTCAGTATCAACCTGAACGACAGAGGGAAACCACGAAAAAATCCTGTCAGGATGGTCGACCATTGTCGAACCCCGGTCTCCCGAATGACGGTTCAGTGTGTTACCACTCGGCCATGCGTCTCGTTGACCGATCTTTTATACTTGATCCAGAAAATATTGGACTACTTTAGACGGTGCTGTGTTGATATTATCGTGATCTCATCATTACTGTTGAGATTTTCGTGTTTGGTTAATCGGTAACTTTATCAGATTACATCACGAAAACGTGATCTTATTTTGTAAAGGTCAAATTAAATCAATTCTGATTTTTATCTCAGTGATCTCTTCAAATGCGAGAGTTCCCTATACGAGGTGAAGAAATGCACATTGGACGTCACAAGAAAATTAATAAATTAATGATTTTTCTATTCGTTTATAAAATTGTATACATTTTCAAAACATCTCTTTTCTTATAGATTCATTAATGTTGAAATCTATCTGACATAAGACAATCAAACTCTGTAGCTGTACTGATCGCTGTACTGTGAATGTTATACTATGACAGAATAAAAAGTGTTTAATAACTTTTTCTATTGTATATTTCAACAAACAGTGAATGTTGAAATATTAGGGTTATTTTCATACGTTTTCCCAAGCGAAGAGAAATATTCACTATATAGGCCTATATATATATATATATATATATATATATATATATATATATATATATATATATATATATATATATATATATATTTAAATATGTATAATATATATATATATATATATATATATATATATATATATATATATATATATATATATATATATGATATAATATTAATATAATATTGATATTATATTGATATAATTTTATAATGCGAAATACGATATTGTTCAACATTATTCCCAGCAGTCAGCACATATCATAGGCTATCTATTTTAATTTTTTTTTGTTACAAAACTTTCTTGTTTAATTTTCTCATTGTTGACAAAACCTTATTTCTACTGTTATCGTTATTGTAGACTTTCAGTTTCGATCGTAGACCTTCAAAATAAAAGGTGTACCTATTTATATTCAATAATCTAAAATTCTTTCCAATCTCAGGTCAAATTTTCATGTTCTTTCCGAAAATATATTCACATAAGTGAAATTGCGATACGTAACATTTTTTTTACGCACATTCTAAAATCACAGAAATCCATTTTCTAATGCAGGACTCGAAAACAAGCCCGATGTGACTTCAGTCTCCAAAGCAGTGCTTTAGCTGTATGAGCCACGAGGAGAGGTTTCTTTGTTTTCTCACAAATATATTCACACATTTAGTATCTTTTCGCGTTTCACTTTTAATTCTCATTCTGGAAAAAAAAAACGTTCTTTCTTCTTTCCTATCTCTCTCTTCGACGAGTCCTTGACACGTCGCAACATCGGCGTATCCTCCTCTGATGACATTGAGGCAGGTCACGTGACCCTGGTCTGTCGGTTGTCTGTCCCCAGGGTCGAACCAAGGACCTAGACGTCTGAATCAACGCATCGCTTGTATACACGATCAACGAACTTTTATCAACAAGTCATGTCGGAGTAGCGTTGAATTCATCTTGAATTGAGCCAATTGTTCATAAATCACGAACTGTTGAAACAATCTATTCATTTATTTCATTTTCAAATCATTTATTTCTTGTTTTAAAACATAATTTACATACATGATGAAACAGGACAAGATTAAGATGATTTTGTATCAAGTTTCGATGTTATTGAAAAATAAAAAAAAAAGATCAAGATGAAATAATTGAAATCAAACTTCTTGTTGGGTTCAAAAAGTTGTCGCATTATAGTAGAGTATATAATACAGAAGAGTATATATGAGATATAGATGAGTATATATGATGAGTATATATGATAATTTCACATTACTTTTGAAATTTCAAGTTTTTAATGATTATGAGATCTTTTCTAATTAGAAAATATTTATTCACAGTGTGTAACAATGAGTTTAAACAATATATCAGGAAATGCATTCAAGTATTGATACACAATCTTTTAGAAGTTGAAAACAGACAAATATCGTTAATTTGAAATAATTCAATGACTGAAATTAAAAAACAGAACATAATGACGCAATTCATTTGTTTATTCATTTGAAAACTCTCACAATTCCTGCATTTACACTGTGAATACAATAAAATCATATAAATTACCGATACGCAATTTTTTACATGTATAATAAATTAATAATGCTTCGATTGATACTCAATAACTCCATTCCAATAAATATAAATATGCTGTGAATGTGGAAGGATTCGTTGACCCCTTTTTCAAAAATATACCATTTTATGGATTCCATTCCATTGTATGACTGTTCATGGATTCCAGAATGAAAAAGTTCAAACACCGCAGGGAATATCCGTATATATAGAGGTTTTTCTATTATGGATACGTATATATGGTACGTATAATATATATATATATATATATATATATATATATATATATATATATATATATATATATATATATATATATATATATATATATATATATATATATATATATATATTCTATTCAAAGAAAACAAAAAGGTCGTAGACATTTAGATGAAAACAGCCTGTCAAGACGCTTTCCTCTATATCGTCTACATACACGTCGTATTATGAGAATAATATCGCAATCTTTCTATTACACTGAACAAAATATCGATATCTTGGTGAATTGATGGATTGATGTTGTGCAAACAAGTAAACAACAACGTGACAAGACACATTTTCTTCTATATATCTATCATTTATAGACCAGGGATAATAAAACCGTTTTCAAGAGAGATACGTTGTCAATAATAACCAATTCAAATACGTTTTGTTGCTTGTTATTTTTATTCATATGAGAAACATAACTATTGCCATAAAGTTGAAACATATTGATATGAAATGATACACACATATATATATATATATATATATATATATATATATATATATATATATATATATATATATATATATATATATATATATATATATATGTGTGTATAATTATGACAATCATGTTCTCACGAAGGCTGCTCAATCGGATCACAACGTGTTTCTCAATTTGTTTTCTCACTATACAACTGCTTACTTTCGTGTAATAAAATATTGATTTTCAAAAATTCTCAAATAGAAATATTTACGATATTCACTTCATTTTTTCCTGCTGATTAAGCTAGAGGTTGTTTTATAACGTATAATTGGTAACCACAAAAGGCTCAACCAATTGTGAGAATAATATAAACTGATTCAAATAAACACAAAAATTCAATTTTTAAAGAGATAGAATCGAATTGTGAAATGAAAAATTCAAAATTTCCAAGGCGATAAATTTTTAATGGCTCGTCTTCCATGATGATGCAGGTAACTCGAATCATTTCACCATATTTCTATTTAGAATAAATTAAAGTTTTGAGTACATGTTGACATAGGTTGTTTCTCGTGACACATTATTTGCTGACCCATCCATTGTATATTTCAGAGAGGATTTGTGAGTGAATAAAAAAGAGATAGAATTAGGTAATCGCGTTATTGATGTCATCAGAATATATTACGAATTTAGAATAACTAAACTTTCCGCTGTCGTGCTATTTTTTTCTTCATTGGTCACACATTAAATACATTATTACATGAAACACTCATCATAAAATCTTACAAAGCCAAAAATGCTGGCTTGACGGTAGAAGTAAGATAACACATATTTATCGTGTTTCAATTCTACTGTGATCAAAATCAAATATTAATAAATACACACAAAAATATAACTTGGCATAGCTTGAAAGTAGTACTCCACTGTTTCTCAATTCAAAAGTACGTCCAATAGAGAAAAAGGAAAGAAAACGATAATTTTACATGAACAAAATTGTAATACAAAAAATATCAGGTATAATTATTCCTTGTTATACTAAAATGATGTAAATGTAAATGATGATTTTTTTTATTTTTTTTCAAGTTTCGATGTTATTGAAAAAAAAAAAATATGTAAACAAGAAAATTAAGAATTAGGTAACAGATTTTTCAACAAGTGTTTCATAATAGAGTATTTGCCAAGATTTTGTATACGTGGAGGAATATAATTAAATATTATTTGCCATTAATATTGTCAATCAGTTCAAAATGAACTGTCAATTAATACATTATTGTGTAGATGTCTTCCTCGTCACGATTTGACCCAGTTCAAACCCTATAATTGTTGGGAGAATCTATCTATTGATTAGTGCACTAATTAACCTGGTTGGTTTTAGAAAATATGAGTTAATGTGTTTTTAGTACGATAACATCCGTAGCGTGACCCAACATTGGCTGATGCAACTAGTGTACGTAGGCCTACGGTACACGTATAAATATGGATGAACTTCATTATAGGGTATAGTCTTGCTTTCTCCTGATGATCTTGGTAAAATATCAGGTATATTACATATGTAAATTCTTATAATATTAATTAATCACTGTTAATACTTGCAATAATGAGTAGAAATTGTGATCATTTTCTATAGCCGATAAAAATGGCATGCACTTTTCGAAATTGGCAACAATTTAAAGAGCAGTTCAACCAAATTCTATTCTATAGTATTTTTTATATAGTGAGAATAATTGATTCAACGGCTATAAAAGACAGTGACTACCAACGGTTAAACCAATCAAAATAACGACAATCATTTCCTACAGATACTTGAACTTGAGTTAATTTATCATTTCTAATCCCCGGATGGTTTTTATTATCTTCCATAAATTGAGAAATCCTGAGAGATTATTGGAGCAGAAAAATGGTAGTACTTTTTTAAAAATTATCTCCATGTAGGCTATTGAACTTTGGGTACAAGACTTAAGAGTCCACAGGAGTCGATTTAGCGAAATATCAGTTTCTTGGTGATAACTTTTGAACGGTATTAGATATTAAAATTCTAATACGCGAAAAACACAGATAATTAAAATAGCTTCAAGATGTTATAAGTTATAACTATTTGATCATGTCGCATAACTGTCAAGCGTATACAGTTGAGAAATGTGTTTTTTTTTTAGCTGTGTACGCTCGACAGTTATGCGACATGACTTGAATAATTATAACTTATATCATCTTGAAACCATTATAATCATCTGTGTTTCTCGCGTATTAGAATTTTGATATCCTGTACCGTTCAAAATTTATCACCAAAATACTGATATCTCACTAAATCGACTCCCATGGACTCTTAAGACAGTATACGCTGTAATATTCTTGGGTTTTTTCATCAGTATGCATTTATGGTTTCAAGTGTTTTCAGCATTGAAAATTGAATAAGTTACTCGAGGTCTCTGTTGTGTAAATAGGATTGTTTTCAATACTATCTACTATCATACTGATTTTGTTCTCGTCTCTTACAGTGACATTTTCTTAGACCAGTCCACATGCTTATTTTTATGAACTTGTCAAGTCATTCTAGCACTTATTAGTTAATTGCTTTAACAAATTAACAATTACATTCTTAATTCCCATTCGAAAAATTGTAGTAAGCAAACTAAAGTGCATATTACATAAGAGGCAATTTCTCCGTACGTTAATTATTCTAAGTGATCAAAACCGCAATTTCTCAAAATATTAAACTCGATTTTTTGTCGTTCACATCGGATATAATATCATTCCACCACCACCCAAAGCCAGTATTATATATACTCTATATACCATGGTAGACATTGTTTTTTAGAACACATCCAAGGCTTAAGGGGTTTATCTTGCACGAGAAGGAGTTGGGGGAGGGGGAGGAGGGTAGGAAATGAAGACATTTTCCACCACTAAAGCTTTTTATATAAATATCTTTTTGCCCATCCCGAGAGTTCATTGAACCCACAATCAAGTTGGCATCTTATAAATGTCATCAATTCTCCCGCAGCTGTTTCAAATGTAGACGGAACAGTGGAAGGAAATTGCGGGTAAGACTTCAGAAGAAAAGACGACTAGACAGGGTTCATTTAACGTCGTTTTATGGCCTGGACAATTATAATTGACGTAGAGTATAAGTTGGATACGAAGTTATATAAAAGCTTTACTTGAGAATAATGTTCTGACATTAATAATTGACAAGTGACAGTCGTATTTTCTATTTTGAAATAGAAGGACCTATGTTGACAAAGGAAGTTTTAGATTTCAATCCAATTGTTACTACAGATTTCGGAATCTGATTTTACCTCAGGCACTACGAACCGTCTAGGACTAGGAAAACGCAACAATGCTTTTTAAAATGAGTGATAGAGGCATATTTATATGAAATGTATGGAACACACGCCTCGATTATGAAACTGTTATGTCACAGCCTAACTGTTTTATTCATTAGATATTTTAGAAGTTTCACGCTTTAATTGGTTTAATCTCTTTCTCTTCCTATATAATTTTTTTTCTAAATTGAAAACAAGAAAACAAATTGTTTATTTCAACGGCCAATTCGATTTCTCTAAAACTTTAGAATAATCTGCATCATTTTTGTGCTGAAATTCTTTGAAAATTCAAGTGTATTCGAAGGTATTTTTTCAGATTTTCTCCTGTGTATAATTCTTATCAGAATTTTCAAAATTTCGAATTGTTTTTTCTAAAAAGTGATTTAACCGATTTCGCTACATAACTATATACAGTATAGAGTTCAATGAGAAATATATATCATGCCGAGTTTTCTCAACATTCGTGCTTTAGTTTGAACTGTAGAGCGCGGACAAAAAGTACACTTTCGTTTTTTTCAAGTACGGTAAAATTGAGCCTTCGCTTCGCTCATTTAATAGAAGTATCCAATTAAGAATGAGAAAGAGATAATTTTGAAAATGGTACCGAAATTATATAATGGTTCCGATGTTATCAACAATGTATAATGATTTATCATTACTTCATGTAATAATTTACAATTTCATTCTAAAAATACAAATTATATCAACATCTGCTATTTTCAGTTACTGTAGGATATATATTTTCTCGGTGTGTTTCAGTTTCATTTCATCATGAAATTTCTTGAAACAAGAAATTTTCCATTGCCCAAACCGAACAATCACAACCAGAAACATTTTTGAAAATATTCTAGTAATGTATAAAAAAAATTGAGTATAACATATAGGCCTATATATATATATATATATATATATATATATATATATATATATATATATATATATATATATATATATATATATATTATATATATATATATATATATATATATATATATATATATATATATATATATATATATATACATATAAATATATATATATATATATATATATATATATATATATATATATATATATATATATATGTATGGATATATTTTATATATATATATATATATATATATATATATATATATATATATATATATATATATATATATATATATACACATATATATATATATATATATATATATATATATATATATATATATATATATATATATATATATATATATATAGAGAGAGAGAGAGAGAGAGAGAGAGATATATTTGATTATATATATATATATATATATATATATATATATATATATATATATATATATATTATACATTTTATGTTGTTCTGTTCAATTTTCAAATTCTGCTTTCATTAATTACCGCCGTATGACTTTATATCTAATGTATTCAAGTTTTGTTGGGAAGTTTGATATTCACAGAAGGCTCATTATATCGAGGAGGATGAATATAGAAATAAATGAACTGAAATGATTCAACTTGTTCATAGATAAAAAGTTATTTTATTGAGATTATTTTTGTTTTATCTCATACAACGATAAAGACCATATATATCCTGTGCACACAGTAACAATTATATTGACAAATGCTATCTAAATATTGACATTTGATTACGACAGCCGAAATATGATAGGATGTAAAAATGAATCTTTGTCAATTGAACGACGATTACTAATTTCAGATCATGATCCAGTAAACGCAGGCATAATTATACATAATAATATGCCTCAACATCTTAAAAATGAAGGTTATAATAGAAGCGTTTATTAAAGGAATGTTAAAGAGTATCTCCTTAAGCATGGCTTCTACAGTCTGGATGAGTTTAAAAATGGTAAAAATTGCACATGTAAATTCTGTTTGGCTCACTTGGTTTCTTTGCTTGAACTATGTGGAGCTTTATTTTGAGAACTAATGTATTTAATTTTTCACCTCTGTATCACTTCTTGACATGTTTCAAAACTTGTGTGATCTTTCGATCTCACACATGAGTGTAATTACATCAATTATATATTATTATTTTATATTATATGTATGATAATTAATTAAATACATATATTATTAGTGTTATTATTATCAAATCAACCACCCATACGGGCTGCGAATGGATTCGTGGAAAACTAGAAATAGATGAGAGAAACTCTGCGAATTGAGACATTTTCTTGTCAGATGTAACGGCGCCAAGTGAGGGAAATAGCGGGTTCCTGGAATTGTCCGGGAGACGGGAGAGTTAGTTCCAGTAACGTATTTCTTTCACGATTACAGGAAAAATACACCACTCGAGTTACTGTATTTCTTGGTCATTCTCTATTATTTGTTGGGATATAGTGAGAGTAAATTCAACCGATTTATTGATTCGAAGATTTCCAATTTGTATGCATACTATAATAATTAATTGAAAAAAATAACGAAATTAAGAGTAATGTGATGAAATTATATAAAATTATTCAAATATGTGTGAAGTGGAAGGTTGAAAATTGATATTTAAACGAAATCTCACGTGTCCTTAATCACACCCACACTTCATTATTGAGGTAGGTCTAAATCGTTCGAATCACTTAAGCCGTCACCGTTTAACTCGGTCAAGTTTAGCGTTCTTGATACCAATTTGTAAAAAACATTCGCTCTCTCGGCAAAAATCAGTCGCTCACGTGCGACCAAGCCATTTTATGAAACAAATTAAACCTATACAACAGAAACTTTTTCTCTATTGAACACATTCTTTCTCATAACCCTCGAACACACAAAAATATTATTTGTACTAAAATCGAAAGTAGGCCTATTTTACTTCCTCCAGATTTTTTTCTGAATTTATCAAAAAAGAATAATATTTTGTTCACATAAAATAGTCATGCATTTATAATATTATGATTATTTTCAATTCGAAACATTGAAACACAATAAAATACTATGTCTCAGTTGGTTCTGTAAATTATTTCTCCACCACAAAAAAATTAAATATATCTATAAATTGAATCCAAATTTTCCCCAAAATAATTTCCCATGCCCCTGAAATGCGGGTGACTAGCAAGGTGCAACTCTAGCCTGCTATCGATCTCTATTTTACCGCGGTGGGGCGGGCGCTCACAACCGTCGACGGGACAGCCGTTTTGGATGCTGCGTCAGTACCGACATGGACTTAGCCGACGTCGGTCACCTCAGCGACGTCACCGTAGCCAACGTGGAGCAACAACAACAACAACAACGTTGTCCCGCCAGCCGGCGGCTGAAGACAACTGAATATGCATCGCAACCGAAAGTGGTCAGTTTTGCACCCGGTTGTGGTAAGCACGTGTCGAAGCCATGTCGTCGGAGAGAAGAAGCGAGAGCGATGCAGAATCTACAGAAACGTGTGGAAGCATGTCAACTGTCGAAAGGGTACATGACGGAGCCGGGACCTTCGAGTTCGACTCCGCCGGTAACGAGTACCCAAAACCAGACACTCGACAACCGACCACAGCTACTACAGAAGGTAAAGGAAAATTTAAAAACCTACTACACTTATACTTATACTGATTGCTATCCTGTTTTATAATATAGTCAGGTACTAATGAAGGTTTTCTCTTCTATATTATAAAAATTCAAAAATCTTTCAAGATTTGATATTCAATTATATATCATATATCCTATATTTGAATAATTTCTTATAATGATAATTATTTTTTCTTATTATTACTTTTTTTTAACCTCATTTAAAATAATTTGAAAGAGACTCTTATTTTTCATTGGTATCAATGTATGCATTTGTATATGAAGCTATAATTTTATCTTATTACTATTTTGTATTCCGCACTATACTCGACCGTACACATATTCAATTCAATTTTCAATTTGAATATCATTTTATTCTTGTTCATGTAATGAAAGATTAACATATTTATAAATTATGCATTAACATACAGTTACAAATATACATTTGAACATATAGTTATAACTATTATGGATAATATATTGTTGATATATTTATCAAAACTGAAATTGCGTACAGTCTTCCGGTGAGTGACCACAAGCGGTGAACTATCATAATCGGTATGGACCCATTTGAAATATTCAAAAACTGTACTATAGGGCCTACCAAGAAATAATTATAATTATAGTTCAAGTTGATGAATTTTTCAAACCGATTGTTACTTTAGAATTACTATAAATACTTTGATAGATAAAAGTAAAATGAAAGTAGTAATTCCTCTTGCACAGTTCAAATAAACGATTCCAGTGTCATTTAGTTGACCCGGGTTCGGGTCGAGTCCATTCCGGATAAACGCATGTTCTACACGATGCTCCATCCACCATTGTGTCGGGTCGGAGCGAAACTTCCAATTGTATAGACTATTCAAGCGAGGAAATGAGAAATAGAAAACTGGATTCACTTCACTTTCTTATAAATATATTATACTCGCTTTATATCTAGATAAAGAAACAATTTTACTGGCGGCTGTCCACAAATTGGTGGGATACTATAAAAGCATTCATGTAAAATATAATGCGACAAATAAAATAATAAATGAGGAAAAAAGTAACAAATATATGTATGAAATATGTAAATACTTAATCATTATTCAAATTGACTATCAGCCTCGCAAAATGACCCTAGATGTTGACGCGCCATCAAATGCCAACAATTGGAAATTAAATTGATTATTTTAACAATCCTTGAATTTTATCAGTAGGCCTACAATCTAAAGTAACTATTTAATTTTGTATGCAGTAACAATACCAATTGCAATTATTAATCAACGTTTTCTTATACTGTATGCAGTGAATAATTGATGTTTAACGGCGCACTGTAATGAAAACTGAGATGTATTGGCAGCACAGTGAATAGACATCACTGTATAGTTTTCACTGTGTAGGTTTCCTATTCATATATAGGTATCGGATAATTTTTAAAAGTCATTCTGCAGATAAACATTGCATAGTGGAAATCAATCAGGATCGAGCCTGATCAACAACCAACATATCATGAGCTATAAATTATATGACGAGCTAGAATAAACTGATGATAGATTCAATTCAATCCAATTAACCACTAGTGATAGGCGTGGCTTATCGGCAGGCCACCTTGATCTATACTTCATGTGGGCATTTAGAGATACTCTGATAGGCAATGCCGATTTACCCACATAACAAACAGCCCATTTGATTGGATGTTTTGCTTTGTGACGTTTGTGGGCGGGTCAATCACTAGTCGTCAATTGTCTTCATTTTATTTATATCGGGTTTAACAATAGAGTAATGAAGATTTTAATGAAATGAAAATGAAATGAAAGTAATGAAAAACTTGATTACTCTATGGTTTAACGACGTACTGTACTGATGAATCAGATCTATTGGCATCGGTGAATGATGAATGAGATGACGGAACGATGAAATGATGGGTTATTTTACTATTTGTTTTTGGTTAGTGGGAAGGAGTTTGTCGTAACATATTAACAAATAGAAGGGCAGAGGGAAACCACGAAAAATCTCCGTCAGCTATATAAGATAGTCGACATAGGCGCGATTCAAATCCCGCTCTCTGGAGTGACGGTTAATTATGCTAGACACTCGGCCACTCAACTCAATGTGTTTTTATTTCTAAACGAACGCACAAGATTGCGAAATTCATATTTACATTAATCAATGCAAATACTGCTCGTCTATCTAGATGTTGATATACGTTCTTCCAGAATCCCATGTCCGTTCTTCCAGAATCCCATGCATGTGGGACGGCAGTCGAGACCATTCCCGATCTGGTGACAATATCCGATATTTTATATAAAATTCAATTTATTTTCTAATCTGAGTAGATATAATTATTAATTTCTAAAAAAAAATGAAAGAGAAAAAAAAAAGAAAAAACGAGAGAAAAAAAAATCAAACATCACAAGAAAAGAAGAAAAGAAGAGAAGAAGTTGAAAGAAAAAGCTCAAGACTAACAAACACCTTTTTTTATCCATCCTGACTTGGTTTTTCGTGGTTTCCCACAGTCCTCGAAGCAAATGCTTGGATGAAGTACTAATTCGCCACGACCTTTAATTAGTAGAGTGATGGGCCTAATTATAACATTATAGGTCTTTCACTAATTTTTTTTCCATTTTGTATAATGATGAACTTTACATCTGCTGTTAATGGAAAGAAATGATCATTGCCCGAGAGACTTACTTCAAAGTGGAAGATATCAACATTCGTGTGTTTTGTGTCCGGATACATATCACAGAAACAGTCATAATGTGTTCCGGACGTTCGGAAAATGAGAGACTTTTATCTAATCAAGATGGGGGGTAAGATCGCCTTTGTGGTGCCCCGTCCAAACGATCCTATCTTTTATCCATAGCCTTAATTGGGAAACAATGATTTTGTATCAAGTTTCGATGTTATTGAATATATATATATATATATATATATATATATATATATATATATATATAAATCAATGTTATACGATTGATAAAAGCTCTCCGTCGTCATCCCCTGTAGGCCACCCCTGAGCCGTATAGATGAGTATTCAAAATACAATTATTCCATCATTAATTCTGAATAAGCAATCAAGTTTGACGTTTCATGTTTTGACATTTCAATTCTAGAACACTCTGTTCAACTATGATTACATACTTCTCTGAATAAATAGTACAATTCTACAGTAGAATCCAAAATGTCTTGCTCCATGTTTGTCTCTATTTCACTTGAGTGAACCTAGCTCACAATTAGTTTCGAGGGTACGACGTAGACAATAATTATGAGTGAAATGTAATGTTATTTACAAGAGAAGATTGGATTCGGTAGGAAATATTAAATGTGCACCATCACAGTTGTTGGAGTAATGATGTTGTAATTAAGGAGGCAGTTATTCGATTCACACTATTCTCAGGAATAATCACAATCCATGTTGCTTTCCCAGTTTTGCTATGGTAACAATAATCATGTGCTACTTGAAAGAAGTTCATTTAAAATTAATTTTATTATTCAATTATTAGCTGTCTGACGATTCTGATGAACAATTAATTATAGATTGTATTTATAGATTCTTCATCCCGAAGACAAAAAAATCACTTAAGTGAATTCTTGATATTTATTTACTTATACTTCAAATAACTGAAAATGCATAGTAATGCTTTAGTGAGTTTTGTGTTATCTGAAAATCAATTCCAATTCTACAAGACTATAAAAATCAGTAAGCAGAAGAAGAAAAATGTAGAAGTAGCATATTTTTTTCAAATAGGTTCTTACTCATAATTAACTTCCCATGTTGGCCTATATATCGATTATTAAGTTCATTTATTGCACGGAAATGAACTACATGAGACGAATAAGTCTACTGTTTGCCTATACAAACACGAAAGCTGAGAAAGTCAATAAATAATAAAATTACACCGATTAAATGCGCTCATGCCTCAAGATGTGAGGCGCCTAACCGGTATTACCAAGTCCAGTTAGCCTTTATCTGACAGTTCAAACTTGTTATCACCATGGTTACCCATGCTATTTGTTTTCACCAACTCTCAGATGAATACTAACTGGCCTTGGTAATACTGAGCCTAAGACAAATTAATTCAACGTTTAAGAAAATAGCAGCTTATATATAATCTCACACAATTCACACAATTCAGTTGCCTTATTAGCTTAACAATGTCGTTTTTATGGATTTTACCCCAAAAACAATTCACACTCATTAAACGATCATGGGCTTATTAAGCCAGTAAAATGTAGTTGTAAAACTTTTGATGTATTTAAGACCACGTGTCTGTCAGATAAGACTTTGCATCACGATATCATCGAAGGTATCCGCGAGAATTATCACGCAACTTGAACTGCGCAAGCGTGCATGGCCTGCACACATTTACCCGAAACACAGTCTGAAGTGAACTTGAAAAAAAGCTAGAGTCGTTTCCTTGTAATAATAATAGGTAACTTGTCGTGCAGTGGAGCAGTTTAGCACGTCACTCGACGGTTCAAAAGCCTCGTGAAATGATCATTTTAACCAGTGAGACAGAGGCGATGTACGACATTTTTTCAGTTGGATGACTTGGTTGTAAGATTTTTATTACTTGAGCATGGAAAAAAGTTTTTTCTCTTTTTTGTGTGTGTGTGTTTTTTTTAATTGCTTTAATTCAGGATAACAAATAACCATATATTAATATGAATTTTATGCATTTTGTTTTTAAAATAATGTATTTAAAAAAATCAACTTTCATTTCTAATTTTTTGAAATAAAAATATTCTCTTTATGTTCTAAATATCATTATAAAAATAAACATGAATTTCATGAACTGATTCATACACCTAATGAAAATATATATCAAATACATTTTTTACTATCTGATAATTGATATTTCCAACAATAAGAACCGATTAGATCAGTTTGAAATAAAATAATAATCAGTTCATTATTAGTTACAGTTCAAAAATAACATGAGTAACCAATGGTGATAATAAGTTGATTCGCTCATTTCATTTGCTTAGGCCCAGTATTACCAAGTCCAGTTAGTATTTATCTGAGAGTTGGTGAAAACAAATAACACAGGTAACCATGGTGATAACAAGTTTGAATTGTCAGATAAAGGCTAACTAGACTTGGTAATACGGTGCCTTAGATCATCATAAACCTTAAATAATATAATATCACGTTTATTGATATTTCAATATTATTTTTAGATAGAATAATACAATAAAAAACACTTACGAAATACTTATGTCTTCAAATTGTTTAAAAAAAAAACACAGGAAGAACTCAAAAGAATCATAGAGGAAATGTTATCCAGACAATAAGATCTTCTCAATGCTTATCCTCAGAGATGGTGTGCATGCTATCACATCCTTTACATCTGATCTCTAATCTAAACACGGGTTCAACGCTGCTTTAATTGCTGAACCAGAGATAAGTACCTTCCGCAGTTAAACCGTCTGCTCTCACGTGCAAGGATTAGATATGCACTCTCACCCACAACCTACCCCCACCCCCATCCCCATCTCCACACCCCCTCGCCGGTTGACCCCTTGGTAATGTCCGGGGTGAGACTATACACAGTTACAGACGAGTATGATTGAGTACTCGAGGTATAATAGTATCCACGAGAGATGTTCAGATCGACCGTCTGTCCTATCTTACACCACTAGCGCACGAGTGGTTCGCGACTTCGTCTCTCGTGAATATGAGTTCATAGTTATAGTACAACTGGTCAAGGAGTCTCGTAGTAATAAGTGTAGTAACTTTTCATTTTATGACCTGTTAAGTGTTCAGTGTTTATTTGTAATTTCTTCAAAAGTACATATTTTCTTCAATAATGTATTTAAGAATGAATATTTGAATAGTCAGCAGTAGGGAGGAAATGGGGGTTCTGGCACAGGAGCAAGATGGCCGCCAAAGTCAATGACCTCTGACGTCATCTAAGATGGCGGCCGGGGTCATTGACTTGTGACGTCATCGAAGATGGCGTCATCCAAGATGGCGGACATCATCCAAGATGGTGGCATCCAATATGGACGACATGACGCCATTTTGAATTCCCACGCCATGTTTAATTTCAAATTTCCCTCTTTTTTTTTTCTATCGAGTCCCATTTTGAAATTTCATTTGAATCGAGAGCGCGCTCTAGCGGCAAATTCTCGAACTCGATGTTGGTGCGCTCTATTAGCGAATTCTCGAATTAATTAATTTCAAATCTCTCGCTTTTTATTTGTCCAGGTCCAATTTTGAATTTGAATCGAGCGCGCGCTCTCTCTCTCTCTCTCTCTCTCTCTCTCTCTCTCTCTCTCTCTCTCTCTCTCTCTCTCTCTCTCTCTCTCTCTCTCTCTCTCCTCTCTCTCTCTCTCTCTCTCTCTCTCTCTCTCTCTCTCTCTCTCTCTCTCTCTCTCTCTCTCTCTCTCTCTCTCTCTCTCTCTCTCTCTCTCTCTCTCTCTCTCTCTCTCTCTCTCTCTCTCTCTCTCTCTCTCTCTCTCTCTCTCTCTCTCTCTCTCTCTCTCTCTCTCTCTCTCTCTCTCTCTCTCTCTCTCTCTCTCTCTCTCTCTCTCTCTCTCTCTCCTCTCTCCTCTCTCTCTCTCTCTCTCTCTCTCTCTCTCTCTCTCTCTCTCTCTCTCTCTCCAACTTGAATTAATCAATTAATCAATTAATTATTTTAATACAAAATATACGTCTGGTGCGATTCGAACGCGGGATGTTCGCATTATGAGGTCCGGTATCTTAACCACTAGACCAATGGACCAGTAAGAATTCCGTGTGTTATTATTGAATATAAGCTGAAGTATAGACCTATGACGTATGTGTAAACAAGTCTATACATGTCAGCAAACAGTTCTAGTGCAGCTGCTAAAAGCCACCTCATAAGATGAGCGCTTATCTTGACAACGTTTTAAAATGTAAATTGATTTAAATGCGTAAATAAAATTATCAATTCAATATTTTGATATTCGATTGATTATTACTGATGAATTATAATTTTCCAATTTTGATATTAGATTAATTATGACTGATACAAAATAATCTCCTGACCCATTAAATTTAATTTTCCGATAAATCTGAAGTTGTCTCATCGTTGAACGGTGTTTTCAAGAGCTATAAATTCCGTCAAGCTGATGATAACAGAGATATTCTAAGCTTCCTACATAATCATGTTGATAAAATTGAGTCTGAGTTGTTCCGTAATTTAGATAGATTCAAGGGTATCAAGTGGTACATATCGCTTTTTGTACGTTATAGCCGTGGTATTGGTGAAGAAGAAATATCTATTTCCGGTCTAAAACATTTAAGCTATTGGACAAAGATGATTTCGATGAACAATTTAGCTGTGCTTTCGAAGAAATTCAGAATCGAGTGAGAAATTCTCTCGTGAAGGTAGCAACTGGGGTATCGAACATATTTTACTATCTAGAACAAAAAATGGCCGAGTACTTGCCCTTGGCTGCTAGTAGTTATATGGAACTTCCAATTCAGTTGAGACGCAATCAATCGATAATCAACATCAACAATAGTGATCAGAAGTGTTTTATTTGGAGTGTATTAGCAAGCTTACACCCTCGGAAAAAGGATGCCCAACGAGTGAAGTATTATAAGCAATTCGAGAATGAACTAGACATGAGAAATATTTCGTTACCTGTGCCTATATCACAGTTGAAAGTTTTTGAAAAAAACAATGACATTTCAGTGAACGTATTTGGATATGATGATAAAGCTAATATTTATCCGCTAAGAATAGCTGAATTTCGCGAGTGTCGTCATCATGTCAATTTATTATTAATTAGTGATGAGAACAATTCTCACTATTTCTACATTAAGAATTTGAATCGTCTTTTAAGTTCGTTAACGAAACATAATGGTGCAAAATATTACTGCCCTTACTGCTTACATCGCTTCACCTCAGCCGCTCTACTGGAAAGTCATCACACTCTCTGTAGTCAACATGATCCACAGAAGATAAAAAATGCCTCAAGAATCTGAAAAAAATCTTATCTTTCAAAAAATTACAGTTTCTCTCTAGAGAGTGCCGTTTGTGATTTATGCAGACTTTGAGTGTTTTGCAACAAAGATTTCTGGTTGTGATCAAGATGAAAATGTATCTCACACTACACAGTTAACCCGCCATGAACCTTCTGGTTTTTCGTATGTTATTATTAATTCTGATGGAAAAGTGTTCAAACCGCCACGTGTTTATAGAGGACCCCATGCAGTAGACAAGTTTCTGGGAGTTTTATTGATGGATGAAAAAGAGCTTACAGAAATTATGCTATCTGAGAAACCGCTTGTTATGACTGAAGAAAATAATGTCGAGTTTGAGCAAGCGAGTGAGTGTATAATATGCGGTGGGGTATTGGGTTCGGATAGAGTTAGAGATCATTGTCATCTCAGCGGAAAATTTAGGGGGGCTGCTCATAATTCATGTAACTTAAATTATGAGAAAGTGGAACACATTCCAGTTATTTTCCACAACCTTAGAAATTATGATAGCCACTTAATTATGGAACATATCGGTAAGCTATACAAGGCAAAAATTACTTGCATTCCTAATAACATTCAAAAGTACGTTTCTTTTTCAGTCGGTAGGTTACGGTTTATCGATTCTTACCAATTTTTGAATGCTTCTTTAGATACATTAGTGACGAATCTGTTGGGGTATGGTTCTGATAAATTTTTATATTTTAGGAGAAAGTTTTGAAAAGGAAAAAATACATCTTCTACTACGGAAAGGTGTTTTCCCTTATGATAACATTGATTCAGAATCTAAGTTGATGGAGACTAGCTTACCAACTCGTGATAAATTTTATAATATACTCACAAGAGAAGACATCAGTGATATAGATTACAATCACGCAAGTGAAGTTTGGCGTGTTTTTGAAATTCGAAATTTAGGTCAGTATCAAGATTTATATGTCAAAACAGACGTTCTTCTTCTAGCTGATGTCTTTGAGAATTTTCGGTCGCTTTGTTTGAAAAATTATCAACTCGATCCCGCCCATACCTATACCGCTCCCGGACTTGCGTGGGAGAGTTGCTTAAAAATGTCGGGAGTTAAATTAGAATTGTTTACAGATCCTAATATGTATTTGTTTATTGAAAGCGCCATCCGGGGAGGTGTAGCCATGATTTGTAAACGTTTCTCGGAGGCGAATAATAAATATTTGGATGGATATGACCCCAGTAAGCCTTCAAAATACATTGCATATTGGGACTGTAATAATCTTTATGGGGTCGCCATGTCTGAACAGTTACCACTTAGTGATTTTAAATGGCTTAATTCGGATGAAATCAATCAAATTAATTTTCGAGAAGTAGAAGATAATGCTGAGATGGGATATATTCTAGAAGTTGATATGGAATATCCCGAGAAACTACATGATTTACATAATGACTATCCTCTTGCTCCTGAAAAAATGGTAATTTCTGAAAATATAATCTCTGAATATAGTGCTGATCTGCTGAGGCAATTTGATCGAAAAATACCCGTATACGTACAAAAATTGGTTCCAAATTTAAATAATAAGAAGAAATACGTTTTACACTATAGAAATTTGAAACAATACACATCTCTTGGCATGAAGGTTAGTAAAATTCACCGTGTACTAGAATTTAAGCAAAGTGCGTGGTTAGAACCTTACATTAACTTCAATACAAGACAGCGAGCGTTAGCTGTCAACAATTTTGAAAAAGATTTCTTTAAACTAGGAAAACGCGGGATGCGCGTTGTTAGACGAGCTTAGGGGTATAGAAATCTAGAATGAAAAATAATTTGTCAACCCAATCTACATCTACAGACCTTGGATCACTCCAAACGTTCAAAAACCTTACGAGAATCAGTTATGTCACGGCCTTCCTCTTCATTCATTTCAATCGTTTTGAATTAATTGGTGACACTTGTTGCTATAGATTTAATTGGTTCCCGTAATAGCCTAAATTGATGGGAAAATGCTTTATAAATGCGTTTTCTTCGTTATTTCTCATCCGATTGATGCGAAAAATCTCTCAAAATGTGCTTAATAGTTTCCTTTATATTCGGCGAAAATTTGAGAGGTCTTGAAAAATTTTGATTTTTCAAGTATTTTCCTCCGGGTTATTCTAATGGGGATTTTTGAAATTTCTAAAATTCATAAAAAAAAAAGTTACCACCCGATAATGCCACAAAACTATACAGATCTAAGTTAGATGAGGAACCATGACGTAAAAAAGTTTGAAGTTGATAGCTGTAGCCGTTTGACCTGTGGAGAACCGACAAAAAAACATAAAAAAAAACAAAACAAAAAAAAACATAAAAACGAACACCAATTTTTTTCAGTATGTCAAATTGAATCCTCGCTAAAGCTCGTCTAATTGATGAATAACGCGGTTTTTGGTAAGACTATGGAGAATATACGCAACAGAATTAATGTTGAACTCGTTATTGAGAAAAAGCGTGCACTAAAATTGGTTGCATCGCCAGCATTCGAAAGTTTTAAAATATTTTCAAATAACTTTGTAGCTATTCACTCAAAAAAGCCAGAATTATCACTCAATCGACCCATCTATGCAGGGTTCACTATATTGGATCTGAGTAAAACTGTCATGTATAAATTCCATTATGAATGAAATTATTATTTACGGATACTGATAGCTTATGCTACGAAATTCAGACTGAAGATTTGTACTTGGATATGAAAGCTGATGAGGATTTGTTTGATACATCTAATTTCCCTAAGCAGCATCAACTTTTCAGTGAAAAAAATAAGAAAGTTTTGGGTAAAATGAAGGATGAGATGAATGGTACCCCTATTAAAGAATTTGTTGGGTTACGCGCCAAAATGTATTCAATCTTAGAGAATACAGGAACTGATAAGAAAGTTGGTAAAGGTATAGTCAAAGTGAGAGCATCTCTTCGGTAATGAGAACTCTCTCAGGTGCTAGAGGGTAGTCGTTGTGAAGATCGTGTAACTCTTCGGGATATTATAAGTCAACTTCTAAAATATACCCTCTACCATCCTTATCAGGAAGGTTCGTGAAATCAATTGACATAATTTGATATTTATCTAACCAACAAAAACCGTTGACAGGTAGCTGGTCACTCATTGAAACACCGTAGAGATTATTACAATCCCAATAGGCTATGAATTTGGACGGTTCATTGGGGTTGTAGCCCTCTACATATTTATTGTTTGCCTTTGCAAAACGTTGAGAAATCATGGCGACTCCTCCACGAATTGCATTCTCTACGAATAAATACATATCGGGATCGGTAAGCAATTCCAATTCTACCCTTGTCATCTTCAAACAGCTCTCCCATGCAAGACCAGGCGCTGTGTAGCAATTAGCAGGGTCAATTCCATAATTTTTTAAACACAAGTCTCTAAAGTTTTCGAAGACATCGGCTAAAAGGAGAACATCAGACTTGACGTATAAATCCTGATATTCCCCTAAATTTTGAATGTTAAACGCGTTCCAAACGTTTTTTGCATGATTATAATCCACATCACTGATGTCTTCTTGAGTGAGAGTATTAAAAAAATACTCTCGCGATGGTAGACTGGTATCTCCAAATTTGGATTCATCATCAAGGTAGTCATATGGGAACACCCCCTTGCGTAACAGTAGAGGTAATTGATCGGCTTGAAAGCTCTCTCTTAGAATTTTGAATCGATCAACACCATATCCCAATAAATTTTGAACGAGAGTTTCCAACGATGCACTCAGAAATTGAAAAGAATCTAAAAAGCGTAAATTTCGAACCGAAAAAGAAACATATTTTTCCATATTATTGGGAATACATGAGATTTTACCAATTTTGAGTTTACCAATATGCTGCATAATCAAGTGACTATCATAATTTCTGGCATTGTGCATAAAGATTGGGATATGGGTGATTTTTTTGAAATTAACGTTACATTCATTATGGGCAGCTCCTCGGAATCCACCACTCATATGATCATGGTCTCTCACTCTATCATCATTAAGAGGTTCCCCACAAATGGAGCAATCTACTGCCGAATTAAAATTGAGTTCATCTTCTTCCGTCATAACTAGAGGCTCCTCACGATACATCATGGGCTCAAGTTCTTCAGCTTCTTCTAGCATCGCCTTAATAAACTCCTCGACAACGTTCTTTCCGCGATATACTACCGGAGGTTTGAACGGTTTACCTTCGGAGTTTATTATGACATAACAAAAGCCTGATGCGTCGTGAGAAGCTAACTTTCTGGTATATGACACATTTTCACTTTGATCGCAACCTGAAATTTTAGATAAGAAGCATTCAAAGTCTGCATAAATTACAAATGGAACTTTTTGAGAAAAACCAAAATGTTTGAATTTCAAGACATTATCCTTTTTTGGTGGCATTCTAATCTTTTGTGGTGCGTGTTGACTGCAAAGCGTGCGATGATTTTTCAATGTATATGTTGATGTGAAACGGTGTAAGCAATATACGCAATAAAACGCCCTAGTCTTATGTTTTGTGAGTGAGCTCAACAATCGATTTAGATCTTTAATTAGAAAATAATGAGAATTATCCTCATTCGACATGTAAAGTAGATTGACATGATGTTTTCTGTCTCTCTGCTCACTTATTCGGAGAGGATATATTCTGTCTTCTTCATCAGAGCCGAAGATATTGATCGATATAGTCAAATTATTTGATTCGAAAGTATTTAATTTTGAAATAGGTACAGGAAATGGAATATTTTTCATGTTGAGCTCACTTTCAAATTGATGATAATGATTGACACGCTGTGCATTCTGTGTGATGGGATGAATTTTAGCCAACACACACCACAAAAAACATTTCTCATCATCAAAATTTTGAATGTTTATGATTGACTTTGTTTCTAATAATTTTTGCGATAATTGCATATAGCTACTTGCAGCTAAGGGAACATACTCGGCAATATTTAATTCTAATTTATAAACATGTTCTATGCCCCAGTTGCTTCCTTCCCGGGAAAATTTCTCGCTTGCTTTTTGAATATTTGCAAAGGCGGAATTAAATTGTTCATCGAAATCATTCATATCCAAAAGCGTATTTGATTTACTTCTAAAAACTGGGCTAGTTGAAATATCATCTCCATCGATCTCACGGGTATATTTCACCGAGATGGCAATATACCACTTGATGCCGTTGAAGAGATTTAAATTGTCGACTATTTTCCCTTTAACTTTTTCTAAATGATTATAAACATGGCTGATAACTGCCCGCTACGCCATGCAAATGATCTCAATATGGGCAAGACATACCAAATTCTAAACGTGGCAAGAGTGAAGACAAAATACGGCCAACCCTTATTAGTGACGCTGTTGGATGAACACGCTCAAGAAGACAGTCAGACAGAGCCCGAGACATTCAAACTCTTTCTTCCAATGAGGTATAGCTTGAATTTAACAGATAAAGATATTCAAGATATAAACGTCAATGCTAATGTAAAGTTAATCTATTATGGAATAGATGAAGTTACAAGACGTCAAAATTATACAATGATTTGAAGAAAAACTGGCTTTGAAGGAATCAGAATTAGATTGACATTATTTACTCAAACATTTTTTTTTTTTTAAACTTCACTTAGTTTGTTTAACAATGGAAAAATGATACTAAATAATGTCAAGATAATTCTTATACCTTCAAAGCCAGTTTTTCTTCAAATCATTGTATAATTTTGACGTCTTGTAACTTCATCTATTCCATAATAGATTAACTTTACATTAGCATTGACGTTTATATCTTGAATATCTTTATCTGTTAAATTCAAGCTATACCTCATTGGAAGAAAGAGTTTGAATGTCTCGGGCTCTGTCTGACTGTCTTCTTGAGCGTGTTCATCCAACAGCGTCACTAATAAGGGTTGGCCGTATTTTGTCTTCACTCTTGCCACGTTTAGAATTTGGTATGTCTTGCCCATATTGAGATCATTTGCATGGCGTAGCGGGCAGTTATCAGCCATGTTTATAATCATTTAGAAAAAGTTAAAGGGAAAATAGTCGACAATTTAAATCTCTTCAACGGCATCAAGTGGTATATTGCCATCTCGGTGAAATATACCCGTGAGATCGATGGAGATGATATTTCAACTAGCCCAGTTTTTAGAAGTAAATCAAATACGCTTTTGGATATGAATGATTTCGATGAACAATTTAATTCCGCCTTTGCAAATATTCAAAAAGCAAGCGAGAAATTTTCCCGGGAAGGAAGCAACTGGGGCATAGAACATGTTTATAAATTAGAATTAAATATTGCCGAGTATGTTCCCTTAGCTGCAAGTAGCTATATGCAATTATCGCAAAAATTATTAGAAACAAAGTCAATCATAAACATTCAAAATTTTGATGATGAGAAATGTTTTTTGTGGTGTGTGTTGGCTAAAATTCATCCCATCACACAGAATGCACAGCGTGTCAATCATTATCATCAATTTGAAAGTGAGCTCAACATGAAGAATATTCCATTTCCTGTACCTATTTCAAAATTAAATACTTTCGAATCAAATAATTTAACTATATCAATCAATGTCTTCGGCTCTGATGAAGAAGACAGAATATATCCTCTCCGAATAAGTGAGCAGAGAGACAGAAAACATCATGTCAATCTACTTTACATGTCGAATGAGGATAATTCTCATTATTTTCTAATTAAAGATCTAAATCGATTGTTGAGCTCACTCACAAAACATAAGACTAGGGCGTTTTATTGCGTATATTGCTTACACCGTTTCACATCAACATATACATTGAAAAATCATCGCACGCTTTGCAGTCAACACGCACCACAAAAGATTAGAATGCCACCAAAAAAGGATAATGTCTTGAAATTCAAACATTTTGGTTTTTCTCAAAAAGTTCCATTTGTAATTTATGCAGACTTTGAATGCTTCTTATCTAAAATTTCAGGTTGCGATCAAAGTGAAAATGTGTCATATACCAGAAAGTTAGCTTCTCACGACGCATCAGGCTTTTGTTATGTCATAATAAACTCCGAAGGTAAACCGTTCAAACCTCCGGTAGTATATCGCGGAAAGAACGTTGTCGAGGAGTTTATTAAGGCGATGCTAGAAGAAGCTGAAGAACTTGAGCCCATGATGTATCGTGAGGAGCCTCTAGTTATGACGGAAGAAGATGAACTCAATTTTAATTCGGCAGTAGATTGCTCCATTTGTGGGGAACCTCTTAATGATGATAGAGTGAGAGACCATGATCATATGAGTGGTGGATTCCGAGGAGCTGCCCATAATGAATGTAACGTTAATTTCAAAAAAATCACCCATATCCCAATCTTTATGCACAATGCCAGAAATTATGATAGTCACTTGATTATGCAGCATATTGGTAAACTCAAAATTGGTAAAATCTCATGTATTCCCAATAATATGGAAAAATATGTTTCTTTTTCGGTTCGAAATTTACGCTTTTTAGATTCTTTTCAATTTCTGAGTGCATCGTTGGAAACTCTCGTTCAAAATTTATTGGGATATGGTGTTGATCGATTCAAAATTCTAAGAGAGAGCTTTCAAGCCGATCAATTACCTCTACTGTTACGCAAGGGGGTGTTCCCATATGACTACCTTGATGATGAATCCAAATTTGGAGATACCAGTCTACCATCGCGAGAGTATTTTTTTAATACTCTCACTCAAGAAGACATCAGTGATGTGGATTATAATCATGCAAAAAACGTTTGGAACGCGTTTAACATTCAAAATTTAGGGGAATATCAGGATTTATACGTCAAGTCTGATGTTCTCCTTTTAGCCGATGTCTTCGAAAACTTTAGAGACTTGTGTTTAAAAAATTATGGAATTGACCCTGCTAATTGCTACACAGCGCCTGGTCTTGCATGGGAGAGCTGTTTGAAGATGACAAGGGTAGAATTGGAATTGCTTACCGATCCCGATATGTATTTATTCGTAGAGAATGCAATTCGTGGAGGAGTCGCCATGATTTCTCAACGTTTTGCAAAGGCAAACAATAAATATGTAGAGGGCTACAACCCCAATGAACCGTCCAAATTCATAGCCTATTGGGATTGTAATAATCTCTACGGTGTTTCAATGAGTGACCAGCTACCTGTCAACGGTTTTTGTTGGTTAGATAAATATCAAATTATGTCAATTGATTTCACGAACCTTCCTGATAAGGATGGTAGAGGGTATATTTTAGAAGTTGACTTATAATATCCCGAAGAGTTACACGATCTTCACAACGACTACCCTCTAGCACCTGAGAGAGTTCTCATTACCGAAGAGATGCTCTCACCTTGACTATACCTTTACCAACTTTCTTATCAGTTCCTGTATTCTCTAAGATTGAATACATTTTGGCGCGTAACCCAACAAATTCTTTAATAGGGGTACCATTCATCTCATCCTTCATTTTACCCAAAACTTTCTTATTTTTTTCACTGAAAAGTTGATGCTGCTTAGGGAAATTAGATGTATCAAACAAATCCTCATCAGCTTTCATATCCAAGTACAAATCTTCAGTCTGAATTTCGTAGCATAAGCTATCAGTATCCGTAAATAATAATTTCATTCATAATGGAATTTATACATGACAGTTTTACTCAGATCCAATATAGTGAACCCTGCATAGATGGGTCGATTGAGTGATAATTCTGGCTTTTTTGAGTGAATAGCTACAAAGTTATTTGAAAATATTTTAAAACTTTCGAATGCTGGCGATGCAACCAATTTTAGTGCACGCTTTTTCTCAATAACGAGTTCAACATTAATTCTGTTGCGTATATTCTCCATAGTCTTACCAAAAACCGCGTTATTCATCAATTAGACGAGCTTTAGCGAGGATTCAATTTGACATACTGAAAAAAATTGGTGTTCGTTTTTATGTTTTTTTTTGTTTTGTTTTTTTTTTATGTTTTTTTGTCGGTTCTCCACAGGTCAAACGGCTACAGCTATCAACTTCAAACTTTTTTACGTCATGGTTCCTCATCTAACTTAGATCTGTATAGTTTTGTGGCATTATCGGGTGGTAACTTTTTTTTTTATGAATTTTAGAAATTTCAAAAATCCCCATTAGAATAACCCGGAGGAAAATACTTGAAAAATCAAAATTTTTCAAGACCTCTCAAATTTTCGCCGAATATAAAGGAAACTATTAAGCACATTTTGAGAGATTTTTCGCATCAATCGGATGAGAAATAACGAAGAAAACGCATTTATAAAGCATTTTCCCATCAATTTAGGCTATTACGGGAACCAATTAAATCTATAGCAACAAGTGTCACCAATTAATTCAAAACGATTGAAATGAATGAAGAGGAAGGCCGTGACATAACTGATTCTCGTAAGGTTTTTGAACGTTTGGAGTGATCCAAGGTCTGTAGATGTAGATTGGGTTGACAAATTATTTTTCATTCTAGATTTCTATACCCCTAAGCTCGTCTAACAACGCGCATCCCGCGTTTTCCTAGTTTAAAGAAATCTTTTTCAAAATTGTTGACAGCTAACGCTCGCTGTCTTGTATTGAAGTTAATGTAAGGTTCTAACCACGCACTTTGCTTAAATTCTAGTACACGGTGAATTTTACTAACCTTCATGCCAAGAGATGTGTATTGTTTCAAATTTCTATAGTGTAAAACGTATTTCTTCTTATTATTTAAATTTGGAACCAATTTTTGTACGTATACGGGTATTTTTCGATCAAATTGCCTCAGCAGATCAGCACTATATTCAGAGATTATATTTTCAGAAATTACCATTTTTTCAGGAGCAAGAGGATAGTCATTATGTAAATCATGTAGTTTCTCGGGATATTCCATATCAACTTCTAGAATATATCCCATCTCAGCATTATCTTCTACTTCTCGAAAATTAATTTGATTGATTTCATCCGAATTAAGCCATTTAAAATCACTAAGTGGTAACTGTTCAGACATGGCGACCCCATAAAGATTATTACAGTCCCAATATGCAATGTATTTTGAAGGCTTACTGGGGTCATATCCATCCAAATATTTATTATTCGCCTCCGAGAAACGTTTACAAATCATGGCTACACCTCCCCGGATGGCGCTTTCAATAAACAAATACATATTAGGATCTGTAAACAATTCTAATTTAACTCCCGACATTTTTAAGCAACTCTCCCACGCAAGTCCGGGAGCGGTATAGGTATGGGCGGGATCGAGTTGATAATTTTTCAAACAAAGCGACCGAAAATTCTCAAAGACATCAGCTAGAAGAAGAACGTCTGTTTTGACATATAAATCTTGATACTGACCTAAATTTCGAATTTCAAAAACACGCCAAACTTCACTTGCGTGATTGTAATCTATATCACTGATGTCTTCTCTTGTGAGTATATTATAAAATTTATCACGAGTTGGTAAGCTAGTCTCCATCAACTTAGATTCTGAATCAATGTTATCATAAGGGAAAACACCTTTCCGTAGTAGAAGATGTATTTTTTCCTTTTCAAAACTTTCTCCTAAAATATAAAAATTTATCAGAACCATACCCCAACAGATTCGTCACTAATGTATCTAAAGAAGCATTCAAAAATTGGTAAGAATCGATAAACCGTAACCTACCGACTGAAAAAGAAACGTACTTTTGAATGTTATTAGGAATGCAAGTAATTTTTGCCTTGTATAGCTTACCGATATGTTCCATAATTAAGTGGCTATCATAATTTCTAAGGTTGTGGAAAATAACTGGAATGTGTTCCACTTTCTCATAATTTAAGTTACATGAATTATGAGCAGCCCCCCTAAATTTTCCGCTGAGATGACAATGATCTCTAACTCTATCCGAACCCAATACCCCACCGCATATTATACACTCACTCGCTTGCTCAAACTCGACATTATTTTCTTCAGTCATAACAAGCGGTTTCTCAGATAGCATAATTTCTGTAAGCTCTTTTTCATCCATCAATAAAACTCCCAGAAACTTGTCTACTGCATGGGGTCCTCTATAAACACGTGGCGGTTTGAACACTTTTCCATCAGAATTAATAATAACATACGAAAAACCAGAAGGTTCATGGCGGGTTAACTGTGTAGTGTGAGATACATTTTCATCTTGATCACAACCAGAAATCTTTGTTGCAAAACACTCAAAGTCTGCATAAATCACAAACGGCACTCTCTGAGAGAAACTGTAATTTTTGAAAGATAAGATTTTTTCAGATTCTTGAGGCATTTTTATCTTCTGTGGATCATGTTGACTACAGAGAGTGTGATGACTTTCCAGTAGAGCGGCTGAGGTGAAGCGATGTAAGCAGTAAGGGCAGTAATATTTTGCACCATTATGTTTCGTTAACGAACTTAAAAGACGATTCAAATTCTTAATGTAGAAATAGTGAGAATTGTTCTCATCACTAATTAATAATAAATTGACATGATGACGACACTCGCGAAATTCAGCTATTCTTAGCGGATAAATATTAGCTTTATCATCATATCCAAATACGTTCACTGAAATGTCATTGTTTTTTTCAAAAACTTTCAACTGTGATATAGGCACAGGTAACGAAATATTTCTCATGTCTAGTTCATTCTCGAATTGCTTATAATACTTCACTCGTTGGGCATCCTTTTTCCGAGGGTGTAAGCTTGCTAATACACTCCAAATAAAACACTTCTGATCACTATTGTTGATGTTGATTATCGATTGATTGCGTCTCAACTGAATTGGAAGTTCCATATAACTACTAGCAGCCAAGGGCAAGTACTCGGCCATTTTTTGTTCTAGATAGTAAATATGTTCGATACCCCAGTTGCTACCTTCACGAGAGAATTTCTCACTCGATTTCTGAATTTCTTCGAAAGCACAGCTAAATTGTTCATCGAAATCATCTTTGTCCAATAGCTTAAATGTTTTAGACCGGAAATAGATATTTCTTCTTCACCAATACCACGGCTATAACGTACAAAAAGCGATATGTACCACTTGATACCCTTGAATCTATCTAAATTACGGAACAACTCAGACTCAATTTTATCAACATGATTATGTAGGAAGCTTAGAATATCTCTGTTATCATCAGCTTGACGGAATTTATAGCTCTTGAAAACACCGTTCAACGATGAGACAACTTCAGATTTATCGGAAAATTAAATTTAATGGGTCAGGAGATTATTTTGTATCAGTCATAATTAATCTAATATCAAAATTGGAAAATTATAATTCATCAGTAATAATCAATCGAATATCAAAATATTGAATTGATAATTTTATTTACGCATTTAAATCAATTTACATTTTAAAACGTTGTCAAGATAAGCGCTCATCTTATGAGGTGGCTTTTAGCAGCTGCACTAGAACTGTTTGCTGACATGTATAGACTTGTTTCACATACGTCATAGGTCTATACTTCAGCTTATATTCAATAATAACACACGGAATTCTTACTGGTCCATTGGTCTAGTGGTTAAGATACCGGACTCATAATGCGAACATCCCGCGTTCGAATCGCACCAGACGTATATTTTGTATTAAAATAATTAATTGATTAATTGATTAATTCAAGTTGGAGAGAGAGAGAGAGAGAGAGAGAGAGAGAGAGAGAGAGAGAGAGAGAGAGAGAGAGAGAGAGAGAGAGAGAGAGAGAGAGAGAGAGAGAGAGAGAGAGAGAGAGAGAGAGAGAGAGAGAGAGAGAGAGAGAGAGAGAGAGAGAGAGAGAGAGAGAGAGAGAGAGAGAGAGAGAGAGAGAGAGAGAGAGAGAGAGAGAGCGCGCGCTCGATTCAAATTCAAAATTGGACCTGGACAAATAAAAAGCGAGAGATTTGAAATTAATTAATTCGAGAATTCGCTAATAGAGCGCACCAACATCGAGTTCGAGAATTTGCCGCTAGAGCGCGCTCTCGATTCAAATGAAATTTCAAAATGGGACTCGATAGAAAAAAAAAAGAGGGAAATTTGAAATTAAACATGGCGTGGGAATTCAAAATGGCGTCATGTCGTCCATATTGGATGCCACCATCTTGGATGATGTCCGCCATCTTGGATGACGCCATCTTCGATGACGTCACAAGTCAATGACCCCGGCCGCCATCTTAGATGACGTCAGAGGTCATTGACTTTGGCGGCCATCTTGCTCCTGTGCCAGAACCCCCATTTCCTCCCTACTGTCAGCTGAGTGGATAAATGGAAGAGTTGAAGTGCTACCTTGGATGGTTATTCCTAGTTTCCCTCAGGCCCGGTATTACCAAGTCCAGTTAGCCTCTATCTGACAGTTGAAACTTGTTATCACCATGGTTACCTGTGGTATTTGTTTTCACCAACTCTCAGATAAATACTAACTGGACTTGGTAATACTGTCTCTCAGTCGTACAAATGAATACTGAAAAGGCCACGACCGCGTCATTTCCAAATACTCTTGAATCAAAAGCTATAAATTATAGCAGTACAAGTATTTATTATATGCAAAAAAAGAAAATTCGACCATCAATATAATCATAGTCAGATTGAGTTTTACGAAAACGATTCTGGTGATGCTGAAAAAATCGACTGTTAAGGATTCAAAAACTAAATGTGTTATTGGAACTGAGTACGATTAATATTATTACCATTATTATTATTATTTTATGAAAAAATGTGAAAAAATGATATTATTTCTAATTCAGAATTATTGACGGCTAAAAATGGTTGACTAAGTGCACAAGTTCAATAGAAATTAAGTTTTGATTCGTTTCAAAATCGAGTATTAATAAAAATTGTTTTTTTCTCGTGAACTTGTATTTAATTATTTTCAGTCACCAATAATTCTGAAATAAATAGTTTACGAAAAGATAATTATCGACACCGTCGTTGTTTATTAGACACAGAATCGAGTTCATTCGAACAGTCAAATGGTGCATATTACCACCGTTACTCTGAGATATAATTTCATCGTATGTAGGAATAAAATTAATATCCGAGTATGTACAATAAATCAGAATTAACAGTTAATATGACACAGTCATACAGCAATGTTTAATATAAATAGCTTTCCACTGTTACTGTATATTTGCGACAAAGGAACAAGACTGTCTTCTCAAGTCTTCTTGCCAGAGAGACGAAGGGGGGGGGGGGGGGTGGAGGAAGACCACCGAATTACAAATTACTAACGCTGCTTTGCTCTTTACTCCAACGTATAAAGTTTGATTGTACGACAATGTTTTAATTTAATGAATGAGTGATAACTGACCTCGAACTTTATTAACATCTTCAAAAATAGTATCACTTTTTGCGGGGTTTTATCTTCGTTCACGAAGAGTTCGAGAATCACTCGTTTTTGTGAAAGCGAGCCATAATTGATATTCTTATCATCATATGTGATGATTACATCATCAATGACATCTTCATTCTATCATCAGTTTTTATATCAGCAATACATTATTTATTTAAACAATTTTCACTTTGCGCATTTGTATAATTATATATATATATATATATATATATATATATATATATATATATATATATATATATATATATATATATATATATATATATACAAATATATATATTGGCACCAATTAATTTCCAAATTCTCCAATTATTCATTCACATTTAAAATAATAGGGTATCTAATATATATACGGTAATGCTGGCTTTGTGCAAATCTCCGCCAAGCCAGCATTACCATCAACCATCGGCCCTCAAAACTTCAGACATCACACTAATATATATATATATATATATATATATATATATATATATATATATATATATATATATATATACATATATATATATATATATATATATATATATATATACACATATATATATATATATATACATATATATATATATATATATATATATATATATATATATATATATATATATATATATATATATATATATATATATTATACAACGTTAATTTATCTGTAGAAATGGCGTGCGTGTAAGATCCCCAAACGTCATAGATGAAATGTTATATATTACATGATCGACATTGTGTTGCCTGTTTGGTCATCAAAGATGTGACAAGAAAGGACGAAATATTCTCTGTGTAGGTCCCTAAATACAGTTATAGGAAGACTATCGTCTGGTTGAGTTTGTTGATTCTGATTAGAATCACATTGAGGCTCAAAAGTACGCGTGTGGAAGATACTCACATGCAAGTAAAAACGCTGCTTTTCGCTTTAAACGATTGTGAACTTCTAATCAAGAATATATACTTCCTTCGAAAGAAATTCGTTTTCATATAAAATCTCTTTAGCATGCAAAATAATGATGTCTAGACTAATAAAATACAATAAAACAGTTACGTATGGAAATTTTAACTATTCTTTCAATTTCACCATGCAACAGATGCATCAAATAGGCTTCGGTATGAATTCTCCGATCGCGATGCCAAAATGAATCTCTGTTGATGCCAAAATATCTTATGCTGGTCGTATGATTTGGATATAATCTAATAGATTTTATTTATTGAAATTATCGAATCATTGCAGTTTCATCAGGATTTTTAATAGCGATAATCGTCAACAACCCACTTTTACTTCTCTTCATCTCAGAAACTTTTGTGATGTAACTTCTCGAGGGTAACGATCTGAAAACGATTATAAAATCCAATTTCTTTTTAACGAGTTTTATTTCATAAGCCGAACTAAGCTCGTTTCGGAACTTAAACTTATCAGTTCGAAGCTCGATTCACCCTATGATATATTATTCGAAAGTTCATTCATCCATTTTACAAGTGGAAGCATAAAACACACTTGATAACGCCAGTAGCATGGGGGAGGGGGGAGGGGGAGGGGGAGGGGGAGTCAATGCAAATTCAGTATGGTTATCCTGCAATAAACTCCGGCTACAATGGACTTCGAAATTGCAACATGAATAACTACAAAACGTTTTTTTTTATCACCAGGAATATTTTCCTGTTCAAGTATTTTTTGGAAAATGAACAACTTTTATCTGCGGCGTAAAATTATGGTCACATACAGTGCACTTCTGGTGTTGAAGCTAATTTGTTTTGAATAATTAAAATGGGGTGGTGAGATCGCCCTTGTGGTGCCCCGTCCAAACGATCCTACTTTTCATCCATAGCCTTAATTGACCGATGAAGATCGTCCGCCCTCGTGATGTCACAAAATTTAAAAACCAATCAAGTGGACAGTGACGCAGGGGAAATAGGGAAATAACCAATCAAGGTTCAATTTCCCCTGCTTCGTATAAGTCACGCCCATCTGCATTGGTCAATTGGGAAACAATGGTTTTGTATCATGTTTCGATGTTATTAAAAAGAAAGAAAAGTATTTTAGGCTCTCAATAATTATGTAACAAAAAGATGAATCATAATATGCTGTATTAGCTGAAATTCTATTATACATTTTCAATTTGTTGCACTGTTTCAGTTTCAACTTTCAATGGCTGTATTTCTTCATTTTTGAAATACATTTTGTTGCTATGTGAATGATGTTCACTAACATAAGTGGTAATCGATAATAATATATTTATTAAATCATCATCTCTGTGCCGAAATTATAATTAGTAGTAATTGTACTAAATTTGAGACGGCTCTCAATCCAGTTTATTTGATTTAAATTACAGTTACATTAAATAGAGTTTCTCTAATTGATAACTATTTCTTTTTCTTCTCTTTCACATTAAATATTGATTGAATATTGTTTTAACCTACTCTAAAGTTTTCATTTATTTTTTCCTTGTCCAATATATTAATTTCATTCATCATCCCACAGATAAGCCTTTTTGGCTTTGTGGAAGAGCGTATTGATTAATCTTGTATGTATGTATTATTTGAATCTAATAAAAAAAAATAATAATAATAAATGTATGATATGATGAAATGTATGATCACCAATATAGCACTAGAGGAGCGAGTCATTTGGCACACGAGTATTGCCGGCTGAAGGCAACCTCAAATGGTGTACTCCAAGCCGGTAGAAGACTCTTCAACCATTTACCACACTCAATACAGTGTTTGGAGAAGGATAAATTCAAGAGGGCGTTAAAAGCATATTTGATAGAGAACTCTTTCTACATTTTGGAGGAATTCTTCATTTGATATTTTGTTTTTTGATTTTATATATGATTGTGATTTTTGTTTTTCTTGATTTTTTATCTCTTGACCATCTGGTTGGTTTATACATATTTCCTTATGTTGACAAACCATGTAATAAAATAAAATAAATAAAAAATGGATGTGACAATGGATCAAAGTTACGTACAATGCAAATCGTTCTTAACTTCATAATGTCATCTTTGAGTGAGCAGACTGCATGTGTGAACAATAAAGAATGAAAGGAATTCATTGAATCTTAATACTGACAGTCTGACTAGTAATGGTATTACATACTTAGATTATTCCTCATTGAGTATTCAGTGTACATTATTACTATAAGTGATTTACTTTGGGATTTCCAATATAATCTAGTAATTGCTTATATAGGAACTACATATATCTAGGTATCTATAGGGAGTTGTAGACCGTGTGCACAATTGCGTTACACAATATAAGTAAATTGGATTCAGTAATTACGTGCAGTAAATAGTTAGTCTGAATGTTAATTATGCGTTTCTTTGGCGTAATCCGATTTGTTAGCTGTACGATTCTATACGAAGGTTCCGCACATGAATATTACTTCGCACTTGAAGTGAAACGAAAACGTGTCTTTGGAATCCAATCTCTATATATAGTAATTTAAATTCAAGACCGACATAACGTATTTCCTTCAACACCGGATATGTATTCAATTGTTTATTAATAGTAGCAAAGAATCATGCAGCATTTCATTTCGTGAAGACATAAGTACACCTGTTGTACTTTATATACATTATAGATACTTACATTTAATATTCTATGAAAGTGGAAAACGAAAGTATATGCTATACGGTGTTTTATTCCATGAGGTCAGTTTAATCTTTGATTGTAAAGTGACAGTGAAAAGTGAGGGCATTAAATATATCTGTGACCCCTGTAGCCTATTAAAATTTTGTAATCTCATGCCGTTCAAAATATATCACCTAAAAATTATATTTCGCTGAATAGATTCCCATGTGCTCAAATTTAATAAAATAATAATTTTTAAGACAGTTCATTCATAAGCATGACAAAGCATATACATGTGGATATATATATATATATATATATATATATATATATATATATATATATATATATATATATATATATATATGTATATATATATACATATATATATATATATATATATATATATATATATTTATATATATATATATATATATATATATATATATATATATATATATATTTATATATATATATATATATATATATATATATATATACATATATGATAACCCATTGTTTTGGGGTTATAACGTGTATGATAAAAACAAGGACAAATCCAATTTTAAATTTGTTCTAATATAAAGATTGCCTAATGTTTCCGGAGTTCTGTCACTCCATTCACCAGAGGAATGAAGATTCAACAAAATACCAACAATACATCAACAAAAGCACATCAAAATCACTGCCATGTAAATGATTAAGGCCCAGTATTACCACGGCCAGTTAGTATTTATCTGACAGTTGGTGAACACAAATAGCATGGGTAACCATGGTGATAATAAGTTTGAACTGTCAGATAAAGGCTAACTGGACTTGGTAATACCTATGACTATCAATAACGTAACGGGATAAGCAACACGGCATAAGTCCTATCCTCTTAACATTAGGCCGTTTTCACCATGATGGAATCAGCGCGCTTTCGTGTACATTTGTGAGATTCGCAATTTCAAATCAAATTGTACGTATTAGGCTCGTATTTCAATATATAGTTCATAGTTGTACAATTGCATTGATTTTAATCTTTCTCTAAGATGATGAGTAATTATCCAGTTATCAAATGGTAAATATAGCAGTAGGGCTCTTGACTAGGGGACTAAATGCTTTTACAGACGTATTTTAAATTTAGATTGGCTAATTCAAATGAAATTTATCCCAATATTGTTTAATGCAGTTGGAAAGAGCTGCATTCACAGATTGCATTACATCTATTACTTGTATAGATCAACATACAACAATACCAGCAAATCATCATAACATTTGTGAGGCGGCATCCCTTTGATGTACGCATGGTGTGAAAGGAAACCGCCATGTTGCTTATCCCGTTACGTTATTGATAGTCATAGGTAATACCGGGCCTAAAAAAAATATATAATAAATATAGATCAAGGTATCAAATAATGGTTAGAAGAGATAAAATATTGAAAGTAATTGAAATATTTAAAATGATTCAATTTTCAACCTCATAGTTTCCATAGTCATTCAGACCCCATTTCATCTCGTTCGTTATAAATTCAAACTGAGTGCAAATTTAAAATATGACATTTTTTTCAAGAACATTATGTATTGCCACCCTTTGACTTGATATTGCAACAATACATTTCACATTATAAATTGAATTAGAAAGTATGCAGTTGTAAATCATATTGTACCGCGTATATGCTATCCATGCATGCACCCATTCGTTATATATGAACTCGAGTTTGGCATTTTATTACGTACGGTTATTTATCATTCACGCCCTTTTCCTCAGACATTTCGAAATAAAAAGTAGAACGACGTGCCAAAAGATTGATAGAAAAGTTATGAATTATTGGGATGCGGATTTATAAGTCTACTCAATTCCGCCAACTTCAATTGGGCCCTATTAGTATTCACTCCTCTTCTCTAGTATACTTGGAATTAAGGAAAACCGTGGAGAGCATAAAAACATGTGGTATTTGTTCATATAAAAAAGGTATACTCTATTCCGTTTTTTCCATAGTATAAAACTTTTCAACATTAATTCATTTTAATCAGATGTTTCTGATTCTGTTCCTTTTGTATTCGGAATAAAATGAACAGCATGAATGCACCAGTAGGCTAAATATAGAAATGAATGTCGAAGTTGAAGACTAGAAATAAATGTGACGATCTCTAATATTTCCATTTTGACATGCAATTCTAAACATGAACAGAGGAGATATTTTTATCATTTCTTTTTTAATGAAATTAATTGCAACGTAGGAAGCTCAAAGACTTATACAATTACAAATTAGATGAGTATCGATTTGCTCACAAAAATGACGTAGAGAATCAGTGGCGTAACTAGGATTTATGAACCCCGGGGCAAAGTTCTCATATATGGGCCAACCTCCCCCAAAACTATTTTCTGAACCAGTTTATATTTGGGCCTACAGCAGTTCGCACAGCAGTTATCATAATGAAAACTTCGTAGTTATGTCTTTATCAAAAGACGTGCGAAAGGTAACTACTATATGGATAAGGCCCAAAACGATATAAGCTGGCCTACGCGGCTTTTTTGCTTCTGGAGTCAGTATCGCCAAGGGCGAGAAAAGTTAGGTGCATGCTCTTTGAAATTGTTGAAATTATTTATTGTATTCAGGTTTTATGTATACCTCTTTTTAGCGTAATAAAATGAAAGATATTTGATACAATCGTATAAAGGCCTCAGATATTTGATATATTTATGTTATCATTGTCTAGGTTTATATTACGCATTTTTACACTAGAGTCTTAACGATGTAGAAAGTTACATGGTTTGTTTGTTTCATCTTTGATATACTTTGATACTTGAACATATTTTTGGCAGTTCAAAAAAGAAGTTCAATTCCAATCACTCCCAATTTATTGTGAGCAATGTCATGATGTTATTTGTTATGATATTTGAAATAATTTTAAACTATCTGAAGAGGAAACTCATTCGAAATGCAAATTGGTATTTTAATAAAACTGGAATAATTAGGAAGAACAGTGGACTGGAAGGTTGCTAATTATTCAGAAATACTTCCTGGGAAGTGATTTTTTGTGATTAGAATGCTGGTGTAATAACCAAAAAATTACAGATTTTGGTGGCAGCTTTAGTGTCCAACTCGGCCCCGTGGGTGAATTCTGAAAAATTTGCTTTTTTATCACAATTTTATGCGGTTTTTGAATTAATTGAACAGAAGCACACACTGTTTCCAAGTCTCACATAGAGAGTATTATGAATGGACGCAGATAGCTACGGTAGTTACGCCACTGTGAATAATATTTTGAATATAATGAAGGTGATTTAGCGAGAAACATGATCACGACGGAAGATTGTATGAAAATAATATTGTTGTCACAAATGTGCCTTCATTTTACTAACAGGGGTTGTCATTAAAAATTGAGCCTGACAACATCACATAGGAATACACCCTTCTGAAAATTTATCATAAAAACAAGAGATAGTACTTATATTGATTATTGTTTGCTTAACGACTCCACCAACAGCTAGGTTATATGGGTGGTCGAATGAACGGGTGATTATGACACTATGAAGTGAAAGGACGTCTACAAAAATCTATGCTTTAAGCGGGACGCAGTGCCTCATCTGACTGAGCTAACAAGGGCGGCTATTATCATTTATATGTGTATATATATATATATATATATATATATATATATATATATATATATATATATATATATATATATATATTTATATATATATATATATATATATATATATATATATATATATATATATATATATATATATATATTATATATATATATATATATATATATATATATATATATATATATATATATATATATATTCATGCATATGACTTACCCCCAATAAATTTAGCGAGAGTAAGAACGTAGCAGATATTACTTTAAAAAACTGAAAATGTATAACTTTGAAGATAAAGACCATCCATATTATTTTCAAAATTTCCAGTTCATCCTGTTACACCATTTCATAACTTTCAAATATAAAACTTCGGACATAAAATACATAGTTTCAGTCCCACTGTCCCAAAGAGGGTGTTTTGTTTCACCCATGGAAAACATAAACACCAGTTAACCATAAACCTAGCGTCACCTATTGCTAACACCACTATGGATATTCTATATCCGCCTGGGATCAAACAAGCACTCTCCAGGTCAAAGGCCAAAGTGGTTAACCCAGTGAGCTAGCGTAGCTTTCACAAGGCTCTCTGTATAGTATAAACCCTCCAGACACACCATTACCCTGGGTTATGTAGATATATAACCAAATATATTCATATACGGGGATTATAATGTCAACCTTTAATGATAGCACACGTGATTATTGGGGAGGAGGATTTGGGTGATTACCCATCAATGGTGACGTCACGGTCAATACAGAGGGATTAGTTGGAGTATAATGGTGGGTGATTGTCGTAGGTCAAGGTTTTGTTTCTTTATTATTCATGGATGATGTTCGTTTTATTTTAATGTTGATATTTGTTACGTCGTAGTTTACCGTGAATAATATTATGCATGGAATTATGTGAGATACTAGAAACTTTACTAAACTTGTTAGTTGTTCTCGGAATCACTCTTATATATATATTTATATATATATATATATATATATATATATATATATATATATATATATATATATATATATATATATATATATATATATGTATATAATAATTCTCACACGAGAATGTTGGATTTGCTTTTATTGTTGAAACCTACAAAGTAGTTTGTTCAAACCTGAAAAACTTTTATAATATTTAGGTTAAGTATGAAGTTTTACGCTTTGGATGATGAAGCTTCTCACAATTAACCTTTACAAATATTGTCAGAGTGAATGTTTTTGATATGTAGATAATTGTGGAGGTGCCTGGGTTTTTATTTAATATGAATTACGTATACATACGCAACGCGTCTAGTTGTTACGACTGTAGTTAAATCGATAATATAGGATTGATATACATATTTTAAAAGAAGTGTGTATCATAGAAAACGTAATCATTTCTTTGGAATGAGAAGATATCTATGAATATTTATAAGTTCTTAAAAATGAATTTTCATACAAAATTGTGGAGGTGCCGGCTTACTCGCAATTTTGTCTCAGAGAGTTCGTGCTTATCGCATACTGGTAATTCGATGATGCTTGAAAGTATAATATCAAGAATGATGCATATTTATCTAGATAATGTAGTCAACAAAATGAATTAGGTCAGGGATCAGGGGTCAACTTCTAGGGAAGAATTTCTCGGTTTCACTTTCTACCATCATCGAATTCTTTCTTTTACATTCCTTTCCTTCTCTCTTTCTTCTAATTTATTCTTCTCTTTTTACTCATTATTTCAACATCTCCGTATGCCCACTATGTACACCGCCTTTTACTTCTCTCCATTTTATCCTCCATTAGCTATATATGAAGATATATACAAACACTACTTATAACTGACAATAATATACAAATTGCACTTTTAATAGTCGAAATAGTTTATAGTTGATTTGAAATACGCGTATAACAAAATATTCGCATACTAATTCTGGACTCAATGACTAAATTATTCAGCCAATCTAACCTCAAAACCAATTTCTTCTATTATCTGAGATCATAGCAGTTCTGAACTGAGCTGTTGGATCAAGTGGATCAGCACGATGTTTAAATAGAAGAATAAAATTAAACAAATTAACCTCTGGAGGGAACCCGCCCACAACGTAGCATTTTCGTCATATACGCCATCATAGTGGCTCTCCGTCGGAACATTTTCCAGTAAACCTGTTTCACACCATTCAGAGAAGTATCTCATAAAATACTGTCGATCCATAATGAACATCTCACATTAGAAGGTTACGTGTTATTTGTATGTAACGGTATGTAATGAGGTAAAAAATCGATGGTAATATTATCTAGTGTTTCGCTTACATACAAGTGATCGTTCTATTTTTGATATTTCAAAAAATAAATTATTATTTTTGATATTTTTTTTTGATATTTTTTTCCATTTTTTATTTTTTGATATTTTTTTAAATGTAAGTCGACCATTGGCATTTTTGACAAATACTTTCTGCATCTTGTGATGTATTTGTTAATTTTGTATCTTGTACTGTTAAAATTTTACGATTATTTATATATGTGAAATCCCCCTAGCGTGAACTTTTTGCCCTATTTAGACTGGGAACGGCTTGAATTTTTTTGATGAGATTTGTTTTGACCACCTTTTTTTAGTAGTATATGCCTCTTATGTGAACACATTTTATTAAAATGTTTCTTTAAATCTATAATTCAAAGAATGAAATGTTTTTTTTTCCTTGGATAATGTCATCAATCATTGAACATGAGTATGTATATATATATATATATATATATATATATATATATATATATATATATATATATATATATATATATATATATATGTATATATATATATATATATATATATATATATATATATATATATATATATATATATATATATATATATATATATATATACTATCGAGAAACGCTTCGTTTTTAGTGCACATGGCCTAGAATTCTCATAAAAAATAATGTGACCATTGTTATTCGCATGCGAATGCAATAAAAATGAATAAATCATTTTTTTCAAACACTCTGACCGAAATCTTATTTCACTCGAATGGAATATTGTGATTGATCGTGAATCCAAATGATATTCTACACATAAAGGCTACATATTCCATCGAAATGAACAAACCTATATATACTGTGCTATACCACTCACTCTTTTATTGTGGCTGTAGCAAATATATAGTTCCGAGCTCTGACCTTTATGCATGTCGACTTTGTTAGTTTAGCATGTTGTCTCTCTCTTTTTCTAACTGAAGTTCAGTAGATCAATCAAAGATATATCGGCCCACTGACAATAGAATTGGTTGAAGGTTGAGAAAAAATGTAGTTCAAATAGTCTCGAAATGGAACTGAAGAGATGGAAAGAAAACACGCGCAATTTATCTTGAATATGACACGAAGTGGAATCATCTGTCACTCCACTTGCATTATCTCTTTCTCAATGGAATGTTTGACGTCATTGTGGTGTGCACACGCCATACTTTCTCACTCCAGATCATTTGTACTGTACATAAATAGCTTCGGATAAAATAAAGATGCTATATTCAGGATATTTAGTTGTTCTTGACAACAATGAGATAAAAATACGTATTCTTTAATAGTTCAGTCAAATTGATACACCATTCAAAAACAAGTTGGACAAATATTTCGAAAATGATATTGAAAACTGTCATTTACGAAAATCGTTCGTGTATGTCACTTTTCCATTTATTCGGTTCTGTAATAATCCCGTACCATGGTTCATATGAAATAATGCAGAGAGTGTTTCTCCATAAAATCGAAAATGCAAATGCATATTATTTATAAATCCTATTTTTAAAACAAATGTGTAATTGCACTTACTCTAGTGTATTAAAATAGAGTAGACGATAGGTAGACCGTCTATGTGAAGTATTTGGTTAATAACAACGTACATTATCTCTTCTTTTGAAAATTAAAAGACACTCTATATATGATAATTCATCAACCCAATATATATATATATATATATATATATATATATATATATATATATATATATATATATATATATATATATATAAATATATATATATATATAGAAATATATGTATATATATATATATATATATATATATATATATATATATATATATATATATTTATATATACATATATAAATATATAGAAAATATGAATTTACAGATAACCCGGCACCTCCACTATTTAATAACAAACCAGCAGCCAACCTAAGACATGAACCAACCAATTTGTTTGAACTCCTTGGAAACGATCAACTACCGAGATAATCAGGTTAGAATAGTCGAGTCATGAAATTTTCGACCAGGATCCGAGCCCGGGACCTTCCAATTTCCGGAAATTGGATGGTCTTGGTTTCTGATCGCGGTCGAGACGAAACTGTCATATGACTTGAACATTCTATTATAATATTTAATATATATATATATATATATATATATATATATATATATATATATATATATATATATATATATAGGCCTATATATATAAAAAAAAAAATATATATATATATATGTATATATATATATATGTATATATATATATATATATATATATATATATATATATATATATATATATATATATATATATATATATATATATATATATATATGTAAAAGATGTATGATTAGATTGCGTTTTTCCACCTGGATAGTACAGTACCATTGATTTCTACCTATGCACGATAACGCATGTAAGGTGAAGAAATAATGGCGGAGGGGCCGGGTGGGGAGGGGGGGGGGGGGGGAGGAGCGTGACTTTTCAACCCAAATGGATCACTAATTATGGTTCATCATCCGGCCATTATCATTTTGGCTTGCTGCCGTCAGAATCATCTGTGAAATCAAGAAGCTTCTGGACCGGAACCGGAAACTATACACTGAAGACTTGGGAATATGCCCCGCCCTCACATGTATCCTAATGTTCGACGACAATGCTTGCTCTCATCCTTTTATGCAGAAATATCTTGCACAATATAATAGGATAGCCTCATTGAGAACGAGCCAAGAGAATGACTTCTATAGTTTGGTCAGTCAGTATTACAAATTTAGTTTTGAAAACCGCCCCTTATATATGTCACATCCTGAAAATTTCAACGGAATTTGTTAGTACCGTGAAGATTATAACTTTTTTTTTTTGTAATAATAACATCGAAACTTGATACAAAATCATTGTTCCCCAATTAAGGCTATGGATGAAAGATAGGATCGTTTGGACGGGGCACCACAAGGGCGATCTTACCACCCCAAAAAAAATTATATCTAGTGCTCATCTGGTTTCGACACTGTAACGAGTTGTTCTTGTGAGGGGCCAACTTCACGCTTGCCCCTCACATGTGTCCAATCTTGAAATCTCCAACGGCAATCGTTAGTGCTTCATTAGTACCAGTTATTCCAGTAAAAAAATACATTGGCTATATTTTTCGTGATTGGTAAGAATAAATGTGACGGTCTGGTTTTTGGAACAGAATCCATTATGCTGACTGAATAAAAGTAGTAGGGCATACTAACAATAATGTTGACGGTACTAACCGGTACTAACGAAGTACTAACGATAGTCGCTGGAAATTTCAAGATCGGAGAAGTATGTTCGGGGCTAACATAAAGTTGGCCGTCGGCCTTACATGGACAAAACGTAAGGACGAAACCAAACGCTTACTAACGATTTTTTCTACGATACTAACGAGTACTAATTGAGAATTACTATTGCTTTACAAATTTTAAAATTGATCAGATATTGTGAAGGGCTGGCGTGAAGTTAGAGCCTCACATGGACAACGCGTTATAGTGACGAAACCATGCAAAGGAGTGGCCTACTAACGAAAATCTTCAAGCCATTAACGTAGGTTACTAACAAAGCACTAACGAACTCAGTTGAAATTTTCAATATTGGACTGGAGAGGGGCTGGTTTTCAAAACTGAATTTATTATCCTTGAAAAAACGATAGGAGAATAGAAGGAAATGTTGAAGATACTAACCGGTACTAACAAAGCACTATCGCTGGCCGTTGGTATTTTTAAGATAGGAGATATGTGAGGGGTTTTAGCGTGAAGTTGGCCCCTTACATGAACAACGGCGAAACTAGAGGGATGCTAACAAAAAAAATCATGTTACTGACAGGTTCTAACGAAGCACTAATGAGTGGAGAATTAATATTATTATTATATATTCTGATATGTTAGAGACACACTAAAAAAATGTACGAAATATCATATTATTAAATTGAGGTCTTGAATTTATATATATATGTATTTATATATATATATATATATATATATATATATATATATATATATATATATATATATATATATATATACATATATATATATATATATATATATATATATATATATATATATATATATATATATATATATCATATATATAATTACATCATATATGATAATTACATTTCCATGCAGTTCAATTATCTTTTTTTTTTAAATCTTTATTAAAAACGGAGTCATGTTTGACTATCAAGTTTATAAAAAATCTTTGAATCAACGACGTAATAATATTTGATCTCCATCTCATTTGTAGTCTGAAAAATTGAATATTTACTTTCTAATATTTACTTTCTAATATTAATAGTATCGTTCAGTCGACTAGATTAAACACTGAATAATATATTCAACGCTCTTTAGAGAGCCTCTCTCTTTTCTTATGAAACAATTGTATTCATAAAATCAAATTGAATATATTTACCAGTGGCAATATAGGGTATTCTCAACTGACGTCACCCATTGTTGCAAGAGAAAGACAACAATGTGCATCAGTTGGAATTGACCAATTAGAATGTTTGGTAGTCCACCAGTTCACTGTATTGCTATAGTAACTATATTGTTTGTCGTTTGTTACGTGCGAACACCCTATAGACGCTGTGAAATATGTATTCGTTAGTAAGCATTCACTCTGGAAAGCATTTGAATAAAATTCGCATCCTAATGACAAAATGTAGTCTATAGCTTTTGGAATGTTGCGTAGCTCTCGAGATAATTTAATTCCTAGTAGCGATTTGTCATTTCTCTCATTATTGTTGCAATTGTTGTTGATTTGTTCTCAGAACAGTATTCTACTGAATGTTCAACATTTAGTAACAATCAAGGCCGTTCCTTTAACCTGGCACCACCACCAATTTTAGTCTCGGATAGATATCATGAATATTATTCATTGATTAATTATTGTTTGATTAACGATCTCACAACAGCTGATTGTTTGAGTATGAATGAGCTGGTGATAATAAATCTGAAGAAAGCATTTGAATTTTTTTCCAGTTTGTATAATAACATTGTATTTTCTATCTATTTTTGTATATTGTGTATTTTTAACTAATTGTATATGACCTATATCCAATATCATGTATATGATCACTTCTGGACGAAAGTAAATATTATTATTATTATCATGAAATGATAAGACTTTTACAGCGACTCGTGTCTTCTTCGGGAGTAAATTGAATTAAAATAATCATAGGATATTATTATTTGGGAATGGATTTTTTTTTCATTCTCTTGAACTCTACTATGAAACTCTATTTTGTGTACCAGGATGGTTTTTTAAACATAAAGCTAATGTGTTTTTACTAAACAGAATTGATTTTGAAAAAAAATCGGTATGAACAGCTATAAAGTTGATTGAGTTTAGATTTAGATGAATTGAAACAACAAATGTCAATAAATCGCATTTTGAAAATTAGAAGGAAAAACAACACACATAATTTGATCACATACACAATTCAATGCGTACAACTGTGACACAATCCACCACATCATCGCATAGCTTTATCCCAACCTGACCTATGAAACCCAATTTCACATTCTCTTCACCATACTTTTTTCTCGACCACAACTACAACAAGAGAAAGGTCACTAGAAAAGGTTTTGAAAATGTCGAACAGAAAAGGGTAACCTATTTAAGCTCGCATACAGAGAAATACCCCGGAAATCGATATTGGGTGCATGTCCATGTAGTACAGGCGCGGGGAGAGAAACCATGTCCTTTCTCTACATTCCCATCGTTAGGGTACACGCTAAACGATTCTGAAAGCACATATTCAATTAAAGAACGCAAGTACAATCAAATTTCAAATGGAAATTATTTTTTGTCCCACTTTCATAACCGTGTTCATATATTTCAAAGCTTGTGCGCTGACATTTTGCTTGAAACCATTAAACAAACAATATATAACAAACATAAACCTGTTAAATTAAAAACAGGAAATGCTTTTGTTCGGATACAAACAAACTTGTTACGGCCAAGAAATGAGAAGAAAGAGTCAGAATGTTATAATAAATTATTTGTGATGGGGGTATAATGCGTGTTTTTTTCACCCCGCTTACTAATGCAGCTCAAGTGGAACTCATACAGTGGATTTATAGCTGTGTAAGGGCAGCTATAAATCCATGATTATATCAACAGTGAATGACTGAAAGGTTTTCTAAACAAAACTGTTGTTGACTATTTTTAAATCGGTCAAGATGAGACATATATATATATATATATATATATATATATATATATATATATATATATATATATATATATATATATATATATATACATATATATATAAATATATATATATATATATATATATATAAATATATATATACATATATATATATACATATATATATATATATATATATATATATATATATATATATATGTATATATATTGGAATATGAAGCATGGACGAAAGTTGAACATTTTCTGGCAATAGTCTTGAGTATCTTCCCTAGAATAAGATTTATGGTGCTCAATGCTCAATTCATTTGAATCGAATAAGGTTTGAGTATTTATTCATTTATTCATCATGGTTTTTACACAGTGAAAATAAACGGTAAAAAGTTAATGAGATTTCAGCTGAAGCCGCGTGAAAACATGTGCCCGTATAAAAATGACAAATAATACCAGTACAATAATTAATAAAAGCAAATGAAATTAAAATTGAATCAACTGAATATAAAATGTCGAGTCCCAACATAATTCCCAATTTAACATTTGTAGTAAGGTTTTCAAGTATCTTTATAGGTAGTAATTGTTCAAATTCTCTTCAATGATATCAAAAATTATCAGTTCTCAAATTAAGGGGTAAAGATCCGAGTTATAAGAAGTGTCTGGTCGAGGATGGAATCCTGGTTGAAATAGTGTGGTCCTGGCAAATGAAGGTTTCAATTTGGCCAATTGTTTCAGCCGAGGCCTGAATGATGCATTGATAACAATTATCGCAGAAATATACATGTATATACTCTCTTTGGGGAAAATTATATGAGAAGGAGCATGTCTACTTCCTTGAAATGGTTTTCAAAGGTCATCTTATGGTTGCAATTGTTTTGAACTGCGATAAACTTTATTGCTTGATTTGCTAATTATAGTTTCATGAGTACTTGATATAGTTATAAATACACACAAGCCTTCATTATTGAAAATTATATATTTGATGTATAATTTATTATATATATTGATGTGCTGTGTTGATTTTATATATATATATATATATATATATATATATATATATATATATATATATATATAAATATATATATATATATGTATGCATATATATATATATATATATATATATATATATATATATATATATATATATATATATATATGAATATATATATATACATATATATATATATATATATATATATATATATATATATATATATATATATATATATATATATATATATATACTGGTGGTCAACCAGGAAGCTATTGAAATCACATGACCCAACAGCTGGGATAGCTGGGAGATGTCGATCAGGCAGTACAATTTCCTGTCAATTTGGGGTGCGATCCACAAGTCTTGAAATGTGTGACTGTAGGAAAGATATCAACAACTAAAACTGTTCAAGAAGATCTTCCTCTCTGGCGTAATGGGTAGCGCGTCAGACCGGCAATCTGGAGATCCGGGTTCAAGTCCCGGGGGAGGTCGCAATTTTTAAACAGTTTTAAAAATCATTAATATATATATATATATATATATATATATATATATATATATGTATGCATATATATATATATATATATATATATATATATATGAATATATATATATATATATATACATACATATATATATATATATATATATATATATATATATATATATATATATATGTATGCATATATATATATATATATATATATATATATATATATATATATATATATATTATAGTATTTCGAAAAAGACATCTATATGGGCACCGACATATTTGAAAAAATCACATGACCATATCAATATTTCTAAAAATTACTTATTTAGGCGTTTATATAATTGAAATACTAGATGGATTTATTTCTGTGCTACTCCTTAATTAACCAACTTATTTTTCAATGTCTTCACTGAATATCTATATAATAAATTTGATATGACATAGTATAAGCCATATATAAAAATATCATCGTGTGATATATATACGCAATGCTAGATTTCTTTTCCCAGCAGTTTTTGGCACGTACATTGCTATCCATTCCTTTTTTTATGCGATGCGGCACCAAATATTTCAAGTCACAAGACTGTGCAAGGTCGCCACATATACTCTCAAGGTCTCTCGTCTCTTGGATACAATAGCAAAACCAAAGTTCCAAAAACGAAACCATAAAATAATACTCAGTCGACTCTGAAAAAAAAAGCCAAATGCAGCCATACCAAAGTCAGCAATTCTTCTACTATTTTATTTTTATGACATACTTCATAACTGTAACTCGGAGTCCCTTAGTCTGACTCCATAAAGATTTTCTAATCTTATTCACTTATTTTTCTCTGCGGAAAATGCCTAGCAAACTTTCATTGCTAAGAACATACTTCATGTAATTACTAATATGTTTTAATAAATATACATACAACATATTATACGATATCAATAAAACGTCGACGAAAACGAAAACAAAAACATTGTAAAAACTTTTCTAATCCCACAAATCGTAATCCATTCAAACGTTCGAAAATTCAGCCTACACTCCATGACACGCCCCTTGAAGCTTCGAACCCACTTCCAAGATAAGATTTGTATTATTAAATTCCTCGAAATAGTCTCCATACACCAAGGTCGGTAGCCACACACCCAATATTGTCTTTCGAGACCTAATCTTGTGAAGCGTTACATGGAACCAAAGACCTTAGTATCTACCTTAAGTTAGATACTGAGTTCTTTGATGGAACTACGCATATTTGCAAATAAAATCAGATATTTCTCAACTAGCGCGTATCAATCGTCCCAACAGTCAACATGATATGATTCACCTCTCCTGTTATTGTTCATCTTTGAACAATTATAGATAACATCGAAGGTAAACACTTTCGTAAATTAGATAAACTTAAATGCCAATTCGATTCAAACTTCTGATGGCTTAACGAATAATAGAAATCACAATGAATTGAAAGGGAGGTTCAATCTCACCCATTGCAAACCATCGTGTGGATCGGCCCTATACTAGTGAATATTGTGGGAAGTTTGCAAAGTTTGAGCTTAATTTATAATGTTGATGATTTTTGTAATCTCATAATCTCATTCTTCATATTCTAATCTTCATCATTACCCATTCTTTCATCTTGTTATCTGTTATCATATGTTTTGTATGTTGTTGTTTTTTTATTATTCCGTGTCGTATCGGCAACCCGAATATGGGCAGAAATCTAAATAAAGATTTTACTCCTATAGTAAATAGAAACTAATATTACGAGAATAACTTGAAACGGAAAATACATCAATAGCAGTTAAAGCTACGATAACAGCCTGTTAGAGATGAGATTATTGACCAATTATTATTTATGTATTCAGTTATTTAATTATGTGATCAAATATTTTGTATGTGGTTATATAATATTTTTTAAAGCAAGATATATTTTTCATAGTTCTAATCAAAATCGTATATTAGGCGAGACATTTTATCGACCTATTTCCGAGATGTCGAAACTCAAATTTCAAATCCTCAGCTATTTCTGAGCATAGTTTATTATCAGAGTAGAAATTTCTGTCTGTTTGAACTCCGCATTATCCCAGTATGAAAAAAATCGTGCTCATGTGAAGATTTTCACATATTTTATTAAAATCGCAATCGCCAAGCTCATAGGCCTAATATAAATTTGATTCAATATAATATATAAAAAATAATACAAAATCAATTTTTATGTCACCAATTTCTAGCAGCAGTTCCATTCTCATCTATAGGCCTACTGCTGCAATATTACATTAAAACAATGAAGTTTTGAAGAAATGTATAAGTATAGAAAAAATCGCTGTCGATGCGCCTTAAAACCCTAATTTTCATTCATTATACTTGAAAATATACATAATTATTTAGGTATTTACAAATTTCACAAAGTAATAGCAGTTTAACTTTATACAATTTTGCTACAGCGGAAAGTAGAAAACTCTAGAGAACGCGAATCTGAATTGTTTTTATAAATATTTTACTTGATACGCCTGTCAAGCACATACTCCTATGAAAAACATGCGACCTTTTACTGTGGACAATCAGATAATCCCGACACTTTCAGTTCAACTTTCAGTTCCTGCATTGTTTGGATAACGACCCCACCTTTAGCTGGGCTGCTTAGGGGTACGAGTAAGCAGGTGATAATGAAACTATGAAGCGATCATAACTGTAAAAACTTTTACAAATATCTTTGACTTGCAAAACTCTGACCCATACCCAACGTGTTCCAAGTTTCTAAGCGGTGTATTTTTTACCGGACAGCGGTGAGCTAGTCTTTCGGTTACATCAAAATTGATTTATACAATCAATGAATGATTTTTCTCATTTTTTGGCTTACCTTTTTCAAAAATTTGGTATTTTTTATTTCACCGTGAGAATATACTTATTGAAGGAGAAAATAGCTTCAGTATAAATCTACTTTCAATAATGAACTTACTTTACTTTTACTTTACTAATTAATTAAGTTGACTTCGGTTTCGAAAGTAAACTGAAAAGTGAATTAGACTGACTTATCCAGACTGTTTTCGCGACGAAATTGAAGAAACTTTTCTCAAGATGTACTTTTCGTTTCTGTTTGTCTGACGTCTAGATCCTCAGCAACCGTCCACTAACAATTGAGGGAAACCGAGAGGCTGTGACCCATTGGCAGGATAGTGAGTTTATCACTGACTGCGTAGCATGGCACAACGTATACAGACAACGACATAATTCGCCGCCTCTAGCACTTTGTCCACAGGTAAGAATATCACAATTTAGTTCTAAGAAATGGTATCTTTATAAGAGATGTGGGGTGGCGAATGTTGCCCCGTCCGAACGATCCTACCTTTCATCCAAAGCCTCAATTAGGAGATATTTCAGTTGAAAATAAAAAAGAAATTTCAAGTTGAAGTTAAAAGTTTGTATATACTTGCGGTCACATGAAATGTATATTTTACAAAATTTGAATATAAATTTGAACAATATATACGCATATTTAACCGCCAGGTCCTTTCATAGACTACATACACGGAGTGTGTATGTATATTGTACGCTAGTTTTAGTGCGTTCAAGTTGAGTAAATTTTATTCAAAATGCGTTTTTCATGTCGAATTTACCACTTTAAGTGATCTCAAGTGTGCATATTCAATCATTTTCGTTTTTTGTATTATTTAAAAAAACGACAATCGTGATTTCAATTCTTCACACGTTTTAGAAAATACACCAACTTGTTGATTTTATTTTTTTTATCAACTTTGAATTTAAAAAATCATTTTCCCTAATTAAAGCTATGAATGAAAGGTAGAATCTTTCAGCTTGGGTACCATCAGGGCGCTCTCACCACCCCAAATCTTGCATAATTCATAGAGAGACTACTTCTTGGAACTAAATTGCTTAGATCTCATTTTTAGTGCATCGTTCTACCCAATTTCTGAATGAATTTTAAAAAATCAAGACTTATTGATTCAATGATTATACGTAAAAACAACAAGTTTCAGAGTTTTTAATTAATCTAATCAAGAATTATAGAATTGCCGATCAGTTGGATACCAGAATTATTGTAAGTCACATTCTGATTGGTGATTTAAAATCTCGTTTGAAATGCAAGCTGATCAAACAATTTAATTTTTGATCAAGTTAATCAAGATTTCGTAAAGCATCGTAAGTATCCCAAGTATTGAGTTGTTTACAATATACTGGGTTATTGAACTATACTTCTAACGTGAAAACTTTTCAACTTCACTTAATATTTATTTTAGAATTTAAAAAATCATCATTTCACCTCTCGAGGCATTTATAGTACCGTATAAGACCCTTTAATAGTTCACGCTATATTTTTCATGTCCTCATAATCGTTCTGAATTAACTGCTTGAAACGAATGTTTCAATATTTGGTCCAATATGTATTCTGAATAGGCGAACTTTTAATAGTTTCTCTTTAAAGCCCACGAAATGTTCATGTATTATCGCTCTTAACTCCAAGCCTGAACCTATATAATTCTTTTTACTGGAAAACTTCTCGAGTCGTTTCAGCGACTTATGTGCCATACATGCTATAAAACTTCACTACTCTCAATGCATTTAAACCGTACTAAACGTGTCGTCTTGGTTGGGTTCGTGGAAACTCGGATCTCGAACAGTGAATTGACTTATCTGAGATACAATTATATGGATAATTGACTTTTGTACATTTTAAATCTTTCATCATAATTTTCTATACAATTTTTCATATATCATCTGAATCTTCATTTATCTATATGATTATTATTTTATCCATGACACTTTTAATAAATAATATTTTGCTAACGAATTTGATGAATGTTCAAGTTTCTAGTTGATCATCCCAGTTCAGATCGATGTAATTACAAATTTTCAGATAAATTCAATCTCAAAAGATATTTTTTTCAGAAAATTATAATGTAATCCGGACTTTCGGAAACTGAGAGACTTTTATCTGTGGCGGAAAGTTATGGTCACCAACAGTGTAGTACTGGTGTTGAAGTTGATTGGTTTTAAATAATTAGAATGGGGTGGTAAGATCGCCCTTGTGGTGCCCCGTCCAAACGATCCTACTTTCCATCTATAGCCTTAATTGGGGAACAATGATTTTGTATCAAGTTTCGATGTTATTGAGAAAAAAAAAATTATCCCCAAAACAAAAATAATCAAGTGTTTGAAGTGTGGTTTCGAAAACACAGCTAAGTTCTTACCTTGACTGCCACTTGAACTATCAGGAAAATGCAGACTAGACATGTTGACAAAGTATTTATATCTATTTTAGCAAACATTCATCAATCGAAGTCTTATTGGATCTATAAGCAACGCCGAGGAAATTATTCCAACTGACAGTCTGGGCCGTGATTGATTAACTGTGAATTAACCAATTGGCGGAAATTATCGTTGTATCTAAAATAATGTATGTAATTATTTTTAACCATCATCTTGTTTTAGCTAAAAAAATTAATTGAATGAGCGAAGAATCAATTTCGCCTTATTTGGAAAAACGAAAATTTATCTTTGTGTGTATTTTCTGTTCTAAAAACGAAACCAAAAATATTGGTAAGACTTGGCGTAAGCATGTGACATCATGTCACATCCATAAACCATGTGTCAACTTCATAAGAATAACAAGGAGAAAAAAAATTGGACAAATACTTTCTTCGAATAAATTCAAATTCCAACTAATTCTAACATAAGAATGGTACAAATTTTTCCAAATTTCTACATACATTGAATCAATCGTCTTGAAGAAAATAATTATCATGAAATTTTTTAGATCAATTAAAAAGCTATATTGGCGTCGGTGGATGATGAATGAGATGATGGGATGATGAGATGAAAGGTTATTTTATTAGTTGTTTTGAAGCTATGAGTATCAAAAATTAAAACCAATTAGATCGCGTTAAACAATTGAAAAATGAACAAGTGGATCAGGAAGGTCCACGAATTGAAGAATTCTCAATTCAATTTCCATAAAATTGGCTTTCTGATATATTTCACGTAAATATACACATATCACTCATCTTACAACGTAAATACTGCGTTCTCCCAGTTTTAATATTCATCTTTCATCTTAGCTAGATAAAAGTCACCTGTCACCTTTATTTTCTTCTTTATTTTTTTTTTTTTTTAATAACATCGAAACTTGATACAAAATCATTGTTCCCCAATTAAGGCTATGGATGAAAGATAGGATCGTTTGGACGGGGCACCACAAGGGCGATCTTACCACCCCATTTTGATTATTTAAAACTAATGGTCTTCAACACCAGGACTGCGCTGTCTGTGACCATAATTTTTCGCAGTAGATAAAAGTCTTTCAGTATAAACACACGAATGTTGATATCTAAATATTTATAAATATATAAATATATTATATAAATATATAATATTATATATTAAATATTAATATTAATAGATAAATATTTCTTTATAAACAAATTATCTACTCAGAACACTCACGTTTGAATTATTTCGGTTTTTTCAGCTGTGTGGTCACGCTCAAGCATGGGCCAATCACTTGGCTCATATCAATACCTTCTACTACAGAACAGAGCGTGACGTCGGACAGAACATTTACTGCCGGTCCGTCAACACCACACATTCTAACCAATTAGACATCACAGGTAAGCAAACTCAAAATTGTACAGCATAACCTTGGGTTATCATAATAAAAATAATATAATAATATAATAATAATATAATATATAATATATATATATATATATATATATATATATATATATATATATATATATATATATATATATATATATATATATATATATTATATATATATAATAATATATATACCGGTATATATTTATTTATTGATTCAAATAAAAGCGTTATAACAATAAAGAGTACTCTTGTGAGGTTCCACGAAACTCTCAATGGGTTTGTCTGTGGATATTTATAATATCAATTCACATTATATATAATTAAATAAAAATAAAATAAAATTCCTGATAATAAAATATGATAACAATACAATGAAGCACATTGACGAGAACGTGTAGAAATAAACAAAATAGGATATATATATATATATATATATATATATATATATATATATATATATATATATATATATATATATATATATATATATATATATATATATGTATATATATATATATATATATATATATATATATCTTTCCCAGATAACCAATTAAATTGGGCCAGGGGGAAATAGGATATACCAACACAATTATTATAATAATAATGATAATATTTTTTTTTGTATTCATACATTTTGAGTACAAATTATAAACAAGGAACTCTGCTTCTAATATCCTACAAAGCCTCTAATGAGACCTGTCAGTAGGCAAGTATCAACATACTACATAGAGTGAGCATGATGTAACTGCATGTGTCATTGTACCACATATCACACAAACTTGAACATATTAAACATATTGCCCGTAATTTAAATTGTAACATAACACGGAAATGAAAAAATGTTCATTCTAAACAAACAATTCGAAATTCCTTTACTTGTTTCAAATTTCTAAATAGAAACAATCCATTAATTACTACAGAAACATATAAACACAATAAACTCATTATTATTTTATTTTCATCCAATAAATGTACATTATTACAAGACATTTTTCACTCTCAAGTGTCCACAAAACCCATCGAGGGCTTAACTGTGGAATAACAACTTCTACAACTTTGTAAAGAAGTTACACTGTATAAAGAAACTTATTATTATTATTATTATTATTATTATTATTATAAACTAATAATACTCTCTAGGATATGATACAATAAAATTGAATAAATATAAACACAGTACAATACAATAATAATAATAATAATAATCATTTGTATTGCCAGAAGACTGTACAGTTACAGAATTATAATCGTTAATAGCTGTATGGATACGCAAATCATTCCCAATGTATAGACTACAAAGCTAAGAAACACGACGACAAACTGTTGGATCGCTCAGTTTGCAGTGGTAATTGAAGTTCAAATCATATTGTAAATCAAATTATTGTGATCTTCGACGTTTTCTTAATCAAGGAGTGTACAGTATTTTCTGATTTGTGGGAGATATATATTACACAGAAGACTTAAAATTCAATTATTCACAGTTTTGAATCAACATTTCCTAACGTATATATGAAGTAAAAATGAAAATCAATAAGCATTATTGAATTTTTAATTTTTCCATATGTGAACGATAACACATAATTTGGCCCATATGTTATGATAACTTCAGATGGCTTCCAGATTCTCTGTTCTTATTTAAATTATCAGGAAAAAGGAATACATTCTGTTGAAGGCACGGCACCTCCACCATTATGTCTAGTTCAAAAATGTGCCATTATAAATTATACCATATTGACGAGCTATAAAAATAAAAAATACTATCGGAAAGTAATTGCAATGAATGTTTCAGCATAATGTTACAAGTTTTATACTTCGCATTTTTCTCTCATCGTCACATATATTTTTATATGCAATTAAAATATGAATACAGCTTCGACTAATGGAATATGGTAACTCATTGTATAAATAAAGCACTAATGTGATTCAGTCAGTATTCCAGATCTAAACGAGTTATTGTATTATTAATCTTCAATGTGTTCGATCCATAAAATTTATTGTCCTCTTGACGCCATACTAAAAGTGTGAAAAAACATTTTATTGAAATGTAATGTAAATTTCATTTCAAATTACTATAGGATTCTAGATGGTTTTCCTAATAGCTTTCAACTTATTCCATATTGGTCATAATGTGCAGGTCAAGAGGTCACACAATACTGGTATAGCGCTGGCCGCCAATACAACTACCTCAAAGAACCGGATGTCCTCCACGCCAACGTGAATGCTGGCCACTTCACACAGTTATTGTGGGCAAATAGTAGGCAAATAGGCGTCGGAAAAGCAAGAAGTCGCTCGGGCAAGGTGAGTACAAGATACTATTGTGGGCAAATAGATGTCAAATAGAGGCGTCGGAAAGCAAGAAGTCGGGTGAGTAGAAGATATTGTGGGCAAATAGTAGGCAAATAGGCGTCGGAAAAACAAGAAGCCGCTCGGGCAAGGTGAGTACAAGATACTATTGTGGGCAAATAGGTGTCAAATGTAGGCGTCGGAAAGCAAGAAGTCGGGTGAGTAGAAGATATTGTGGGCAAATAGTAGGCAAATAGGCGTCGGAAAAGCAAGAAGTCGCTCGGGCAAGGTGAGTGCAAGATACTATTGTGGACAAATAGGTATCAAATATAGGCGTCGGAAAGCAAGAAGTCAGGTGAGTAGAAGATATTGTGGGCAAATAGTAGGCAAATAGGCGTCGGAAAAGCAAGAAGTCGCTCGGGCAAGGTGAGTGCAAGATACTATTGTGGACAAATAGGTATCAAATATAGGCGTCGGAAAGCAAGAAGTCGGGTGAGTAGAAGATATTGTGGGCAAATAGTAGGCAAATAGGCGTCGGAAAAGCAAGAAGTCGCTCGGGCAAGGTGAGTGCAAGATACTATTGTGGACAAATAGGTATCAAATATAGGCGTCGGAAAGCAAGAAGTCGGGTGAGTAGAAGATATTGTGGGCAAATAGTAGGCAAATAGGCGTCGGAAAAGCAAGAAGTCGCTCGGGCAAGGTGAGTACAAGATACTATTGTGGGAAAATAGGTGTCAAATGTAGGCGTCGGAAAGCAAGAAGTCGGGTGAGTAGAAGATATTGTGGGCAAATAGTAGGCAAATAGGCGTCGGAAAAGCAAGAAGCCGCTCGGGCAAGGTGAGTAATTCCAGTTCCCCCTCCCCTTTCTACATTCGAACGCTAATATCTGGGGAAGTATCAGAGCAGTAATTCTAAAACTTTCCAAAAATGTAGCACTAATTGAGCACTAGAACCTGACAATGCTTTAGAATTAGTGGCTCGAGTTGGGGGGAAATTCATCAAATTATATATCTCCCCTCCTCTCACTTTCAAACACGATCATCTCGGCTCAGGCACTTCCTAAAACAACGAAAATATCATTATAATTGTAATTGTATCAATGTAATTGGTGATTTCCGGACATATCACAAAATCAGTTCGTACTTTACAAGGTGTTCAGAACAATTTGGAAACTGTAATACTTTTATCTGCGGCGAGGAATTATGGCCGCACGGACAAAAAATGAAAAATGATAAAAAATAATAATTCTAGTCTGGTGTCAAATTTACCGTAAGATTCCGATGTTGCTGAATGAATAAATATATATATATATATATATATATATATATATATATATATATATATATATATTATAATACACAATTCTCATTCTCATATCATTATAGAATATCTTATCATCCAATGAACAAATGTGCTAAATTGCGTCTTATGTGCTCTCAGAATAAACTGTTTGTTTAATTGGGTTTAACGACTCCCTTCAATAATACCCAAGATATATGCATCGTATGACTTGATTCATAAGATGAAGGTTCTCTTAGTTGTGAATATATTTGAGCATAGTGTCGGCAAGAATGGCTCAAATAATCTCAATAGTTGCTCATAGACGGATAGAATGAAAGTAGAATGTAGGTGAAGGTGACAGCCGTAAAATAGGAGACGGTCTACGGGTAAAAGCAGTTTGATTGTGATGGAAATAAGTTAATTAATGTCATTGTAGACGAATAGTGTGTAATAGAAGTGGAGTAAGTAAGAATCTACTCGCGAGAAAGGTGAGAACAAAGACAATCTTTGTTATTGGTGTACCTTAATTGTCTGCCACGGAACATAAAGCTTCGTTAAAGAACAATATATATTGCTGGGTCACAGAAGTAGTTTATAACACAATATATCCTTATAACTTCTGGTCGTGTATAAAGAACAAAAAGAAAGGAGTCTTACGTTGATTTCACACTTGAAGTTTATCAGTCCATGTACACATTCAGGGAGGATAATCTTTAAGAATTATGTATGTGTATAATAATTAATCCTGTATTTGTGGCGATATAAATACTTCATTTTATGATAACTATGGTGAAGCTGCAATTTTGTTCTATTTTGAAATATACGTTATGTTCAGCTTGTCTTGAGTAAAGGTTGAAGTAAAAGTGAAAGTTGAGTAAAATTTTTATCCTAAAGTAAAAGATACTTTATCTTGATCATACATAATTTATGTTTATACTAGTTTTGTCTTATTAATTCGATCACCAAGTCAATACATTTCTGAAATAATCATATGAATAGAGGGAAACACATTACATAATGGCCATAGTCATTAAACAATGTTTTTTGTACACCGTTCTTGTGGTTACAATCATGGGCGTTGTCAGATAAGTATTAGAGAGGGGGGTAGAGGGGGAAATCCTAATCGAACTTAAAAGTGACTGCACTTCAATCAAGAGAAATGTTTGGAATTTCTTTGTTGTATGCCACTTTTGAAGGTCTTCTGACCATGTAGTCGTCCTAATCAAAGATGGCAGGTATTCTTAATTGTATGACTTAATTTAAACACAGAGAAATTGAATTGGGTGAATAATTTTGTAGTTATTGTTCCATAGATATTGTTTTCAATCAGATTTCCGATCATTTTATCCCAGACGAGACAAAAACAATTAGTTATTAGATTTTAACTAGATAGATTTAATATAATTTGATTTTCATCACCATCAAAATTTGATACAAAATCCTTGGACCCCAATTAGGGCTAGGGTGAAAGGTAGGATCGTTGAGGTAGGCTAGTATAATGCAATACATTTTAGAATAAGACTTGATTTAAAATTTCCAGAGGAATCTACACAGAGGGGGCTATAGGCACAGAGGGTACAGAGGGGGCTCTACCCCCCCCCCCCTCCCTCTCCGCCCGTTCCTTCCGCACGAAAATGTATGGAATATAAAATGAGATGTTTTCTTGTACAGGTCCTGGTAGTGGCTCACTATCGTCCTCCAGGTAACTTCTCGGGACTCTTTCAGCAGAACGTGTTACCTCCAGAGGACAGTGTCGAGGGAACGAGTGAGGAATCTGGAAGCGAGTCAAGTAAAAGCGCTGAATACGTCACATAACTAGAAGTCGAGTCGTTGTTTAACTGTTACATGAATTATCAAGAGAAAGTCGAGGGGGGAGAAACGCCACATTAAAACTATGGATAGTAATTTGGAGATAATTGTTTGATGAACGAAGTTTTTGCTGTATATTTTGCGTACACAAATGATGTATAGACAATGATTTTATTTCAAGATTTCGATGTCTGATTATAAAAGAAAATATAGTCAGCCAACTTTATCAAGTACCGTCCTTGAATTATTGAATTCATTCAAAAGACGATTGAAAACAGTATGTTGATATATCAATAGAAGTATTGATTAAAACAATAATGTATTTTAAAGCACAATAGTGATCAGACTTGAATATTTGTATCCAATGTTTCTAATTTCTATATCTATTCGTTCAACTACATCAAGAACCATTCTTGAATTCTAGAATTCTTGATGAAGATGTGTATTCAATTTATTGAAAGAAACATTCATCATTTTCACATATATTATTTCCTGATAATACACCTAGCTAGATTAATCTTGATCACTTTATATTATTTCAAAGTGATGAACAAACTTATGCTAAACTCAGCAAAAGTAAATCTAAATTCAGGTTGAAAGACTTGAAATATTCGTTTGAAGATAGTTCAGCTTTTTCGCTCACTTCAGTTGTCTAGATTCTAGAACATACTTCGCTCGTCAAACAATTGAACATAGTAGGATTGTGGCGTTTTCAGTTCAACTGAATTCTAAAGAATATAGGCTACATTATTCGAAAACTAAACTTCGGGTTTTTCAAAGTTCTGTATATATATATAAGGAAGTGAAAGAAAGATGTACAAAATGAATTCCAAATTTTCAGGAAGCCAATCAAAAGCCAAATTGTTCGTCATATTTTTAATGTGGCTGAGAGCAAGAATACAAATCAAGAACAAAGTATACACCAAGCATAGCTCCTGAAGATCACTTGATCCAAGGAAGCTGCGCAATAATAGTCTATTATCTACATTTCAATGTATGTAGATAATATATTATAACCATTGTTGAATAATGTTATATTAATTATTATAAAAGTGATTAGATGGTCACTTGATTCACACTCGTTATTTAACAAATAGATCGACAATTTCTAAAACAGTTATAAATCCATTTAAATAGAAACACATTTTGTATAGTTTTAGAAATAGAAATATTTACTACAAAATAAATCGAAATTCCAAATATTTTATAGTGTTCCGATAAGATTGAGTCGAACTTTTTGTAAATTAGAAATTTAAGGGATGAAGCAGGAGTTGAATTGATTGCCTTGAAATATGAAATGAGTATAACTATAGTATTATTAGATTATAGAATATTAGGGAAACTAGAATTAACCAACGTATTAATAGCTCTCAATACACCTATTTCTTCATGAAATAGATATCAAAGAAGTAGCAATAATAATATAATAATGTAGGCCTAAAGGTATTATAGTAAATTCAATCAATGAATGAAATCAATGATAAAATATAGCAAACATTTCAATCAATATGGATATTTCAAAACTAATTCATTTTTTAATATTTTGATTATAGTCAAAAATACAAAAAGGAAATGAAATTCTAGATACTTATTTCACGAATTATTTTACTATTAAAGATGAGTTTACATGACCATGACTTTTTTGACTATGGCAAAGTAGCTATGAAATAGCTTATGGTTTCAATTGATCATTCAAATTATTCTGACTTTCGACAAAAAATTTACCGAGTGCTATACATTTGATGGGGTACAACAATAAGCTATGAAACACAAGCAAAACACTAAAATAATAAAATTTGAAACGAGTTTTTTCAATTTGATACGTATTTTGTCACATTTCATTAACCCGAACTATATTTGCGAAAGATTTTATATTTTGAAGTAAGGTGCTGGGAAACAAACATTCATTGATTCAATTATTTGTATATTTTATCATCACTCGTTTATCATTATTGAATAATAAAATATGTTAAGTTAATTATTTCACTCTTAATGAAACAGGTGTATTGAAGCAACGATTTTCTCACAATCTTGAAGATCGTTTATATAGAAATAATTAAGATTGTTATTCTATACGTATTCAGTGCACGCAATCGTATAATCGAAGGCAGTGCTATACTGAGTATAAATTATATTGTTAATAACTAGAGTAAACGAAACATGTTCGTATAGATTTTAATAGAATCGTCCTACAGATCTAAATATAAATATATTGATACGTCAAGTCATATACATGACAAAATCATTCTGATTAAAATCGATATTAAAAGAAACCCATCCAATTATGAACCGAATGTAATTTGAATTTGAAATAAAAAAATTGAAACAAAATTGAAATAAAGTTCAGATACAGTATTTCATAATAATTCATAATTATTTACATTCTTGCGTTATATTTGTGTTGGTCTCAAACAATTTTAAGAATTAAATTGATTGTTGAAACATATTTGGTTGACCAATTTCAATATTTGAGTCCACATATTATTTGGCTATATGCTCATTTATATTCTAAAGCTTTCTTTACACAACTAAGAATATTTTCTTCGTGAAAATATTCAACTTTGGCCAACCACAGTAAAAAGTACGTGACTTCATTAATTGAAAAAAATATTCACTAATATAAAAATTTAAAATGTAGAGCCCTAGATCACTTTCTATTGATACAATCAAATTTAAATTAAATACAAAAATCCAATGTAGAGTAGCTTGAATATTTTATAGAACATTATTGGTAATGAAACAGTCAATCAATATAGTTAGTCAAAATTATTACTCAAACATTTTAAAATCTTTTACATATACGGAATTCTGCCGGCTATTTGCAGCCCCACTATTTGTATTTTCATAATTTTGTGAAATAAAATGGCCGCTTTCTGATTAATAGATAATGATTCAATAAGTAGAAGACAGATATTAGATTAAAAAAATAATGTATTTCATTAATGAATCATCGACATCGTTAAAAAATTTAAAAATATATATTCCATCTTATGCACGCTCGTTTAGAACGCTGCACAATCAACGCTAAATATTGAAAGCTGTGATAGATTTTCGAGTCAACGGCATTGGTTTCAAAAATACGAAAGTACAAAATAATTTCTTAATCAAATTTGTATTTACATTGCGCTTTTGATATGCAGGATGAATAAAATCCCACGTCCATTACAAAACTAAATTAATTTAGTGTTTATATATATACTGTGTTGAATGTACGTTCATTTTTCATCGGAACACCCAAAATTAATGGTGTACAACTTGATCATGTATTTAAAAATGTGCAATAGTATACGTATTTAATTTTTGTAAATTGAGATGATTCGAAATTTGAATTTTAGATGAGTGAAATGGCACTATTGAGGGTATCGTTTCATTTAGCAGTGTCCGTATTGAAATGATTTGTCCAGAGATGAGAAAGATAAAGATATGTTATAAAATCTATAGCCGTTTTCATATATAAGCTGCTTCAAAGAATGACGTAAAAGAAGAGAGGTGCTTGATATTGAAGATATAAGAAATACAAAATAATTTCAGAACAGCCTGATGGGAACGAGACTGAAAGAGAAATTGTTATCAAGATGGTGTATGGAAATGTTAAATTTTGAATAATGTCTAGTGACTAGTGATATGATCTATTTTACTCAAATATTTAGTGTATGTATTAAAAAACAAGTATGATGTTCAGGAGACCTGAAACAACATCTATATGTTATGTGTTTTGGTAAATTGTAAGCTTGAATCGAGAAAGGGTAACGCATTGAAGGATTTAAAACAATGTTTCGAGTGTCTTAGAAGATGGACGATATGTGAGGATAGAAATGTAGATATGTAAGGATATATATAAATATATATATATATATATATATATATATATATATATATATATATATATATATATATATATATATTTATATATATCCTTACATATCTACATTTCTATCCTCACATATCGTCCATCTTCGTCCATTCTTTTCCATCTTCTATATATATATATATATATATATATATATATATATATATATATATATATATATATGAATATATATATATATATATATATATATATATATATATGAATATATAATATATATATATATATATATATATATATATATATATATATATATATATAAATGAATATATATATATATATATATATATATGAATATATATATATATATATATATATATATATATATATATATATATATATATGAATATATTATATATATATATATATATATATATATATATATATATATACACTGTATATATATATATATATATATATACATACATATATATATATATTTATGTATATATATACATACATACATATATATATATGTAGGTATACATGTATACATATATATATATATATATATACATATATATGTATATATATATATATATATATATATATATATATATATATATATATAAATATATATATATATATATATATATATATATATATATATATATATATTATCTAGAATTTTATGATTGGGAAGATGTTGAGTTCAATACTTCAAATGTGATAGATGTAAAATCAAGAGATGACCGTTCTGAAGTATCGTTTTTGATATCGTAAAACCACAGGTAATGGAGCTCGATTAGGGCCTGTTCGTGGTTAAAAGTTGACCAGGCAGCAGCACTGTCGGAGTGGGCAATTGGCCGTACGGAGGCAGTTAGGCCCAGATGCCATGTTGTTTTATGCTTACACTGTAAGCATACACCAACCTTACACGCATTATATTTGTAACTAATATTGTAATTTTGATAATTAATAATTTCGGTGATTTTAATTTTGTAGTAATATTGTAATTACATATTGATTAATTTGTATTTATTTTTAATGTATCTGCCTCCGCCCAGTTCACTAGAACGCCACCAGATGTCAGCCACTTTGCTTTTAATCACAAATATGTGATGTCACGTCAAATAAGTTCAAGGTTTGTATACCCACTGACGTTATTGTTATGCTCATCATATTTATATAAACACCTGTGAAGTGTACAGCAATATTACCAATATATTTTGAAATTTTTTATTTCACTATTTGAGTATAAGTTGTCAATAAAAGAAATGAATCGAACTTATAAGTTACTATAAATTAACTGCATCTTTTTTCTCAAAGGTGCTGATTTATTTAATTGATTCTTCTCAATGCCTGGTGGAGTACTTATAAATACAGTATATTGTGTGAAACTCCAATTTTAATGAGATTCGATCAATCGGATAACTTTGAAGTTATTGATGTAGAAGTCAAAGAAACTATTGAGCAACACCAGAAAGGAATTATTCTGTTTCAATCACGATTGAGTTGGAAATAAAAAAGGCAAATCTATATTGTATATGAGAAATGTGTGTTTTATGTTGCCTGCTTTTATATCAGTGTAAAAATATTACATGTACATGTACTCCTATAGGTAATATACATGTGCAATTTGTTGAAAAAAAAAATGTTACTAATTGATGTGTGCTTAGATTTGTTACCGTACCTTTGCTGTGCGTTGTTATGTATTATTGCCTCACGCCTTAATTGTTGAGTTATTTTAATAACCAGTGTTGAACGAATTTACAGTTATTTTGTAATTTGAATAGTATAAGTTGAATGTTATATTACAAATAATTTGTAAATTGTAATGACGTTTCAAATAGATGCTGATAATAAATTAATTAAAGCTTTTATTTCTTGAACTTTTTTACTACCACATATTGCCTTGATTCCATTATGAAAAATTATTCATCCAAGAAAAAATCACACAATTTTCACAAAAATTCACTCTTCACATTTCACAAGCAAAGACTAGATTTCACAGTAGTAAAAAAAAATCTTTTTTTCTCGCTCTACATGTCAAACTAAAGTACAAATGCAGTTGAAACTTGGCATACAAAATTGTCATCGTTTAATTCGATATTGTGTAGTTTTGAGTAGCAATAGATTTTTGATAAAAATCATTTTGAAGTTAAAAAAAAAAGAATAATCCAGATGAAAACATTTGAAAAAAATATTTACTTCGAACAAATTCAACTCTTCACATGAATGTTGTTTAATGAAAATATACATGATTCCAAAGTTCCACATGAATCCGTTTTGATTAAAAAAAAATGCTCATTGTAATTTTTCGACATCAATAAAAAATTGAACTCATCAAGAATATAAGCAACATGTTCATCCAATTAAATTTTAGAACAATTAAAATTAGTGATGAATAAAACAGGGAGGCAATGACAGCATATATAGCTTCCCATCACATTTCATATAAATATGCCTATATAGGCCTATATATCGCTCATCCAACAATGTCCACACATCCAGGCCTATGTATTGCGTTTACCTAGTGAATTATAAGAATTAGTAATAGTAAGAATATAGTGAATTAGTAATTATAGAGAGAACAATATAGGCTCTCTAGTAGTAATATTACTTGAATCTTGATTGATATACGCTTCATAACCTGAATCTTATAGCTACTTTCTTACGTTGTTATGAAAAAATGGATAACATTGTGATTGTGAAGAATAATAAGTATTACATTTTCTCAATATATATTTTTGGATGTTGTACATATTTTTGTGTGTGAGTTAGCACAACAGTAGGCCCTAAAGTTAGAGTTCTTAAGTTCTTTATCATTCATATCGAGTTTAACGACGCACTAGAATGATAACTAAGATATATTGGCGTCAGATGAAAGATTAATTACATGATGGGATGATGAGATGAAGGTTTCTTAGGTATTGGAAAGGATAGTGGGAAGGAAGCGGTAGTGGCCTATATTGTAGGAACCATCCCAGCATTAGCCTAGACTAAAAATGGAAACCACGAAAAAACTCTGTCCGGAAACCAGGTCTGATATGCCCCTTCACCTCCCGGATCACATGAAGCGAGCGCATTAACCACTGCGCTGCACGTTCATCACTGAGACGAGTGGACGAATGACTAGCCCACTGAACTTTCATTCAGGAGATCGGGGTTCGAATTCCCAGTTCCCACCATGGTGACAGGGGTTTTTCATGATTTTCCTCTGTCATTCAGGTCTATACTGGGATGGTATGGTTCCCTTAACAACAGCCCACGACCGACTCCTCCCTACTATCCAAAAACACCAAATGAAATAACCCTTCATCTCATCAACTCATATATCATTCACCGGTGCCTACAAATGCAATGATCCCAGTCATCATTACAGAGGGTTTTTAAACCCAAAATAAATAAATAAACTCCATCAGCAAGAAATAAAATTGAATGAAATAGTTCCGAGTAACGCCAGGAGAGCACGTGTACAGAATGGTATATGTCGATAAGTGCAGTAGCGTCTTGTTCAACAGCTGATATTGGATTTGGAGAATGATTGTGGAGGGAGATTGCAGTCAATGATTGTAAGTAATTTTTTACTGTCATTATATTATTAAAAATATGTTTTTGTTATAAACAGACACATTTGCTATTAATTCTTTTGTACATTGAACACCCAGGTTAAATTAAAAGAGATTTGTGTGCCAACTTTTACAGGGTTATAGGCCGACATAGGTCTTCCTATAGGCCTATCTCACATGTTCTAATGTTCTGGTGATTTGAATTTATTATACCTTTGCCATTTAGTCTTACATCATGCTACGCCTTATGTAGGTAGATTAGGCTAGGCTTTATATCATTTTATACCTAGATGTAAGTTGATGTGCCGTGAACCCCCAAATTTAATGAAAATGCATTCATGCGCATAACCTGTAAAATCCTGCCTTGACATTCTGGCATTGAGTTTGTAGAACAACTCAACTGTGTTGATGCCACAGGTCATAGAATGAAGGTGAATAAAAATGAACATAGAATAAACACAAATGTGTTACCACTTTCTCACTCTAAAAGATTTACAGTCTGTGGAGTTACAGACCTTGGATTTAGGATGTATATACCGTACCATTGAGTTCATAGTGTTACTATAAACTCAATGACCATACTGACGTACCGGTAAGAGCGTTTTAAGACGATTCGCCCACAACATGTCGATCAAGTTGTAGGCGTACAGGACTAATGGGTATATGAATAAGTTTCATCTTTACGAAATTCTTTCTCTACAATTGAGTGAGGCCTGAACTTGTACTCAGTGCTGTGCTATAACGTAAACGTTCCATTGATTTAGCAGTTACCGTAGGTAATTGTGTGTCTAACCAGGGATTTTTTAAACACCTATATTTTCTTCTACTCTTGGTCAACAAGAAATTTTTTTGGTGACATCCAAACATGAAAATATATCGTGAAGATGAAAAAATAAACTTAGAAGACCCCATAATGTGATTGAAATCAGCTAGAAAAGCTAATTTTAAACAAGATAATGACTGTAGTAGGCCTACTAATAAGCAAGCACTTCTTAGATTATGAGGGATTGGCATACTAAGTGGCAAAGGTGCCAGGGATATTTTTTGAATATAAATGATCATAAAACGTTTGCATTGCAAGTTACGATGTATATGTCAGCGATGTAGCCTATACATAATTGTAGCCTGTAGGTCTGCTATAGGAATGAGTGATTTTTTATAAAAACATGTGTGGAAAGATCAGGCCTATAAACCAAGGAAATAGTCAAACCAAGCAAATTATCTTTTTTGTGTGTTTTTCAGGCTCCCACTGGGAATTTCATAGTTGAGTATGGATTACCCCAACAATATGCCACCGATATGGAATCAACAATACCCTCGACCAAGAATGATGGATCCTTCACATCAGCATGGGTATCCTGGTCGGCCAGAACAAATGTTCAACCCCCGCGTGGACAGTATTGGACATTATGGACAATATCCGTGCGATAGACCTAATGCTCCAGTTAGATATGACAGGCCTGGAACTGGTATGCAATTTGAGATACCAGCAAACTCCGCAAGATTTCAAAGACCAAGAATGGTATTTGACAGGCCTCTAGGTCCGATGGGATTTGAGAGACCACTAAGACCTGTAGGATTTGATCAAGCTGCAAGTCCAGTAAGGTTCCACAATCAGAGTAATCATATAACTAGTCATGTCTGTTCTACCTATAGGCCTAATCCATCAAATGACTCATTTCCAGTTTCAGATACAATGAATTATCCACCTCAAAATACCCAACCAGACTCGGTACCAACCAGGTTCCCTCCACCAAACTTTACCACTTACATACCTCCACCGGTACCCAATCAGACGCCACCTCATCACGTCAATAATTCTCATCACCAGTCTGTACTTCTTCCGTTTCCACCACCACATGTTGGTAATACAAATACATACAATTCCTCACCAGTAGGTCAATATAGAGATAGCAGATCAGAAGTGGTAGCTACTAATTACTACACGCGTGATTTCCATGAATCAACAGAGAAAAAAAATGCATGGGAGTATCCCTCTTCTCATGAAACGAGACGTAAAGATGATTTGCCCCGAGAAGTTTACAAAACTGAATTCGTTAAGCCCTATGATGATGATAGAACTAGGTTGCATCAAAGAGAATACAGTGATGATTTTTCCCCGTCAGAGCGGAAAGATTATTCTGACAGAGATAGTAGTTACAGGAATCAGAAAATGAAAGAACATTCGCCTGATCGCTCTCGTAGGAGGTCTGAGTCTCGTAACAAGCGTAGTCCTCCTCATGATAGGCCAAGAGAGCAAATCTCTTCTACGTGTAGAACATCAAGAGGTCAAAGCTCCTTAAGTTCTAGAGCATCAAGAGAACAAAGTTCTTCAAGTTGTAGAACATCACGAGCGCATAGTACGTGCAGCAGTAGAAGTGATCGAAGTTATAAAAGTTATAGTCACCGTAGTGATTCTCCAAGAAAGAAAGAACTCAAACGTGATTCTAGTTTGAAACCGAATACTGAAAGAGTAGTAGGAGTTCATAAACAAAGTTCAGAGCCCAAGAGTTCAAGACCTGATATGAGAGGTAGCAGTCTTTGTTCTATCAGGTCAACCAATTCAATTAGTAGGCCTAAATCATCATCTATTAAAAGAACTAGTACTAGTTCAACACGTGTGAAGAAGTCACAACTCGGTAGCAGCAGATCAACCGTTCCAAGAGAAAGTACAGGGAAAAAAGTAAGAGATCATGTTAGCAAAGAATCAATACTCAGAGATTCAACTGACAATAAAAACTCTGAACGAGATTCTTTGTTGGAAAAGTACAGAAAAGATTACTGTGCTAGCAGCAATGACATTCAAATTAAGTTAGAAGAGCTTTCAAAAATGAAACCAGAAGAAATTATCGAGCAAGAGAAAAAAGTATGGACTCGAACTTCACCATCTGAACTTTATTACTCCAGAGACGACAATAGCCGAAAAGTTATCAGAGCAACTCCAAAGTTATTAGCTTTGTGTGAGAGATTCCGTAGCGAGCTTGTTGAAAGAGCTGAAAAGATAAGAGCTACTCGACCTAAGTTTGAGCTACCACCACGTAAAAACCGGGCTCGATATGCAAAACACAAATCTCAAATGTGTCATTCTAGTTCAAGTGACAGTGATGAAAACAGTTCCACTGACGAAGAAGATTGTACGATGGAGGAACTTGAACGTAAGCGACTTCATCCTCATCGTCTGCACGAAGAGCTTTGGTTCAACGACAGTGGAGAAATGAACGACGGACCTTTGTGTCGGTGTAGTGCCAAAGCTAGGCGATGCGGGATACGCCATGGTATTTACGCTGGTGAACATCACTTATTGAAGTGCGATATAAACACAAATAATGGCGACAAGTTGTATCACTATCGTATTACAATCTCGCCACCAACTAATTTTCTAACTAAAACACCAACTATGATACATCACGACGAACACGAGTTTATCTTTGAGGGTTTTTCAATGTTCTCTCATTTTCCATTAGTTAAACTTCCTACGTGTAAAGTTATTCGATTCAATATTGAATATACGATCCTTTATATAGAAGAAAAATTACCCGACAACTTTACTATCCACGAACTTGACCTGTTCCAAGATTATTTGTTCCGAGAGATTCTCGAGTTGATTGATTTGGATTTCCGAGCGTATGGCGATGCTTCTGGCTGCTCCCAGTTTCATTTCATGCCTCGATTTGTACGTGACCTTCCTGATAATGGAAAAGAAATCTTATCCATGAACGAGGTTTTGGTATACTTGCTAAACAACAGTACCGAGCTCATAGTAGAATCACAACTTGAGGAACTATTAAACATGACTCAGTACAAATGGCAGAATTTCGCGGATGAAATAAAAGGAATGGTCGTAACCTATCCTGCTATGAAACCGTGCTCAGTTAGAGTTGATCAATTAGATCGTAATCAAGATGTTAAAAAGAAGGATGATGTTGAATGGCCAGAAATCGTTCACTTTGGTATCCGACCTCCTCAACTGAGCTACGCTGGCAATCCAGAGTATCAGAAGGCCTGGCGTGAATATGTCAAGTTTCGACATCTTGTAGCCAACATGTCAAAACCGTCATTCGAAGATAAACGTAAACTCGAAGCAAAAGAGAATAAACTTCAAGAAATGAGAACTCAGAGTAAAATGAAAAGAGATGTAACAGTTGCAGTCAGTAGTAAAGGATTTCATCGAACTGGGATCATGTGCGACATGGTACAGCATGCTATGTTGATTCCTGTATTAGTTTGTCATTTACGTTTCCATCGTTCTTGCGATGTGCTCGAGGAGACAATCGGCTATAGATTTGAGAACCGTTTTCTATTGCAACTAGCTCTCACTCATCCTTCGTATCGAGAGAACTTTGGTACTAATCCTGATCATGCCAGAAATTCTCTCACCAACTGTGGAATACGCCAACCGGAATATGGAGACAGAAGGATTCATTACATGAACACAAGAAAAAGAGGTAGGCCTGTAACATTGCTCTACAATATACATTATGTTTTTGTACTATCTTGGAGGGAATGTTTATTTGCAACAATTTAGCCATCGTATTGTTGATAGAACTTTTTAAAACCTAAATTATATTTAGGTCTATATACAGTCCGGTATGTGAATATGTTGTAGAGCCAGTGACAAAATGCTGTTTGTAGGTTATTTTGTACCACTTTCTTGATGACATTCAACAGGTATCAACACTCTCATCAACATCATGTCTCGATTCGGAAAACGCACCGAAACCGAGTCCAATATCACACATAATGAGCGGTTGGAATTCTTGGGCGATGCCGTAGTGGAATTTCTCACGTCAATCCATTTGTTCCACATGTTTCCTGATCTAGAAGAAGGTGGTTTAGCAACGTATCGGGCAGCTATCGTACAAAATCAGCATCTAGCTGTTTTAGCTAAAGTAAGTGCTCTATCTGTTTCCGTTGCCACGAGATAAAGTCTTGCTTCAGGGTAAAATTGATACAAAGGAAAGTACAGTAGGCCTACCGCCTACTATATGTTTGTTTTTTTTCGATGAAATGGATCAGTATACAATGTATTGATGGATATGGTTTGATGTGCCGTAAGAATATTATACGTAGGCCCAACAAGTAATTTTATGAACGACACTTTTTATTGAAATAACAAGCAATTGTTTTTTTATAGTTTTACAAAAGGGTTGACCTTTGAATCCAAATGAGCAATGCCTACATAGAAGGCTTTATGATTTGTCCTAAATGTTTATTGAAACGGTGAATAATTACCTTTTTCAAATAACTTCACCTCTGCATAACGTGCCCATAAAAACTTGTAATACCCAGCTGTAGGCCTATATTTGATATTTTGTTATTTGTGTCTACTTTCCAGCGCCTGAATCTCGAAGAATTCATGTTGTACGCCCATGGCTCTGATCTGTGTCATGACTTGGAATTAAGACACGCAATGGCCAACTGTTTTGAAGCTCTCATGGGGGCCTTGTTTTTGGATGGATCAATTGACGTAAGTTTAGGAGATGGAGTCTAGTGATTCTACTATCTCAACTGTGAAAAACATGTCGAACCTTTATTGTTTTCGACCGCTCATATTCTTCTCATATGTGTTGAGACTGTTTCACAGCAGTCATATTGCAGCTCGAGTATCGTTAGATCAATTTGGCTTTGGCTCTCTTAGTAGTAGTAGTAGTAGTAGTAATAGTCTTTATTAGCAATTTAGCTATTTACATACACACAATTATTACAACAATACACAATTAATACAATACTATAACAATAATAATAACATCAGCATAATATTACAAGAGAGTTATCATGCTAATTATACATTCAATTTTTCAGTTCTAATAACCCACTTCATCTATTTAGTTAATATCAATTTAATATACATGGGGAGTATCCCAATAATTATTTTTTTTTTCATAAGCTTTAGGTAATAAACCCTTTTCTTTGATTACTTTACTACACTCTCGACGAAATATATCAACATTTTTTACTTCCTTCACAATATTTGGTAACCTATTATATATTCTCATCCCTTTGATAAAAATAGAATTGTCTTCCTCTTTTGAGCAAGTCCTAATGATGTTAATATTTTTACTACCTCTGGTAAAATGATTATGTTTATCATTATAGACTTAGAGCACAGTCATGTTATTTTGAGCTCTGTCCCTTTCTAATACTTTGTACACCATTTCTACCACTGTGCGTAGACTAAGAAGGGTTGGGGGAGGGTTGGGTCAGTCGACATCGGAAATAATTCCTACCTATTACAACCTGGGGTCTCGTGGGGATGGGGGTCCCAGAACTTTCTTTGTTATGAAAGGAAAATGTTGTCATGACATTTATGAATCGGAAATAAAATAAAATGTAATTGCAAATGTAACTATAATGAAGAATCACATAACATCATTATATGAATATCAAATTATCACTATTTTAATCAAATCATTTCCATTCCTTTTTTATTTTCAACTCTAGTCCTAAAATGAAAGAAATGAAGAAAATGAAATCCTAATGAAATGAAGAAAATCCCTAGATGTTGTCGTTGAGTTAACAGGATCATTTTCAGTCGTCGGCAAAAAAATGTTCACTAATTTGAAAATGGCAGCAATCTGATACAAGGGTCTTTAGAAACTTTGTCAGTTTGCTAATACTGTATGTAAAAATATTGACTGGGAAAAAATCCACAAGTAGGCCCACAGTAATTATTTTATTTGTAACTCTGGTGCCCACATCAGTATCAAATTTGAATAGAATATAGCCTACCATAGGTGACTAGGCCTATAACATAGTCAACATCTCTTAATATAATTGTTTCTATGATATTTTTAATTTTAATATCTCACTGAGGTTATAGGTCTTGGGCTATTTTATTCTCAGTCATTGAGAAAAGCTCAATTCAGAACAACAATAAAAAACATTATTACGGTCAGTAAAAAGGTTTTCTTGGGACGCTGCAATGTGTCTCATGTACCCATGAAACAGCCTCAAGTAATTGAGTTATAATAATATGTACACTTAATAAATCAGTTAAAATTGTACATGAAATGAACACATAGTAAATTAGTACTGGTAATGTACCCTTGAGTAGTTTCAAAATTAAAATGTTACCGTATCAAAATTTTCGACTTGATTTTGAATATTTAAAAATTTGATGGAACAAAAATGAATGAAAATTCTCTACTTTGTGGATATATGTTTGAAATAACTATTTTATATTCCTCCAGAGCAAATTTAACAGTAAATTGTGGAAAATGAGTATACAAATTAATCATAATTATGTAGTATACAATTTAATTAAGAACTTAGTATTATATTATACTGTAATTATATTTGTGATTTTGTCTCTATTTTAATTGTATACGTAATTTTGTCTCTACATGTTATTGTAATTTGTAAGTATTTTTGGAATAAAACTTTTTTTTTTAATTGAATTGAATTTGAATTGTTACTAAGCTGATCGTCAATGTGAACTTGACATGCTCGGTTGGAGAAAATGAATAGAAATTGCTACATGTGAATTTTTTTTTCCGTACAGGTGGCAGATAAAGTGTTTGGCGAAACTTTGTACAAAGTGGAAAATGAGTTGTTGGACGTTTGGGTTGATTACCCACCCCATCCGTTACAAGAACAAGAACCGTTGGGCGATCGCAAGTGGATTCCTTCTTTCGAATTGTTGCAGGTTTGTTTTTGTTTGATTTGTTTCATATTTGTTACTGCTGTTTTAATAGTTTCATGTATTTACATTATGAATCAATTGCAGGATAATATTGTGTGGTTTTTGAATTGTTGTTTTTAGAAACTAACCAAGTTCGAAGCATCAATTGGAGTTGAATTCAAACACATTCGTTTACTAGCCAGAGCCTTCACAGATCGGAGCATTGGATATACAAATTTGACTTTGTGAGTAAAAAAATTAAATCATCAATCATATCAAACCAATAATCTATTTCAAGTTGTTTTATATTCTGAATCATCCAAACTATTTTCACTGATGCGAGAATATATTAATAGCCTGCCTAGGTACAGTAATACCTTTGTACATGTTTATATGCTTTTTTCAGGGGTTCAAATCAAAGACTAGAGTTTCTAGGTGATACTGTTCTACAACTGATAGCCTCTGAATATCTGTACAAGTTCTTCCCAGAGCATCACGAGGGACATCTATCGGTATGCAATAACCAATAACTCGTTTCTAATATTTCATGTTCAGTTGTTTGGATTTGTGATTTGTAGCAATGAGCCAATGAACAGTGAAAAAATCACATTTTGAATACAGTCGAAATTTTGAATATATATTTTCAACAAACGTTTTGAAACAATTTTTTGGAAAGTATCGGTGGTTGTTCATGAAGTTTCTATATCAAAAAAGCCTGACTAGTGAAATTAAGAGAATGCATATTTGAAAATAAATTGATAATGCATACTAAGGTACTTATGTAGGCTACATGCTCTAAATTTATAGCATTTCAAAAACATAGATTGAAAATTTACCCAATTAATTACCCATGCCTACTTATTCAATTATCCACCCATACTTGTGTGAAAAAAAGCTAGAGGGTCTGGGCAAAACATCATATAGATGATGTTCAGCGACAATTATCTAAAAGATTAGGCTACTTACCATAGGCCTAACTCGTTAAAAAGTGTACTTCTTTACTTGTATTTCTATTTTTTATGCGTTTCAGTTGCTTCGCAGCTCGTTGGTCAACAATCGAACTCAGGCCGTGGTCTGCGATGACCTTGGGATGACCAGCTATGCTCTGTACTCGAATCCAAAAGCCGAGCTTAAAACTAAGGACAGAGCTGATCTGCTCGAAGCATTCCTAGGAGCGCTATATGTTGATAAAGATCTCGATTATTGCCACGTATTCTGTCACGTGTGTTTCTTCCCGCGTCTCCAAGACTTCATCATGAATCAAGATTGGAACGATCCGAAGTCGAAACTACAGCAGTGTTGTCTAACGTTGAGAACAATGGATGGGGGCGAGCCAGATATTCCAATCTACAAGTTAGTTTGTCTACAAGTCTTCAAACATAGCTCTGATAGCTTAGGTCCTTTAACATTTAATCTCAGCTTTTACCCCACTAAATTTTTAGCTTTCACAGTAGAACCTCTGTTATAAGTTTTTCGTTTATACATTTATTACATTTATAAGTTTTATTTTTTGATTCAACCTATATGCTCCTCATGTTGAATAGTTTCATTAATAAGTTTTCAACATTATTACTCTTTTTTAGTCTGGTCCCCTGGAAAATGTATGAATGAGGTTCCACTGTAACTTTTTTTACCAAGTTTCACTTTGTTATACAAATATGAATGGTATAAATCTAATAAAAGTATACCAATGTTGATAAATAACCAAGGATACCGCCGTTGATCGATTAGTCGTTCGATTGTGCTTCAAAAGCAAACAGTAGATGGTTTGGAATAAATGTAGCACAGCTGTACACATACCATTTCATTTTCATGTAATTGTCTGGATGTATAGGCCTATTGTGAAGATTCTCGCCATAGTTGACCATCCTGACGGTGGTTTTTCGTGGTTTCCCTCCAACGTTCAGGTCAATACTGGGATGGTTCCTTAACAACAGGCCACGACCGACTCATTCCCAAAAACACCTGGTGAAATAATCTTTCATCTCACCATCCCATCATCTTGTATATCATTCACCGACGCCAATAGATCAGTATTAGTCATCAGTACAGTATGTCGTTAAACCCAATATAGGCCTAAATGAATAAATAAAATATATTGTGAATGATGTAGTAACAAATTATATTTTTGTTGCTATTTTTCCAATTATTTCTTCAATTAATCAATTAAATAATTAATCAATAATTGGTCATCATAAAAAAATTTATTGGATTAATCGATGTCAGTTTTTGACATCCAACGGCAACCCTACAAGTAACATCCAATGCCAAATAATTGGGAAGTTTTTGTTTTCAGTCAACATGTTATATTCTGTCACAGAGTAATCGAATGCAAAGGACCGACCAACACGCGAGTCTACACCGTTGCGGTTTATTTCCGAGGAAGGCGACTGGCTGCCGCCTCCGGCCACAGTATTCAACAGGCAGAGATGAATGCTGCTAAGGAAGCACTCGAGTTATCACAAAGTAAGCCCCAGCAGATATTAATGTTTGTCAACTTCAATACCTATATAATCATTCATGCATCGACAGTAGGCTCGTTGCCTTTGCCTTCTCGTAGAGTGGTTTTCATTCTGGCTACATTTTCAGCCTTTACAGTACACTAAATTGATGTATTCCATGAAAAGAATGGAAAGATGGAGCTCTGCCAAAGCAGCTGGCCCTATTTGATTTGATTGATTTAGAAATTTCAAAGAACAGGGCCCAGATTCACAAAAGGTCATAACTTTGATCCGGCTTAAAGTTACGTCAATTTCTAGAGATACTACCATATTTGATATATTATTTTTGATTTTTTCATTTTAATTAATAATGGATTGATAATAATAATGGATTTAATCAAAAATTAAAATCGTAACATCAAAAATAATAGATCAAATATGGTATTATCTCTAGAAATTGTCGTAACTTTGAGCCGGATCAAAGTTATGATCTTTTGTGAATCTGGGCCTAGGTGATTACCCTATCATGAGGGTGCTCTGTGGATTTGAAACCACCTGGTATTATTATTATTATTATTATTAACTCTTGCAGTTGCACATAAATGCGCGGTGGCAAGTTCCCTATCGATCCTATCCTGTCGCCTCCCTAACCTTCTGACGGAATAGCTTCAACCCTATTTCATCCTCCTGAAGTATACTTCTACTAAGCCCATTCCAATCCCTACCTGTCCTATTCAAGAAAGAGAACTTACCGACATCTAATCTAGCCCCCTTTATAACTACTGCTCTATCATGACTTTGCCTACAGTAGAACCAAGTCTTGCTGTAACCAAGTAGATGAGAATCTTTCAATCCAGTGCTCTATACTGTCATTATACGTATATCTATAATTTATTGGTCTCCTTGTTCATTGTGACAAACCGTGCTGAAGGTCAGCATCTACTCTACAAATTACATTGCCATATTTTAACACTTATAACTCCCAGTCTCAAACTAGAAATGAATAGACCATTTTCGAAAAGAATGAGCCATCTAGCGGCGATCGTTTGAAGTAGAACTGGATGTTATTACCCGAGTTCGAAAGTCCTATGCTGCCAATGCTATTCAACACGTTTGATTTATATTATTGTGCGTTACAGTGAACGTATTAAGTTATAATATGATGGTAGTTTCAACATTTATATGTTTACTGTATACTGAGAGATTTACACATTGTCAGAGTGAGTAAGATGAGAGATAATGCAAGTTTTATATCTTGGTGTTTTGCCTTTAACCTTGAGGCTGACTTTTTGAACAGTACTAAAACTCCCAGAATGCTATACCAGCGATCTCGGCTGCTAGGAGGCGGGACGCGCCTGCGCATTAAATTATGAAAATGGTCTATTGTAGCCCTACAGTAAACCCTTGTTAATGCAAAATGGAAGGGACCCAAAAAAATGATAAATTCTTTATCCTATTACAGTATTACTTTGGCACTGGCAGAGCTTTGTACTGTACAACATCTGGCCATGTAGATTATTCAAATTGAAAGTGTCAATTAAGTGTCACTTCATTTTATAGATTTTATTATTGTTGATACCCTGCAATCTATATCTTTATCTGAACTGTAGTTACATGAATTGAGTTGAAGGGAAAGAAAGAACAGCAGCTTACCAAGATTTATGAGTAGAAAAAGGCCTACTCATAGTGGAGAGCCTGTAGATAGAACACAGAGATGAAAAGAATCGCGTGTGTACTTTTCATCTCTGTGTACTATGTACGGGCTCTCCACTATGAGTAGGCCTTTCTCTACTCATGAATGTTGGTAAGCTGCTGTTCTCTCTTTCCCTTTCACCCAATTCATGTATTCAGCCTCAAGCTAATTTCCTATGCACACCAAGTCATTTATCTGAAGTTACATTTTCAAGTTTTTCTGTCTAGTCCCTAGTATCAAATTATTAATGAATAGATTTTCAGGGACAAACAAAATTGTTAATAGTTCATAGTTACGCAAATAAATGATACTTAAGTACCTATATTCTTTTAGTACTTATATATTTATGTAGACCTATTGAACTAAATTTAACAAATTTGTTCACCTATGTAGTGCATTAATTGATCAATTTTGAAGACCAAATAAAGTTGTTATGCAATTACGTCATCTTTAGCAATTACTTTACTTATCAGTATAGGTAGGCTAGTAAAATATGTATGTAATATTTATAGTTATAACTTATATCATAGGATTGTTCCCTCAACTCGACCACCAAAAGCGAGTAATTGCAAAGAGCATGAAGAAACAGAAATGGCCAAACCGTAACATTCTCCGTAACAGAACGTCTAGGCCGCCTATTGAGCCAGAACGGAAACGTGCTTCGGAAGACTGCTAGTCAGAGCCAGAGTTGGTAACACGTTTGCTTTTCTTATTCCATTTGTTTTTCAACACTCACGTTGTTGAAAATTGTCAAACTTATTGTTAAAGTTTGCTTAGTTAAGATGTGTAATTGGTGGTTGGAGGATGTTTAATAATGCATTCTGCATAATCTTGGTTTTTATTTATTTTATCTTTATTTTATGGTGCTTTCCATTTTTTACCTGGCTAACTTGGCTAACTCAGTTGCAGTTTGGCTTACTTGTGGCTGTGTTATCGACCAGCTTTGACACAAGATGTGTTTACTTGAACTACCGTACTAGAATAATGACTTTTATTTAGCTATTATCCACTTTTATACAGTGTACCTGCACCCATTCACAATAATCACTCGGTAATCACTAATATTTTTATCGATCAACTCGTTGTACCGTAGTTCATAGTTAACCTTGTAGTAGTAGATATTGTGTAGTGAGTGGTTTTTATATTTTCAATTTTTCGAACCCCGATGAGTAATGACGCCACATGATTTGTACTTCAATTGTAGTCTATGACAAAATCATAGCTTATTGATTAAATCAATAGTCATAGTTTATAGTCTAATATTTTGTTTACTGTACCATAATTTAATTTTGACATATCAGGTCATAATTCTAAAGTAAACAAAAATAAGCTATCAATCCTGAGCCATAATCTATAAGCAATAATGAGCCATATGTCCTAATCAATGCTACAAACACTGATTTTGTGATGAGATTTGTATTTCAACGTGTAGTGTAATACTTGGGTAATCACATTAATGGTGCTTCTTGTTTCATTTGCTTACCACACATGATTTAATTTCGAGCCGTCTAGTTCTAGAATAGGCCATAATGAGTCATTACAAGTTTTCACCAGATTTATACCATACTACAGTATATTTATTCTCTTTATTCAGCATCCATATACTATTACTCCCAACATTTTAATCAATTCAATCTGATAAATGCAACAAATTAATTGTATTATTATTCAATTTAGTTTTTGTAGTCAGTCTCGAGGAAATACATGCAACAGTTGTGCTATATACAGATGTGTTATACATTGAGAAACAGACATAGCATTAGAAGAGTTTTAACTTTATTCCTTTTACACTACGGTATAACTTATAAGTCTATAATTAGTAACTAATGGAGGTTTTGCGTGCTCAAAAACGTTTGTAAATAGTGTTGGTGTTAAAACATATCGTTTGATGTCAGTAGTCCCAAGTGCTTACTAAACACATATATACCAATTAACGAGTCCAATACGATGGCGGTTTAGGACCTCTAACTTCAACGACGTAAATATCAGCGAGTGTCACATGCCACGAGTTCACTCAAAAAGACTTTGTATAGGTTGCTTGAAAGCAAACGCTTCTACTTGAATAGTAGAATTGTAGGTTAGCACTATCCAGAACATCATGGCATTTGCAGTTAACCTTTTTAATGATTACATCAACAATAATATAGTCAAGGTCAGAAAATAAACTGTCATATAATACTAATTAGTAATTAGGGTCCATGTTCTAGATTCTAAAGGCTATGAAGTACTAGTAAATACTACAGACATAAATAATTTGTGTTGGTATCTGATGTATTGTCATTAGGCAAGGCTCTGGCAACTTCCAGTTTTACTTGAAAAAAACGACTCAACTGACAGTTAGCGTTATTATTATTATTTAAACTCTTGCAATTGCAAGAGTTTAATTTATAGTCATGGCTGTCGATCAGGTCTGTAGATCTTGATTAGTAATTGTGAACTAAATAATTATAGTGTAAACAGGCCTGTTTGTTTGTCTTGCACCAACCTTCACTAAAGTGTTGCTGGTGCAGAAGGGAAGTGCGTCATATTGCGGTTTTGATGCAGGAAATGATCCCTAAATGTTTCTTGGACGCAAATTTTTAAAATGGAAACTGATCTGTTGATGGAGAAACGAGAAAGATATTATAAGTCATGGAATGGAATTAATGAATATTTAATTTTTGCATATGTCAACAAGTGATGTTCTAGGCCTACTCAGGGCTTAGCTAGGATAAGACTTTGCCCAGGATAAACCTTCTCGCACATCAACATTATTGCCAAGGTTATTTGGGTAAAATCACGGATAAGTAATTCTGTATGTCAACAAAAATAATGTCTTGAAAATAATGACAATCCTTATTCTATTATATATTTTTTCATTTTAATCGACACGAATTTAAGCGTCGACAACTTCTAAGCATACATAGTGTCTGCCTACAATTTGATTTTGGTGCCTGCTATCTTGAACTGAACTAAGCACACCAGCTCCATAGCTGGTGTTGAACTACTTGAACTAGTGCAAGTGAACTCAGACAAACAAACACGAAAGTGCGGCTTTGGTGCAGCACCACGGTTACAAACAAACACGAAACTGCTAGAACTGAAGAACCAGTGCAGTTAGTTCAGGATAAACAAACAGACTTGGTACGTCCAGTACACTGGTGGTGATTATGATGCTATCAAAATTTGTAGACTACTAATTTCTAATTCCGACTTGGTTTATACATGTAATCATGTTTTCATAAAACCGTAAATAAATACAAATACATATGTCAGTACGATAGCCAAGATGCATTGGGGTTTGCGTGGCTTGCCAGTTTGATATGATGTCTTATCTCGGCTCTCAATCTCGTTTCATATTCTGAGTACTTTCCTTGGAAATACCAATCGCTGTTCTACCTAGTGTTGTTTTGTGGAAACTTTATGTCATGCCTTCTGTATATGGTACCAAATACCGTAGTATCTAACTTCCTTAGAAGACGCAAAACTGAGCTTGTTTATCATCTAATGCTTGGCGACATTGCTCACTAGTGCTACCTGACGTAGTGGAGTGAATTAGAAGAGAGATACGGTATCTGCTTTACCACCAATATGCCCAATGCATATAACACCGAACTGACGTGATTATCATGTTGTGAATCATTCGTAGAAATATTCCTAATAAGTTATAAATAGCATGGAGATGTACGAGTGAACAGATATTTCAATTGGTCAAGCCTGGGCTGTACTTATATTCCCGTATCTCCCCGAATCTGAAGAATTACTTTGCTTTTGCCTTGATTACATAATTAAAACACTTGGTGATATAACAGATAGCGTTGTCTTGTCCACTCATGATGGAACTAGATGCCTACGAATATTGTTGAAATATATTGATTCGAAGAAAAACATAACTTGTATAATTATGTGAATCCAAGAGGGTGTGAGAAAAAATACTTTTTGAAAATCATTCCAACTAGCCCACCAAAGGAATAATAGCATTAACCACAATTCTATTTTTAGACACATTCGGACAAGAAATGCCAGAAAACGGTCTTCTTGATTATAATATGTCATTAAAATTTACATTATGAATCCCAAAATTCGATGTGGCTCTGGTATTTGACGTCGCCAAGTAGGTAATCGCGGTTGATGCTATTCACTCCACTACGATAAGTGCGCTAGAATCGCTCTGTCGTCGCTTAGAGGGCTTAGTTTTGCGTCTTCTAACGAAGTTAGATACTAAGGTCTTTGAAGGTACCTTAAATATTTGCATCCAAGATGCGGTGGAAGTAAAGAAATGCGCTGGGCTTATGAAAAATGATATTTACTGATAATGCAATCAAATAAAATATGAAATACTCATTTGCTTGGGGTATATGAACTTCTCACACAATTTCGATTACATATTTAATTTGTCTAGAATGAAATTACTTGCAATAGAACTTGCGTTATTGTGAATTACTTTACAATTTAAATAATGTGCAATTTAACCTCACTATCTTAGTTTTACTCCATAAGAGACTATTTCAGACAACTGAGCAAAAGTAAACGTCATTTGGCGTATATTTGTAAACAAAGTTAGTTCTTTCTATCACTACTACACTACGCTTGATTGGTATTTCTGAAGATTTGGCCGGTAAATTGGATCATATTTTCAACATGGAAGGGAGAGGAATACGAAAGACGAATTGAAGACGAATTGGGAGTTGAAGACGGCATAATCGAACCGGCAAACCAACGCAACCCTCAATGCATCTTGACAATAGCTATAATCCAAGGTATTATGATGTAACTTTTTCCTGCTATAGAAATGTAATACTATTGTAGAGAATGTTTTGATTTATAAGCTACAAACTAGTGAACTACTCATTCAATGTGAGAATATTACTTTAAGCCATGTGATTTCTTCTCTTTTGTATTTAAGTGATGCTTTTTTATGTACCTGTAATTATTATCTAAATGATGAAGTGATAAAACAAACTTGTGTTTAATGTAGGCATTTGATCTGTGTAAATCAGATTAATTATTCAACACCAAATTTGAACAATATACATGTAAATGACTCAAGTGTTCATATAAAAAAAACAATACAAAGTATATTAACAATCTGGATCGTGATACTTTTTCAATTCTTTCTCCAAAACCTCTTCGGGTACACTGAAACCGATTTTAAAACCTTTACATTTGCTCTTCATATTGTCACAAAATAATTTCTTCAGAGTTGCATCTTTGATTATGTTGAATCCTACTTCGCCGCCAAATGTCGATGGTTTCCACCACCCAGGAGAACCTATCGGACTAGCCACTAATCCTTTGATTGCCCATGGTCCGCCCAATGCAATCATTGTAGGCGGAGTTACTGGCTTGTAGTGCTTTTCTGCGATCATTCCTAAAACCAAATTTATTTTTATATGTTGGTCTATATATATTTTTATCAACATCAAAATCTGGATATACAATTATTGTTTTCCAGTCAAGGCTAAGAATGAATCAGTAAAATCATTCTGAAGCAGCACCTCTTGGTTGTTCTAAGACTTCGATGTAGTCTTGTCACCAAATGAATAATTATGTCTAGACTTCTTGAATTAGAAACAGTGAACTTTTCCACTGTTGAAAAAAATTGTTTTATTTGGAATTGTACATAGTGTATCATAGTGGGTTCTGATACTGCCGTCTCGCTTTCATTGACAGCTATAAAATAAGGGCTCTGAAGTTTAAAATTCTGGAAAATGAGTTTTCTTTGTGTGCTCTCCTTAGAACTAGTTTGGTAACAAACAGCCCATTGTAAGTACAATTCCAACTGACCAACGTAAAATTCGAGGGCATCAATGTCCGTGTACAATTCGCGTAACACACTTGCAACTTCTTTTTCGCCAGTCAACTCTTCAAATGTCTTGTAAGCCGATAAGCCAAATCTGACGCGGTAATTGTTGAACGATTGCAAGCGAATATTCCTTCCTTCAGTTATAACGTATTTCGTAATTTCAGTTGTCACTTTGCCGTCATTGCGAACGGTCATCTGAAAAGAAAACTGAATGTACTTGTACCAAAAACTTATGTTCGATCATAATATATAATACTAGGAAAATGTGAGATGTTTCTTGTCTTTCAGTGCTCAGGGCAAGGATTCAATTAAGCTCCCCCAACAGTCAGTGTGCAGCCAATGCGAGGTGGTAGCAAGTGAGGATCTCGGGGGTATAATCTATCTGTAATGCCTGCAAGGATTTTTTTTTTTTAAATTGCCTTCTCTTGAGGCCAGGTTTATCTCAAACCAAAGTTCGAAGTATGATGATCAAATTTGATATCAATGATATTTGTTTCACCAATCACAGGTTCAACAATGTTCTTCAGATTTGAACGTTGGTAAAACTGCAACTAGATAGGCCTAGATTCTGTACGTTTTGGGAAATACACAATATTTATGAAATTTCAATGTTTTAAAGAAGCTATAATTTGGCTAAATGATTTCAATAAACTAGGAAAACGCCATATATGCGTTGTTAGACGAGCGGATAGTAATAGTATGTTGATTTTTTTGCCAAACTTTTGCCTACATTCGCCAATTGGGTGACATTCAAGTTATAAATGGGTAAAAAAAAAACTGTTTCGAGTGGTGCCAATTTAGCACATTTTATATTTTTTCTTCAAAATGGCTGACCCGATCAAGCGGAGAATTTCCAAAAATATGTATCGGAATGTAATTTAACTTCACACAAAATTACATTTTTTTTTTTTAAATGAAAATATTTTCTTTTTTTTTTTGCCGTGTTATTCTAATGGGTATTTTTGAAATTTCTAAAATACATAAAAATAAAAGTTATCACCCGATAGGCGATAATGCCACAAAACTATACATATCTAAGTTGGATGAGGAACCATGATGAAAAAAAAAATTGAAGTTGATAGCTGTGGCCGTTTGACCTGTGGAGAACCGACAAAAAAACATATAAAAAAAAAAAAAAACATAAAAACGAACACCAATTTTTTTCAGTATGTCAAATTGAATCCTCGCTGAAGCTCGTCTAATAATTAAATAGTGAGTAACAGGGTAACCCTATAGATTTTTGCCTGTTGATATTGAAAGTGTTAGTCTCAGAACAAGTCGTTGGTTACTTTGTTTGTCTTTGTGTGTACTTTGTCATTTTACTCACAACAGAATAACACCGCAATTAACAAGCCCAATTTTTTTAGTAGGCCTATAAGATATATAGGGTGGATCGCAAAGACAGAGTTTAAACCCCGGCCTACCTCAGTCAATTTCTAAGTAAGAAATTGCATTGTGGCTGCAATGCAATTTCTTACCTAGACGGTTTCTAAGGTAGGCCGGGGTTTAAACTCCGTCTTTGCAATCCACCCAAAATCTTTGCTATGCTCATCTAAATTGTTTTGTTGGTTCGGTACTCAGTATGGTATGGCTTACATTAACATACTTGCCTAATTCCTGATTAAGATTAACGTAAAAAAATCCTCCTCACACTTATTCAAATAAGTTATGATGATTTATGTACTGGTTTTATGTTTGTTCTAAACCTACCATGCCAGCTATTTGGTTTGTCAAAGCTTCAACCCAAGAGTCGAAACCATGTTCAAATACAAGCGCGTTATTTGTGAACATTATGTCGGTGATATTATAACTTTTATTTTTTATATGAATTTGATCAGGCATCAGGAAATGCCAGTGGTACAAGTGATCGAACTCCTGTCGTACCCGATTGGCATATTGAAACTGTATGTCGTGAGTCATCTCTGGGATGTAACCAAGCTGGATATTGTATTGGCTTAGATGTTGCACATACTCGGATAGTGTGATTTGTATCATCTCCCCTGAAAAACAAAGAAGATTTGAAATGATGTTATTCCTCCTACTTGGTATTGGTGCAAATCATACTTAAGCTGCTGGTTAAAATTTGTTTCATACACTGTAACTTTATCTCATTTTGAGAGAACATTTCGTATCTGAGTCCAACAATAAGCCTACCCCCACATGCCTGAAGGGTAAAACAATTATCTTATTACTTTGAGAAGAAGCAGTGATTGTGAAATACCGGTACTATAAATATAGATTGTAGAAAAACATAGATAGAAGGGGGGAAATACATTTGAGCCACAAGGTCAACCTTCAAGTGAAAATATTCCAAAGGCCCATCCAGAAACTACAAAGCTAACATTAAACATAACATCACTTGAAGGCTAACGAGGGAAATGTTTGTCTTATGGCAAGTCTGAAAAAATTAGAATCAGCCAATCAGAAACCTTGAATTTCCAAACAATAAATAGCAAGTGTCAAACTAACCACACTTGATTGAACCTGGACTTTGTTTGACGGTTGACCATGCAATGACAAGGAGAATGGCCTCACATTTTTATAGGCTGCTTTCGACGTTCGTTGTATAAGTATACAGTGATTCTAGTACTTCATACTACTTTCATACTAGCGATTCCTTTGGGTATCCACAGGTCAGGTACAGGTAATACATTTTGCCGGGTACCCATAATACGGAAAATGGTGTGAATATGTTTAAATTGCACAACGACAGCCAAGCAATAATGTTATTTCACTTTCCCCCCCTCCCCTCCCAGACCACCATTAATTTTTCTTTCATATTGGGCTCAACGATGCACTATACTTTTGACTACGATCCATTGGCATCGATGAGTGATATATGTGATCGTGGGATGATGAGATGAAGTGTTATTTTATCAGGTGATTTCGAATAATGAGAAGGAGTCGGTCGTGGCCTGTTGATAATTGGAATCATCCCAGTATTGACCTGTTTGACAGAGGGAAACCACGAAAAAAAACCTGTCGAGATGGTCGACCATGGCAGGAATCGAACCCCGGTCTCCTGAATGACGGTTCAGTGTATAAACTTGTCACAATTGAACGTATAAGATGTGAATTTGTGAAGAATTTCCCGTTCCCCACCTGCTCTTTAGTTCTCATGCCAAATACACTGACTGTAAGTAGCTGTAAACTACCCTTTGTATTGTATTGTATTCATTTTTTTCATTTTTTATTTTTAAACTCATTTTATGCTCATCTTACACACTTTTCAATTTTTATTTTGTTACAATTTTTTAATAAAGATAAGAAGCCAGAGAAAATTCTCTGTGTGTGGGCTGAAATTTTGAAAATATTAAATGTAATATCCAAGATATTAGAAGTTGTATTATTTATTCTCTGTCAGATTTGGTACATGGTAGAAATATAGGATTCGTCAAACTAAAACTAGACTAATTACACTTAAAAATTTCATGAAGTGATACAATATATATATATATATATATATATATATATATATATATATATATATATATATATATATATATATATATATATATATATATATATATATATATATATATATATATATATATAAAAGGCTGAAAGTGACACTTAAAATTAAAATTGAAAATTTCATGAGAATCATTATGTACCGTACCTCATATAACTAGGAAGTAAGAAGATGATCCTTTTCATGTGTTTCTATTGTGTAATGTTGACATATACCTTCTGCCAGAGGCACAAGAAGTCATATCACCATAAACCCATAACTCTCAATCAGGACAGAAAAGAAAGATTCAAAAAGAATCAAAAGAAAGATTGATGAATAAATACGAGAAAAAGTCGTAGGCCCAACTATTTTTTTTCTAAATCACCTGGGTAATTTTGGCAGGTACCCAGTTCCTAATTTGTTACCTAGGAAGGCATCACTACTGCATACATACACAGCTGGCAATTGTGTGCTCGTAGGAGTGAGTGTGATCACTCCTTTTAGCATTTGTACTGTGAATATACTATACTAAGACTCCATATTGCCAATAATAAAAATGTGTTAATTAAGCTAATTTATTAATTGGGGTACAAAAATATCATTGGTAACCAAGGATAATAACAAGTTAATCCACTAATCATCGCTTAATCAACAAATTTATTATTCGTAAAACGGGACCTAAAACATATTACTGAAAAAAAATATACTCAAACTCGTTACATATTGTTGTGTATAAGTTACTTTGTACCTGTAATAATGAGCCGTGCAGTTTGATAAATGCGTTCGTCTTGCCAGCGTGGGTGTTGTTGGAGGAGCACGTCACACACCCGATTGTGTTCTCGTATCCAGATAGAAGCCATGACAAACGCTGTCGGAGTTCTACTGAATCTTGGATGACCAAATGCCCACTTGGGCGAGGCGTTCGGTCCACGGCTAGGATCAACTTCTCCCGTTGGTGTAGTCTACAACAATTGTTTGTTTTTTTCAAGATCACTGCCTGCGATTCTCCAAGATTAATTTACAACCAAAATCAGGAGAAAACTTGAAACTGTAGGAACAAGGTTTTTCCAATAATATTTTACATTCCCGTTATAGGAAATTCCCGCTATAGGAATAACATATTATTGTAATCTATAATTGCATTCCCTTCGTTCTGTATAACTTCTGTCATTACATTCAACAAGCACTTGACTCATTATCTGTTTAAAATAAATTATTAATCACTTTTATCAAGAATACTGTACTCAATAGCAATAACCAATAACATGTTATTATTGTACTCTGTATTTACATAGGGCCTACCCCTTCATTTGTATAACATGAGTCACAAGATTCACCCTTGATTTTATTGACAATAACTATCATCCATTTCATAAATCTATTACTCTTTCCATTAAATAAAACCAGAATGACGATCATCTGGAGATCAGTCTAGATTCTCTCTTCGCCGCTTCAACATGTCTGAAATAGATTTCGAACTATGTCTTTCTAGACGTTCCATCTATATACAGTACCAATATAAGTGTATTTACGGTACTACTCGATCATTTTCTATTCTTCGCAACTAATTACGGTTATTGAATAATAATAATAATAAACTAGTTGGGAATAAGTATGTCTCTTTCTCTGGTAAGCCATCCATAAAATCCATATTACTATTGTTCCTGACTGGACTATATTATTTGTACCCACGTTCAGTGTGATGGTTGAAACCCCGAGTTATTATATAAATTCCCAGCTTAATGCTATGGGCGTTCCCATGTATCCTTTGAATTTCAACCACTCTTTGTAATTATATCTGTATAAAGACATTGGTGACAGCTACGCTATCATTGTGAACATTTACGTTGATTTAACTATTATTGATTTATCTTTCTCTTTATGATGGTATCATAATAATAATCAATTTTATCAAACAATTTCAACTCCATCACACAACTTACTACGTTTCTTTGGGAATTTGATTATTTCTCAATGTATAAACAAATTTATTTTTTCATATACGTAATGTACATACAAGTAAGTGAATAATGCCAGATCCTATTCAGGTTTATGGTATGCAAAATTAGGATATGACAAGAGAATCAGTTAGTTACCTGCGGCGGGTAGAACATGAAGACTTCTGGTGCGTCTTCTAAAAATGGTGGAAATTCTTCGCCGTGTAACAATCTTGTCTTGAGCTTGCCATTTAGTCTGCTTCTCAAAGCCCAACGAGTAAGTTCATCTTTGCCATAAATCTGAGACACGTCTACCTACAAACATAATATAAATGGTTTTGAAAAAGTGGTCTTCCTAGTTCAATCAACTAAGGTACTGCTTTGGAAACTGAATTCATGCCGAGCATTGATTCGTGTCCCGCATTAATCATCTAGGTTTTTGTCAAAGTCCTTTCACCTATGATAACTCTCTGTTTCATCTAATACTTTGTCATTATGCATTTTTTTTTATAAAAAAAAGGGTTGTGTGTAGTTTTGATCAATTGCAGTAATTTTGATTTTTGATCAATTTCAAGTTGCCTAAAAAATTCTATCAAAATTCTATTTTGTTGCCTGTTTCATGATGAACTAAAACATTTCCCATCTATTTGCAATACATTTCTGAAACACGAAACCTTGATTTTTTAAAATTCAACACTATGTATTTGCTTGTTGCAACATGGTAAATACTGTTTTCTATGATTTCCCTCTGTAGTCTAAGAAATGTCAGGATAGTTCCTACAATGTAGGTTACAAGCGCTTTCTTCCAACCATCCTTCCCATTACCAAAAAAAACTTCGTCCTGTCATCCCATCATCTCATTGATCATTCATCCGACACCTATAGATGTTAGTTATCGTTACAATGTGTCATTAAACACAATATAAATTAAGTACAATACTGTACTAAAAGAAGAATTCTAAATCAAACATCTAAGATGAAATTCTTCTCAGAATTATTTTTTTTTCTCACATTATTTGACTATGCTACTCAGTTCAAATGGAGAATTGTCTTTAATAAATAATAAGGCATCAGTCATCGCTGTAAATATTTGTTTGGTAAGACTTCACATGACTCTACTTCACATTGCACTACCATTAATTGCACATGACATTGCCTACGATTCAGAATGTGGAAGACGATACGAACAAAGGTAAAACTCACCCCCTCATCACCCCAAGTGAAACCATCTCCTCGTTTGTAATCGGTTTTAAAAAATTGATGGGTGAAGTGTTGCGCATACATAGCAAAAAGTACATTTGTGCCCCGAGGGTCTGGTATGAACTTTTTTCTTTTAAAAAGTCGTTCAAAAATGTCTTCAACAGATGGTAGTGTGACTGGTCCTAAAATAAACGTTAATTCTTCAACAGCACGTTTAAAAATATATTATGATTGCTTTTCAGTTCGTCTATTTTCAAGTATCAAAAAATGTATGAATTCAATAACATACTGAATAATTTTAACTATATATATAAATATATATATATATATATATATCTCAAACCCAGATAGTGCCAGGGGGTGTTTCCACCAGTTTTTGTAGGGCAAACTTCTTATATCAATCGGTTCCTGCCAGTTCCGACTTCTTCCTCCTCTTCTTCACTACTGCCAGGCTTATCCTATGTTTCTTCTTCTCCTCCTACGAGTTCCCTCCATCGTTCTCTATTCTCCCACCATCTCTCGTCTTCCACTTCTTCCCATTTTTCTCCTCAGTTGACTACCCCGAACTTGACTCCCTCCTGCCACCTTTCTCTTAGTCTTCCAACTCTTCTCTTAGCTCCATTGTTTTCTGCTATCTCAAACATTGCTCTTGGTATTCTCTCCTTTTCCATTCTCCGCATATGCCCGTACCACCTAAGTATCTTCCTTTCCAATTTAAATGATAACCTTTCCACTCCCACTTCTTTCCTTATATTACTGCTTCTCTTCTTCTCCAACTTTGACACTCCTGCTATGCTCCTTACAAACTTCATTTCTGCTTCCATTTTCTTTTCTTCTCTCCAGTTGATTGACCATGTAACTGCCCCATATGTCAAGATAGGCAAGTAGTACCCATTATAAATGAGTATCTTCCCTCTCCTCGGAAAATCTTGGTTCCAAATCAGCTTCCTTACTTTTAATTTTAATTATAAGTGCCAAAATTCAATTTTCATGTCAATCACTTAGCGGCAAGTAAAAATATAATTGACATTAAAAAAGAGTCTTCATTCATCATGAAAACATCGTAAATCAATCATACTGCTATGATTTGTCATTTATAATTTTTTGTGGGGTATTGAATCATTCCAAGGTTCTTGCGTATATGTAATTTGTAAACCAGTGTATTGAAACATTATGAACTACTCTAGAGACTGGAAAATAGAGCATTGCTAGCTATTTCCAACAAAAATCATTTTCACGCCCTGCACCCACCTCATCATTGATAAATACACAAGTGTTTTCCTTGTAAAATATATCAAATGTTCAATGTAGGGTATTATTTCAACTATTTTCAAGAATCAATATTATTTGGTTTTTAATTTTAATTAGTTAATGTTAAGGTTAGGTGGAAGAACGGTGCATTGACCGAACCTCGCCCTTTTGTTGTATTATATGCAAACAAATAAAGACGCTTCTATTCTATTCTATCATTCAACTTTTGAATATTTTGTTCTCAAGTTTTTTGGCTGTCAACAGTTCTGATACATTTCATAAAGCTGCTTACAAATAGTTGGTAAACAGATAGTTTTCTCTAGAGTTGACGTTCGATCAATTTCAATATTTTCGAACAACTCGATATTTTCGGCCTTCGATTCGATATCCAATTAGAGTATCCGATATTTGATTAATTCAATATGGAAACGATGATCAATATCGAATTCAAGATTCGTAAATAGCTCAAATAAATCAAATAACCAAGTGAAAAAGAAAACGTGAAAAATACCCAACCAGAAGTGAATAAAAAAATAGTAGGGCTTTCATGAACGGTTTCTCATTGCTGCAGTTATAGTGCATATAGGCCTATGCTGAGTATAGTATAAGTATGTATGTACTGTAAGTATAATAAATGTATCGGCTGTCTGCTGGTGCCTAGCACATTGCGAGTTGATAGCCAATCACAAACCAGCATTTCTCGTTGTTGGCAGATGCACTACATGGTGATGAAGGCATTGAGTTTACAGACTCAATGATGAAGGATAAATGGGAGGGAAAGAAGAGTAGAGCGGGTATCAGTTTTATCTTAACATTGCAACTACCATGTCTTGAGATATATCCAACAACTACATTAATAGTTATAGGCCTATTATTTTATAAAAATCATTTGTTCATGCTTTGAATACTGTAGTATACTATTCAAAGCATTTCTGTAGAAATGAAAATCTCCAAGATATAAATGTCTAGCCTGATTCAAAATCAAATGATTAAATTCAATTTTTGTTTACCTGCAACTCCCATAGCAGTTGGACAACAGCAAGGAATTGGTGGAAGATCCCTTGCGTACATAGATCTATTGTAATAGACATCCATGGTGATGTATTCGTGATTCACGTTGTACAAATGAGGTGTTATTACCATTTCTCCACGTGCTGTAAGAAAATTCAAGAGAGGAACATATTTATAGATTTTGATTTTTTCTTTCATCTGTGCTCAAATAATAATGTTTAAACTACAAAAAGAATCTTGCTAGATAGGGAGTGGTAGCACTAAATATGCATTCTGGTAGCTAATTAAAAAGCCAGGTTCAGGTGATATTGAAAGTTGACTATAGGTTGTTTTCTGATGGTCAACAAGATCAACCATACTGTCCATACATCATGATTCACCTGCCATCTATATATTTGTTGTGATTCCCAATATTATATCATCCTCCACGCCAGGTGTACTCATCTGAACAGCTGTATCATCGATGCAAATCAAATTTTTTTAATAATCTACATTTCATTAAAACACGGAAGTAGAGAACATTTTCTTACTGTAATACACGTATGCCAGCGCCCTTCTGTGCAAAAATTTAAACGTGTTAATGATAGACCACAATGTAGGGTAACCAGTTATGAACGCAAGTTTTGTATCTTGATGTGCGTTGATCATACCAGAAAACCATTGCTTCCATGTTGCTAAAAATGATAATTTCAAATAATTAGTCCAATTAGGATTTGAATTACCATCGTGTCAATCTGAAGATTGGCGTTGAACCAAATATAAGTCCAATTTTACGAATAACAAATTAGTGGATCAGATTGAATTGTTATTAATTATTTGGTTCTTAATGTTAATTTTGTGCTTATATTAATAAATAATAAATAACTTCATTACCACAGTTTTTGTATTCGTAAAAGGCGGCAAAGAGAATGAATTAGAATAGAATAGAATAGAAAGTCTTTATTTTTCATGTACATAACAATTCCGTCATAACAATCGAAAAGGGCGAGGTTCGATCACATGATTGTTCTTCCACCTAACCTTTTGGTACTGATGACGATCAAGAACTTCAATCTCAACAATCGAGCTGATCCAAGGTTGATAAAACCAACACTTTCAAAGAAAAAAAATGAAATTTACATTATAATAAGTACGTGCTAGGTACTTGGGTTAGCAAATTCACCAAAATAAAATTTGAAATGCAAGTTTTAGAGTAAATATTGATCAGATGTACCATATTTCATTACAGTATGTTATTGAAAAATTATAATACCATTGTTGGGCTTCTGTAGGCACAAACTAGACTGCATTACATTACAGTAAATTGAATAAGTGAACTGAACATTTGAAGTCATTATACAATCTACTTATCAAGTTTACTAGGAAAACGCGTTACGTGTTTCCGCGTTGATGGATGAGCTGGAACAATGTATCAACATATCTTTGGATTAGTTATATATATGTCCACCTTGAGATCCAAACAATTACGTCACTGCCCTCCTATCTCCCAATTGATTTATATAATAATGAAGAAGGCTTTGTTTTAATCATTTTCAATTGAATGGTGACACCTGTTGCTTGGATTTAATTGGTATCTTATAATGTAGCTTCAAGTGATTTAAAAAGTTGGATCATATATTTTTTACATCGGAACGGCTGATCTGATTCGACTGAAAGTTTGGAATAATGTGTATAATTATCATATTGAAATTCCCTGAGGATTTGAATTCTCTCGAAGGGAATATTTTTCACGATTTTTTCCCTCCGGGTTATTCTTTGGGATTTTTGAAAACTTTGAAATGAGTTTTCTCAGAAGTGGTTTGACCGATTGCGCCTCAAAACTATACTGGTATACAGTATCGAATTAGATAAGGACACTTATGTATGCCAAGTTTTAACTGATATTAAATTTTTGTTTGACCTGTGGAGCGCAAAAAAAAACAGGCACTTTTTTTTCGAGTTTGGTGAAATTGAGTCTACGCTTTGCTCATCCAACAAGAATAAGTTTATTGATGAGCGTAGCGAAGTCTCCATCCCACTCTCATAGGGCTTTGTCTGTGTTTTTTTTTTTTTTTTTTTTTTTTTTTTGTAAGCACTCCACAGGCCGCAAGGGTTGACTGATCAACATGAAACTTTTTTTGTACACGCAAACTCATCCAACTTAGAATTGTATAGTTTTTGGAATGAATCGGTCGGACCGATTTTGAGAAAAATCATCTCAAAGTTTCTAAAAACCCCATAAGATTTGGCTGGGCGGAAAATGTTGAAAAATAAAATCTCTCCAAATGGGATGAAATTTTCTCTAAATGTGTAAACATGGATTTTACACATTATTACGATTTTGGAAGCAATTCTGATCAGTGTTTTGAAGAAAAAGATAAAAATAACTGATAATATTCATCAAATATATCATAAAATTGTGACAGAATTAAGTTGTTGAGATTCACTGCTTTCTAGATTCAAGAGTTGACCAACAATGAAGTATTTTTTATATGCGTCAAGGTGTGTAGATTACCAGAGTCAATAAAGTAGCAAGATTAGAACTACTTTAATGACTTTTATGGCTTATTCAGATATCAAGGTGTGTAGAATACCAGAGTCGATAAAGTAGCAAGGGTAGAACTACTTTAAGGACTTTTATACCTTATTGAGATATCTCGCTCATCTTACAACGCATATTTCGCGTTTGACTAGTTAGGATATCTCGCTCATCTTACAACGCATATTTCGCGTTTGACTAGTTAGGATATCTCGCTCATCTTACAACGCATATTTCGCGTTTGACTAGTTAGGATATCTCGCTCATCTTACAACGCATATTTCGCGTTTGACTAGTTAGGATATCTCGCTCATCTTACAACGCATATTTCGCGTTTGACTAGTTAGGATATCTCGCTCATCTTACAACGCATATTTCGCGTTTGACTAGTTAGGATATCTCGCTCATCTTACAACGCATATTTCGCGTTTGACTAGTTAGGATATCTCGCTCATCTTACAACGCATATTTCGCGTTTGACTAGTATAATAATTAGATGAGCGTAGCGAAGATTCCATGCCACTCTTATGGAGCTTTGTCTGTGTGTTTTTTTTTTTTTTTTTTTTTTGTAAGCACTGCACAGGTCACATGGGTAGATTGATCAACATGAAACTTTTTTTGTAGGGGCCAACTTTTACAAATTAGAACTCTATAGTTTTTGGAATGAATCGGTTAGATAGATTTTGAGAAATATCATGTCAAAGTTTTTAAAAACCCCATAAGATTAGGCTGGGTAAGAAAATTCGAAAAAATGAAACCTCTCCGAAAAAAATAAAATTTTTACCGAGTGTTCAAACATGAATGATACACATAACCATCATTTTGTAAGCAATTCGAACCAGCCGTTTCGAAGAAAAAAATTCAAATAACTGTTTTCATTCATCAAACATATGGAAATGAGCCAAGATTCACTGCTTCCTAGATTCGATATTTGCCCAAGAATTAATTATATTCGTCAAGGTGTGTAGAATACCAGAGAAGATGAAGTAGCAATTAAATGAAGGACAGAATGTGTAGAATACCAGAGTCGATAAAGTAGCAAATGTAGGACTGTTATTATACCTTATTCACATATCTCGCTCATCTTACAACGCATATTTCGCATTTGCCTAGTAATTAGTTATACCAAGGTTAGGTGGAAGAGCAGTCACTCGATTGAACCTCGCCTCTTTTCTTGTAACGTTGCTTACTTATATGATAAATAAAGACAATTACAATGACAATAATTATAACATTACCTCTATGACAGTTAGTTCCAAAGAAGCCTGTACCTGTACAGTCACACTCATACTCTTCCGGATTCACTCCATGTCCGGTTGGCATGCAAATACCATTATTTTGACAAGGGTATGAACAGCAGGGATTGAAACCTGTTGACAGATAAGTTTGGTGACAAGTAGTTTGAAGCAAAACTTCGAGATCATGGACCTTATATTATCTATCTAGCTATATAACCTGGTCAAGATATACTATATCACAGTAATATTGTAATGTACACTAAGCTTTACTACTGTACTTACTGTACTGTACTTGTAATATTTAATACCATACTTATTAATTCATATATTTTTCAATAACTTCAGTAAAAATAAAATAATGTGACAGTCTTTCTGATGAAATCCCTGGTCAAGAATATACTAATTGCTCAATCAATCAAGTTCAACTTAAATTTACTCAATGTAAAATTATTTCAAAATCACCTTTCTGCTGTGCTGACCGAATGATTGAGAAGACTTTGAGAGAATGATTTATTTACTAGTCAATCGTAACAATTAACTTACAGAAGAGAAAAACTTTTAGATACCGGTAAGTTCACTTAAATATTGAAGCTGGTTAATTTGCCATCGAGTGTATAACGACAAACAGGGTTATTAATTATAATTACCACAATGCTAGCGAAATGTTATCGCAAAAAACAACATAGACAAAAGATTACTATTGAAACAAATGATTACCGGTAGAATTGCTACTTAAGACTTTAATCTACGGCGAAAAATTATGGTCACAGACAGCGCAGTCCTGATATTGAAGTTCAATGGTTTTGAATATTTAAAATGGGGTGGTAAGATCGCCCTTGTGGTGAAACGATCCTATCTTTCATCCATAGTTTTATTTGGGATACAATGATTTGGTATCAAGTTTCGATGTTATAAAAAAAAAAAATTGATACGTAGTAATATAAAACGATATTGAACACATTAGGTTGTACCGAGATGTATTGAGGGTTTCATTGGTCGGCCGCTGTTTTATGGTGGCTCAACACCCCATCCCACCAATGTTGACAATATGTACAAATTTACTGTCCAAATCTCTGAACCTATTCCGATCGTGAGTCATCTAGTGGTGATACAAGGAACTAACTTTGTGTACAAAATGAACTCAAAATTACATTTACGTTGGCTCAGCTGTAGCAACAGTCCTCTGAAATGCCAATATTTTAGTGTCCCAGAAGGCATGAAGTAGAGTTTAAAATTCTGCACTGTCAGTAGATAGAGCAGCGATCGGTACCGTACGCTCAAGGGAACAGTCCTCATGAGATGGAACATTTGATTCTATTTAACATTTAACATTTTATAATGGGAGTTGAACCATGCAACCTCGATACATCTTGGATTGTACATTGGGAGTATTATATAATTGGTTTAAAAAATAATTATATTTGGGTCGCTCAGAAGCAAAACTCGCGTCATCCAGTTCTGGAGTTTCTGAGATAAACGGGAAAATAAAATTGTATATATTTCCTTAATGCATATTAATCCTATTTTCAAGTATATTGAATGAGTTAGTTAACTCCACTCGTCTAAGTTCTGAAAATCAGATCAAATGGCTCAATTGATTTTAAATTAATTGTTTTAGGTTGGATAAGGCAAGTTTTGAAAATAACATTATTAAAAATTTGGATGAGACGAGTTTTGAATCAATAAATGTTTGGAGTCCAAACTATCAAGAGGCGTTCAAAGGCGGTGCATTTATATAGCTTTGGGATTTCGTAACAGTTTACAGCATGCTGATTGGTTAAATGGATAAGACAAGTTTTGAAAACTACAACTTGATGGATTAGACCAGTTTTGAAGTACCGTAAATGCATGATTGTTATGCCTAGATTAGATTAGTTTTGTTGCAAACTGATTCTAGAATATGATGGGCGTCAACCAGACGAAAAAAATGACGTATATAACTCTATTTGAGAAAAAAGTGGATGAAGCAAGTTTTGCTTCTGAGCGACTCATTTTTAATATAATTATTAAAAGTCAGGAAAAATGTTACAATGACAGTGACAATGTTTAATTCAATTCAGTATGGAATAGCTTACCATGTGTGGTTTTGAGAAATGACGTCGTGAGCAAACAGAGAAGAAACTGAATAAGCAAACGCACTGTAAAAAAGAACAATACATGAAATTGTATGAATATTCCAATATTTTTCTTAATCAAATTGGAATGTGTTATATTTATATGTCAAGGATGTCATGAATTAAATCCCAAGGTGAAAAAATGAAAATATAAACAGGCCAAGTTGATTAACAAAACAATAATAGCTTATAATGTTTTAGTAGCATTTTTATTAAATGTGCATCTTCTGACGCTTTTTGTGTGCGTGTGTGTTGTTTTTGTATACACTTTCCAGATCACATGGGTTGACTGATCAACATAAAAGTTTGTTGTTCAATATGAGGTCTACACACCATACAACTTAGAACTGCAGTATAGCAGTTTTCTGACAATTTTCAATGATGTGTTGTAGGCTATATGAGAAAAAATTAAATTTAAAAAAATTGTCAGATTTTTTTTCTAACAAGAGTCAACAAACCTTTTTGAATATAATCTAGATTCAGATCAAGATTCAGTTACCTAGGGCTGGCGGGCCTATACATAAATAATACATGATTTGAAAATTCCAATGAAATTTGGTTAAGCATTTTGGAGAAAAAAATAAAAACTCGTGTTTTTTATTTCATTTCTAAGCAGATTTTTTTCTGAGATGTTCATCTGTCAACGCAGCATGCAAATAATGTTCTACTAGTTGAATTCAGGTTAATATGTAATAGGATACAAGAGACATGGGCACACGTCTTTTACCTCCCCACAATGAATGAATAAAATAAACACAAAATCTTATTTGTGTTCATTTTGTTGGCTTCATATCTTTGTCTATACTTGAAATGTTCTTGGAATACAATTGTGTGAAAATAAATTAAATATATATATATTTTTTTTTAATAACATCGAAACTTGATACAAAATCATTGTTCCCCGATTAAGGCTATGGATGAAAGATAGGATCGTTTGGACGGGGCACCACAAGGGCGATCTTACCACCCCATTTTGATTATTTAAAACTAATGAACTTCAACACCAGGACTGCGCTGTCTGTGACCAAGATTTTTCGCCGTAGATAAAAGTCTTTCAGCATAAACACACGAATGTTGATATCTTCCACTTTGAACTGTCTCTTGGGCAATGATCACTTCTTTCCGTTGACAGCAGATGTAAAGTTTATCATTATACACAATCAACAAATTAAATTAGTGATAGGCCTATAATGTTATAATTGGGCCTATCACTCTACTAATTAATGGTTGCGGCCAATTAGTACTTCATCCAAGCATTTGAATAAATTATATGAATAAAATTATAAATTATAAAGTTATATAGGCCCACATGCTTACTTTTCAAACTGAATGAATGATGAACTTGACCTTGAGTAAACTAGTCTCCAAATTAAAATTAGAAGTGTAATTTATTTTTATTTGGCTTTAGACCTATTGCCCGATCAATTGCTTTTGTACACGAAAATTTTAATGTGACAACTACAGAAAGTGCCATGAAAATTGAAAACTGACCCTGTGAAAAAATCACCCTCTAGTGAATGTCAAAATATTCAGCAAGAAAAGAGTATCCATGTGTCTTTTTCTAACAAAAATAGATAAACCTTTTTGAATAGAATCTAGAAGGCTGTTCCTTTATTTTCAAAACTCGACACATTGATCAACACCTTTTTGTGAGTTCAGATACACCGGTAATGTATGAAGAGCCGCAAGTTTGCAAGGTTCGAAGTGAAATAGTTGGTTAGTTTATAAATATTCAGGGCTATTTTTTGAACACCAAAACTTTTTTATGTGATATAAATGGCATTTAAATCATACTATGGGCTAATAATAGAAGACCAAGTAGGTATAGATCTCCATTGTGCAGCATAGGCTATGCTCAGGCCTGCCACGGGCTAGCCTATAATATAATTAACTACAGATAACTAAATCATAATTGAATTATAGGAAAAGAAGATGAAGTGGAGTTGGATAATGAGAAATCAGAATTCCCTACAGATGAGCCAACCACTGAAGATCAAATCAAAGAATCCTCTAGCGATGTTTTGTAAGTTTATTATACAGATAAAGTATTAGCATAACATTTGAAGACAATTTAATTCAGAAGACACATTCCAAGTATTATCCTCCGGCCTACATAAAATGATTTTAGATATTCTGTTCTTGCTAGCTAGTGGCTTAGTCGGAAAGATGTGCATCACAAGTATACATTTTTATCTCTAAAATATCTCTATGGTAGCTGTACTCAAATTACATACTACATTATTGGTATTATATTATAATCAGAATTTTAAAATCATAGAATATTCTCTATCTCTGCTATTTGCTAGAATTGTGCCCACGATTCAATTAAATTATACCCACTATAATTTACCATAATACACCACATTTACCAATGAAATCTAAAGTGTTAATCTATCAAGCAATAGTAGCGCCACACATTGATTACTGTAGCTCTATTTTATTTCTTTTGGACAAAAACAAAATTACAGCTTTACAAAAACTTCAAAATAGAGCAATGAGGAGTATATTGTGGGTTAAAAGAGATTCCTCAATAAGAAAGATGTGTGATGCCCTATCATGGCTAAATATCAAACAAAGAATTATACTTAACACTTTAACACTAATTTTTAAGATTACTCAAGGACTAGTTCCTAATTATCTAACTATTAATCTAAAATATAATAAACATGTTAGCAATAAATACAGTTTAAGAAGTAAAAATAATATTTATGTACGAAGAACTGTTTGTAAAGATGAGGATAATAGCATCTTTGTAAAAGGAATTAAGATATTCAATAGAATTCCTCTGAAGATCAGGGAACTTAAGAGTGTGCGTAGTTTTAGAAGAGCTTGTTGTCTACTAATTAAAGAAAATAGGCTAACTCCCAAACCTTCTGAGGTAATTAAATATTGGGACCTAGTAACATAGATTAAGTAATTCTAAGTACCATGTAATCATGTTTCTATGTATGTACAATATTTAGATATATTGAATTTGTAACTTCAATGATGAATCACTTATGTAAAACAATTATTACTGTTATTACTCATATATTATAATTATGTACACTACAAAATAGCAAAAATGCTAAACTAATAAAAAATTCTATTCTATCTTACGCTTGATTACAGCTATTAGGCCTACTTAATCTGATATGGGCTAGTATGCTAATACATGCACAATACCATATTCTAGTAATGTGAATATATCAGTATTTAATTTTAAAATCACATAAAAACCCTCATCCAGCTTTACCTAGATCACTAACTGTAAGATTTAATAATGTACTAAAATAGTGCGTGTATTATATTGCAGGTTTGATCCATTTCAGATATTTGAGGTACGGTACAAAATATATTCTACATCTCGGTGGTACATGACAATATACCATATTATGAATGCTGCTATTTCATTCTAAATTGTAATTATGTTAATTTCGTTTGATTGAAGGTTAATCCTCAAAAGTGTCATATCTTTGAAGTACATGTTATTGATGGAAAAGATATAACAAAGGGATGGATATCCAGTCTATGTAAGTTCATAATTTGACCTAGTATAATTAGTTTATCACTATGGATGTCATAAAGTGCCTGTAACTGGTCATTTTGAGCCTGAATTACTGCATGTACATACCGACAGGAATGAATGGAGTACCATGTAATGAAAATTTGCAATTAATACGGTAATACATTTACTTTTTAGTGAGATCACCGGATCTATATGTTGTGATGCATATTCCGGGTACCCCAAATGGATATAAGAGAACTAAAACAATTGGCAGCTGTGCCAATCCGACCTGGGACGAGAAGTTTACATTCTTAGTTGACCCAGATTCTGAAATTATTCTTGGTGAGAAGAATTAGATAATCATTTGGTGGTATTGATATTAATTTGGGTTGCTACTCAATGTCAAGAAAAACATTGATTAATCTATCAATCTACTAACTGATCAATTGAAAAATGATTATTTCATTGGGTACCGGCACCAAAAAGTAATCGGTCATCAATCGATTACAGTATTCGATTAATTACAAAAATAAACTTACAATAAAAATACTAGGCAAACGCGTTATGTGTTTCCGCGTTGATGGATGAGTTGGAACAATATATTAACATATCTTTGGATTAGTTATATATATCCACCTTGAGATCCAAACCATAAAGAACCCTGCTATTTCCTAATTGATTTTGATGATAATAAAGAAAGCTTTGTTTTAATCATTTTCAATTAAATGGTGATACCCATGTTGCTCTGATTTGAATGGTATCTCAATTCGTGATTAAAAGCTAACCAGGCGGCAGCACTGTCGAAGTGGGCGATTGGCCGTCCGGAGGCAGTTAGGCCTAGATGTCATGTTGTTTTATGCTTACACACATTATATTTGTAGGCCTAATTATATTGTAATTTTAATAATTGATGATTTTAGTAATTTTAATTTTGTTTTCAATATTGTAATTACACATTGATTAATTTGTATATAATTTGAAAGGATCTGCCTCCGCCCAGTTCACTAGAACGCCACCAGATGTCAGCTACTTTGCTTTTAATCACGAATAGCTTTGAGTCATTTAAAAAAATTCTATTATATATGTTTTTACATCAAAACGGCTGAACTGATTTGACTGAGAGTTTTAAATAATGTGTATAATTATTATATTGAAATTCCCCGAGAATTTGAATTCTCTCAAAAGAAATATTTTTCACGAATTTTTTCCCCTGGGTTATTCTTATGAGATTTTTGAAAATTTGAAATGAGTTTTCTCAGAAGTGGTTTGACCGATTGCGCCTCAAAACTATACAGTATCGAATTAGATAAGGACACTTATGTATGCCAAGTTTCAACTGATCTTAAATTTTCGTTTGACCTGTGGAGCGTGAACACAAAAAAAAAAGAAAAGCACTTTTTTTTTGGATATGGTGAAATTGAGTCTTTGCTTCGCTCATCCAATCATCCAATGAAGATCATTTACAATACCTCTGAACAATAATTATTCACCTTGAAAGCATAACGAGTAACTTCTGACCATAGTTTCAAAACGTCGATAAGTAAAGAATGAATAATAATATTCAATTGATTGATATCAATTGATTGCTGGCTGATGTAGATCAATTAGAATTCCAATGCCTGATAATTGATAATGAATCAATTAGTTTATAAGGGAGGCATACTTAATAATAATCAACCCAATCTGTGCTAAGAGCTAAGAGGCTGCAAATTTGTAGTCTCGTGATTGTTTTTCTTTCCACCATACCTCACTCCTTCAGTTCCTCAGTTTCCTTACTGTTATAAATGTTTATGGTGATTTAATTATACATAACTTCTATCAAAATGAGACCTATAATTAGGGTCACCAGACATCCCGATTTTCTTGAGATTGTCCTTGTTTTGAACCATCTGTACTGGCGTCCAGAGAAATAGTCTCGAGACCATCAAATGTCCCAGTTTTATGGTAATGGCAGAAATATATATAATATATATAATAATTGGGTATTGTGCATATATTTAAATTCTCCTTCTTTCACCTCACTTTTATTTCTGAATTTCAAAAGCTAAAAATTTCAAAAAATATACATGTTATTTTCTAGAATTTCAGAGCGTTGTGGTAATTGTTGTTTGTTGTTCCACGGTGCAACGTAGGCTTTCGTTGTGTTCTCATCTCATCCAAAGTCCAACTATTGCGCGCTCTGCATTTTACAAACGCTATTTCTCCGTCTCATCTCAACGTTGTCATTAGTACTCACCTTTCAATTCAGCAATGTATTTATATAGTGAGAGCGATTATTCCGGTATAATCATGATGACACAAAAGTTCGTTTTTGGCGATAATTTACAAAATACATGGCCATACTTGAAAAGGCTATTTATTTATTAATATTTGATGAATCAGTCTCTGAATTTCACATCAAATTAAAAAACTTACTCTTTAACATTAAGTTGTAAGCATTTTATCCTTTAGGCTATGAAGATGTATGCAATCAGTATATAGAAATAAATATATTGATAATTCTATACAACTGAAAAAACACCCAAAACATAAGTAGGAGACTGGAAATTTAAAAAAATGTCCCTGCGGGGCGGTTGTGCCTCCCAATCACATTTCGTACAATTTAGCTCGGAATGATTTCGACTCCGAACTTGATAATAATAATAATAAGTCTTTATTTCTTTCAAAACACAACACAGTTGGATATATATATATAGTTACTTACATAGTTGGCATTTAAAAGAAAATGGCGAGGTTCGGTGGGATGCCGCTCTTCCAACTAACCATGATTAATAATAGAGATAACTTCGTAGCATTGATGTCCCAAATTTTCCTCTCTTAGAAGAACTAACAATAATAATAATAATAATAATAATAATAATAATAAATGGTTACCCTACCTATACTAAAATGCGTTCAAACTTAGTTCTGCACAAAAACGGTTTCAGTATTTAGGGCTTTCGCGACCCAAACATGAGATAGTTGATAATGGATTAATGGGTAATTTCATCACCGCATGTGGGATGAAGAAATCCTCTACGAGTCGGCCTCTATGTTGAGACCGACTGAACGTCGAGGATTTCTTCGTCTCATATGAAGCGACGAAATCACCCAATATCAAATACCTCGGTTTCAGTATGGTTCTGGCCGCCCTCGGTAGCTCACTCAGCTGAGGCACCGCTTTAGGAACTGAAGTCACTGTTAGGCGCGGGTTCGAGTCTCGCTTAATGTTTTGGTTTTTGTAAATGTCCTTTCACTTCTCATCACTTCATAGTTTCATAATCACCTGCTCATTGTTACCCTCACATAAACTAGCTGTTGGTGGGGTCATTTTAAGCAAACAATAATAATAGTATATGTAGTTCTATAATCAAATAATTTGAGCAATCGTTATTTCATGTAGCTACCTTTGCAATCATCCATCAATGCAAAGATAGTTTGGTAGGCCCTCTATCAGTATTTTTCAGTATCACTTTCAGTATAGTTTTCAGTTTAGTACCAGTATGTATAGTACTAGTGTTTTAATTTTAGTTTTGATTTCTTCAGTATTTTTCAGTTTTATTATATTTTAGTATCAGTATTTATATTCAGTATTTTTTATCTTTCTATTTTAGAAATGGATTTGATGGATGCAAACTTGTTACGTCATGACACGAAGGTGGGAGGAGTAAAAATTGACTTGAAAGATATACTGCTTAGTGAAGAAGTAGACAAAGAAGTTGTATTTGAAAAGGTTAGATGTTTTCTACTCCTATTCTTTATAATAACAGGCTTCAATATCTGAGTTAAAATATTCTGAGTGTTTCTAGTTGATTTCAAGTCAGAATGGGTGAAAAAAATCTCTGTATTACGAAAATTTCGAAACTATTATTTTATCAAAATGGTCAAATTATTGAAATATAGGCCTATTTAACATTGGTTCAACTGATTGCGCCTCAAAATACAATATCTAGTTAGATGACGACTATGCGCATGCCAAGTTTCATCAAAAAAAATCTTACGTTCGACCTGTGGAGCGCAAACAAGAAAAAAAGTTTCATCAATCAAGTATGGTAAAATTGAGTCTCATGAGTGTCATCTAATCATTATCACCTGTTTTGAGAACAATCTGTAATAACTAATAAGTAAATTAAATACAAATAAATAAATAAATGAGCAGAATTAAATTTTTGCTTATTCCTTGACGTATCTTTATTTTCAGGGATCAAGGGTTCACATGAAAGTATTGAGAACAGAAAAGTAAGTGAATCTTATTTATTAGCACTAGGAAAACGCAGCATATATGCATTGTAAGATGAGCGATAGGCCGTAATTTACAGCCTTCCTGTTCCTTGCTGAATTGGTTCCAAGTTTTGATCAATAGCTTTTTAATTAATTTGAAAAAAATACATTACAACCATTTTCTACAAAATGCCTGAATCGAGTTTTGTAAACCTCTGAGATAATAATTATGCTTAAATTCTGGTGAAATTTGGATTTTTTTTTTGAAGAAAATATTTTATCAAAATTTTCTCCTCTGGGTTATTCTTATGGTGCTTTTTAAATTTTCGAAATGTTTCTTCTCAGAAGTGGTGCAACCGATTGCACCTCAAAACTGTACAGCACCAAGTTGGATGGTTGATGACACATTATGTATGACAAGTTTCAACCAAATTTTGTGCTGTTGTTTGACCTGTGGAGCTAGAAAAAAAACTTGCTCACTTTTCTCGAGAACGGTAAAATTGAGTTCGCTTTGCTTATCCAATAAAGTATTTCCTCCAGTTTTTCCGATCATCTTCCACATCCATTAGCATATTATGTTTTGAACTGAATATTTCTGCACGAAGTTCTATAATAACTTTTTCTCAAATTAAGTTTTCTGTAGAAAGTTGATTCATTCAAAGTTGATTTTTTGCTCTTTTCGAAGTTTACTTGGAACTCAATAGCTGTTTTTCCATCAAATAGAACATCAACTTTTCATATCAACTCTTTGTCTTTCAAGTTTAACTTGAATAATTTCTTTGTCAATAGCTCCACTCCAGATCTCAGATTCAGTTTGACTTTATCCAACGAAGAGAAGGAATTTCTTGTCAAACGCCGTATGCACGTATTTGAAGGAATAAAGAAGTTTTTAAATGGAGAAGATGCACCTAGAAATCTTGGAGAGGTATAGTAAATAGACACGATTGAATTGAACAATAAAATACATCATTCAAGACACATTTACTGATATTCAATTTGAGTACTAATAATCAACATTGTGGAGACCAATTGTTTTTTTAACAATAATCCAATCAGTTACTTCCCGTTTACATGCAAATTCATGTACTCCATCAGTTTGAGTTACCCCTACATGATTTCTGGTTCAAATAGATATGTGATTATTTTCAATTATCTTCCAAGAAAATGAATAGGCCTGAATCGTGCTTTATTCTAGGTTCCAACGATTGGTGTAATTTGCTCTGGGGGCGGTTTTCGAGCAATGGTCGGACTCTGTGGTACGATGAAAGCTCTCGAAGAATCTGGGCTCCTCGATTGCGTGATATACCTCGCAACACTTTCAGGTTCGTCTTGGTATACTTCCTTCCTGTATTCGCAACCTGAGTTCCCAGAGAAACCTCCTTCTGCATTTCAAGAAAAACTCAAAGGATGCGTTTGTCAGAATAATTGGCTGAAACTAGTTACGCCCGGAGGCATGTACAGTTATATATCGGCAGTTCTACAGAAATCCAAGACTGGCCAACCAGTCAGTTTAACAGATTTCTACGGTCATCTTGTGGGTGATACAATTCTGAGAGATGTAAGTACAGTATTGCTTACAGAAAGCATTGCTTACTCCAATCTACATTCAAAACTTTTACATTTAATCCTGCACCATTGATTATGTTAACATTGGAACTAGAAATATAGCTGCTCTGAGCAGGGTTTCCAGTTCCGATTTTTTCTTGTCGTCCGACACGATATCGGTACGATTTTTGTCATGCCTGTTTCCACTTCGCTGCACCGTAACGTTTTCGTGACGTTATAGCCATAGCCTTCAATACCTTTAAACTCACAGGCTTTTTCGAATGTGAGGAATGTGAGTGTAACTTCCGGTAAAATCATAGTTTCGGCCGACGAAAGTTGGAGTCGAGTCAATAATCACGACACCGAATCGGTACCGAAACGGTGTCGTGAACCGTCATATTGTTTAGGTCAATACTGGCTTGTGATTGGCCAGTTGGGAAAATCGTGTTGGATGACAAGAAAAAATCGGAACTGGAAACCATGCTTTACTGATTTTCTAAAATGGCGTAGCCATTCTTGTTTATTTTACATGATTGTTTTGATTGTTCTTGTTTAGCAGAAAGAGAGTGTCAAATTGTCCGATCAGACTACCAAACTCGACAGCGGGCTAGCACCTCTACCTTTGTATACGTGCATCAATGTAAAGAGGAACGTCTCAGCTAGAGTATTCCAAGTAAATAAACTATTCACAAGCCAGCAGCTTACCTAGATAGTTGGCTAAACAATTTGAAATTAATATTTTTTACTTGAGCTCAAGTAAATATTTGAATAACTAAATGAATGATGAATATTTAATTAACACACACTGATGAATGAATAACAATTATACATAATCTAAATAATCAAATGAATACAAAAATAATAATCTTTATTCAATCAATTTTAATTGATTACTGGTTGGCTGATTCAGATCGTATCATAATCCTATATCTGACGATCGGTAATCGATACTCAGCAGCATCCCTATCGAAATACCAACACTAATTCTAATTATTGCTTCCAATTAATACAGCAATTCGTTTCATCAGGATTGGATAGAATTTAGTCCATACGAGATTGGCTTCTCAAAGTATGGGACTTTCATGAAGGCAGTGCACTTTGGATCCAAGTTCTTCATGGGAAAGATTTTAAAAGTGTTTGACGAACAGCCTCTTCATTTCCTTCAAGGCGTGTGGGGCAGTGCATTCTGCATCTTGTTCAAGCGACTAATTCAGGAGAAAGAAATAAAGTTGATTTCTGCGATATCGGTGGTGAAATTATCTGAACAAGAATTACTAAATGATGATGAGAGTGTACTCAGTAAGCTATTGCTCCTAAAAATGGCTAACAATTACTAGTTTAGTGAAAATGTATTAATTACTCTGAGTCGAGAATTGCATTGAATTAGGTCTACTGCTCAAAGCTGATTGGTCTTTGATGATAACCTGATTTTTGGGGATAATTATGCAGGATCAATCATATAAAATATATGTACTACAGTACAATTAAAAAACATGAATGGGTTGATCAAATTATTCAAATAGGTTGATTATCATCAATTGTTTTGAATGAAAATTATGCAAGTCCATGAGTTGATTCTTAGATATCTCTAAATGGAGTTAAATTTTCACCTCATCACTGTCACATTGTTTCAAATAATAATGATAATTATAATGAATACTGTGGAGAACTATTTAATATCTCTTGGGTTGCCCTATATAGGTAAGCTTACCCAAGTTATATAGGCCTATTTCGCAAGAAGAAATATCAGCATTATTCATAATTGATATACTTTATACTGTATAAACAGCTGTATAAATTGATGAACTGATAATGTACTTATACCATGAAATAATACTGTAATATTGTCCAGTACGAATAACAGTAACAGTAGGCAAATGACAAGTAATAGTTCAAGGGTTAGTCTATATAGTTCTATTGTTTTAGTAATTGGTCCATATTTTAAATTATTAATAGTATGATTTCATTTTATTTTGTAGATAACTATGTACCAAAAGACGATGAACTCGAATTGAATAATGACTCTGGTAGCTCAGCTGATGAAATTGAGTGCCCCAGTTTAGAAGAAGACATGTTGAATACTGCCGATTCTTACGCAAGCGATTCAGCCAGTCAAGGTCATGATATTTCAGACGAAGGGCATTTTTACAATCCTCTGACGGTAAACAGAATAGAATATTAATATAATTGGAAGTACGAATGAATGAATAAATCTTTATTCACTAAGAATTGATCAACAATATGTACCATATAAGTATTTGGTGTTAAATACCTCAATGTCAATTATAATCACTCTAAAGTATGATTATAGAATGAAATCTAAAATTCGGCTATAACCCCATAGGAAAATTCATGATAATTCCCCTGTTTTATACGATTCTATGAGTTTTGAGAACTACACAAAATTTCTGGAATACATTCTTTAGTGTAGTAGGGAGGTCAATTTTGCTAACTGGTTGTTCCAATCAAAAGAAATACTGTATATTGATCTATCATTCAATAATTATATTCAAATACAAATATTTACACCAACCAGTAATAATAAAATAAAATACAATGTATTTATAATATATTATTAATTTGTTATTAATAGAATGTCACAAATGGGTGCCAATAGCGTCCCTTAAATTTGGCGCCCTGGGCAGCTGTACTCTTTGGCCACCCCTACAAATAAGCCTTATTGGAAGTTCCCGTTACCCATTAAACTTTATTGCATGTTGTGAATTTACAAAAATCGTAATACTGTGAATAATTTTCACTTTAAATTGAACGAAGCTCACTCTATGTTGTTTGCTAATTTTTGCTAACTAAACCACACAGCCTACTAAAGCTGACATTTTGAAAGAGTATGTCAAATTTATTTCAATGCAATTATGTAAAATATGAATTCGATGTATAGCATTGTTGGATTTCTTCCTTCTCTCTTCCCAATTTCAGTCTTTCTTTCTACTTTTTTCGTCACTTCTCATTCCTTCATTTCACCCCCTTTGTATCTGCCACTGTCATCGAAAGGTTTTGCTGATGGCCAAACTGTTATCAAACATCATTTGAGTTAAGGTGTTTCAGCCAATGACTCCTTGTGCTACCACTGAGTTCTAAAATGAAGTTCTATACTAAAATATTTCACTGCTGCCGAGAAATTTGTATATTGTGAGACACTTGGTCAAATAAAAGACACAAAGCAATGAACTTTGCTACGCAGCTGCGTTCATGTTGTGTTCATAACATAAACATATGTGTTTATGACATGTTTTCAGCATGCTATATTTATTCATCTGGCACCATTCTCTTCCTTAACTATAATTGTGATCATTTTAGATCTTGTATTTTCAATATCGATTGTACGTTGAAAGCTTCGATATATTTCGATCAATTTTCAATATTGAAATTTCGGTATTGTTGCAATCATTCTTAAATCAAACATTAACCCCTATAAAAAATTCAAGTATCCCTAATGTATATAATATGTTCAATTATAGTGATGTAAATTTAATTAATAACTGCATTTTTCAAGAGTGAAACATCTGCGAGAAAGACAAAATTATTGGCCGAAATGAGAAGTCCGGACCTCAATGAAAGTAAACATGTCCTTCCAAGTTGTGGAACTTTTACCAATCTACCACATCACATTACTGCATGGCAAAAAGAAAAGTGAGTTTTTATACAAGTAACTTATCAAAGAAGCCTTCAATAAATAAGCTAATTAATACATTAATAATGCTAAAACTAATTGAAAAAATTGATAAAAAATATTTTTGATATCAAGAATTTGATGATTTTAGAAGTTCTAAAGCACACACCTGTTTTTTAAATGCGATTCGTTTTTATATTGAACTGCTGTACATCGCAGTAAATAGTGTACGCACGGCTAATTTGTAACATGTACAGGTACTTATTAATTTTGTATCCTTGCCTCTTATTTACGCCTTACAGTATTAGTTGAATGATTATTTGCGTTCACTAGCACATTAAATGCTGAGATCAATATATCACTTGATAGTTGATTGATTGATTGAGGCTTTTTTAGCAACAGAAAAATACATTTTCACCAGTGCTAATTTAATAATATACTCTATGTAATTTAATAATAAATTCAAACGATAGTAATCTGTACCCTCATTTAGTTAATCGTGATTTTATACCCGCCAGTCGCGCATTTTGACTGAGGCTTTTTTGTGTTTCCCTCAATCGTTTCTCTCATAGTTTCTTAATGACAGGGAATGACGAATTATTTCTCACCTCTGAATGATAAGTTTGCTATGAACTTGCTCACTCTTCCTCAGAGGCTAAAATTTAAAAAAAAAATCATACTTTCACCTTTCACATTTGACAAGCAAAGCATACATTTATAACGTAGTATGTATTTTCCTGATTTGCAATAATCATTGTTCCAAGTTCGAAATAATCATTTTGTTCCAGGTTTAGTGATAAAATGTTGAATGATTTGGTTCTAGTTTGAAAGAGAATTGGTATTTCAGACCTAAATGTGAATAATATTTTCCAGACTAAAAAAAGAAGTATCAAAGCACGATATTCACAAGTCCTTCTGGGAGAAAACATTGGATAATCTATTTAAAAGTAGTATAATGAACACAAGAGCTGGTCGAGCTGGTCTAATATTCAATCCGATGAGAGGATTGAACTTGACCCATATATTTCCCTTTTCGCCGTTCTCTCCTACGACAGCTGAAGATGGTGAGTTGTGTGTAATAATTGAAAGACACACTATGAAATCTTGACCTACTAGTTAGACTACACAAATATTTAATAATGATGATTTTATTTTTCATTGTCTTCCATAAATATAGTGATTAGTTTAAAAAACAAAAAATATGTAACAGAATGACATTCTTCTTGAATAAATTAATAATACCACATTACCACTGTCAGGGAATATTTAATTTGTGATTACAGAAGTAATTTTCAACAATTCATTCTATTCAATTAATCATCAGTTGATTTCAAAAATAGTCAAAAGGTACAGTTACAACTGGATTTTACCAGCAGCTTACCTCGTTATATAGATTAAAAATAATTATACTACCCGTAGATAGATGGATGGTTATTTATTTAGCATTATTTTAAGTTAAGGTAATGATGAATAACTTTTAAAGAAATACATTTGATTCAAAGTATAAAGCCACAGAAAAATTCAATCCAATTGATCTCGAGAAAGAGGCAATCGTGTTTCTACCCAAGTTTGAAAGTACTACATGGTACACACAAGCGGTCACTTAAAGTGGACTATCATTCGACATTTAAGTGCATCCTGAAAACATTTATTGACAATATATGCACTAAAACTACCAGACAATTTACATGCCCACTCCATGTACGGTCTGTGAAAAAATTAGCAGTAAAATATGCATAAATTCATTGAAAGTTCAAAATAACACGTTATATAATCATGAGTGTACCTTTTTTTTGCTGAAATAACTCAACGATCAGATTAAAAACTTTTTCGTGTCAATGAAATTATAAAGGTTAGATTTTAGATTTTATAAAGGCTATATTTTCACAAGGAATATCTCGACTTTTGAGTAGATACAGAATCTATTAAGGGGTGAAAATGTAAAACGTACGGTATAACTGGCTGTAAAACCAAACCAAACCTTTAATCCTGTTTCAGATATGGATTTCAAGGGCCACCTGGAACCAGTTGAGGTACAAGCAAAAAGGTTGTTCCTGGTTGACTCAGGCCTGACTTTCAATATGCCATACCCACTTCTCTTACGACCTCAAAGAGGAGTGGATTTATACCTGTCCTTCGACTTCAGTGTCCGGGGGGCTGATGATTCTCCACCCTTCAAGGTATACTTTAATGACGGAAAATTGTAACACTTACTGCTCCAATTCATTTCGTAGAAATTATGATTCACTTTCTGTGTTGTTTGATTGAGAGAACACATATAGATAAAAGAATAACAGTAACGTATCAAACAACCAAGTACGTATTGGCAAACACTATCTGATGAGAGTGATTTGCTAAATACTAACAATGTAACAATTTCAACGAATTAAAACCTTGATAACTACCAATTACGAGTCGTTACTGTGGTTGGACTGATAGGATGCCTTATAGCAACATAACTTGTAATATCCGTTTTAAATAAAAATAAAGTTAATTGGAAAAACAATAGTTACTAAATAATGATTATAAACTTTGAAATTGATATTCACATAGACCTATATGGATTTATATTCATCATTTTAGTCAATTTTATTTATATTCAAATAAACCCAATCATGAAATATATCAATTTGTACTACCGGTATCCATTTTTCGAATTAATCCTTTCAACGAGCAATAAAAGGTCATTATTACAACATATTATGTAGTGACTATAATAAACTAGGCCCTATAATTAACTAGGAGTCCAAATAATCTCCATCATCCTTCAACCACCAAGACCGTGAGATTGAACTAATTGCTTAGTTTCAAGACTTTCTATATTCTATTATTAGGTACTCTCCTACTTGTATTTTTATATCCCAAAGTTGTAAATAGAATCTTCATTCATTCATTCATAAAGACTGTCAAACAATTGAAAATTCATGTTATTGCAGGAAATATTGACAGTTGAGAAATGGGCCAAGCTGAATAAAGTGTTATTTCCTCCGATTGAAGATCAAGTGACAGAATTCTTGAAAGAACCCCTGAAAGAGTACTACTTGTTTGAAGATGTCAACGATCCATACTGTCCACTTATAGTACACTTCATTTTATTAAACGAGAAATTCAGAAATTATAAAGCTCCAGGCGTTGAAAGAACAACAAAAGAAGAAAAAGACTTTGGTGACTTCAATATATTCAGTGATCCAAAAGATCCATATTCTGTGTTCAACTTTTCTTACTCGCAGCTTCAGTTCGATCGACTAACTTGTTTGTCCGAGTTCAATGCGTTGAGTGGTTTGCCTCTTATTCGAGAACAGCTCATTCGTGCCATTAGCAGGAAGAGAAATCTACCACCAAAGCCACCAATAAATCTGAGCGATATTACACAAACACTTCTACTGACAACAAATACAGGATCCCTTGAGAAGCTACGTCATTACGTGAAGTCAATGACAAAAATGCACGACATCAAAATGAGAGAGGAATCATTAGGCGATGAAGTGTTGCTCAGTGAGATCTCCTATGAAGTAAGTAACAAGTGTCAGCATGAAAACTCGACTCAAATGGAAGACACAATGTTAACCGTTTCTAGTTCCCATCAAAATATTTTGGAATGAGTACATACTATCCATGATACTAGATGTAGTGATGGAATTAGGATTAGATAGAATGAAAAAACAATAAATATAAACATCTGATAAGCTTATCAATTGTGTATTCATAAACTACATATTTAATGGGAATGCAACAATAATCTGTTTATCGATTACGAACATTATTTTTTCAACAATACGATAATCAATTCAATTTTGAATTTTCACGATGCATTTTTTTCAATTTTTCAATTATTTTAATTCATTTTCAATTATTTTCAATTTTTATTTACCCTGAACTGTCTTGGAATCCTTTAAAAACTTATCTCCTTTCTGCTCACATGATTCCTTCCATCAGTGTCATGGGCACAAAATAATTTGGTCTTTTATTGAACACTCTAAAGCCAATTGCTCTCCTTATGATTCAACTTCTGCCTAGGCCTACTATGTTTCAGTTGAAGACCATTTTTATTATAATATTTCAAGTATTTAATGTTCCTATTTACATTGTTTCCAATTTAATCCATTCAATATTTGTGAGTGGCCCCTATTGGTGACATTGATTTCCTATATGCCTAGCATACCTTAAGTGGTATAGATCTCAGAATATTTAAAGCTCTTACATACCATCCAACGGCAAAGCGTGCATCATGGATTTCAAGAAAAAAATTACTATTAAATCGACTGCGTGTATTATGATGCCCAGTAAGAGTTTGAATGAAAACTGAAAATGGAAATATTGTATCATCTAGAAGGCTGAAAGTTTTGATAAAAACAACTAACATTCTCTTTGGACCCCTTGGAAACGTTCGCGAGTTTTGGTTGCGCACTGGTTTCATGATGTCACATATGGTCACATGCTCTAATAGTTGCACAAGTGTCAAAATATGAAATGAAAATTCCGATACGATATTTGATACGATTATGGAACAGGGGAATGAAATATCGATATATTACAATTAATTATCGGTGTGATGTGAATGATGGTCAATATACGTTTTTAGATGGACAGCTCTAGTATTTGACCACTTCAACGTACAGTACATGATTAGGCCTATGACTAATTAACAGTCACGAAAGTAACAGAATATAAATTGAATGAATCATAATTGTTTATTGCTCAGTCATAATTACATGTATAAAATTAATTACATCACACAGACTGCTTGGTAAGGGCACGGTGTAGTGATACCAACATAATTAATCCTAATATAAAGAAAGTGTAGGTGTAAAAATGAACCTACGCCTACTATACGACACTCCCATAGTAACATGGCCGGTATTCGTGGTTTCTTGCGGTCAATTCAGAGCCAACGGTCCCAATTGTCTGTCGAGATTAGCGGATTCCCTCGTGAACTAGATTAGAGTGGCTTTGGTACCGGTGGCATTGATGAACTTACAAAATCCATCATTTTCGTGCAAAACAAATGCAACTGCTGACATAATACAATTCTACTGAGCCATGATTCTGCTGAGCATTGTTGAACTTTGTTGTTTTAAATAGTTTGTTATTAGAGCGATAGTTGCGCTACCAGTACAAGCAATCAGGACTCAGATTCTGACGCCGGACATATTTCACTTTGAAGATAGAAGTCGGTACCGATACATCTTCATATTATGATATAAGTATGTTGGTATCGACATCGTGGTTAGGTGTTAACCACCTTTTGGTGCCCAATATTCCAGAGGCACCTAGATTAAAACAGGTCTGTGCGCACAGGTCTAAAACAGAATCTGCGCAAAAGAGCAAGGCCGGCAAAAGGTACAACTTGCGGAAGGCCTACAGCATATCGACATCTACAGCAACATTAACCGTAGTAGGCCTACTGAATTGCATCTACAAATTTAATTAATACTTCTAATAACATTATGAATATTATCGTAGGCCTAGATAGCTATAATCCTAGACATTATGTAGGCCTAGTAAAACATATGCCTATATTTTAATATTCTGAAGTTTAAATAGACTGCTTTTAATCTGTAGGCCTAGGTATTCATAATGCAATCCTTGGAAAGTTAACAACATGGCGTAACATATTAATATGAATTATTCCTGCTTCTTAAGCTGGCCTTCCATGAACGCGGTATTCACTAAGCGTTTTTTTAAGCCGCCATGATGATAAAATGACCAATAAGTGACGAGTCACGCGATTTCTGATCGTTGACCTCGCCTCAATTCCACCGCCTTGCGAAAGTGAAACGCAAATCGCGTTCATGGAAGGCCAGCTTTAGATGATTCAAGATACCGGTACAGGCCTAGGTTTCCTTTGTCTGCGTTCTGATTCCCATTCTTTTTTGTACATCATATACAGCTGCATTGTTGCACGAGCATCAATAACAGAACTGTGCTCTCCATCTTGAATTGTAACACCCAGTACCAAAGCTGCAAGCTTCTTCAAACTGGGGTTTCGTCCATTATTCAACTCTCGGAACTTTTTGTACTTCGATGTGTCTCGTATGTTCTTTTTTGGATGACTCAAATAAAGAACTTTCAAGTCATTGCGAAGGGCATGTCCAACTAGAATTCGACCTGTTATTATATTGGATACTTCTTTTTGAACAGTTTCAAAGCTCTCTGCATTTTCTAGATCTGTAGATCGAACACCACTAACATGAGTACGGTAATCGACAACATCTTCTTTTGGTTTCACAAACTTATCGTAGATGCAGTCCCCATGTTTATTAACCAAAGATACTCGTGCCAACATATTATCTTTGCCATCATCATCAACCCCAACCATCTCACAATCGATAGCAACCCATTTTGTCAGTTGCACATCCTTTTTCATGCCATCTTTGTAAGTTGTTGTCAATTTAGGCAAGGTAGAAGTGGATGGAGAATGACCTTCTACACCTAGGCCTACTTGTTCATTCTTCAACGCAACCTCCGTGACGGCACCAATTCCAGCTTTGCGATTTTTACGAAATACACCTTTGTAATAGCTCTTATCTTCAGTACATTCTTGAACATCTGGAATGTGCTTTACCAAATGCATTTGTTTTGATACGAAACTCTGCCAATTACTAGATATGGTAGGCCTAGTCTTCTTGTGGGTAATATTTGCCAAAGATTTTATCCTTTCATCATCATCTTTATTGAATACTTTCTTCACTTTCTTGCGCCTTTTGGCTTTCTTGCTGGTAACTGCGACACTTTGAACCGCTTTTTCGGACATTTATATGAATAATTATATGGGTTATTCAATGAGTACAAACTTGGATTGTTCGTAGACCTATAACCACAAAATTTTCTAACATTGAATAATGAACAATTCTACAACGTCAACATGTGCAACTGGAATTAGGTTATGTAAGTCACGGCCACCTTTATGATCCTATGATCATACCACGATGTAGTGACACCAACCTATTTTTGTAGTACTATAATATATTATTATAATATATTATATTATGATAAAATAGGTTAGTGTCACTGAATTGTGATTAAACTTTGATACTTTGATCAATGCTTCTCTTGATGTTGTAATACCAACAGACTTCATCATATTATGAACATATATTATGAATGTAATGACTTTTAATTACAAAGTTTGTTGGTGTCAATGCATCATGCTTCTGTCGCGCGACTTGCTAATGTGTTTGAAGATATTTTTGTTCAGAAATGTTTTCTTGGTTGAATTTTCAACTGGATTCCTCTCGTAATCATCATCCTAATTAATAACATGTGCTTAGCGGAGATGAGCGTATGTAAGTATAGGGATATCATACAAATTGAAAAAAGTAATATTTTTCATCGATTATTATCAAATGATCCTATTGATCGTCCTATTGATTAACCTGCCTCCATTGAGTAAAGAAGTCTCATGACCAACCGTAGGTTATATATGAAGGTCTTTGCTCATGACAATAATGCAGTCAATGGTGCAGGAGGCCTGAGAAAAGGTATGATAGGTTATGCATTTTTTGAATGGAAAAAAGTAAAAATAAAAATAGCTAGACTAACCCCACTAACGTTTTTTAGGATAGACCTTCATTACAATTTTTACTATCAATTGTGTGTGATGAAATTGACATATTTTATTTTCCAAACTAGTACCAGTGTATAGGCTACATAACCTTTGATAACAATGCTATTATCAATCACAACAAAGAAGATATACTTCTCATGAACATCCCCATCAAGTCTCATACAAGTCTCAATGACATACAAAACGTTCACAAACATCAGTTGAAAATGGATAATATTGAAGATATTGAAAAAGATGTCTGGGAAGTAAAAGCATTAGAGTTTTACATAGGTAAGTAGAAATAAAAAATATGTCGTAGTATGGTATCTACGTAAACAGCGTAGCTAAATTCATTTGACTTGATCACAGTTCATGGGAGCTGAGTTTTATCAGATATGAGTTTACGATTTTTCCTTTGATTACTTCCCACACTCGATTCCGAGAAGACCTTGTGTGCACATTCAGTTTATTTATCAGCTGCTTCCAATAATTTGGAAGGCTTACATTCCAGATTCGTGACATATTTAGTGGGTGTGTATACAACTTTAATTGTAGGCCTACCTGTGTATGTCTACAAAGAGCACATTAAAACTGTATTGAATCACTAACCAGTACTTGCTGCAAAAAATAATAAGTAACAAGTAATTGCAAAATACGCCATATAATTAGTCAAAGTAACTACCATTTTCGTATTCTCATCATTTCTCATATTTTAACTTTCAAATTTTTTACATCCACAGCCGTAATTGGGGAACAATGATTTTGTATCAAGTTTTGATGTTATTAAAAAAAAAAGTATACGCTAAATACCGTCTTTGAAAGAAAAAATTCAATACTGTTATTTGTTACTACTAGCAGCAAAGTCCTATACCGAGTAGTCAAATACCGGTACCAATAACTTTGTACACACATCTACACATCAATGTTGATGAACTTTGGTGAGCATAAAACCAAGTTTGTGCTTAAATAACTGTGCTTTTATAACTCTTTACCTGTCAGTTTGAGGACAGATGATGTTTTTGGTACATTTTGCAGACAAACTTGGAACATTTTTACTTAATTAGGTACTTAAAACTTCACATATGTTAGATTAGGCCTTATATTAGGCATTTGTATTTCATATTTAGTTATTTTAATTTTCGATTCGTTTGCTATCATTAATTTTTCATTTTTTGTTCTACCAATCTAATTTATGATTTATAATTTATATTATACAGGTAGTGAGGCACATGTTGTTACGGGGCTCCTGCTCTATTCTCACTACCTGTATACAGTGTATAACACTGTATAAAAACAATAATAAATAAATAATAAATAAATAAATATTCAAAAACCCATTTTGAACGAGGCACACCACTTGGATGTGTATAGTTACCTTTTTTTCATCTTATGCAATTTCATTTATGTTATAATGAACATGTACTTTTGTAAGTTTTTTTTACCTTGCATGAAAATGTGATATATTCATTTGATATATTTAAATATTTAACATACCATAATTCTAATTTATATTGTATTTTGTAATTGGTCTTTCGATGTATTATATTACATTTTATGCATAATTTATTACGTGTGCTGCAATATTATATTAATTGGAATAACAAAAAATAAATATTCCTTTCAAATTTACATAGGCATCCCAGTTAGCATCCAACACGTTTTTAATCAATGATTTAAAAAAAAACAATATAGGCTAGTACAGTACCGATATGTAATCACTAATCAATAATATCTGAGGATTTTTCTTCAATAATTTTATTCAGTGCAATTGCATCGGGGTAAGCCAATAGTTGTGGGATCTCATTTCTGAATAAAATGATGGAATTATTATTAAAATATATGTACCGGTATATTCTAGAGCCAGTATTAGAGCCATCCACCGCAGTAGAACGTCTTCTGGAGTCTAGACGTAAGCGTCACGTGGAAGCACAGTCTGAAATGTGCAGACAAATACAAGATCTGAACAATGAAGCTGAAACATGGATTCTTCGTAATTCTGCTGTTCTCAAGATAATGCTTGAGAATTTAAAGAATGTCATAGATGTTGCAGAAAATGACTTGAAAAGTGTAGAGGTGAATGACTAGAATTTCAGCATCATCAGTATTAAATACTAATTCAATAATAAAATTGGTGCAAAGAAGGCTAGATTACTTCAGCCTTTCTTGTACATCTAGTATTCTTCGAGTATGAACATGAATTTCATCTCATAACGTTGAGAGGGATGGAGCACTATCCTTATTTAGAGATATGAGCATGTTCTTCACCAACTTCAAGTTACCAAGTTTGTCCAGTGGATAATTCGTAACCAAAAAGATGTGTAAGCCCTTTATAAATAACACTCGAAACACAATGAAGATTGTTACTAAGAGGCTACAGCACTTGAATTTCTTCGTAGGTGACTTTTTAAACTCAGTAGTTCTTCAAGAAAATTAATAAGATGCCTTCCCAGCACAAGCTTGCCTTATTGGAAAAGTTACACTGCAACCTTTATACTGTACTTTTAAATGTAAAGAACAATAAACACTTACTTACTTACTTTTTGAATGATGTCGTGATAGGAATATAATAGTCTTCATTCATCATGAAAAACATCAAGTTAACGGAATAGTAATTGTCTTCCAATTCAATTGACGAGTTTCATTTCACTGGGGTTTAATGTAGGCCTAATCGTGGAAAGGAGAGTGGACGTATTTCATACAGAAATTGAAAATGAAGATTTTGCTTACGATTCTATTTTTATCGATCATTCCGTATGTTATGCCTGGTATTTATTTGCATTAATTCTAATATTCAACATAGTTTGAATAATTTGAATTTTTAGTCCTTCAATTCGCAATAGCTATGAATAGACCCATGAATAGGCCTTACAAGTTACAAAACAACGAATAATAATGTGAATTTTGAATAAATTTCTACCAAGGTGAAAAAGTAACTTGTATTTATATTTTCATTATTTTTATTGGATTTAACAAAGCACTGTACTGATGACTTGAATATATTGACATTGGTGAATAATGAATGAGATGATGGGATGTTGAGAAGTGGGGTTATTTTATCAAGTCTTTTTGGATAGTGGGAAGGAGTCGGTTAGGGCCTGTTGTTAAAGAACCATCCCAGTGTCAACTTGAATGACAGAATGAAAAAAAAAAAAAAAATTGTCAGGTTGGTTGACCATGGAGGGAATCGATTTGCGGTCCCCTAAATGCACTAGCCACTCGACGACCTATCTCAGTAGTAGCTTGTATATTGGTCATTCAAAGCACTTGTTTAAATGTACGGTAATCTCACATTTACTCAACTAATCAAAACAGATTTGTGCATACAAATATTATTCCACTTTATTTTGACAGATCTTGGAACTCAATAAATTTCATTTTGTCAAAGCTTGGAAGGACGTTGCATCACTATTCTTCACAAGAAGAGATATTGTTGACATATATTGTGAAAAATTAATGATTATTGAGCACGATAGGTCAGATAAAGTGAAATTGGTTTTCCGAGAGCACATGAAGAAGTTAATTAAAATTTCTCATTATTTACCATATGAAGTCCAAGAATATTTTGAGCACGAAGTACTGGTGAGCAAAGAAACCAAGCAAGTTATGTTTATACTTTATTACAGGTAACAATGTTCAAACTGGTAAAGCTTAATCTTAACCTTCAGGGCCATCTTATAGCAATTAGGTGTACCTGTATTTGCATTATTGATACATAATGAGACTAGATTATGTCGATTTTAAAATTAAAATCTTCTAAAATTTGAAAAAGATCATTATTGTTTAATGGACAGAGTTTCTTAATTTGGACATCAAATGAGCAGGTAGATCTGATAGTTACAGATTTTTCATATTAGGCTACTGTTTATTACTATCTCATTATTTTCTACAGTCATTTTATCAATCATTCATGCGTGATTTATTATTATTGTGTGTTTTTCCTACTTCATTAATTTTGTATTTGATTATTATTATGTGTCGAACGGCAATCATCTATACCATGACAGAGTCTTCAAAAAGGATTCATATAATTTTAAAACTTGATATGGGACTCGCACACGAGTGCAACTCAACTTTAGTTTACATATCTCAGTTGCCTGGTTCAGACAAATGGCTATAATATTTCAAGATATTGTTTGGATTGTCGTTAATAAATCACCATTCTTACTTGTACGCAGAAATACAATCAGATGCTTTTAAACAATATACGCTGTTACGCGAACATACACTTACATTTCATTGCCTCGGGAGATAATGAATATCTTGAATTCAGACGTCGAGTCAACGTATTGCAATACGAGTGGAAAGAAGCACTGAAAAGAGATGCACTGCAAAAATTAGAGTGAGTTAGCTAGAAGTTAAAATATTTCAAGCTTTTATTATTGTCACTGTTACCAAATATAATTTTTTGTCCAGTTATTGTTGTTATCATTAAGTATTTTAATTATCAATAAAATAGTCACTACTGTAGTACGTAATGAGAGAAAGTCTTTTAGGTGGCATAGGGATATGAGATAAATGGAAAATAGGTGGCAGAACAAAGTATGGAGTGGCCACTTGACAACCGAGGGGAAAAGTGGCGTGAAGTAGAAGGAGATAGATGGTGGGAGGATGTGAATGGTATGGTAGTTGAAATACAACTCGGAGCTAGTGGGAACTAAGATATGAGAAGACTGCCCTAAAAAATATGTCAAAACACTCCCTGACCCAATTGATTTGGTTATCTGAAACCGAGACGTATATATATATTTTTTTCTTCTAACACTAGTGCTAACGACCCCACTAACAGTTAGTTTGTATATAAGGGTATGCATGAGCAGGTAATAATGAAATGATGGGAGGTGAGAAATTGTTAACAAAAACACATGCCTTCTGTGGAATTCAAACACATGCTCCCTCACCAAATGCCGCACCAGCAATATTTTTGTTATTTTTATTGTAATTCTAGAAAAAGATGCTAAAACATATTTATACACTATAATACAGTCCTATGTTATGTTTCAAATTACTGTACCAATGTATTTCATACAACATGTATTTATATTTTTAGGGATGAAAATGCGGCAAAGGTCGACAATGCCGAGGACCCTCTTGAAGACGAAGAAGCCCGAAGATTGCGTGCAGAATTGAGTGGTCCAAGGAATCGTACCGGACTCTTTCAAACACTCATGTGTCGTTGGATCGACCGACCAAACATCCCGTACACGAAAGAGAATGCTCAAGTGTGGTCGGCTGAACTGTTGCGGACCATCATGCATATGGGTAAAGACAGGGTTGTCTCTTGATATGATTTTCATCATCAATAATCATTGACTTCATATCAATTATGAAGTAGAAAAATCTATCTAAATCTACAAATAATTCATAATTGTCTATAATAATGAAGTGGTCTCACTTCATTACACTTTAGAGTAGAACCAAGTTGGAGTAAGTTGAAGAAGTAACTACAGTAAAAGGTAAAGGGGCTGTCCATGAAGGATGTCACACAATTTTAGGGTATATCGACCCCCCCCCCTCCCTTGTCCGAGTTGGTCACAGAGATGATTACCACCCACCCCATTAATGCTGTCACAATCCAGACAATATCCCCCCCCCCAAGAAATTATTCATGCAACTTTGGAAAAACTGGGATTGGGACATTGAAGAAAGAGTTTTTCTTGATTTTTTAATAATTTTACAACTCTGCATTAAAATATAATTACATACAAATTCTATGGCGCCAACTTATTTTCCTGACAATTGAAAGAAACGAATAATATGTAGTGTAAATTTCGATGTCACATTGGTGTATATACCCCCCCCCCCCTTGTCACACATTGTCACATGGTTGATGACCCCCTCCCCCCTGAAATGTGGACGTCATTTATGGACAACCCCAAAGTAAGTATAGTCAAGTAACTTGTAAGGATTTTCCATTAGTGGGTATGATGATCAATCGTCTATTGACAATCACACATAAAAAATGTTCCTCCCATACTCTTTTATTGTATAGTAGTTATCGAAGCATGTCGAAATATAGATACTAAAAGCACAAGCGATAAACGATCATCGAATAAAATGGGTGAATTTCAATATATTGAATATTATCAACTGGCTACTTAGGTTTCATCGTCTCTTTCACAATGTAATGTTTCGTCAATATTAATGGCAGGTGTTAGCTAGACACGTAAATTGTGGAATTCTTACCGATACAGTCCTTACAAATATCGATTTCAGAACAAATAAAAAGTTCACCGTACATTCTCAGAAATAGTCTGGATTATGAATGTACTAAACATTTACATGGTCAGATCAGAAGTCACAACAGCGCGTTAATAAGGTAGGCCCTAAATCTCATTATTATTTAATAAACTTTAAAATTTGGATAAAACTTCAAGGGAATTAAGGCCTCTTCTTTTTTTTTGTACCTCATGGGTTTCACAAGTGTCTGTATGGCTCTTATCGTGAAGAGGTGGGCTAAAGAGGGCAATGAGTAGAGACATGTAAAAATAGCAATTGCTATAGAAGCGATGAAATTTAGAAGTGCTTTTTTACATGTTTTTCTGATATTTCTCAATATTGCAATAGGTTTGGTTTTGTTCTATCATGTTTTTGAAAAGGCGACAAAGCGCTACAAACGTCTGAATCCACTATGTTTCAATGTATTGGCAATATAGACGCTATATTTGGAATAGAAGCATTATAGATGCTTTTTTCCCCACATTTATTTCAATTGAGGTGTAAACGGGTGAAGTTAGTCGGGGAATTTGGGAAAAAATGCAACTGCAAATGCAGGCAGTAGGATAAATCCGCTTGTGGAGACTATTTTCCGAAAAAATATGAATTGGGGTGTTTCTCTTGTAAATCTATTGTACGTTATCTAGTGGTTTTACTGGTACCATACTGTTGTTATGCTACAAAACACGATGTTTCAAAATAATAGATGCACCAAAGTGCTAATTATCAAATTCTAAATGCTATGAAAAGAAAAAATTGAAGTTATATTTACATGTCTCTAGCAATGAGCTTCTTCATTGGCTCTACAATAGCTTTCTTGCTGTATATTTTCGATAGTAAGAAAACCTTGGGCTGCATGAAAATGAAAATTTCAAGCCACAATATACGAATTGGGTAAGAGGGAAAGAAAGAACAGTAGCTTACCGAGGTTTATTGGTGGAAATACTCATAGTGAAGAGCTTGGTAATAGAACACAGAGAATTATACAAACACACGAGATCTTTACAAATTACTTGACGTTTTGGCTATTGCCATAGTCACTGTAGTGTAGAAAATTGTCGAAAAAAAAAAAATTCAATAAATTGAAATTGTATAAAAATTGTGTAAAAATTGTAGTAGTCTAGTACACACTATTAGCTATTAATATTACTTCACTATTATTACATCATTACTACCACTACTCCTCTACAGTGACTGTATCGTGAGCTTACCGATGTTTATAAGTAGAACTACTCACATTGGGGAGCCCGTTGATAAGCTCTGGTAAGCTCACGGTAAGATCCATCATATACGGTATCGGTATACATATCGGTATACGGTATTAGTATTTATTATTTGAAATATTATTTTTCAACTTTGAAAATTTTCAAACTGAATCTAAATTGCTTGATTTAAAACTTAAATCAAAATCACACTTGAACTAGCTTCATAAATTATATGTAATAATGTTCATGTTTTCTAAAATCTCTCTCGAATTCAAGAAGCGCTGTCCATACACTATAACTAATAAATAGGACTCGACTAGCTTTTTTTCTGGATTTAATCAAGCTTAGAATAATTGCTATCACGAGAGATTGTATCGCGAGTGAAATTAAAATGAAAAATCACCATTGGAGATTCTGACAATATCTTTCGCCGCAGATAAGTGCGCCCGTCGGATTATATTTCTGTACAAGAGAGCAGTGATACTCGTATTACTTGGACTCAGAATGACTTTAGCAACACTGGAACTACAATTCTTGGGAGAGTATTTATCTACCAGTCAAGACATCAATGAAGTGTATATAATTGTTCCACCAATCATTGACCGACTTGGGAAGAAAAAAGAAAACCAAATGTCACGTCACGAGGTAAGCTGGTGGTTATGTGTGTGCTCACTTTCATGGATAGAAAGTATAACCAGTGGAAAAAAATGGCAGTGATCATTAAAAATGACAGAATGATGGAATTATTCTGAATGTGAATTTCAAAAATTATTTGGAATGCTGCTTAGAATCAATATTGGTTATCAAAACCACTGATCACTATTTATTTTTTAAAAATGATGGTCAGTGTCAAAACTGTCGACTCCACGTAATAAATAGTTCTACTGGCATAATATAATAGCTCACTAAATTGTCAAAGCAATTGTTGAAATAGCCAAATGATTAAGTCAACGTAAATATTGCATTGGTTTCATCTACGGTAGGTCATCACGGTAGGTGTGTCACCTTACGCAATTTGTTTAATTTTAGCTCAACTTTAGCCTAGTTTTAGAAAGTGATGAATCCCATATTTGTGCAATGTACCGATCAAATGGAGAATAAACACACCGTACAAATAATTTTGTTGACGATCAGTATTGGTTGTACTTGTACAATAGAGGTTCAAGTGTATGTTCTAAAATGTACGCTAACAAGAATATTACAGAAAAAAAGCTTTAATTCTCAACAGGGAACGTGGAACGAAGTGATGAGTAGATTACTGTCAAGCGTAGACATGACAAAAAACTTTCTCTCTACGTCAGCAAATGTGTGGGAACAACACTTCCAACGTCTTGATCAATGTGTCAAGTTTGTTGCGTTTGCACTTGATAAAAAAATTGACGACAATGTCAAATTGATACAAAATTTGGAAGTCAAATTTAATGTTGAGCTGGAATTGTTACGCCAGGAGACTAGCGGACTGAAATTAAAGAAAGCTCTCGAGAAAGTGAACAAATGTTTGGACGCCATAAAAGATGCGTGAGTTTGAATTTGTATTTGAACAAGCAATATAGCTATACTTCTTTTTTTGATCAATATCTATATCGTAGTCTCAATCAGTTGAATGGGATACAGAACAGACTTCTAACTATTTCAGTTTTTCAAAATAACTTCAACATCTAAATCTATTGAACATCATACAGTATTGTGTAGTCTCTACACTCCCTTCAGGCACATACAATATTCAATTTCTGACAAAACAGTTGAACATTCTAAATCAACTGATGTTTTTGAATAACACGATGGTAATTTTGGTGGTCATAGTAATTTGTTTATCTTTCCAGGAAGAATTATTTAATCTTCATATTCTGAAATACCCAAGAGCTGTTCTTTCAATTTTCGTGAGACAAAGTCAGAAATTTCACAGTACCAAGAACCTTATTGAGTTTTTTCAGTTAATTTATTCTTGAGATTGACAAATGACAAGTGACAAATGAATTAAAAATACGGAATAAATGTTTGGAAAAAGTTTTGATGATATTTCGTTAGGAGCTTGTCTAGGGTTACCTGTTGTTGTGGCATGTATCTTGTGGTTAACTGTACAATAAATGTTTCGAGTTTTGTTGTGTAGATACGATGCCTGTTATATCAGCGAGATTGAGGTCCTACAGAATTATCCTCTTCTCGTGGAAGCCGAACTCATTGTATTGGCTGCCGAGACCAACCTATTCACGGTCAAATTTCCAAGATTACCATCCATTTCAGAAATGCAGGACAGTCAAATAGAGTTACCAGTTTTAGGTTCAAAAGATAGAAGGAAGACCTTGCCTCGTGAGTTGATAATGTGCACTTTACAGTTGGACGCCATTGAAAACTGGAAATTGGGGTATCGTACATAAAACATTGCACAATACACTTCATAAAATTCCAAAGCTCGGAAAATTATTTACTGGTTGAGGTTTTTTATATTTTGACATGACCAAGTGGCTAGCACACTGGACCACTATTTATAAGAATGGGGTTCGAATCCTGCAATAGTCAACCACCTTGAGAGAGGTTTTTCGTGGTTTCCCTCTGTCATTCCGGTTGATCAACAGGATGGTTCCATATGAAAATTTTGAAAAAATTATTCACTCAAATTTTTTTTCCAGTTTCACGAATGTGAACATAAGAGTAATAGCCTACACACTACAGTATTATAAGTTTCCATTTAGATCGGACTAGTAGTTTTGAAGAAAATAATTCAATGAATCTATATTTTTTGGCTCAAATAGCTAGAAACAATAATAGAAGAGACAGTTGCCAAATTGTGGCAGTATTCAGAACCAAGGCACATTAATTCATGTCAATCTGGACTTGATAGTTTCCAAGTCAAGATGTGTAGGTTACGAAAACAAAATTTTATTTACCTATCATCTTGCTTCCATCTTACAATGCATACCCTGTATACTGTACTGCGTTTGCGTAGTTTAAATAATATGGAACATATACGGTAGTGCTTCTCTAGTAATACTTTTATTGTTACTGTTTCACTTCTTCTGTATCTACATTCTGTTCTCATTCACTAAAATATTACGACCTGATGTTTAGGTTATGGGAAGAAATGCGACATTACATTGCGTTTAATTCCGCAAGCGTAATATACGAAGCAGAAAATTGGGTAAAAACAATGTCGAAACAAGCCGTTGAGAGACTTCAAACAAAGATTGTAATACACATGCCTCGTTATCAACGAGTCAAACTTCAGGTTCATAACGTACGATTGGCCGAAGTAAATCTGCATACCAATCGACTGTCTAGTCATAAATTGGTGTGTTGATATTTCAATTTTATGAATATGTGGTCAATTGTTAGATGTGGCATAGTGAGTGCTATGCTTAATCAAGATTTGTAAATGTACAAACCTTTATGCTTAACAGCATGCAATAGTCGATGAATAATATTCAGAGCTCTTTTATTGGCTGAAATTCTAATAGGAACATGAGCAGTGACGTCGAAGATTACCGTGTTCATTCACCGCAACACGGAAATTGAGTGAATCAAATGACTATATTTAAGATGTCTGGCATAATGCCAAAAGTCTATTTAATTCAAAGATTACATTGATAATGTTATAATGGAGACAGTAATGGGAGGAGAGGATGGCATTTTGTTCTACGTCACCCAACGCTGACTGATTTTATTAATCATTATTATTTGCTATCAGGGAATAGGCACGTACGGAGAGGACATGACAACCAATTTAACGAGATTGGTTGACAACCAAAATAAACTAACAGAAGATTTGTTAACAAACTTGCAAGAATTAGAAGAAACAGGTAAAGAGGCAGTCAAGTCTGCAAATGTTTCTGTCCTGATTAGAAAGGTAATAATATATTAATATCTGTAAGGTAAAGTGGCGCACGCTCAAGTGTATTTATTATTTAGTAATGTATGCAAGGTGCTGTGTTCCAAGTACACTCGGGAAATAATTTTTGAATTTTTTTTTTTTCAAAAATTTCATAATTTTAGCTTCATTCAATGCTCTTTTAACATGAAATACAAAGTTAACAACTTATGAAAAAAAAAACATTCCATGCAAACATACTTGTCAATCAAAACAAGTACAAGCTCAACTCACTTTATTTTTCCTGTAATCTTAATTTTAAATTGAACTGTAATATCCTTATGCACTGATAACCCTGCCATTATAGCAGTTTTAAATAGCACTAACCATAAAATGCTGAAATAAGTCTTTAGAACTATGCCTACATATACTGAGATGGCTATGAATTCTTGAATTTGTCAAAGTTCCTTAGTCAAGTTTTATTTCCATTAATTGTACATTACATATGACACAGTGTGAGCACAAATGACAAGGTATGAACACAAACCCTTTAGAATATATACCATTAAGGGTGTATGGAAAGGTTTTTTACCATATATAACTTATTAAAAAAAAAAGTTAATAATATAATACAAGATAAATTATAATAATCATAACAAGTTGGTATAATATACTGACATGTATATTATGCACCTTGTGATGTTGTGCATATACTAGATAAACATATTGGAATATATAGAAAATATAGAAATCTTATAGAAATATATAGAAATCAAATGCTAGAGATACTGGACTTTAGGAGCATGGTGGAATCACCTTTAGGCAACAATCACATTCATATGTTTTTTTTTCCAAGCTTTATTTTCATTTTAAAAGGAGTATTTCCACGTTCTGTACATTATTTTAGTAGTACATAATGTAGAGATTTGTGCTTCAAGAACATTTATATTTTATTTAGTAAAAAATACTGGATCCTTAATATAATACAAAGTAATTGGTTTGAATTATATACAGCTTGAAATAGAAGTAGAGATGTTAACAAGCAACATCCAGAGAGTGATGTTGGAATTTCGTGAAGAATGTGTCCACCAAGTTAGTTGGCTACGAGAATCTAATATCAACTTCATGAAAGCAATAACGTGAGTTCTTTCTTGATTATTATAACATATTTCTATGTGCTACTCGCACATGACTAGCTGTTGAATTACCACAATAACTGAGTATAGCATCAGAGTTGCGTTGATTATTTTCTAAATTGTAATAATGACATGTTAGGCCCTACTTATAATCCCGAAGGCCGTTGTCGTTAATTTCATATCCAAAATGAGTAAGACTGAATTTGTGTAACACTATTAAAAGTAAATTTGGTTTAAATTGATAGAAAAAGCAATACATTTTTGTATTCTTCTGTGTAAGCTCTTTCAGGTAAATAAATAATGATACACATTTCATAACAGGTTGAAAAATATGAATATTCAAGTATCATCTTCGATTATGTTATTAATTCTTACTATATATTTTATGTAGGGCCTACTGTATTTGTCAATGGTTTTTGTAATACTAATAAGGTAGTATTTTTAAAATTGATATCTAGTTGATAGATTTTGATTATTTTGTGGTAACAACTACATCTACCCAACAAGACTAACTACACGGTACAAACATCTAGTACCAGTACTCGAAACTCAATGATCATAGAGAGCAAAATTATTTTTCTCCTCAAGTTTAGACAAATTGGTGATGAGCTGTGCATCAGTAGTACGTTTCAAAATAGACAGAAAAATAGACAATAAAGACATAGAAAATAGACAATATTAGATGATAAATACCATAGATAAGGGCTGGTACCTGGTCCTTAATACCATAGTAGGTCAACTTAGATTTTATTACTATCAGGAAAATGTGAGTGTATACTTGTGTAATGACTAGTGGGGGTGAACATGCTATTCGAAAAAAGAACAACAGCTCACCAAGGTCAACTAGAAATACTTATGATGGTGAGCCTGTTGATATAATACAAAAAATTATACAAATAAACGAGATATTGACATTTCAGCTATCAACTTGGTCACTGTAGAGTAAAGGTAAAAGGTAGTCCATTAACAAGTTTTGAAAATAGCTGCTAAGCAAATTAAAAATAATTCATCAATTACTCACATTATGTTGTACACTAGACCTGTGAGTGTGCAACAGTGGGAAGCTCCTATACGAAATGTTTTCCGCAGCTTGTGATTGTTTGTCCAGGATGTTTTCCGAGGGTGGGAGCTTCAGTTCAAAGGAAGCTCAAGAATTCACGAACGAGCTATTAGCATGTACCAAACAAATTGATAAACACGAAGGATCAATAACAAAAGAGATTGATGTCCAAAAACAAACACTTCTCAAGAATGTTAGAACAAAGTCGGAGAAAATTAAAACAATGTGAGATGAGTATGAATTTATTATTTCAGCAAGCAGTCAATGCACATTCGTATAGCTAGACCTATGTAGTATATGTTATTTGTAGAAGTCCTATAACAATGCTGTAAATTGTTTTGGAACTTGCCACCGCGCATTTATGTGCAATTGCAAGAGTTAAAATAATATTAATAATTTCTCTCTACATCTCCGCTATTTGTAGTACCAGGAACATAACTGTATTTCTAAGAGTTGGGTTGTCAAACATCATGATAAGCAGAGATATCACTGTTACGTAGGCCCATGGCTCTGGTGTTTGTTGATATTTTGATTTCTCAGGATGATCTTTCAAATGTTCTCCAAGTTTCAAGGTGCAGCAAGGTTCTCTAATATTGATTAATTATTTTGCATATTTTGTTTTGTTTGGTTGACCTTCACTTTTCATGAATACATGTATATTTTCTACCAAATCAACTATGATATAGTAGCCGTCAGCTAGAGAAGAGTTGGACGTCACATATTTCTCCCCGCTACGTTACCACCACTACTTACTTCGTTTGGCGTGTTAAAGACGTTAGAGCGGAAAGGAAACAATAGAAGCTGAAGGAGAATAATAGAAGAAAATTAAAATTACCATCGAGTAATTTAGCTCAATAAATTTGAATTAAAAGATATATATGGAAAATAAAAATCTGAGCAAATTACTTTTTTACTGCAATAAATGTTTGCGAGTGTGATTTCTGTTAATCAGCTGATGGGCATCGTACCTGTCCAAGACAATGCAATTGAATGAATTGATAGAAACCCTGGATTCACGCTGTCAAACATATGACGCATCTTGGCCACATATAAGTGAACTTTCTACCAAAAATAGTAAAAACTTTCATGTTCAATACGTGTATGTTTAGAATATATTGATCTAAATTCCTCAGTGTTTTTTCTCTCTTATGGTCAAATGGTCATTTACATTCTATAATTTCCTCATTGCAATTAACGGCACCTTTTAGTTCTGACTTCTAATGTCTTCAATGAGGCACAGACCTCTCAGCCGAACGGAGCAAGTAGCGGTAGTCGGGAAAAAAGCTGTGAAGTTAGACTCATCTGAAACTGATAGCAACTTTATGCAGAGTAGTATGCATGTTCATTTTCTCATTATATTTATCAATTTCAAGTGTTGGTACATAAAAATCATTAATCAGTATCTATATTTTCAGCTTGAAATACATTTACGATGATTTATTATTTGGTGAAAAAGCAGTGAAATTAATAAAAGCTCTTCAACTGACAATCAAAAGAGAGGTATCGTCAATGAAGTCAAACTCAAAGTCGATGAATAACAAAATTTCCTATATTGAAACTGTTTTGAACGATAAAACATTACCTTTTTCTTCACTGTCTGAGAAATGGAATGCTCTTATAGAACATCTGCATACAAGAAAGGATTATTTACTGACACCCACGGAAAAGGAGGCGGATCCAGGTAAAAATTCATCCATAAGGTGTTTTGGGCAGCTTGTTAAACTAATTCAAAGAAGTCACTGACTTAGCTTTTTCATTAGGCCTAATATGAGAAGATGAATGTTTTGAGCGTGTTCAATTAATTATATTGTTTGTTTTTCTAAAAAACTGCTTTCAATGACAGTTGAAGAAAATATTCTTATGTAGAGTTGTGTCTAGTCTGTGTACAAATGACGACTCACAGTCTCCGCCCTCTTGACGTCACAAATCATACCGTTCAATCAACACGGCTGTTAGAACTGTGGTGAAATTCAAATATCCAATCGGGGTATCTTCAGATGACCACAAATGATATAGATCTAACTGGCCGGCTGGTGAAGCCACGCCTATTTTGAGTCGTCAATTGCAGGTCATTTTTCGAAGAACTTGACTTGTGTATTTGCTTGCCAATTATCTTGTATTTTACAAGCATAAAACACATTCATATATTATTTCACATTGAATATGCCTACAATCATTTACATTTGCTGTAACAAAATGCTTTTTTCTGAAATTTGTTCAGTTTTTTATAGGCTGTGCGTGGAGTGCGTACGTCTGATAGTATTAGTTCATATAAACTATAGTCAGTAAATTTTCATCACGATGCATTTCAATGTGGTTCTATCAACCAATTTATATGACTGCAAGTGTACATAATTAAAAAAATGATCTTTCACAATCATGTTTGTATATTCAAGCATGAAGAAATATTTTACTGAAATTTCTTTCCGATAACTATAGGTAACACCAATACAATGGTTATCCAACCAGCACCTAAGCTGACGTTCACCACATTTGAAATAGATCCGATGAAGAGAAAAAATTTACAGAAATTAGCAGTTGACAAAAATTACAACGATTACCGAGAGTTGCTGTTTGGCTCGCAAATGCCTCCGGTAGAAGATGATAAGTTTCTTTCACGCGTTTGTCGCAGTTTGTGGAATACGTTAGAGGAGATGCAAGAAATTGCCCGAGTGAGTTGAATAGAATAAATGCTGACTTGTAGTGGTGACATTACAGCAAACGTCAGTTTGGATCAGGGTAGTCGAGACTTTTATTTCACCAAAGTCGCTTGTGATTATTATTGCTTGTTCAACGACCCAACCAACAGCTAGGTTACATGGGGATATGAATGTTGATGTTCACAAAAATTCATGTCTTATACATGACTCAAACCTAAACTTGACTTTAGGCTCAGTTGTCTTAGCGGAATACTCCATGTGGTGGTTCACGTCAATTGTAATGGATCTAGCAAACATAGTCTATCCACTGAGATCAACTTTGTCACCATCCAGGTGTCAGCAGTGTCACTTTCATTGTTGACATCAATAGTCTTCAGTAGCAATAAATATTGCAATAATTAAAATTACATAGACCTGATACTCATCTCGCAACCAGGTACATTTTTGAGCAAATGGCCATCATTAATAATGGGATATCATCAATTATTTTTCTACATTCAACATTTTTTTCCATTTTGCCATTTGTTATTCACATTGGGCCCATGGATTTTGTTACTTTATTGAGTAACTGACCCATTTACGACTTTACCTTGACGTGCATTTTTTCACCGCGCACGCAGCTCAGTTGCTAGCACGCTCACTTTATGTAAGCCAGGAGGTGAGGAGAAAATCGGACCTGGTTTGATCCCCGCCATCATCCATCTTTACAGTTTTTTTTTCGTGGTTTCCCTCTGCAGTCTAATGCAGGGATGGTTCCTATAATATAGGCCACGGCCGCTTCCTTCTCACTATACTTACCATTATCTAAGAAGTCTTCCTTTCATCATCCCATCAGTCATTCATATGTGTAGAGACATGTAAAAATAGCAATTAATTGCTATAAAAGCGATGAAATCTAAAAGTGCTTCAATACACATTTTTCCAACATTCCAACATGTCTTCATGTTTCAATACATTTGATGTAGTTTGAGCTTTTGAAAAGGCAACAAAGCGTACAGATATCTGATTCTGCCATGTTTCAACGTATTGGCAATATAAACAATATATTTAGAATAAAAACTTCATACCGTACATGCTATTTCTTTTGCAAAATGATATCAATTGGGGAGTAAAAGGGTAAGTTAGTTGGTGAATTTGGAAAATTTCAATTGTAGATGCTGGTGGCAGATAAGGCGTGGGTTTAACCGCCCGCTTGTGGACTCCATTTTTCTAAGAATATCAATTGGAGTGTTTTTCTAGTATGTTACATAATGGTTTTCTGGTACCACACTGTTGTTACGAAGACATTATGGTGACGATTATAGGTGACGTTTCAGACGATATATGGACTATGGTGACGTCATTTCGATGACGTTATGGAACATTGTTGCACTACAAAAAACAATGTTTCAAAATACTAGTAGATGCACCAAAGTGCTACTTTTCAAATTCTAAATGCTATGAAAAGAAAAAATGGATGCTATTACCACATGTCTCTGGTTATGTGCAATTATGAGGATATTGATTCTGTTGATTTCAGTTATTCTACACCAACAAAGGTGGCAGGGCAGTTGTGAAAACCAATATAATTCAACCTGCATATGATCGTTTCATTGATGAAATACTGGTTAAATTGAAATATTACCACGTTCAATGCGAGGAGGTCTGGCTAGACCAAGTTCAAGGTAGTTTTTTTATATTATCCCAAGTACTATTGATGCGAATGTGACACATTAGTGACATTACATTACCCATTACATTTTGTGATTCTGCTCAAATTCAGTCATTACTCAGTCATTACAAAGAATTCCAGGATTAGATCCAAGATAGATCTTAGATAGGATTAGATCTTGCAGGATTAGATTAGATCCAAGCTAGAAATATAGCCTGTACTGCAGCTCTGTAGGGGCTATTGGTAAAAAGTAAATCAAGAAAATTACTGTGACTAAAATATTGACTAAATCAATTCATTTTGTAACAAGACATTCAAAGTGGTACCGTGTTAAAAAAATGTTGCTTCAAAACATGAAGAGGTCCTAATGAAAATTGATGTAAAAATGAAAAAATGTAGGCCTAATAACATGATAATTAATCCAAATATATGATAGACGCCGATTAGACGCAATACATTTTAACAGGTTCACTTTTATATGGGCGCATCAATAGGGAGTGTTGAAATATCATTCTAATTATGTAAATAATTCAGGTACTAAAGGAATAATAATCATTTTGAGTCCATAACTTCACTTTGATTAGAAAGTCTCGCGCAATATTTCTCATTCCAGAGTTTCTCATCACGATAACAAAAACCAGACAACTAGCCAACTTGTATGTTCGGCTGACAATTGAAGAGTTTGGCAACAACAAACTTCAAGAGCTGACGGGAATGCACTCGTACTTTATCAAGGACTTGGCGGTCAAGTCTAAGGAGCAAGAGGACAGCCGATCAGCTCTCGATTATAAGCTGATGCCCTTGTACGGTTATCCAGGCAATAGCGAAATGTTGGAAAATTTAAACACAGAAGTGCTGAGTTCTTTCCAGCAACTTGTGGCTGAGGCATTGGACAGCTTCGTGACTTATAAGGCACGTTAATACACTGCGATTGTCTGCGTTGTAAGAGTGAAATGTAGAATATTACAAATTTCAAGACAGTTCACATACAACAGTACAATTATTTAACAAATCACTGTGTGGGCCTACTATCTATGACTGATGAGTATTATAGAGAGTGCAAAACATGTCTAATATTACATGGAAAAACATTTTTACTGAGACATGAACCATTACAAAAAAATTATCATGGATTTGTTAGTGAATTTATGATTTGAGTGGTATTTATATAAATGGTACACTGCACATATTATGTAATGCACGGTACTTTTGTTACTGTATTTAAGGAAGTTGCTTTTAACTTCATAACACTAGGGTTGGTCGGTACCGGTAATGTAAATATATATCATAAGTTATTTGGGACTAAATGTCAGACTCAAGTATTTTGTATACTCAAGTATTTTGGACCATCTTAAACATGCATTAATAATTTTTGGAACATTAGCTAGGCTGTCCTGAGCTTACGGTCAGAACTAGGGTAACAGTTTAATGAAGTTGAATAAACACTGATACACCTAGTGTGACATGAAACAGTGCAATCAAAGAACATATTGTGACTATATACGTATACCATTCAGCTTTGGTTTATGTTGCTCAATGACCTTCCAACATAGACCTATTAGTGAGCAATGAAGCAATGAGCATATAATGAAACAATGATGTGATGAAAGGTGAAATGAGGTTCACATAAACCCATGCCTCATGCAGGACTTGAACCCACCTGAATTCAGATTTTAAAGCAGTGTCTTGGTTGACTGAGCCGCAGGAACGGCATTTAACCGGGAGTTCTAACCTGTAATGTTATTTTATTTAAAATTGAATTATTTTACTTTATTATCCTCTAGGAACAATTAAGCAATGTCAATAGGATGTATCAGCCAATGTTGGATGAAACAGTTGAACCTCTCGTTTACCTAACAGAGCAAATATTTGATCCAGATTGGACACCGCAATTAGCACAAATACTGGAAGAAGTTTGTATCAATGTGTTGGACAGAAAAACTGAGTCCAAAATTACGATCGTCAAGCCTGTAACTCTGGATAACAGCCAGGAAAATCTAGTGAAGCAACGTATACATGACGCTGTACATAAACTCACTGGTAAATGAGGCGATGTAAATGATTTTAAAAGTCATTGACTATGGTTGAATTTTTTCTATCAATTTTGAAGATGATATCTTTCAATTTTTAAAATATCAATATTGTTATCTAGAACTCAAAAAGTTCTTGATTTGAATAATATAAGTACAAATACATTTGCCACAAAAAGCAGCAAAAAACCGAGACGCGTAGCCGAGTGGTAACACACTCAACCGTCATTCGGGAGACCGGAGTTCGATTGCCGCCATGGTCGACCATCCTGACATTTTTTTTTCGTGGTTTCCCTCTGTGTTCAGGTTGATACTAGGGTGGTTCCTTAATAACAGGCCACGACCGATACCTTCCCACCATCCAAAACACCTCATAAAATAACCTTTCATCGCATCATCCCATTCATCATCCACCGACACCAATAGATCGTAGCCATCAGTATAGTACGTCATTAAAACCCAATATAAAAAAAGCAGCAGAAATGCCAAAAATATATTCACCAAAGCCTGTCTAGCACAGTCAAGAAGAATAATTGTTATCATAACTAGGAAAACGCTATATACGCGTTGTTAGACGAGTGGATAGTAATAGTATGTCGACTTCATTGCTAAACTTTTGCCTAAATTCGCCAATAGGGTAACATTTTAGTTATAAATGGGTAAAATGGCTTCTAGTGGTACCAATTTAGCACATTTCATGTTTTTTCTTCAAAATGGCTGACCCGATCAAGCTGAGAATTTTCAGAAATGTGTATCAAGATGTTATTCAACTTCACACAAAATTTCAATTTTTTTGAAAATAAAAATGTTTTAATTTTTTTTCCGCCGTGTTATTCTAATGAGTATTTTTGAAATTTCTAAAATTCATAAAAATAAAAGTTACCACCCGATAATGCCACAAAACTATACAGATCTAAGCTAGATGAGGAACCATAATGAAAAAAAGTTTGAAGTTGATAGCTGTAGCCGTTTGACCTGTGGAGAACCGACAAAAAAACATTAAAAAAAACAACATAAAAACTAACACCAATTTTTTTCAGTATGTCAAATTGAATCCTCGCTAAAGCTCATCTAATAATCTTGAGAGAAATGTTTTCTTTTTCAGTAGACTCATGCAGTTCTGTCACAGATCCATTTCACGGTCAACCAATTCCTCAGTTACACAAGTTGAGCATCGATTACAGCAACATCCACGCCAAATGCCTTTTAACTAGGCTCGAGCGCCTACGCGAGGAAACTTTACGTATATCGCAACTGGACGCGAATCCATCTGAATTCGCTGCTGATCAGGAAGAAAGTCAAGAACAAGTAGATACCGACTCACCAATCATGTCCGCAAAGGAACTTGTCAATATTTTGAAACCGTTGGAGATTGACGAACTGGCTAGCAATACTGCTAAGGTAGGTCTATGTGGCATGATGATTCATGCAATCATACGCGATTTGTATTTATCTATTGATTGACTTTGCATGCACAAGTTTGTATGTGGTCAGTGATTATTAACAATCGTGTGGATAGCTTTCAATTTGGGAAAACAATAAGCCAACATACAAATTCAAATTTTGAAATGTGAGTAGGTCTACAGACAAGTAAGTTCTCTAAGGCCTTGTATAAGAAACGTATTATTTGAAAAGTTTAAAAAAAATGATATACCTTGAATACTACTTCACCACTAGTAACGAAGCATTATCGTAATTGAGACATCTACCAACGGATAAAAGAATTAAATCAATTATATATCTATATTTAATTATTTTTAGCTCTAAATTGATTTGAATTTTTTGCGTGTGATGCTAAGTAATCATAACTAGCCATCATGCATTGTAGGTAAGCATGTTCATACGGGCGTCTCTCATTCAATTCTACAGAGCGACTCTTCATGAGCCTCAACTCACATGCTTACTTTGAGGTGCCCATGCTCCTTCTCCCTCTCCGACCTATGCAAGTTACAGAGACATGTCTCCAACCAAGGATCTGAGGATATTTCTACACATATTCTTGACGTTTTCTTGGCTTTTGTTCAACTTGAAGTCTGTTGTAGATTCACTAGATTGTAAGCCGGAACTAGTTTAGCTCATCAACTATTTGAAATCGTGTTGACTTTTCATATGACGGATTGTACGATATCCTCCTTCCCAGTTATATACCCAAAAATCTTATTTCTATGTACGTAGTTGTATCCTGTCTCAAATTTCCATGTTTAGCTACTCTTGACTACTGGGATTGAAAGTTGAACACAGGTAAAGCCCATAGGTCAATTATAAAGTATTTTGAATTGTTCTAATTGACTGCCAACAGTAATACAAATATTAGAAATGGTGGCCTAAATCTCAAACCACAAATTCTCACCAATAATCAATAATAATCACTATTAGGTATTTATACTTTTTAGGAGTATAACGATTGTTATAGTGAATTCTGCCACGGACTGAACAAGGAAGTAATCAAGTATAAGTGTATATCTAAACAGTGGATAAAAACATGGAAAGTTAATGTGAAGAAAGTAAAGCAGTTGTACACTGTGACATATGATAAGTGAGATGAAGCCAGCTAGAAGTTCTACGTAGAATAAATTGTGAAATGCTACGGAATAAATTTAGTCGTATGTGTGTTGATTCATGATTTATTAACAAGTTTCTACAATATGTAGGTGGCGTATTTCAGCTCTTCTAAATACTTGTTTCAAATATATTTATAATATTTATCTTTGTATAAAAAGAAATTGTTTGTATGAATTAAAAACAATCAAAACGACATTGTAACCAAAAATAATTCAGGTCTATGTAGTACAGGGTAGAAAGTCGAAATTATGTAGGTACGTAACACCAACGGACTTCACGGATAACGGTTGACACACCCGATGAGTTCAGCAACATCGGGTGGTTGGCAATTTTATTTTTTATTTCAAGCAAAATTAGGCTACTGCAAATTACATGAACCTGATGTAATGTAGATACGTAAGCAATCGTCACTTGTAAGAATTGAAAAACTCTAGGACCAGAACGTGACACAGCCAGTTAAGTGGATTTTAGATGAGCTTTAAATAATATGCTGACAAGTAATATTAGGACCAGAAGAGAAAATAACAAGACAAAAAGACTTTATTATTCATGTTGAAATGACCTACGACATGATGTCCATCAATATTAACACAACAAACAACATGGTAGTTATAGTTTGGCAATGTTAAGACAATATTTTCAAGAAATGGTAGAATGTCAAGTCAACGACTAGTCGTATGAAAGTTGACAAGATCACTAGAGTAATATCCATGCTGTAGGTTTGTCTCAAATTTGTCGGTACCGTAGCGTCTTATCGGAAGAGCGATAGTCGCCCTTTGCTGCCTGGAATCCTTCCTTCAACGTCTAAGAGACCAGCTTGGATGTCGGCAATGGCCGGTATTTTGTGGATGTCTCCACGGGCCGCGACTGACGGTTGCGACCGCAATAATCTTCTAGCTACTCTCTTAATGTCGTCCGTGGTTATTTGCTCTGCAACAACCGATAGCTCATGAAGAAAACTTGATCCTAATTTCTTACGCAAGCAAACTGAATTTCAAGTGCCGTCATGAAAAACCTCAGTAACAGATCCGATGGACTACAATCATGATATTTATGAAATTGGCTAGTTTAAAATGGCAATTAGCCTACTGTTTGCTAAACTTTAGCTAGTTTGTTTAAAGATATGAATATCTGTTTACAAAAACCCATGCCTAATGTGGGACTTGAACTCATGTCTGTCTTGGCCTCAATTCCAACACGGTGAGCCAGATAGGTGGCAGTTGAGGAAGATAGGTCTATTAATGAACATGATTCAGTTTTAGGTTTGCAAATACCAACAGCAAAAAATTCTCAAGTTGGATTTGGAATCACTTGACAGCACACATCTAGGATCTTTTATGGCAGAAACACGAATCAAATATTCAGATTAAAAACTCAAGAAAATGATGAAATGTGGAAGTGGTGTTTCACATTGTCACAAAACATTGGAGAATTAAAAGATCAAACTCAGCTTACCAATAGCATTGATGAAGTATTCGGGCCGCTTCCTGTGACCTGTGGCTAGAACTTGTCGTCCAATATCTTCAAATACAACTGGTCTAGCTTCAAGGTTCATCAGCAACATCGATTTAAGCTGCGTCTTGGCTCGCGACAGTTCCGTTTCACCCGTGCTGCCAGCCATGTTTACCAACTCTTTCACCAAAACTTCGACAAGTTCACGAACGTGAGAAGGTGGTGCGCTCGCATGAACACAGAACAAACCGGTGTCGTTGTAGGCATGGTTGTAGGCCGTTGCGTTATACATCCAATGGTACCTTTCAAGAGCATAAATAGGGGATATAAATACTATGTGCTAGGTAAGCTCGTGATGATAAAATATCCAGGTACTAGGTACATGAAAATGAACCTCTCTACTTTTAGAGGAAAATGGACACAATAGAGTATCGGCCCTTATCTAACTAGTCCCTCCGTACACCTCGAGGTCAAAATGAATAACATCCCTAACTAGTAGGGTTACCTGGTTCATGATCTAGGCCCTACTTCATAAAACTCACAATATTACAAATTTGAAACAAACCTTTCAGTAGAGTACTGTGACAAAGGTAATAGCTGAAACGTCAGAATCTCGTGTTTTTTAAATTTCATTTCTCTGTTCTATCTACGAGCTCTCTACTATGAGTAGGCCTTTCTCTACTCATAAATCTCGGTAAGCTGCTGTTCTTTCTTTCCCTTTCACCCAATTCATATATTCAGCCTCAGGCTATTTTCCTATACACATCAAGTCATTTTACCTATTGAGAACATTGGTATATAGGCGAGTGTACATTCCCTTGCCTGGGCCACCAGCACTGAAAGATCCCCCACCTCCCATCATCATATTTAAAACACAGATGGGAATAAAGTCAGGATCTTGATGGGAACATCCTTCGAGAGCAACCACAACGTGAGCAAGCTCTGGCAAACCAGATGGTCCGGCATACAATGGGATCTCGCATTCCTCCTAGAAAATAAAATTACATTTAAAAGATTGGTTGGGTACTCATTTTAGTATCCTCATTCGAATACGTAATTTTTGTTTGTCAAAAAACCTGACAAGTGGTCGAGTTGCTAGCTCTCTGAATAATCGTTCAGGAGACTCCGGGATTCGATTCCCGCCGCGGTCAACCATCCCGACAGTTTTTTTTTGTGGTTTCCCTTTGTCGTTTCTGTTAACACTGGGATGGCTCCTTGAAAACAGGCCACGACAACTCCTTCCCACCCCCCCCCCTCAAAAAAAATCTCACTAAAATAATTTTCCATCTCATTCATCAATAGATTTTAATCTTAGTGTGTCCTTAAACCCAAATAAATCAATAGAAAAATAGAATAGACCCTAGAATTAATCATATAGCAAGAATAGGCACAGGGCCATAATTAATAGGATACAGAAGAACTCATTTAGGCCCGGTATTACCAAGTCTAGTTGGCCTTTATCTGACAGTTCAAAGTTGTTATCACCATGGTTACATTTACATGTGGTATTTGTTTTCACCAACTCTCAGATAAATACTAACTGGACGTGGTAATACTGGGCAGTCATTTATACAACTTCAAGGAGACTGAGGAAAATAATCATATAAACAGATAATCCTATGAATAATAATAACCCCTATAAATATAACAAAAATGCATACTGGTATTTCATGTTTCAACAATGTGTCAGGTTTTATTAACAAAGATGCATAAGTTATACATGTCAGTATAATGATGAAAACAGCTAGATGTAACATAAACCAGGGTCAGCCAAAAGGTTATCATCTTACCACTTGAAAAAGTCTGTCATGACACTTTGCTGCTCAGCTTCACAAGTTATTATTGCTTATATTGCTTGACAAGTTAGACTGTCAACAATCAAACACTGCCATTGCGGCTTTGAAATAGGAAGGACTAGCACGACTACACTATCATCATTGTGCGCATCGATGCTGTCGTTTTAATTGTTTTGAGCCAAAATGTTTTCCATTGATGCTAATTCACTTGTAATAACATCACTGTTGATGTTCAGAAATCCTTTTTCCACTCACCATTATCAAAAATACAACCACTTTGCATGAAGGTCACAAAAAAAGTGAACATATAAGCAGCTGTTGCATAGATGCAAGTGCTACAACGCGTCTGATTGGTCAACTGAGATGACGCGGCTGATTGGCAAGCTAGAGATGATGCGGGATGCCATCATGAGGTGGCGATGGTATTAAAATAAAAGCAGGTGGTGTTTTTGTTTTTGGGATTCACGACTTTTAGGTGCCTTGACTGGAATTATTGATAATGGAGGAAGGGGACAAGAAATTGAGGCATAGATACGAAAAGTCGTGAATAATTTAGTAGCATAACAGAGGAAAATTAACACGTAGGGGCCTAGTCTTGTCGAGAATGGTTGGGACCTCCAGAAAAGTCGTATAAATGAGAATTGTATAAAAGACGTTATAAATACTGTACGAGGCAAGAAATAAAGATTGTATTTACTCAACTATATACTCTCTAGCTTTCGATTATTTTAATGACATTTTTACCAATATTTACCTGAATTAGACCACCCGTATACTGAGCAATAGATTCGTCGACCTTCAAATCTCTGGTTGAAATCACAAGACCTGTATCTTGTTCCCAAATTGGTTTTTGATCCACGAAGTACTTTTGTATGCATTCCACAAGCGCGTTGTGCTCTACACCAACTCCAGCTACAACCATACGTGATGGCGCATAGTGGTGTTTCAGGTATGTAAATAGGACAGATCGATCAATTTTATCAATATTTCCATCGGGACAAATTTTTGGCAGTCCCAATGTATTGTCACGGTATGCAGCCTGGAAGATGATAAAATTTATTAAACAGTTAGGGAGAAGCACTACTGATACTCGTTTTGAATGAATTAAAATAGGCCTGCTTATGTCAAATTTAAAATAAAATACAACCGGATAATTAGGTCACAGGCAGGTACGCATTGACAATCATGTCATTCATGTGACGACACTATGGTGCCACACTGTTATGACTTACGGTCCGATTCATTTTCAATAGAACATGTATTTTTGTACGGGTACTATAAAATTTGTTATGAGGCCCTATAATCCTACAATAATTGTTTTTCAAAAAGAAAAACATATTCACACAGTTTTCACTGTGGGATTAGCAGTTGTAAATAGCATTGTGGTTAGCACGAGGCAAATTGTGGTCTTGACCATTCGAAATGATAATAAAATTACTAAAGAGTAAAGACACTATAAAGTAACATTGAACATAAAATATGAAGTGATGAAGATGAACAACGTACCGCATGTATCATATCCATAAGTATGGGCTCTTGTTCAGGACGCATCAACAAAGATTCTAATTCAAATTTAATAGTTTGACGAGCAATATCCAGCTGAAAAATAGTAACACAAATTAAGATTCTCAAATAAAAACTAATGGAAAAAGATTGTACCAGTTTTAGGCCTGGTTCTCATAAAGTAGTGTGGGCTTACCTCATCAAGAGAAATTTGCGGCCGAAGAATAATTTCCCCCAGAACACGAGTTACGGAATCCAAGCCTCGACTGTCTGCTGAAGCAGCATACACAAACGTGTCTCTGGAAGATTGGCAATCGCATATTCCACCGTGTTTTTCTAATTCATATAAGATTTTATCTTTGTTAGAAAATTCTGTTGTAGACTTTAATTAGGAAAAAAAGAAAGATTCATAATTAGTATCAAGAATGTACCATAGGCTGATTGTAGGTTCATTTTTATAAAAGTAGAATCTAATAGTGTCTACGTAACTACGTGGTACAGTAAAAATGTGCAATAATATACGTACATTAAATGCAAGCTTTTCGAGGAAATGCGAAATCCCACTTGGATAAGCTACTTCGAATCGGGACCCAGAGTCAATTACAACTCCAACAGTGCAAAATTGACCAAACCGATTCTCGGAGGCAACTCGTAATCCATTAGATAAAGTTGTTACTTGTGTCTTATGATGTTCATCTTTTAGAGTAGCATAAACTGGATTGGGAAGTCCTGGGTATGCTTCTGTCAGTGGAGGTTGGGTTGACGACTTATTTTCTGGTGGAGGTTGTTGTGTTCCCTCTGATGAGAATTTGGACACTTGCAAGCGAGCCCACTTCAGTTTTCCAATACCTCGTCTTTGAAAATATAATAAAAAACATTCAAACTTTGCATAGAAAGGGATTGTACAAGAAGAGTAATGAAAACATCTGGACCTCAGACAACTACAAACCTAGGGCTAGGCTACTAAGCTGGAGGTCTGTGCATAGGCATTGAGTACCGGTATACAGTGTTATATATACACAATGGCATAGGCCTGGGCCTAGTCTACTTTTTGCAATGTGTTAGTACTCTTATGTTTATTCTTAGCGTGATGACCCTCGAACAGCTGCGTGAGATCCAGGTGAAGTGACAGATTACATAAACAAATTGCTCCTCCCATAGGCCTATGCAGAACTCGGTCTACGCCTACCAGCATTGAGTTACTATACTCAATGTCAGCATATTGCATCGCTTAGGCTTCAAAGTGCTCAATATGCATATTAAACATTATTACCAAGCTCAAAAAACTAATGACTGAGTAGAAAAAAGATCTTCACTCAGATGTTCATCCGTTTGCAACTAGGTAGGCCTAAGTGCAATTAACCGGCCAAGTTCTCAGCTTTGGTTCCCAGTAGGCCTAGGTAATCCGTATAAGTTGGGTTAGGATTTTATTTGTAGGCCCTACTCATTCATTTTGAAGATTTCATTACATAAACTTACAAAGATTTGCTGAAAAGTCTCGCCCCAACATTAGATATACTAATATTCCCTACCATTTCGTTAAACTAACTTGAAAATAAGTACTAATAGGACGTTTTCATTCAGAAATTTCCTAAAAAAGTTTAACACGAAACTTCACAATCCACTGCCTTGTTTATACAACTTCACGGCTCACATGTTTCTCAAGGCCATTAGACCGTGACAAATTCAGCGAAACAACCAATCACAATATAGCAATGGTTGTATCACGTAAAGTGCTGCAACCTGTTGGCAAATGTGTAGTTTACCGACAGTGCTGCCATACCTGTAATAGATGAAAAAATGCGCACTTCCTTAGCAACGCATAACAACAAAGGGGGTGGTGCGAAGTGGAGTGGTGAGCTCCTACAACAAGTGCTTCTTGTACCTGTGAAGTGAATGGTGGTTAGTGACAGTGTTGTGATAAATAATTACCGAATGGAGGATTAATGGTGTTTATTTCGTGTATTCAACGTTGAAGATGTTCAGCATTTTGTACAGGTGGTTTCTAGGTAAGATTGTATTTAATTTAATTCCTTCTGTGAGTTGAAAAATCGTTTATATACCTGCAAACATGTAGGCTTCGTTAACACCTGTAAGCCTATTTCAGATTGAATTGAATTAATTAGGATTGTAGGCCATGAAATCTAATTACAAATAATACATGAGAGGCTTCGAATAATGAAACAAATTATATTTATTAACGGACAGTAAGACCTTGCTTCATCATGTATACTAAAGAATTCATAGTAGAAGTATGCCTGTATTATTATGTTATATAATATTAACGAAGTAGGCCCTAGCCTGCTGTCAGTCTATCAATGGTATAGTCGTTCGCCGCGAATTTAATATTTTTTTGGCATTTGATAATAGCCTACGCAACCTATAATATTATATTATGTCGTGTTCACATGAATTTGTAGTTCATTAAAACGCATCCTAAAGCACTAAAACTAGAAGACAATGTGCTTACGCACTTCACACAGTCAGTGCAAAAATGTGCGGTTATATGTACACTTGCGGTGACATGAAATGATTTGATCCGAAATTAAAAATTAATATCAAATTAACGCACATTTGACAATTAAATTCTTCTCAGACAATGTCTTCTATCTGGTTTCTTTCAGTGCGTAAATGAGTATTTTTTTCAATTTACATTTTAATGTTTTTGTGACCGCAACCTTACGTAGGTTTTGTTTCATTGAAATTAAAATGATAATTTTGGACTGTACCATTTTATGTGACCGCAAGTGTACACTTTCAATGCTTACACTTCTTGCTACCAGCATAAATTTGATAGTATTTATTCATTCAGAAAAATCATCATTACGCCTACATGACAATAATCACCGTACTCCGACATGCTCTGCGTGAACAAGTTGCAGCTTGAAAGCCGAAATTTGTTGTAATAAAATCGACAGATCAATTCATAATTTATAATTACTGTAACTGTCAAAAAATTCCGTGCCTCCACAAAGCCCGTCTGTCTGACACGATAGCAGATAGTCGTTGTCATCTGTTAATTACCCTAACTGCCTGTTACCTGGGTCGAGTTTAAAACGGGACAATTTTTGGTCGCTAATTACCGTACGAGGCCTAATTCTAAGACGGAAATAATGCAAGAATTTGCCATTAAAGTTGTACGGCCACTATTTGGGATGGTCTGTTCTTTTCAAAGTTTCAACAAGTCTAATGAAATGGTCACGGATTCTGCACAAGAGAAACAGTCTTCGGCCTTCTGGTTTTCTGGCGTCTATTATTTCGTTTCTTCCTCCCACTGTTACGTACTACATTAACCATGTGTATGCATGTGTTGTGTGTATTTCACATTTTGGTGTCGGATGTTCTAGTATTTCATGTTATTTTGGAGGCATAATGATGGCGATTGGCGACATGGTTGATGTGAAACGGCTCTAGGTTGAGGGTGGTTGAGGCCGAGGGTGATTTTAGGGTCTTTTTGGGCACAATGTCGTGCTAAACTCGTCACATCTCAATGGAGAGAAGTTAATTATTCGAAACTATCTGTCGTCTTATGAGAGATATATAAAGAGACGTGCAATGGATCAGTCACGAACTAGATGCTTCGTGTCTCGTTAGGTCGGAGATCAAATTTTAGGGTTGGGCATTGAAGTTTCTCTCATATTTCTCTTTCTAGTTTCTATTGAACAGTTATACCACATGCCTGACATGCCTGTACTATACAGTTGAACACAGAGCACTTACCTTTTCCTGTACGCGTAGTAAACCTTGACGATATTTTCATGTAGATACTTCAAAGTGGAAGATATCAACATTCGTGTGTTTTGTGTCCGGATACATATCACAGAAACAGTCATAATGTGTTCCGGACGATCGGAAAATGAAAGACTTTTATCTAATCAGAATGGGCTGGTAAGATCGCCCTTGCGGTGCCCCGTCCAAACGATTCCATCTTTCATACATAGAAAACAATGATTCTGTATCAAGTTTCGATGTTATTAAAAAAAAAAATGTATATATATTCCTGATGGAGACAAGTGATATGATATTTGACATAGATACTAGAATCTAGATTATAAAAAATCATCGATTTGAATTTCAGAATGTCAGATTTTCGGACAAATATTACCAACAGACCACTTGAGCCAAACTTATCCGTTAGGCCTACAGCACGCCAAATTGGAATTATTGGTATATGAACATGAACTTATTTAGTCTGTTGTATGAATTGTAAACATTGCAATGAATTTGGTGATGTAAATTTTCATGACAATTTTTTTAGTTGAAAATTTTCATGTAAATTTTCCAAGGCTTAATTGTAAATTTTCCTATTTTTTCAATTTTTTCTTTTTATGGCATAAAAGTCGTCACAGAAGAACTCTTAGTGATACTGAAACAATTTGTTGAACCACCGCACATTGAAGGTGCATTTGCTTACAATATTGTCAAGAGTCAAGACCCTAAATGAGTATATGGCCTATATACATAAAATAATAACTGGCTTTTTGCGCTAAATGACCTCGCTGTCGATGCGCCTTAAAACCCTAATATTCATTCATTCATTTTTGAAGTTTGTGAACATGCATTGATAGATCCTCGGTAAATATGTCGACTTCTCGGCGATCACCCGTACGTGGGGCCAGTACTCACTTGCACTGTTCTCTTTTGAAAAGCCCCTTGAAAATGACCTAATTGAAAAGTAGGACTAAATGAGTGAAGATGTTGAAAATTTGCATTGTTCAAATTGAAAGAAATCCAATAATTTTATTCTGAAAATCACTGAAAAAAAAACAATGGTGATGAATTGGATGAATTAATTTAATTCCACTAGATTCACAGAAAATTTTCAATGAATTGGAAATTTTCTGGAAATTTTTAATGAATTGAAAATTTTCAATGTCTCATCAACCAGCAATGATATTCACTTGTCCCATTTTCTGCTTGCCTGCTTATCTTTGAGTTATGGATTATAATTAAACTTCAATATTGCTGTAATCGTATGAACAGTATGATTCAGAGTCTGCACGTTTGAATGCTTGAAGCCTAGAAATTATAGCCTGTGTAGAGGTGAGAGCTTATCACATATTTCAAAGATAGTGATTGATCAATGAGAAAATAACGCCTGACATAGAAAGATAACAATCTGAATCTATAATAATACGAATATAGCTTGATAAAATTGAAATGTATTGTTAGTATCGTAGAGAAATGTTTGTATTTGTATAGAGATGAATGACACCCTATATTCTGAATGAACAATGGCCATAATTGTTCATATTTCATAGGCCTAATACTCTTTACACAATGGTAATATATACTTACCGTACGAAAAAAAAAATGCGAGATATGTTCTATAACTTTGACTACTAAAGATCAGTGGTTATCAATTATCTAGGAAAACGCGTTTTGTGTTTCCGCGTTGATGGTTGAGCTGGTACAATATATCAACGTATCTCTGAATTGGTTACATATATATATCCACCTTGAGATCCAAACAATTACATCACTGCCCTCTTATTTCGTAATTGATTTCTATGATAATAAAGAAGGCTTTATTTTAAACGTCTTCAATTAAATGGTAACACTTGTTGCTTGGATTTAATTGGTATCTTGATAGCTTTGAGTGATTTGAAAAAATTGGATTATATATTTTTTTTACATCGAAACGACTGATTCGATTCGACTGAAAGTCCGGAATAATATGTATAATTATTATATTAAAATTCTCTGAGAATTTTGATTCTCTCGAAAAAAAAATATTTTTCCATGATTTTTTCCTCTGGGTTATTCTTATGGGATTTTTAAAAACTTTGAAATGAGTTTTCTCAGAAGTGTTTCAACCGAACCGATTGCGCCTCAAAACTATACAGTATCGAATTAGATAAGGACATTTGTGTATGCCAAGTTTCAACTGATTTTGAATTTTCGTCTGACCTGTGGAGCACTTTTTTTTCGGGTATGGTGAAATTGAGTCTTCGCTTCGCTCATCCAACAAATAACCGGCCATTACTTTGAGCTATTCGATTCACCAACAAAATGGTATGATCGAGGAAAAGATTTCCAATCTTGGCTCACTGGACTGGACAATTCTCCCATTCACTCGTTTTTTGACATCTCACTTGACATTTCGAATGTGAAAGATCTCCTTGATTGTGTGCGCATGTGTATTCTACCGAGTAAGGACGATGCTTGATTGTTTTGAAATATGTCGTCAACAGTATAGGCCTATATATCTTCCCAGTAAAAGACGAATAATAGTCCAGAGGAAAAATGAATTTATCGATATCTGATTACACAAGTAACTGACCAACTGCTAGAATTCATCCTACTAACATTTTGCCGGAAGGTGTTACTTGTAAAATAATTCATGGATTATAATCATTTACACAGTAATGTAACCTAGTATGGTATGATGTGATTTTCAACTTTGAAATTACATATATATTTCGAAACTTGATACAAAATCATTATTTCCCAATTAGGGCTTACATATTATTATTATAGGTAATAATATATTTTTATAATATTATCCTGTTTACGTCTTGCAGTCAAGCACCAGTAAAGGAGGATGTCATATTTACTTATTTATGATCATTTTTATTTTTAGGTGAATTTTAGTTATGGACTTATGAGATTATGATTTTGTAGAATGTAATCATATTTTCGGAGTATGGTTGGAACAATAATTATCGTCAATGGATTTAGTATGTTGTGAAGAAAAATCATTGCTTATTTCAAAAAACTTGTACTCAGGCCGCCTAATTATAAAACTGTTCGTCGGACATTGATATTTTCATAATGGTAATCTAAGTTCTTGAATGAACATTGAATTACCAGTATCCATCATCCTTCCCCATATTCACCACGTTTCGCGTGCTTAAAACATTGTGAGATGGTAAGAGGTCATGGAAAACTTGGTGAAATGTGTGTGTTTCTACCGAAATAAATGCACATTTTGCGTTCGGAATCTGTCGGTCCAATTCCAATTCGTATAAATATTCATATTTTCATTGAATGACACACACTGACAGTAGCACGTGAGAAATGTTTACTAAAAATTATCTCTTCTCGCATGTTCTTCGACGTTTAATTTTATCACTCGTCAACCGGAAGGAAGTGTGGACTGTGCATGTTGATTGTATCTTCGAGTTAAAATGTGTATGGCCTATGCTATGTTCTAAGTTTATTGACTTGGCGCTATTGGCTATACCTGCAAGTAGATTCGCGGTACGGTATTTATAAGTCGTTATTGTTCAATTTCAAAATAAGAAAATACAGTTTAATTCCTCTAATGATTCTGTATTTAGTCTCTCATTCATCCGTCGGCCGACTTTAGAGTAGTATGTGATACAGTTACTTATTGTTGCTAAGCAATGATTTTATTCATGGGTAATTATTATATTGTTGAATAAAAGTAAAAACGGAACTTGGGATGAAAACAATGGACTTGTATTATTTTATCGTAAATTTAATACTTTTTAATAAAATATAATTATTGCATGCATTATTATAATGCGGTCACGGTGACGCTCGTCAAATGTTTTGTCTGAAAAAAAAACTAGCGATATACTGTTTGTAAAAACTTTGTTGTGATAAAGTTCTCGTGAGCGGTGGTCGGCGAACTGTAACAGTTTCGATTTAGTTTGTGACTTATTCACGAATCACGATCTTTAATTTAAAATGAACTGGTTTGAGCAACCATTATCACACAATACATGGGTTGTTGGGAAAGCAATTTGTGTAAGTTGAGAGTTGAATGAATGGTCTGTTAGAAACCGCCAAATTCAGTACCGTTCAGCTTTGTCTCTCACCAGTCGTATATTCGTAAAAAAATTGGTGCCTATACGACCTAGGTGGTCCGAAGTTATACAAAGATGAAGGTGTCATATCTCGCAAGTCGTAACAATGGAGGGGGGGGGGGGTACCTTCAAGCAGCTCCGCAGCCAAAGTATATCTTTGGTCTGTGCACGCAGGACGAAAATTTTTAATCTTATAAAATGACGCGATTGCATCGTTGTAATTCCATGTAGGCCTATAAATCACAACATTAATCCGTGATAAAAAAGCTATTGGAGTCGTCTTTTCGTTGTTTTTTTCTTGTCATGTATCAAAACCTTACAGCATATGTAATATACGAAAAATGTACCGAAACGCGTTTAGGTCCGATTACGCCGGGCGATTGTGGTTGTCAACACCTATATAGGCCTGATATACTCCTTCCGGTATCCACGAAAGATGAAGTAGCGATCCACCTTTACGTTCGTCATTTTCACTTTTGTTGGGTTTAACCACGTTTAACGACGCACTGTACTGATGACTACGATCTATTGGCGTCGGTGAATGATATGTGAGATGATGAGATGAAATGTGTTATTTTAAAACTTGTTTTTGGATGAAGGAATCGGTTGTACCGGTAACCATCAGTACTGGGAAACCTCGAAAAATCCCTGTCAGGATGGTCGACCATGGGAATTGAACCCCGGTCTCCTGAATGAAGGTTTAGTATGCTAGCCACTCGACCACTCGTCTCCTCAGTGTTTTTTTTCGTATTTTAATTATCGCATTGTTGAAAAACAGTGCGGGTGCACACAGTGGGTGGCGACTCGGTCTACTGCGGTGCGGTGGTTAGTTTGGTATTTTCTCAGAGGCCTATACTAATTACTATAATTGTTTACTACCCTCCAACTTTTACATACAGAGTGTGCAATAATTCTACCAGACTTAATTGTCAGCTGTCGAGAAATTACCATCATATTGTTACCAGTACATCGTTATAAATATATCGGTATTTGAACTGTTTTTCGTTGGAATTCGATGTTCCAATTGCGTACATCGGAATCGACATATATATGTCGTCTCGACATGCAAGGTAACTGAAAGTAAATCGTTTTATAAATACTTTAATAGAGAGGTATCGACGTTCCAAGTGAACTCGAATTTCAAGTCCTAGAGTGACGTTCAGCTACATGAGACATGAATATATGGCTTCTTTTCAATTACGTTCCGTCTATCGGTAGGTGCATTATAGTTTTTGCAAGTTAATGACTATTTTTAAGGCTTGAAACTATTGACTGCCGGTATGTCTATATCGGTACAAGTTTGTACTTGGAAGGTTTTAACATTATTTCATTGATGATTGTGACAAGTTCTCAAGAATATTCTCGGTTTTGTATCAGCCCTGTCATTCATTTAGAGTTGAACTTGTTTGTATATCGAAGACGAGCGTGTATAACTATTTGTAGATGTACGACCAAACCTCGAAGTCGGATGCGGTAAATAATATAGGTCTAATGAACAAATGACATTATCTTGAGTACAACAAACAATGAGTCTTAGGTTTTGTGTGGTTTTCCTCATTATTAGATGTCTTCGCCTTAGGTGAAAGGTATTTCAAAGGTTCATATACGGCATTCTTGCGGACTTCTTTGTAAATTGTAATCCTTTTGACTCTGCATGTATAGCATCTGTTTTGCAAGGAAATTGGAAATATGAATGGAATTTGAAAGTAACAACTCTGTAAGATCAATGTTTGGGTCTGCTATGATGAAATTGAAGATCATTATACATGTGATTACCCAGTTATGCGTGTCAGGAACGCCGGCGCGCGCACACTCTCATTGCTCTAACAAATAGACGGCTTGGCATCGCCAATCCGACCTTAAAAAATCACGTCTTCTGCTTTTGCTGAGTGAAGCAATAACCGAGACTCACCTAAGGTGCACTCTTTATCCTTTTATATTTGTGACACAGCTAATAGCTATTGAAAGTTGAAACACAGAAAACTGTGAACGGGTACGTTCATTTGATCATTTTTTCATTTTTTATACAATTACGAGTACTAAGAAGCCGTTGTGTAACAAAAAAGGCCAAATCTGTCGGCTGTCGGTTGTTAGTTTTCATTCAATTAAATCAATGTGTTGGAGGTTATTGATAATTTTAAATCAGAAATTGTTTATTTGTAACAGTTATGTAATAGTAGGCTTACGTGAAAATTGTGTTTATTAGGCCTAACTCTTTGCTCTCAGATATGCTGTTTTACATGTTTTTATGTCATGTTTTACATGACGGGTCCCTCTATTATTGATGTACCGGTAGTTATTTCCAGTAATTATTTCGGTAGTACGTTCAATTTCTTTTCTTTCGTCTTTTGGTCTATTAAAGAGAATGCTTGACAACAAATACTCTATGTCCAAAACAAACCCAATGCTGTACGATTATCGTAGGTGGAGGTGCCGTTTACTTGGATGATCCCCATGCAACGTAGCTGGTGGTGGGATCTTTAAAAACCATGTTGAATGATCGACCGTTGTAATGATCGATACCGGAAGTTACAGTCGATCGGGTTCTCCAATTCTTGCAGATTGTAAATTGAATATGTTGATGAATTGGTACAGCAATTATTAGTGAATTGCAGAGGATGTCGCGACGTTTTGTTAAAAATAGTGTGTTGCCCTTGACGGCCTCTGGTTCTAGTAGACCCCCTAGTCATTTACGTCCGATGGCCCAGTTTTAGACTGATCGTGTATATAGCTTTTTAGTTTGTTGAAGAATTATTACGATTATATATATATACTCGACCATTGCTTTCTCTTGTGGTTGTATTCTAGCGATGCCGTTGTATGCGTGAGACCGTGTACATATGTATTTGTATAGCGTATACGTTTGTGGTATTTGGTTGACGCAACTAATAAGTAATAACTGCTAACACAATTGGCCAAACATGTGTTGGTTTCATTATGAAATCAGTTAGATTTAAACATTCTACTTTTACTATTTCGAATAGGTGCACATATATAGGGAATCGTGGCCTCAGGATTAGTATTAGATTAGATTTAGATTAGTTTAGGATGAATGTATTTCATAAACTGCAGTTACAAGCGGAAAAATATCCCCGGATCATTGTGATTCCCCGGGATGATGATTAAAGACGGTGATTGTTGGAATTTGATTGATGACTTCATAGGCTACTTGAGATAATTTTGAAGATGGATCTAGAATGTAAAATACACAATCATTCAATCATCACATAATGACAAAATACACATGTTCTGATAGTCATTTATGTGTACATTATAAGCATGTAGGACCAAATTGAATTGTGCTTTATTTTTTATTTTTTACACGCTTTTGAGTTGCCAGTAGAGTCCTAACTTTGTTCGTCAAAAAAATGATTTACAATTTTCTGCTGTCATAAAGTTGGGTGTATTCCCAATTTCCGAGGATATTTCTTCAGTGATTGCAATTTATATCGTTGTTACTGTACTATATATAGTACGATTCCGCGCGATAGTGTGCCATCCCATCTTGTCAGGATCTTTTGTTAATTAAATCAAATAAAATCGTCGGGGTCTTTCTAATAACTTGGTTCCTCTAGGCTTACCAACCGCCTAATTTATTCGCTTCTCCTATTTTTCTATAGCTGATGTTTCTGTTGAAAAGCGCATTGAAAATCTAGATGGGCAGAGAGAATTATAGTTTGATGAATCGTAAGTTCGGTGACCAAAAATAGGAGTAACAACTAATGAGTGAACTTGACTTTTTAATTATATACACAAAGTTGAGCGCTGTAGTTCTCAATAACCTCATATATAGGACCTACCTGCGTTTTATTGCTTTCGAGCATAATTTGCATCAACTTTGCATGGTCTATGATTTGCATACGGTACGAAAACGTTACATCATAGATCCATGGTTGAATCTTCGTAAATTACATTAAATGATCGGCACAGGTAGCTGAGTGGTAAACGCACTTGGTTCATGTGACCCGGGGCCCGGGGGGCATGTCGGATCCAGTTCGATTCCCGCTATATACAGTCCATCTTTACAGGGGTTTTTCGTGGTTTCCCTCTGTAATCTTGCTAATGCCGGGATGGTTCCCACAATATACGCCACGACCGCTTCCTTCCTACTATCCTTCCCATTACCCATAAAAATCTTCATATCATCATCCCATCATCTCATGAATCATTCATCCGACGCCAATAGATCTCAGTAATCATTAGGTGCGTCGTTAAAACCCAATGTATACATTAAATGTATGTATGTGCACTAACTTAGTTATTCTTGTTCCAGTTAAACCGTGAACGTACCGGTATATGGGAGCACTTTGAATATATTCATCAAACATTCAAACAATTGATTTTTATCCAACTATTTGCTAACTTTGATTTTAAATATGTATAGTACAAACTGTTTTCTGTCGAAGTGGGTTTATCGATTGTTCTGAAAAGGGTTGCAACTGTAAACACGAAAGATACTAAATGTTGCATAGGATCCCGTAGGTCAAGGTAACTCTATATACTTATCATGAAGTTCCGAACCGAACAACAGTGAACATCGAAAACACATCAGAGCATGGATTGGCCTAGAGTTGAGTAGTATGTATGAAATAATCGATAACGGTACATAATGCATTAATTCACTTGAATAATATACTGCTAATATAATATTAGAAGGTTAATTAAACTTAATTAATTACCGGTAATGAAAATCTACTACTATACACGTGGCCGTCTTCGGTGGGGTAATCTCATTAGGCCTATATGTATACCGGTACCGAAGATTCGAAAATTTTTTCCATTAACATCGAAAACTTGGCAGATGAAAATGGCAGAAGGTGGGGATGATAAAGAAAGCAGAAGGCAAGGGATGACAATGCATGTAAGATCGTTTGAACTGGGCATTACAAGAGCGATCTTACCTATAGTAATGTACATTTTCATGAAATTATTTTTCGTTGAAAATTTCATGAACATTTTCAAAAGCTGGAAATTAAAAAAAAATATATATATATTTTTTCATTGCATATAAGTGCAAGAAGTGCACGAAAGTGCATATAAGTGCAGAAGAAACTGGAGTTCAAATTCACTCTTAGTGATACTAAAATAATTTGTTGAACCACCACATGGGAGGTGCATTTGCTTACACAATTGTCAAGACCCTAAATTAGTAAGGCCTACATAAAATAATAACTGACTTTTTGAAGTTTGTGAACATGCATCGATAGATCCTCACTAAATGTGTTGACTTTTCGGCGATCACCTTTAGAATGGGGCCAGTACTCAATTGCACTGACCTCTTTTGAAAAGTCTTTTGAAAATGACCTCATTGAAAAGTAAATGGGTGAAGATGTTGAACATTTTCATTGAAAATTTTCAATGTTCGAATTGAAAGAAATCCAATGATTTTATTTCGAAAATCACTGAAAAAAAATCGATGGGGATGAATTAGATGGATTCATTCGATTCCATTCGATTCACAGAAAATTTTCATTGAATGGAAATTTTCTGAAATTTTTCATTGAAAATTTCAATAAATTTGCATTGATAATTTTCAACGAATTCAAAATTTTCAATTGAAAGTTTTCAACGTCCCATCATTAATCTTACCACTCCAACGAAATCGTCATCAGTTTATTCATAAGAAGACTCTGAGACGGTATAGTTTAGTTTCTTCACTTCTGAATTTGTTGTGGATTGATTATGGTGATTGATTTCTTGTATCGGTACCTGTTAGTGTTTCGATGTAGCCAGATCAATAAAATCATAAACCGATACCTGTTTGTTTAGTGAGGAATGCAATCTGATACTAACCAATTAAATTTAACAAATATGCCGAAACCATTACCTTGCATTATGCATTTCATTTTGCATTCTTGTATTTTATATTGAGGTCAGTCAGTCTATATGTTGAATTTGATTGGCTATTGTCTTCGCTGCCAATTGCTACATAGAGGAAGTACGCACGTTTTGTTAGCATATGATCTTCATTATGAAGGTCTCTGCAAAACGTTCAACCGTTCTAACTTCCGGTTAGGGGGGAGGGAGACGGAATATGAACACCAACTGATCTCACAAAGGATGGAGTGAGAGAAAATGCTCCAAGTTCTTTTTTTCCTGGTATTGTTGACTGAAGTTTCGGTTCACAAAACAGACCGTCTTTATATTTCTTACCTCAGTCTTCTTGCCTCTAGTTCATTCATTTGAAAAATAAAATGAATTATACAAAGAGTCAACAAAAGTATTTTATTCTATTGCACGTAAAAAAAAGTATGAACGGATTAATCTTTTGTTCATATGTATAGATTAGGGAAAAGTGTAGTTCCCGTTATGTGTCTATATGAGAGTAGAGTATAGCATTCTAGCATTTTATTATAATATTCTTCGGACGTTTACTTGTCGGACGAAAGTACTCTATGAACAAGATGTATTTGATTATTCTATTAAAGACGGATAATTGGGAAATAAAATTGATCCATTTTGTTGCCCTATAAACTGGAGAAGTCGTCCATTGGATACCTCCAATGGACGACTTATCGATAATCGATTGATCGATAATGACCTGATTTTTCGACGTATACTCGTAAAATTAATTAATTAATAATAGGTCTAATTATACACTATAGAGAAACGCAGTATACGCTCTGAAGTCTTCAAGATGGATGAGATATGAGTGGAATATCGAAATCTACATGCCTTGCTTTTGCAACTATATTATAGAAGTTTCTCACTGCATGTTTTATGCTGATTGATTGAGTTCTGATTGGAGTTCAGAAATGATCCCTTATTGATCGTTTTGGTGGGATAATTGTCCGAACGGCTAGGGGTATTTCGATTTATGTAAATCTTTGTATAGTAATATTATGTTTTCCCCCCAATGATTTTCATTAGCATTTTGTAGTAGTTTTTCTCAAAACTGGTCCCACTTATTTTACAGTACGGAAGAAGATAATGCCGTATATGTGCATGCCAAGTTGCTGCATCGTAGTCTATTTGTTTTTTCGTCAAAAATAAAAAGAGTGCGGCCTACTGTCAAATGAACTGTGTTAAATTGAGTAAATTCGCTTCCGCTCATTTAATAATGTCAAAGTTATATTGGATTTAACGACACGTTGCGATGATAACGAAGATATATTGGCGTCACCGTCGTATTATTGACGAGGATGGGATGGTACGATGGATGGAGGTTTCTTAGGTATAGGTTCGGGACGCGGTAGTTGTAAGGAAGCAGTCGTGGTCCTGTAGGGACCATCCTGGAACATATTGCTTCCATGATACAGAGGGTTACCGCGAATAACGACTATAAAGATGGACGGTCGTGCTGGGGTTCCAACCGAGGCCCGATCTACCCTCATCTCCCGGTCACATGGAGCTAACCGTATCGGTATAGCTGAGTGGAATGATTATTGGGCCTTGTTATGTCCCCCACTTCCTGCACCCAAATGCACTTGACAAGTGGAACATTTCTAATGCATTTTGTACGTAAATGCATACACATTGCTTCCTGACGTAGAAGGTATACCGGTACAGAAATACAGAATGTAGACATTATAAACAAAGTTTGAAAGTTGATCTGTGTTTCAGTTTCTGTCGATATTAAGAAGAATTTCTTCAGAAATATCATCTATTATTTTTATTATTAACAATGCGAATTTTCGTGCTAAGATCGTGTGGTCTTGCGCAGACTGAAATCATGATAACGTGTGTTGATCTTCGAATTCTTCCAATTATAGTTTTTCGTGCGTTTGATTCTTTCCAAATCTACCTAATCTCAATTGAACAATTTAAAAATAATTGGAGTCTCGTTAGTATGCCATGGAAAATAGTTCGTTTACATTACAATCTCTCTCGCTCTTCATGTAGTTCTCATTAATATTTCATTGTTGTATATGTGCAACATTTGCCGACGGAGCCGCACAACTTTTGAATCGTTTCGTCGCGGATTTATCTGCAGAACTTCGTGGTTCATGGTTTCGCGTTCGAAATTCAAATAATCATTCACCTGATATTCTTTTAATTGATTAATTGATAGATTTAAGACTGGGATTGCCAATATTAATTAATTTAAAATTGATGTGGGTGAATATGCATTTTTAATGATGAACTATAAATAAACTACATGTAATTTATAATTCAGCGTTTATGTACAATGCATTTCGAAGTTTGCAGTACTTTAAATTGTTATGGGCGTGTTCGTCGAAGGTATACCGGTATATTAGGCCTAAAGGTGGCCGTAGAGTGTCATGCTGCGCACATGTAAATGGGCGGGTAAAGCTGAGGGCATAGTGTCGGTCATTCCTCTCTCTCTCTCGTTGAGAAAAGCCTATGACACATAACATTGTCCTTCGGATTTGAAAAGAGTTACGGTCATCTTTTGTACCGGATATACGTCATTGTATCTCCGAGACGAGGCAGACAAAGCTGTAAAATTGTTATTTTAATAATTTCCTCTGGATGTGTTAATAAAGGTAAACGAAATGCGTCACCCTTGTCTAGCTACCTTCGTATAGGCCTACGTATATGGAGATTGCATTATTGTTCGTCACCATAGAAGTGGAAAAGTTTGGTGCAAACAACCTAATACACCTTCTTGCAGTTGTGAACTTGTGAATGGAGATAATTATTTTTTTAAATTTAATAATTGAGCCCATTCTTGTCCGTTTATTACATCGTTATGTGGCATCACTTGGAATAAGTCTTTGATGGGTAAAGGCCGGTTCACAGCTGTCGTAAATTTTGTTTGGAATTGAGTATTGATATTATTTTACCGTCGTAATGTCTAAGACCCAGGGATCAGTGGGTGGACCATATCTGCTTATTTCAACGGCAATTGTCAACAACTCCGGAAAATGCTCCATCATTTTAACAAACCCGCCATATTCTGATTGGCTTGTCATAGAATTTAGTCGTAAGAAATGATAGCATTCAATTTAAATCAAAAATATTATCTGTACCAAAACCGCAGTTTCTTATTAAGAACGGTTACATGGAACGCCACTATCAGGGGAATTACTAAAACGGTATCTTTACCTTGATTTTGAAAAGCGAATCTGTACTGACGTATCTTTCTTTCATTGTTGTCTTTCCATGGTCAGACTTTATGCGAATAGAATCGAGTTTAAATAGATCATCTTGTTCTCAGCATTTTTGATACGGTTATCATGATCATTTTTATTTTCGCTTCGATGGTTGTGGAAAAAGACACTTCTTCTCATGCATATTGTTCAAATATACAGCTGTATCATGTTTATATAAACACAAATCCGTGAACCGAATGTAATAATTATTTGGCTGATTTATTGAATATAAATGCCAATCTAGAAAAACGTGATTTAAAATACTATATATGAACCCCGTTAAGCTACTCAGCGGGTAGCAAATGGAATATTCCATGGATTTATTGTTTACCATCTTCATTGTGATTTTTTTTCGAGATTTTTGGTTATTCGAATTCCGTAATTAACAATGGGAACAGATTCATAATTTTAAGAAACCCATTCCACTGACAGTAAATAATTGTTTGAGTAAAAAATGAACAAACAACTTCACTTTTATTGAATTCATATATGAGATTATATAGTCACGTAGACAGATAATACCTCAATGGAACGATGTGACGTGAAAAGTAAAATTGTAGAAAATACACAACCATAATTACATTTATTAAAACAGTTACGTTTCGGTAAGAAAACTAACTTCTTCCGTCTTCAGGTAAAAGAAGGAGCTGAGATTTCTTACTGATACGTAATCGCTGTTTTAATAAGCGTAATTATTCTGTTGTATTTTCCGCAGTTTTACTTCTATTTTATAGCATAGCTATATATATGTATGAACTCGAATATGCTTGAACTCATTATTGAACCACGGATTTTGTACTTGGAAGCGCGGTTTTCACATTACGAAGCGAATTATTATTTCTATATTCCATTAGCCCCGGTGTTTCATTGGGTCGTTAAAAACACGTGATCGAGTCGGTGACCAGATTATATACCCAGTACATGTAGGTTGTTGTTTTATAGCTTTTCTTTTAACCTATATGTCGAGTAGTCACGTGTGTAAGTATTCTGTTTGTAATATCCAACAATATTTCCAATACTTTCGCTTCACTATTTCTGGATGTATAGTATATTGTCAAGAACATGATGAACAAAAAATTACAACTGTCTGTTTATGAAATCCTAATAAAATGCATGAAATAAAATGGAGACATTCAACCTTCAATCATATATAGACATTAGCAAGGTAGTTTTTTTGTTTTTGTTATTTTTTTATTGTTATCAATTTTTTACATTTATAAGTAAGTAATAAATACACTTAGCACCAACAGTCAAAAAAATCTCCAAAGTCTCCAAGGAATACTTGACTGTGGGAGAATGGTCTGACGGCAATTTTTTTTTTATTTTAATAACATCGAAACTTGATACAAAATCATTGTTCCCTAATTGAAGCTATGGATGAAAGGTAGGACCGTTTGGACGGGGCACCACAAGGGCGATCTTATCACCCCATTTTGATTATTAAAAACCAATGAACTTCAACACCAGGACTGCGCTGTCCAAACTTGAAATTGACTGGCAATTTTGAACGAACTTCACCAGTTGAGCTAATGAGCAGTTGAGTTGAGTACTCAGCACATATTTATAGTATATTGTCAGAAACATGGTAACATTTTTAATTACAAATAATTTTAACGGTCATAAAAATTGCTTTCGGTCAAAATGTTTCACTCTGTCAGACTGTCACACGTATGAAGGAAAGGTGTATATAGCCTCGTTTCAGTCTATGGTACAGCGTATGAAACGACAAGTTGGAATCATAAGATCGGCATCTCGGAAGGAAATCGGGACATCAGGATAACCCAGTCATGAGTAATTCTCATTTCTTCTAGCTGGATACGAGTACTTATTCGTATAAGTATGATTGTGTAATGAGTGCAGGCCAATACGCCTACATGTGACTAGTGCAGTAACATGATTTATCCATTCTCTCATACGTCGGGAAGATTAATATTGTGTTGTGGAGTTCGTGAAATGATTATTATTGGTAGAATACAATGTAGCTGTTATAATTGGAGTATGCACTTGTGTTGTTACACTTGAGTGTTTACTTGTGTATCCACAAAAGATGGCGGAGCGAACCATCTAAGTGCAATTTAGTGTAAGTTAGCCTTCTTCTTTCGTGGATATTAGTGTAGCAATTTTGAAGAATTAATCCCGTCGAAGGATGCGGATGGATACCTTGAAGTGGGACGTAAGGGTCTGGAGTGAAGGCCTAGACCAAGTGTGGGCCATCTCGGTCAAGGAGTATGTGGAGGGAGTAGGTCTTATGAGTATTGCGTCTTTCTTTTCACTTCTCTCTTCATCAATCGTCTTCTTCTTTCTCGTCTCATCTTCTCTTGATTTCTCTTTCTCGTCCGCTCTCTCCATATGCCTGAAATTAAAACTACCACTTGGCGTAGGCAATCATGGCGAAGTAAACGGACATGAATATGGGTGCAAAATGACGTCGCTTTCAACGCGTCTCTATGCCCTAACATTAATTCATTCAACAAGACTTGGATACGTTCAGAATACAGTATTCATCCACGCACAAATAGGCAGGAACTATACAACAGAAACTTCTTCGCTAATGATGGATCATTAATTTGATTTGATTAAAGTAGTTAATAAATGCCAATTAGATCAAGTTGTTTTTTATAAGAACTAAGAAGTAAAGGTTGTAGATTTCAATAACTCTTATACTTATTTATTATATAACCTTTTCAAAGTGTCGACTTCATACATGATATACAATGCGTTTGAAACTCAGCACATGCAGAAGTTTCTAAAGCAATGAAAGTTGAATTTTTCAGACACTTTTCCATGAGGAATCTGTGCTTTAGGAATTATACTATGGGGCTCCTTGAAATACTCCTTGTAAAGTTAGCAAATATCTTTGTCTTTCTTGAGAAGCTCACCTATACAGCTATAGATTCTATACGGTGCAAGCAAATGGGATTATCCGTCTGTACTCAAATATAACATATAGATATAGGATAAATGATTAAATTATCGATCACATGCACTTCGGAGAGTTCGGATAATTGACATATTCTTACATTGTAACAACATTTTAAATTTTATTTCAGGATTTGGCTCTAGCGCTCAAAATTTCGGTCACGTTACTCGTATATGCTAGTCAGGACCAATTTTTTAAAAGTCGATCCAATTCGTTTCTTTGATTCAGGTCTTTATAGACCTCACTACAGCGTTATGTAGGATAATGGGTATCTGTGTGAAATATGCTCTATGTATGTATGCTCGATTATCTGTGGTATGTATACTATGTACGACTATTACCCTGTATTACGAAGACCAATTTGCCTTATTCTAAAAGTTAGTGGAGCCAGATACCATGGGGATAACCGGTTTTAAGTCCCAGTTAGCTAGAGTTACTCCCACACGTTGGTAATTCTGTCCTAGTGTCGTATTTTACTGTTCTACCCCAGCGTTGAACAACACAATATGTTCGTTCGTTGACTAGACGATTTTTTGTGAAAATGTTCAGAACTTTTTCGTCGGACCTTCGATGTGGTCCGATGGACACCCCCCGCTCTCTTACGCACCCTTTAATGGCAGACCTGAACTGACCCAATGTAACTGACCTAATTACTGTTTGACGTTATTTATAGTATAATGTAATACGCTTGATCAATCAAAGAAGACAATAAACTGTCATTATTATTAACTTTAAAGTACGGCTTTGCTGTGTGGCACATGTATGCATACTCTTGATTCGAAAAATGGCCACTTCGTCTGATTTGCTGGAGTAGAAGTTCTATAGAATCCCGTTTCTAGAGCAATTATTATCGTTAAAATCACCGTTCTTTTGCATTTATGCATAAACCGATGCAGGGATACATAAACTCAGTTTAGTCCAGCCGTTCAAGCCTGATTTTGAAGGTAAAAAGGAATAATAATTGATATAAAATACTTGTGAACATTCAAAAGTAGTCAATGAAGAAAGTTTGACTAAACAAGTAAATACAGATATCACCCATAGTTACATAAATTGATGGCTTTATGAGAATTTTTTTTCCTAATAACATCGAAACTTGATACAAAATCATTGTTCCCCAATTAAGGCTATGGATGAAAGATAGGATCGTTTGGACGGGGCATCACAAGGGCGATCTTATTTTCCCATTTTGATTATTTAAAACTAATGAACTTCAACACCAGGACTGCGCTGTCTGGGACCATAATTTTCCGCCGTAGATAAAAGTCTTTCAGTATTAACACACGAATGTTGATATCTTCCACTTCGAACTAAGTCTCTTGGGCTATGATCACTTCTTTCCATCAACAGCAGATGAAGTTTCTAAAATAATTAATAATAACTGCATTTTAAAAAAAACTCACAATATAGTCGAGTATTAATTTATAGTCCGAGTATATACAATTCAGTATTCTACAACCATATATTTCATTAGCAGGTCAATCATAATGTTCTTTGTATACTTTATGGTCACAATGGAACACGATAAGTAAATATTTAAGTGTAGCATATTTATATGTCCTTTGTATAAAAATATAATCCTATTAAGGTAAGCATGACGATGATGGTGCCGTAATATCTATTGAAGTCGTCACATGGAGCACACGGACATCATGGATAACATACTTGTTTTTATGTACACTTCGAATCGGATGCAAATTAGTGGTTCTTTTGCATTCACTACGGTGTTTAGTATAATTAGTCTAATTTACATCTTCAGTGAAAGATAACTTCTAGTCATCGGGATATTCAGGTAATATAAAGAATTTAACAAAAGTTCTTTTTTTTCAAAGATTGAGCACAACTTTTTGAAATTCGTGTTACACCTGCACCCGAGAACTGGCTTTTGCATGGATTACTTCTCATTTAGGACACATTCAAACTGCCCTTCTATCTCGTCGCTATATCTGGAACTCCTCGATTTCCGTTCGCTTCTTTTCACTATTCGAGGGCCGAAAGAAATCTATATCATCATCTCTCTTGCGTTGTATAATAGACTGAACAAGAAAAAGTCACGTTTATTTAAAACAATGTTAATAACAAAGTTGTACACGAAGGGAATTACACTTTTCTATCTTCGTTCGAGATGGGTTCGAGATAGTATTCGAAAATACTATCATCACGATGGACAGGTATAGGCATACACGTATCAAGGTTGTCAGCGGTCATCAGTTCTATATATCCAGTAGTTGAAATCATCATGTATTCGTTTTATCTTCCTCATAAGGACTTTTTGATTCATCGGGTAATTTTTCCATCTTTTAATTATATTATTTTCTTGTATGTGTGTTATTATTTCAATAGCTTTAGTCTTTACACCTTCTTGAATTAATAGTGGTGTTATATAAGCAAGATATAGTGAGAATTATTTTCTTTATGTATAGGCCTATATATATATATTTTCTATATACTGATGGCTACGATCTATTGGCGTCGGTGGATGATGAATGAGATGATGGGATGATAAGATGAAAGGTTATTTTTATCGGGTGTTTTGGATGGTGGAAAGAAGTCGGTCGTGACCTGTTGTTAAGGAACCATACCAGTATCAGCCTGAACGACAGAGGGAAACCACGAAAAAACCCTGTCAGGATGGTCGACCATGGCGAGAATCGAACCCTAGTCTCACAAACGACGGTTCAGTGTGTTACCACTCAGCCATGCGTCTCGGTTATTTACTTTTATCTGCGTTATTATTTCAATAGCTTCAAACCTTCTTGAATTAATAGTAGTGTTACATAAGCAAGATATAGTTTAGAATGATAGAATAGTCTAGAATTTAGAAGTTTAGAAGTTATATATATAGGCCTACACATACTCCTACATCTTTCGCGTGTTCTTTTGAACTATTTAAAAATATACATGATGCATGATTCTTTTTTTTGTCGTCAAATATTCTAGATCAGAGCAAACATGCAATGAGACGGAATAATTTCAATAAATTGCTGGAGGCAGGCCTATATTTTTTTCGACATTTCATCTACCGAAGCGTTTCACAGATTGTATAAGAAAGAATCTTGCGTGTCTTGAAGATATCGCATTCTAGCCTGCGGGCATCGAATACTCACTCTGTTGGTTCCAATGAATAAATGGTGTCGTAGCTTACGAGGGGGAGGGGGGGGGGGGGTTCTGTCATGTGAAGAGTTGTCGCAAGCGATTAAAACGTGATGTGCGTGAATGTAGTATTTTACTCGTTGCATTATCGCCTTGATCGGACAGGAATTGGAAAACATCATGCGAAAGTGATTACTAAAGATGGGATTGTCCTTGGAAGTTCTGAGATGGTCTATAGGTTCTGATCGTATAGAACATGTAAAAATGTTATTTTATAAATTAGTTCATTCGAGGGTAGACGAGAAAATGACCTCTCATACTCACCTCATAACCCAACCATCGGCCACCATATGGGGACCATATTTCGACCATCGGCAGTCTTTTCGTCGTTTTGTTGGCATATTTTCCATGCGCCCCGCTGAGAAGATGGATAGATGGATAGATATATTATATATATATATATATATATATATATATATACATATATATATATATATATATATATTTTTTTTTTTTTTTATATATATATATATATATTTATATATATATATATATATATATATATATATATATATATAAATATATATATATATATATATATATATATATATATATATATATATATGATTTCAATATGAAAAAAAAAATCATGTAATTATAAATATATATATATATATATATATATATATATATATATATATATATATATATATATATATATATATATATATATATATATATATATATATATATATATATATATATATATATATATATGGATATATTATATAGATATATATAGATATATACTAAGGTTCAGTATATGAGGTACTGAGGTCGATTTTTTACTTTTGAATACATATAATACAATATACATATAATAGTTTTTAGTGTATCCATAGCCTTAATTGGGGAACAATGATTTTGTATCAAGTTTCGATGTTATTAAAAAAAAAACTTTTGAATGGAATTGTTAGAATGAACGATCATAATTCTTTTCATTTACCAGAGCTCAAGTGGATGAGCCAATTAACTATTGAAGGTCTGAATTGAATCCATGTTCATACAAAACATACATAACATAGCACTCCTTTTATCTCATCATAGCCGCTCTCGGTAGCTAGGTCGACTAAGGCACCGCTTCAGAAACTGAAGTCACCGTTGGGCGTGGGTTCGAGTCCCGCATAAGGCATGGGTTTTTGTAAATGTCCTCTCACTTATCATCACTTCATACATTCATTATTTCATCAGCTCATTCGTACGCCCGTATAACCTAGCTGTTGGTGGGGTCGCTAAGCAAACAATAATCAATCTCATAATATCACGAACACATTTTTTAATTTGTTTGCTTGATGCATAGTTTGAATTTGGTATGACCATAATGATAAGTAGCAGTACGTGATATATCAGAGAATACGGGCTGCAATCGGTTGTATTGTTATTATCTATAGCAGTATAAACTCTAATCAATTCTTAATCATGCCAATTTTATAACATTCGCCAAATCTATATGAAAGCTCAGAAGTGCCGCTATAGCACGCAATTTTTGTATCATAGGTAGGCCTATATGGCTGGAAAAACAAATCCCTGATTTCAATTCAATATGTTTACTTTTCAGTTTTTCAATTTTTATGTCTTGTAATATATTATGTTCTTTGTAACTTCAGTTTTGATAAGGTTCATTATTCAGGTTAATTTTTTAAAAGCAAATTACTTAAAAAACATCTCTGTTCATTATCTAATTTACTTTTATGTGTATCTATCCCACAGTTGAACCCTTTTAGGGTTTTGTGGATTTATGTCCAGTGTCAATTATGTTTTATCCAATAAAGAGCCTTTAGAAAAAAGTGCCATCATGCATTCATGCTACAAAATTCTATTGCACAGATTTTTCAAATACGTAGGCCTACTCTTTCTCGTATAGTTTGGTGGTTGGGAGAGAATAAAACTATTTGTAAAATTGAAAATTCTTCTGTCAATTGCATAGTCGACACATGGTCCCATTAAAATATATACCTACACATAGAATTTTACATTTGAATTTACGATGGAAAATTATATTTCAACAGGTTATTAACAGATTGGATTTAACCTTATTTTGTTATTTATAAAGAGGTACGTACGTGAGATCTTTTTTCAATAAAATGTTTTACCCGCATGAAATAGAGAAAATTCTGTCTCCGGAAAGAAGGAATAAAGCATAGGAATTATTATACGTGAAATAAATCAATAAATCATATAAATAATACATATTATTGTCAAGCAATAATATTGATATTATGATTTACCTAAAGTTAAATTATCAGAAAAACATGTTAGAAGTAAGTGTTACTTCACTTGTATATATGATTGCATGGATGTACGGAGTATGGGCATATATCTATTGTCTATGGTAATGAGTACATTTACATAGATACTTGAGGAATACGAAATCCGTAGAAGTAATCATTCGCTTACCCGAGTCTACTTAATCGATCTATTTTCCAGTCACTTCATTCGTTTTCTAACGAAATTCAATATCTATTTTTTGTAAATATTTTCAAGATCCCTTATATTGCGAACTGCACTGAAGTCAATCATAGGGCCTACCTATAGGTTGCTAAATAAGACTATATTTTGGAATCGATTGGTTCTGTGCTATAAAATAAATACTTGTATAGTCTATGAGAATAATATAACAGAAGTTCTATACAATTTCAAGTGCTTAAAACGTTATTATAGTTTGTACCTTGAAATCTATCTCACGGTCTGCTTATTTTCAAAGGCTAATTAATATACCGGTAAATAAGTTCAATACCTTAGCTGTATTTATATCTCGTGATTATCATAAGACATACCTACTTACGAACTTCATCAAATGACGTCACTTCCAGATTATGTTGTCATTCAAGTCAGGTGGGCAATTAGTTGCATTTCACTGGATAATGCACACGAACTCCTTGGGGTGGGCAGGCGAATCTATCTCTCAATGACAAGATTTCACTTTCCGTGACGACTGCATTTTACGTCGAACAACGTAAAACTCGGGAGTCTTGTGTCAGTAGTCACCGATTCTTAATCGCCGTAATTAACTGAAATAAGTTGACCTATTCCGCACAAGAAATTCCAGAGGTAGTGATATATGTGACTGATATGTATGAGCCTAACGAAAAATGTTGTTGACGCGTGGCCGAGTGGTAACACACTGAACCGTCATTCGGGAGACCAGGGTTCGATTCCCGCCATGGTCGACCATCCTGACAGGGTTTTTTCGTGGTTTCCCTCTGTCTTTCAGGTTGATACATGGGATGGTTCCGTAACAACAGGCCACAACCGACTCCTTCCCACCATCCAAAACACTTGATGAAGTAACCTTTCATCTCATCATCCCATCATCTCATTCATCATCCACCGACGCCAATAGATCGTATCCATCAGTATAGTGCGTCGTTAAAATCCAATATAATATATGAAAAATGTTGTTGTGTAATATTATTTATATATTTTTGTCAAGTTTAATAACGCACTGTAATGATGATGAGGATCTAATGTCGTACGACAGACTGAAAAGGTTATTTCAAAATTTGTTTTCTGGGACATTGGGGAGGAAGCGATCTTGGCTGACTGAAGGATCCACCCCAGTAGGCCTACATTGGTCGACTGAGATTAGATTGGATTTGTGAGAACTTGACCAGATGTGATAATCTATTATATCTGTGATTCCGAGTTGATAATTATTATTTTATTGTTTTATATTTTGGGGAAACAACAATTTCTTGGGAAAGTTCATAGTGTTCAAAAGTAACATATATTCTTTGTTACCGAAAATGTTTTATATCAGGACAATCAAAGTATAACGGTATTAATTTATCTTCAAAGACTTACGTTGTAGTAGAGTGCTTAGACGCTTTAGTAAAAGATCTAAAAGAAACATAAACGATAGAGTATGCTGTAGTTTAAATTAAAATGAAAACCAATTAACATTTCTTTAACAAAGTTCGAAATTGTAGATACCGGTAGGCCTACTTCAATTTACTCCTCTATTGTCCATATCTTCTAGCGAATGGGTGAAAGTTCGGATGTTAATTTGACCCTCCCCTGATGTTAACATGGTATACTGTCATCTTCTCACGAGAAGGGCTTTTTTCCTCCATTGTCAGTCATAACTGAAAAGTACCGCCCAAGCTAACATTGCAATCATGCATAGCATGGGCAAAGAGACAATAGAAATAAATATCTATGAGTAACCGACGCATTCATGGCTAACCAGTTACCACCGCCTACTATGTGATAAGTGTTGTTATAGGATGGCAATGGTTCGGCATTTTTTCAAGTTTTTTTGTATTGATTTACGTTGATGGGAATAATGATACTTTTACACAATTCAACATCCATTGCAAAATCGAAGTATAATTTTATTTATGCAATATGTCAAGTTTTTCAACTTTCTGCAATCATTATGTCACTAATTTTTCTATTTTCCTTTTTTTGGTGGAACAAGAATCACTGTTTTTTTATATTGCTCTGATTTATCAATTTAAAATCTTAATTAGTGCTATAAATAGTAGATCTGTTAGCAACTCCTCTCGAGGAAGTCCTTGAATCTCCGGAAATATTCTTTTATCATTATAATAATTATTAAACTATGATAATTAATTACATTCTTGTCTGTAGAATTAGATACTTCGTAACCTCATTTGCATTCTTATGAATATGATTTAATTGGACTGGAGAAAAACGTAACTGATATTTCGCTTGAACTGTTGTCAGTAGATTTGATAGATATTATTCATTCCTTATTCGTTTAATTATTCATTCTCATAACAATTGAAAGTCGTGATGTTTCATATTGTAATTTTAATGTTTTGTCACAGATAAGATGTGTGATGGGAAAAAAGAATTGTCTTCGTTAATTCATGTAGTATTTTTAATTATGCTAGTAGTAGTAGATAGTGGTACTACGGTAGTAATCCAATTTGTTTAATTTTCTATTGTTTACGTTATTGTCAGTTAAAAATAACTCTCACCTACTGACTTAATTGCTACTGTACTTGAGAAAGCAACTAGCAGTTTTATACTGTATGAGTCATACATAGCCACACTTTGCCACATACAGTTATAGTATTTTGCGTGATTACTATCTAGATCATCTATCATCTACAATTCTCTTTGTAGCTGGGGTCAACCGTTTTAATTGTGGTCTCCCAAGTTGGCATAAATACAGGTTGATTTTCTTTTATTGATGCAAGTACAACGAAAATACTGTTTTTTGAGTTAATGTATTGCATTGAATAATTAACTTTAGCTGTAAGAATATAGTAAAGAAAATCAGATTCAATAAAAAGTTATTTTTGTGTTTGGTATTTGGATATTCAGTACCAAAATCTCTCTGTTCAAGGGCTGGTTTCATGACTGTTTCCTAAAAATTCAAATCTCATAACTTTTCTAGCTGTTTAACGAGTTTATTCAAATATAACCTAAACTGCAATATATATAAACAAAGCAATTCAAACAAATATTGGGAACAAACACGGGAATATTGTGAGTGCTGTGTTGAGCCAGCTAGTGTTTTGTGTAAAATAATCATTAGGATTCATTTGTATTTTTCAAATGTTTTTTTTTTCTATACGGAATTATTTGTTTGATGTCACCACAGCCTTCTTTATTCATTCTTTTCAGAATGAATGAAGAATGATCTGAATGATTCATGAATGAAGAATGATTCAGAGAAGAATGATCTGATTAAAGAAGGCTGTGGATGTCACACTTTTATTATTATTATTATTCAGTCTTGTGTTCCTCTGGGAAATGGTCTTACATTACCAGCTGCTTAGTAGAACTAATTAAAACATAAAGCCTTTTCACTTCGAGATGATTTGTTAGTAGACCTACTTTATAATAATAAATGACACATTTATCCCGATTACATATTTTATCACCATCAATTTATATGAGTAACTGTAAACCAGTAAATACAGTGAAACGATATTTTCTTCGCAAATCCATTGTAAATTTGTTTGCCATTCATACTTGTTCTGTAAATTGTGTAAACACACCTTATTTCATAAAGTGGATAAAAGTGAATGATATAACATGGAAAACGGTTTCAATAGTTCAATGTAGTTATCTTTTGTTATATGGGCATTCTTTTTTTTTATATATATATATTGGGTTTTAACGACGGGTTTTATATTTAAAATATATATTGGGTTATATATTGGGTTTTATACTGATGGCTACGATCTATTGGCGTCGGTGGATGATGAATGGGATGATGGGATGATGAGATAAAAGGGTATTTCATTAGGTGTTTTTGGATGGTGGAAAGGAGTCGGTCGTGGCCTGTTGATAAGGAACCATCCCAATATTGACCTGAACGACAGAGGGAAACCACGAAAAACTCCTGTCAGGATGGTCGACCATGGCGGGAATCGAACCCCGGTCTCCCGAATGTCGGTTCAGTGTGTTACCACTCGGCCACGTGTCTCGGTCTAAAGGGCATTCTTATAGTGTCATCTTTCAAAAGCGTAGAGTGAATCTATTGGAAACTTTGCAGCTCATAAAAGAAATGATTTTCACAAGGAAGACTTTTGATGATGTAAGCTTATAATTACGCTTAATGTTATTCGCGCGTGCATTTTTCAATATTATTACTGCCAGATTGGGATTATCGCAACATTACTTCGTCATTGACACGCCATTGAAATCAAATTCTGTATTAATTAAGTCAGTAACGGTCACAAGACCAATTTTTAAAATTATGTTGAAATTCTAAAGAAATAATAATTGTAACTATTGTTACCTTCCTTATGTTTCAGCTACCATTTGCCTTACATCTGCTGTCATTAACGTAGAGTCGAATCCCGTTGGTGCCCAATATCAACGAGAGGGCTACTTCAACGGCACCGCATACATCCGTCTGTTGTCGTCTCTCTCTCTCAAACACCACATCGGACTCAGCTTCCGAACATGTCACGGTGGTGAACTGTTTGCGCAGCGTAACAACGGAAATGCGGCGGTTTCGTTGGAAGTGCGGAGCGACGGTCTGTTGTTCTCCGTCGTGATCGAGACGAAACGTTACGAGTCCAAGTTGAGGGCCGATTTACTAGACAATACTTGGCACACTGTGAATATTGTGCATCGGTTGGGTAATCTAACGTTATCAGCAGCAGGCCATCAACAGGTAATTACAATTACATCTGTTATTTGAAGTTGTGTTATTGAAAAACACACACAGAGAATTTTCTCCATGTGGGATTCTTATCTTTATTAAAAAAATATTAAAATCAAAATTATAAAGTGTGTTGAACAGGGGTGTCCAGACTTTCTGGAGGAAAGAACTGGAGGAATCTACTTCCTCAACAAAAAGATATTCATGATCGACCAAGCTATATTTTTGTTTTCCTCAAAACTACGGGTTGAGTGTGTAAAAGACCACCTATAGCAAATTCATATAACCAATGAGACCTATCATACTAAATTGATCAATATGTCTTTCTGATTCGATGTGTGGTTAATAGTATTTACGATTTGCACTGCATATTACCAACTAGTCTGGGATAATCTGGCGAAATCACACTCCACAAAACGAAAACACAAGTACTACTGAAAAACAAAACCATTCTTGAAGAATAAGCTCGGCTGATAGTTGGTGAAAAGAGGTAGGGTCAAGTTCTTGGCAAGTTGATATTTGACACTCGGAACAGAGCAAGTGTATTTTCTCATTACTTTCAGACGAAGAGTGGCCTTACTATTTTCTGAGAACTTTGTTATCACCCACAACGTTTAGAATGAGTTCAAATTCCATCAAGATTTGGTCGAAAGTCAACATTTCGAAAGCAAAAGATATCAGATTTTTCAATAATAATTTTCAATACAAAATTGTAAAATAGATTGAGCGGATCGACTAGAAGAGACGTCGCGATCGACGTAATGGGCACCCCTGGTCTAGAAGATGAGAATAAAATGAGTTTTAATTGAAATGAATGAATGAACTTCAAATGTTAAATTAGACACTCACCTTGTTAGCCTATAGTGGTTTTGGAGAAAAACCAAGTTGATACTCCTATATAATGTATGTCTTCAATGACACTGAACAATTTTTGATAATTGCAAACTAGTGCTGAAAAACAACCCCCCCCCCCCCCCCAACCCCTTACTCACTTACTCACTAGCATAATACTGTACAGAGCCACTTATTTATTTGGTGACAAATAATTAAAATAGGTATTCTCAGTAAAGTTATAACTGCAATAGGCCGAGCAATAGGCATACTTGAAAAAATGCAATGCCATTTAGAATTTGTATCACGTATAGACCTAGATACTCCACAAAAAATGAATCCTTTTTTCTCTCTGGTACCAAATGTATTTCAGCTTTTGTAGTGATGACATAGTTTTTGAATGTATTTGAATTTTATAAGGTATTTGGCTCTTTTTATAGCATCTCAGGCGTACAACTGTGAAAGTCACAGCTGTGTATATAAATAGTCTGGATATTCAATATATATTAATTAATTTGTCACAGTTGTTCTTTTTGATTTGCAATACAATAACTAATAACAGAGAAAGAAAAATAGAAACAAGTAGGCCTACGTAAATCTTTCCATTAGAGTAATTACAAAGTCATGAACTCGTAAGTTATTTCTGTAGATAACATCAAGACAATATATGTGTGGTTGAAACACTGCCGTATTTTATTCAGAGATTAGGGTTGCTGTTCAATTTTGAGGTGGAAATGGATTTCTAAATGGTAATTGATATCGATTTGAAAAAATGTAAAGAAAATTGATTCCTTCTGCCGGAATCTTGTATTGAACTTGAACCATGTACGCAGCGATAAATGGAAGGTAGGGTAGTGAATGTTTTGGTGATCTGGTATAATTTTTACAGTTTGGTATTTTCGATATCGATTGGAAATTCACAAATTTTGATCAATATTCGATTTCCAAATTTCGATATCGTTTGCCATTTCATTATTGAACGGCAGCTCTATTTCACAAACATTGTGCTAATGGCTAATGTGTTGACTATTCTCTCGTATTGCCAGGTCATTGCCAATTCTACGTATCAGAACGAGATACTCCAGCACTCCGACTTGTGGAGCGACAGTTCCGTGCTCATCGTCGGCCACGCGTTCCAAGGGTGCATCCTCGACGGGCCCGGCATCGTTTTCAATGCTACCAACATGCAAGCACACAATATTGAGTGGGGACAATGTCCACTAAACACCAACAGCTGTAAGGATAACATCAACAACTGATGTTTTAATATTTGTGTACTACTCTTTCTGTAGCTAGCATTTCACCTGCTGATTTCAACTGGCAGTTTCACTCTCGACCAATTGGAGTGTGACGTTTCTAAAGTGAAAAGTATTAGTATTAGAATTACTTATTGTTTTTGTAGAGCAAACTGTTGAGTTGCTGCATACACTCATATTTGCACTTATTAAATTTGTTTTTCATTTTTGTTGCACTCAGTGTTCATCGTGATTCAGCTAATATATCTGTGTGTGTTTGATCTGCATTTATGCATGAACCGAGTTACCGTAATTTAAAATAGTGACGAAACAGTAACGTAATGAAACATAACAAATGTTTAAATTTGCCTGATTATGATTGCATGCAAAAAGATTGACTGCATCCAGAGCATGTTTTTTTAATGTGTTTAAAATGCATTTTGATGTTGAACATTGATTTTTCAAAATCATTTTGGTATCAAGTTGTCATGCATATAATTGCTCGTTGACTTGTAGAGTCGTATTTTTATTTTGGTTTGTGGCATAAGAAATTATGCTTATCGCACTTTCACGTTTTAACAGCATTGAGTGAGTGCACACACATCAAATTCATCAAACATTTCTTGCTGGATTACTGTCAGTTTGTTATTCAATTGGCAGCTGTCGGAAGCCTCTTTGTTCCAATGACATCTATCTGTTGCATACTGAAAACCAACGAAAGTTGTCAAATTTAATAGTCTCTTACCTCAATTTGGAACTTTTTAACAAAAAATTTGCTTGAATCTACCTAATTCTTGAATTATTTTGAAATTATTTGTAAATTATTTTGAGAAAAAACTGTTAACAAACCAGCAACTCACTTTGTTAAAACTGATTAATCGCAATATTTCCAACTCGACAAATAGAGTACCGGTAGCGACACGTATCGAGGAATGTTTGGTGGCATTGAGCGAGTAGAATGTTGGTACAACTGTTTTGACAGGCACTAAAATGGATCACTGCTACTTGGAGCCGTGCATGCGTCACGGCACTTGCGTCTCGCGAGCCGATCGTTACGAGTGTCGTTGCGCCGACCGCTACTCGGGCAACAACTGCGAGGTTGACAACGGTGAGAACGACGTGAACATCTCGCTCTCTTCGATTGCTTGCTTTTACGTCGTCTCGGTGTTTCTGTTTTGTAACTAATTCTCAAGTCGCAATAAAAGCATGCTGCAATTACTATGCACAATATTAACTTACAGGTGTAATACTTTCTAACAATAATATGGTGTTGTTTTCAGATAGGTCTAGCCTACTTCATTTTGTCTTATAATTTTATATTAATATGTTACCATGATGTGTTGAACCAGTTTGATGCATTTTAGTGGCGGCTGTACATACCGGTTATTGGCACAATAATTATTTGGAGGAATGCTGTCAGTTAGAGCTGTGTCGAATTCTGTGTCGAGTCCCTTTTAGCAAGGAGAACATACCTGTCGACGGATTATTGGTTCTTGTGTGTGAATTTACAATTTTCTTCTTCAAATGTGCTCTGTATTAGTCTACAATTTCATTTTATTTACAATTATATCAATTTATTTTTCGGTAAAGAGGCTTATATTGTTGACAGTTTTGACTTTTGAGGTTCTACAATACTAATATAATCTTTCTTTACTGGGCATTTTTTCTATCAAGCTAGCTCCGATATCTCTGATTGAGTTCTATTCATGTGATTCAGAGATTTCATTCTTACTACCATTATCAATTCAAGTTCACCTTTACCATCCATTTCAATTCTCAAGTTCATGGTTCTCGGCATGTATTCACCTTTTTTGCTTTCTCCTCCGGTACGGAGTGTTAATACAGTGAAACCTCGGTGCATTGTTTCTGGATCCGTCGTTTTCCTGTTCTATCATTTATTCGGCTCCTCCTTACTCCCATATAACTTATAGCCCATGTAAGATCTTTCTGGATGGTCAGCTTTCCTGCATGGATGATTTTTCCTAGTCCTTTGAGAACGATAGATAGAGGCTTCACTATGGTATGTCTGCTGTCATTGGTATATAAATGTTAAAACTTATTCATTTGAAGAAATCATTGTATTGGTATTATCTTGTTAGATGGTGTCAGTAACTAGGTATTTGAGTCTCATAATGCATATGGTACTGGGGCAACAGGTTTGCATTTTATCAAGCTATTTCTAAAGCTATTGTTTGTTGTACGAAAGTTGTAATAAACCTGAGAGAGTAAAATCAAAGTGGCACCATTAGATAAATGCTTAAATGAAGTTACTGTAACTATTGCACTTGGATCAAGTGCACCAGTGTAGTATTTTATTTATTTGTGGTTATTGCTTCTGAAACGTCGTTATATTCAAATATGTACATACCATCTTGTAGGCGATATAATATTTGTTTTATTTCGTTTAGTCTATACTTTTTTTAAAATTTGAAGTTGTGTACATCATTGTGTCGGTGTTACGCAATTGCTAACCAACAAAATACCTATCAGTTAGTTGAAAGTATTATTCAATTCAGCGTATATGTGTACTGACTAAATTTTCAAGTTTAGAGATTTTTGTCTAATTGCCAATATGTTTAATTTACATCACTAGCTAGCATCTGGTTTGTCAATTCTTTTTGAAACCATACAATCATATGTATCCATTTATGTTGGGGAAGAATAAAGCATTCTCAAAATGTCAACAGTGAGTTGATGATACTGCAGTAATCTTAAACGAATAGATATATATACTATATTTTCAAACAGAAATTTCTATGATCTGCCCTTACAACACTAAATATCGTTCTGTCTATTGAATCAACCAGGCTCGCCTTGCGATCGGAATGGCGTCAGTACTTGCCAGAATAACGGCCGCTGTGAAGAAGATAAATCGGGCAATTACCTGTGTATCTGCGAACCTGGATACACTGGAAGGCATTGCGAGTCCGAGATCAGTTCTCATTTGTGCGAGAACAATCCTTGCCATAACAACGGTAGTTGTCGCGTTTCAGCCGATCACGCAGAGAGATACGAGTGCACGTGCCAACCAGGTAGGTTGTCATGGTTGCAATTTTGTAAGACGAACAGTGACGGTATCAACATGAAAATTAATTGTTGAATGACAAATGTTGCTTCTTTTGGCGTCTTATTGTAAAGTTGGATTAATTGAAAGGCCATTGGTGGCCTTTACATATAGGCCTATATATATATATATATATATATATATATATATATATATATATATATATATATATATATATATATATATATATATATATATATATATATATATATATATATATATATATATATATATATATATATATATATATATATATATATATATATATATATATATATATATATATATATATATATATATATATATATATATATATATATATATATATATATATATATATATATATATATATATATATATATATATATATATATATATATATATATATATATATATATATATATATATATATATATATATATATATATATATATATATATATATATATATATATATATATATATATATATATATATATATATATATATATATATATATATATATATATATATATTTATTTATTTATATATATATATATATATATATATATATATATATATTTATTTATTTATATATATATATATATATATATATATATATATATATATATATATATATATATATATATATATTATATATATATATATATATATCTATATATATATATATATATATATATTATATATTATATATATATATTATATGTGAACATTTATGTCAAATCATAAAAATGTGACCACTCTGGGACTTGAACCCAGGACCTCTTGGTTTGTACCCAAACCTCTAACCAACTGAGCTAAGCCGCTTGGCTCAGTTGGTCAGAGCTTTGGATACAAACCAAGAGGTCCTGGGTTCGAGTCCCAGAGGGTCACATTTTTATGATTTGGCAAAAACGTTCATACATATCGTTGATGGATCGCATCCATTAAGAAATGTTCTCCAAAATATATATATATATATATATTGTTGTATATAGATGTAAATCATCGACTTACATTTCTCCGCTCGACCTTTTGACGTCATGTCACAAGACACCCAAGCAAGTGGCATGCTTAACGTGAGGTAAAATTCTCATATGCATCTGGGTATATCTAGTTAGTTTAGTTATAGTGCAAATCCGCTAGAAAATACTCATTTTTCATTTCACTTTTTTTCAAATTATTGATCATTGATAAACTTAATTGTGTTACCGACGAGTATAAAAGAATGTGAAAGTAATGCTGGCTCGAATTCAAACCATTCAAATTCCCGCTTACTCTCTTGAGTCACTTTCAATACCCAATTCTACGGACGTACTGTTCAATGCATAATCTCTTTTGTCTCTTCTCAGGTTATGCAGGTGATAACTGCATTGTAAATATAAACGAGTGCCAATCAAACCCTTGCCAACACGACGGCACTTGTGTTGACGGCATCAACAACTACACGTGTAGGTGTGAGAGTACCGGCTACCAAGGCAAGAACTGTGACTTGAACATCAATGAATGTGAGAACAATCCATGCCTCAATCAAGGGAAATGCTTCGACACATACGGCAGTTACACGTGCGAGTGTGTGTCCGGTTACGGAGGGTCCAACTGTGAATTGGTATGAAGTGAATTGCTAGTTTTATGTTTTGGAATGTCAGTAGTTCACTCTTGAAAATTTGTTGGATTGTATATATGTAGAGATTCTTGTTATCTATGTGGGCATCATACAAAACATTTTGTAGAAAAACTGTGTGATATCTTGCTTTCCCAATTAAATATCCACAAGATTGAGCACACCAGAGCATGATATCTTTCATCTATTGGTTTGTTCAACTAATTAACTCGGATTGTTTTTGAGATCAAATAACTTTCAACAAGTATTACAAATGTTGAAAAAATATGTCCAAAGGTTCAGGATTGAACGTTGATCAATTCTCAGAAAAGTTGAGACATTTTTGGTTGTTCAGAATAGCAAAATTGTACACATTATTCTAACATTTTTATTCAACAAAATTGAAAAAAAATTAAATACTGCTCACTATTTATTATCGAACAAGGGTAGGCCTACATCTTCCATTAACTTAATTGTGAATACTAAATGGGTCAGTGCTTGATATTGCCGTGTCATTAGTCTACAGTAAGTTTACTTGACGATATTGACTTTAATTAATTTGTTTGGTTTTAGAATTTAGACGAGTGCAGTTCTACTCCTTGCCTAAACAATGGTAGCTGCAAAGATCTGATCGGCAGTTACCAGTGCACGTGCCAAACTGGTTTCACGGGTCTCAACTGTGAATTCAACATCGACGACTGTGAAGGAGTTACGTGTCCCCTGAACTCCGAGTGTTTAGACGGCGTCAACTCGCATCAGTGTGTCTGCAAGGCGGGATTTCTCGGTAAATTGAATGACTGACTGGCTCTCTTGGCAAAACTGGCTCACTTGAATGCTTCTATTAGAGAATGCATTTTCATTGTTTAGTAGAATAGAGTAGACTGGTAAAGAAGTAAAGCTAGGTTCTCATGACATTTCTTTCACGTCCCGTCCGTCTTGACTTCGGCCGACAGCAACTTTCAACCAATCACGCGTAAAAGAATGCCTTGGAGGGAGGGAACAATGTTTCGTCGTCCAAGTAGAGCCAATTCCAACTTTTGGCGGACGGGCTGGGACGATCGGCGGATGTTGTGTAGAGTACCAACAGTCGAATGTGGGATCACATCGTCGTGTTTCCGTTTTATTTCGATATTACTGTTATAATCTCGAGCAAAATCAAACGCTGTTTTATATTTCGAGGTTATATAAACAATTATTCATTTTTAATGATTAGTTTCGATCCCGAAATGTTCATCGAGGCAATTAGAGAATATACCTGCCTAAGATAGTGTCATGTTGACTTGTTAATTTCGATGGTTGCCTTCGAAAGTTCTAGTTTTTGCCGACAGAACGCATTACCTTTGTGACGGAAAAAATGTGGTATGGGAATGTGATCTATTTTATACCAACAATGCCGTCCGAAGTTTTGACGGACATCTCGTGAAAAAATCATCATGGGAACCTAGCTTAAGGTTGTACAGTGAAGCTACCTTGAAGATATCTAAACAACAATTGTTAAAGGACATCACAAACCTGAAACTAGATTCTAACGGATGATGATATTTATTTCCATAATTTTGGAGAAGGCTAGAAATCATCTTCCCAATTTTGGAAATTAAAATTAATGTTACTGGTTTCAAGAAACTATGAGATGACGTAGGCATTATTGATTCTTCAAAAAACATCAATGGAATTGAGTATGTTGATATGTATACTATTAGTAAATATGTTCTTTATACTGTATTCATCATACATCCATCTTCAATTCATTTTTTAAAAGATTCATAATTATCTTTTGTCCTTTTTTGTAGGAAAGTTATATTTGTTATAAATTACACTAGATCAATAGGTGTAGGCCTACAATCTACAAAAGTTGAATGCAGAATAATAAAAGTCAAGAAGATTTTTTTCTAAATTACCTAATCATTCTTTGCTTATATTGACTTATATTGCAGTTTGCAATGAACTTTTTTTCTGATCATGTTAATCACTAATATATGTAGCTAGTAGGCCTATGTTAATGTACTGTAGTATTGCTTCTTTCAAACCATCTCTTTTATGTGGTTGGGCAATCGCTACTCATCTTTGTTATAACATTACGTAGTATTTTCAGGTATCTGTTCATGTCCAAATGCTTTTGCTTCTGTTGCAATTTTAAAATCACAGAAATAACGAAGAAATAATTGTCAAGTCATAAAATATGAAATTATATCTTGAATTTCTGAATATCTAAAATATGAACAGAAATTCTTTTTCTATTACTCTCCTTAGTTACAAAATTACTTCATCATCTGACAGGATTAATTAGGGAGACCAGATGTTTTTTTTTTTTGTCCGGATACTGATTTATAGAAAGTACAACACACGTGACGATTTTTCTTCAAAGAAAGTGATAATTTCTCAATGAAGTCAAAACAAACACTTGGCATAACCCATGGATGATTTTTGCTAGACTAATTTTGTATCTCGTAGTCGATTATTATTCTTGTAATTATACACGTTACTTGGTTTTTGTGGCACCTGTCATTCTAGGCAACCCGAACAACTGTACCGAAGCTAACTCGTGCCAAAGTATCCCCTGCTTTAATGGTGGTACATGCCAAAACTTTGACGGACATTACAATTGCACATGCGCACTCGGGTATACAGGTCAGTATGGCACCGTCATGGCACCAGTTTGCATGTGCATGATTAGAAGAGCTTTAGCAAAGACTTCCATTTGCTCCAGACCGGGTCTTGCTCCGCTGTTTTTTTTTTTGGTGCACTACACAAGTCGCAAGGCAAACCGACACACATGAAACTTTTCGAGGTCATTACTCGTTTTCTAACTATCAATCGATCGAGTAGATTTAGAGAAATTGATTGATTTTTTGAAAATATCCTTAAGATTATTATCTAGCAAAAACTGAAAATATTTTTATCATAAAAAGTAAAGTTTGAAGTGTTGTAAAGATAACCATGAGATACATGTTTGACAAGTTTTATGAAAATTGGGTAGGCCTAAGCAGTTTCAAAACCAGTGTTTATATAATTCTATCACATATTATATAGGCCTACATATCTCACTCACCTTGAAGCACATATGCTACATTTTCCTAATAGGCCACACCGATTAATACCAAACAGGTATTATGCATAAATAGATACAAAGGGACTAGAAGCATTCATCACTTCATGTATTTTCATTCATTTGCTGGTCGCAGATGATTTTTTTTTGGACCAGACTCATTATCACTCTTCATTAGACAACTGTAAGTGAAGAATCTTCACACAAAGTGCTCGTTAAACCATCTGAAGATGACTCGTCATACATCAGTATAAACTATAAATGCATCATTACGTATTTCTACTGTTTTATCGCCTGTTTGTATACTATTTGCTTTTGATTGCTTTCTGTTCTATTGCCTCTTTGAGTGTTCTTTTTGATTCTATTCTATCTATACTGTGTTTGGGTTTCTCTTTTGTCAACGTTTGTTGCTTATTTATTAATCTTAAATGCTGTGCTAGAAACCACTTGAACAATTTTTTTCCAGTATTATGCTACTTGAAGCATTATGAATCAAATCACTTCTCTGTAGGTTTAGTTCAACTTTTACAATGGAAGTAGTATTAGTTGAACTGTTGAACAAAGTAACTCGATCGGTAGCTATCAAGTATTAACCAATAACATACCGGTAATTGAATAATTCGATGATTATTATTTTATTGTAGATTACCGGAGAAATAGAAAAGTCTCAAGTTTTCAAGTAAAATTGTTTATTCAAATGGTCTCGAGTGTGGAACGTTGTAGTCGTGCTTTTTTTGTTTGTGCTTAAATGTTTGTGTGATGTTATCGTGTGGCCAAAAGGTATGCACTGCGAGCTTGAACAACAGCATCCCCAACAGCGAGCCGCTCTGATTGACTGGTGCGCTATGTTGCCCTGCCACAACGGCGGTTCTTGTGTAGACAATGTATGTCATTGTCCCCAAGCATTTACAGGAGCCACGTGCGAAGTGCCGACCCGATGTGCGGCGTCGCCTTGCTTGCATGCGGCAACGTGCCAAGACTATGTGAGTATAATATGCATGAGTGCCTGGCTTTTGTTACACGTTTTCAACTTTCGAAGTTGAGAAATATAGTACTTGTGTTCCCAAGAGTTGGCAGTTATCTACTAGCATTACTAGCAAATATTGAAAAACTGTGTTGTATAGCTGTGGTGTTGTTTTGATTAGACTTGTGACTTAGGTTAGTGATAAGAAATGTCATTATAACCAGAATGTTGCATGTGAAAATCATTTCCAACTTTTTTGGAGATTTTGTTTTCAAAATATTTGTCAATTATTAAAATGATAATTGTTCATATATTCCAGAAATCATTTGTTGAACAAGTATCAAAATTGTAGAAATCATTTTGAAATTCCATTTGAAGTGGTACCAACATTTTTAATTTCCAAAAGATACCAAATATTATTGAATTATGTTTTTAATAATTTTCTTAACATGTTATTGAAAATTTAATTCCAAAGACACACCACTCTTGTGTTTATCATTAAACCATTCATGACATGAACATTTTTGTAAAATAAAACGATATTGCTATTTTGGAATTAATAACACAATGCATTTGTAATGTGTAATGCTCATTTTGAAGTTGAGTTTGTGATAACTAGCGAAAGAGATTCCTTGGAGTACATATTGCAGTAATGAGGTTTACTTCATTCAATGAATTCATACATAACAGCTTCTGTTCTATATAGAGGCTGTGTGATAGTTATTGGGTAATTATTATTATATAGATGTATTACTTGAATTATTTCAGATTCAAGTTCTACCATATTAGATTATCTTAGTAACACACTTAGCCGGAGAGTTTGACTTTGAATAGTATTAAATTGAACGATATTTGAATAGATTGATAATAAATCAATTGAATAGATGCATTACTTGGATTATTTCAGATTCAAGCTTTACCATATTAGATTATCTTAGTTACACACTTAGCCAGAGAGTTTGACTTTGAATGGTATTAAATTGAACAGGCCTATAGTAATACTAATACTGGTGCCTTATACAGTAGAACCTCTTTAGAAAGTTTCTCGTTAGTACATTTTTCACCTTGGTGAGTTTCATTTTCTAATCCCATCCATATGCTCCTACACGTTGAATAGTTTCTTTAGTAAGTTTTTCACTTTACCAAGTTTTTTCAGTCTGTTCACCTGAGAAACGTACTAAAGAGTTTCTACCTTATCTATCCATCTTTTTCTAAGAAATCTCAGTAACAAATCTTTATAGCATTGGTAGTTATAAACAAAAGTATTGAAACCGAGAATACCGGTACATTGAAAATTTGCGTAGCTTAAATTGCAGTAGACATGTTGCAGACATGTTGCAAAGTAAATAAGATTGATGAATGGTAACACTGTGATCTACTAGTATTCATACCACTATACAGTAGATACAAATCACGTTTACTACACTGTAGAAAACACACATAGCAGTCTTATTTAGTTGTTGCAAACTTTTGGTAGTTGACAATTTATTAACAATTAGGTACATTATACTTGAAGAATATAAAGCCCACAATATGCAAGTGTCTTAAAATTGAAGAGGTAGGCCTACCAAACAATTCATAATCATAACATAACAATTTAATTTGAATTGAATTATCCAAAAAGAATTGTGAAGAAACATTAAAATCAATTTCTCCTAAAATAATCTGTAGGGGTAGGCCTACCAAAAGCCCAAATTTAATTTCAATGTTTTGCTAAATACTGTGATTATGAATCATAAAAACAATTTTTTCTCAATCTGCAACTTTTGTTTGTTAACATTAACAAAATCATTTGATTTCCAAGTGATGAAATGTTTTAGAATATCGAAATGAAACATCGTTTTCTATAAGAACCGTGAAATGCTTTTCAAGTATTGTACTAGTAAATATATATTTTTTTAATAACGTCAAAACTTGATATAGTTTAAGACTATATAATTTAAATACTGGATAGTATTGCCATAGCTTTGCAACAATTAGCATTGTTAGTTTGACCACTTGACACTTGAACGATGGTACTGCTTTCCGTCACCGCACTGCTAGTGTTTTGTCTTGTGCTAGACGGGCGGCTATTTCTGCGTTTGCCTGCCCGGTTGGATGGGTACCAACTGCGACTCACAAATGGACGATTGCATATCCCAACCGTGTCATAATTCCGGCACGTGCATCCCAACCGGTAACTCGTATCATTGCGAGTGTGTTGCCGGCTATTCAGGTAAGCAATAATCAAACATCACATTCTTGTACTGTCTGGATACCTATGATTTCTAAATATACTTGTATTGGTATAAATAAAAGTAGGATGCATTGTTTTTATCAGAGTTGACAATGTTATGATGTTTTGTATTTTTCAATTATTTTGGTAAGAAGTATAGTAGAATTATATGGTATCCAATCATTGCAAGGTCACAATGTCCTTATATATTTTCACTAATTATCAATTCTTTCGACAGGTTTCTAGTACATCCTAATAATATTGATTCAATTCATGACAAACAGATTTGTGCTTTAATGTTTTACTCTGGGCGTTTATGTTTACTAATGCTTCTAACATTGTACTGTGTTTGTTTCGTATTACTCACCTTATTCATGAATGCGCTTGTTTATATTAATAATATTTACTCATTTCGGTAGGCCTACGGTGCTGTATGCTCATGATATCGACTGTGAATTACCGATATTATGCTGTAGTCAAGAACATAGAGTATAGACCTAGTTGCTTATTGCCTTATCGGGTTTCCACTTTCATGCTGCAAGTTTGGGAATTTTTATTCCAAGTATTCTTTCCCCCAAAATATGGTTGTTAAAATATCATTCATAAATCATCACACCAAAATGCTTGGCCAACTAGATAAATTGAATTACTGATTGTGCTGAGTTTATTAATAATGCCTCATAAGTCCATCCTGATACAATTTAATATATGCGTATACTTGCAAAATACAGACGTTCTTTGTGGTTATTGATTTTGGAACAAATTATATTAACAACAGTTTGTAAATGCTTGAAAAATGTTGATGTCTCATTTCTAATTACCTCGCTGGCCAGCGTAGGTAGGCGTAATTCCCTCTGTTTCTAACTAATAGCAATGTCAACACAACATTCACAGGTAAGATGTGCCTAACAAATATCAACGAATGCGCTTCGAGCCCGTGTCTAAACGGAGGCGTTTGCACGGATCAAGTGAACGGCTACACCTGCAATTGTACGGAAGACTACATGGGCAACAACTGCGAACGAGAGATGGATGTTTGTTCTACGATGCCGTGCCTGAACAACGGAACTTGTATCGGCAAGAGGGGTAGAAAGGAGTATCATTGCGAATGTGCCACAGGTGAATTGACTAGCTGTCTTGAATTTGCAAAGTCTACTAAAGTAATATTTTCTTTCAGTTAGGATGTCAAGGTTCTATGAAAGATCTTTGTGTACTAAGTACATCCTCAACAATGTATAATTGAATATCGTAGTTTTGTGGTCATGATACAAATGAAGATAATTGAAATTGAAAGCCAGTTTTACAGCTGTGTAGGCCTACTGGTGTGCTTAGTCTTATTGATTTTTTTCTTTCAAAATGTATATTGATTAAATAATGTGTCGTCTCAACTGTGCGAAATAAATTAGAATGGAACTACAGTGAAACCATCATCGTTTTTCAAAGGAGCCGGGCAAAAACCATCCATGCATGAAAGTAATCCATGCAGGATTTTTTTTCATATGGGTCTTCTATTAGGACAAAATAAAAGGTAGAAGCAGAAAATCGATAGATGTGGTAACAGTGCATTAATTAAGGTTTCACTGTAAATGTGTAGTTTATTGTTCGTTGTATGTTTATATTTAAGCTATATTTATATTTATGTTTATATTTATGTTTATGTTTATATTAATGATCTATTATCAATACATTTGAAATGTGGGAATATGACAATTAAGTTTCAATTTATTTAGCTTTCAAAATGAAAAATCAGCAAACATATTTAGTAAGTACCAAAAATTATAAAATGGCATCTAAAATAATTGTTTCAGTAAAAATCAGCCTAAAGTTGAAAGATGGAAATACTTTTCCAAAGATCACTATATTACTGTATTGAAGTAGCAATGTGTTGTGCCACTCTATCAAGGTTTTGCAGTATAGGCTCCATATCTTTTCACTTTTGAACACAAAATTCATTAAAATTTCAATTGAAGTATACTAATGAAAATAAATTATAGATCAATTCAAATTGAATGAAGAAATAACCAAATTCCCATCCGTGTTACCCGCTTTTGATGATTCTATTTTCTGTGCAGGATTCGAGGGTCTCAAGTGCGAAATGAATGTCAACGATTGTTTGGGCGTGACGTGTCCGAAAGACAAAGTGTGCGTGGACGGTATCAACGATCACGAATGTCGTTGTAGCAACGGTTTGTCCGGAGAGAATTGCACGACGAGCGTCGATCATTGTCGCAACAATCCGTGCGATAATCATGCCACATGCCATGATAACGGAGACAACTACGTGTGCTTGTGTTTACCAGGATTTACTGGTAAGTCTAGATCCATAAACATAGTTTTGAAACATCAGGGTATAACAATTGAAATAATACATAGTGAGATTGAATTTGAGAGGCGAGCTTGGCAAAGTAGGGAGGATATATAGGCCTATAAAGGTGGAAGGGTATGCAAACTACAAAGTAACCAACAGTAGTATTGTATTGCTAATCAAATCACCTTCCTAATGAGTAATGACATATGCTCGCACTGTCGTCATTTGCGCAGATTGCTGTAAAGTACAGTCATTCACAAAAAAAAGTACAGAAAAATCAATTCTTCATTTTCAGAATCGTTTGGTGCTAGAATCTCTTATCGATTCTCGATTAACGAAGTTATCCCTACTGAGTAATTATTGAAAATTTTCATTTTAATTGGTTTCTGGCAATCTTATATCTACTTTCTGTGTAGAGGACACGTAAGCAAGGGAAAATATTGTCATTCAAATATGTGAATAAAAATTTAATAGTAATAATTTTGAATGATAAGAACTTCTTGTGGTACCCGGTCGAAAAGATCCTACATTACCGCTGTCTGGCTTCGTCCAATTAACTCATGGTTGAATTTAGGCTCTGCTTTGAAACTGAAGTCATGTTTGGTGTTCATTAATGTCCAACATTTTGTAAACATCCATCATCTGTTCATTTGTATCCCCAAATAATCTAGCTGTTGGTGGGGGTCATCAAATTAACAATAATTAACCAATTCATGGTATACAGTAGGCCTACACGTGGACCTTTGAGTTGAAACGTAAATAAAAATTGTGTCCTATTTTGAATGATTTGTTAGTGGTTAACTTGGAACGAAGGCACTACATGCTTTAATTACTAATTGAATTAATTAATTAAATACCCTACTGTGTTAATAATATGCTTGTCATATTTCCACCCTAGGTCGTAACTGCGAGACTGACATCGATGAATGTGATACGTTGAAACTGTGCAACAACGGTATCTGCCAGAACACTGTTGGCAGCTACGACTGTTTCTGTCGGCCTGGCTACTCGGGCGATCATTGCGACATCGACTTCGACGAGTGCTTGTCTCATCCGTGCAAGAACAATGCTACTTGCACAAACAAGGTCAACAGCTTCAGTTGTTTATGCCCTCCGGGATATACAGGTGACCATTCGTGAATATTATTTACTGGCATAAAAATGACTAAAATAGTGCCACAGTGGAACCTCTTTGGTACGTTTTTCAGGGGAGCAGGCAAAAAAAATTACTGAAGTGAAAAACTTTCTAAAGAAACTATTCAACATGTAGGAGCATATCGATGGAATTAGAAAATAAAACTTATCAAGGTGAAAAATGTACCTACGAGAAACTTACTAAAGACGTTCTACTGTACTGTAGTTGAATTATTAAGATATTTATTGCTGTAGTTGGTGATCTTTTTGATATACGTATAAAATCAATTCATCTGTCAAGTTATAGCTTGTAACCTATTATATTATGGGCTACCCATATTCTTTTATTATCAAGTCTTCTATACAATTAAGAAAGTTCTATTTTTTTCTGCTTGTGTATTTCAGGCAAAGTATGCAATGTTGACATAAATGAGTGTGATTCGAATCCTTGCTCAAGTGGAGCCACCTGTGTAGACGAGATTGCTACTTACTCGTGTATATGCCCTCCGGGATTGACTGGTAAACGTTGTGAGACAAACATTGACGAGTGTCAGGTAAGTTTGCACATGTACACAGTTAGCTGTAGTATTCTATTTCAAAGATTTCTGTATTTGATAATAGTACAAAGGAACGTTACATATTATATAATATTAAGTATCACGTCGAAAAGTAATCAATTAGGAATCTTTGTCTTATACATCAGTCACTATGTGAAATTAGTTTATCTTGTTTTTTTTTCACTGTATACCATTGAAATGATCAAGATGAATGAAGTTTGTGCAGTCAATTCTTTTACAATAAAATCTGTTGAATGTTATTTCATTTCCTTTTATACAGTGAAACTTGAAGTGAAACTGCTTGTATCATTCATTTTTTCTCACCCCTCTCCCTTATAATCAATGTTAAATTTTCCTGGGTGAATCGTTTTCCTGCCTGGATGGTTTTGTTTTCCTGGTCCCTTTGAAAACGATGGATAAAGGTTTCACTGTATTCATTTTTTTAATGGTTCTTGAATAATACCAAATATATTACCAACTGTGAGAATATATGAAGCTCTTACGCACCATCTAGCGGCCAAGCGTGTACGACGGATCTCAAGAAGTAGTAGACTACTAAATCGACTGCGCGCAACGATGGCGAGTCAGTTAGGTTATAATAAACCTTTGAAAATATGAAAATATCAATATTATAATTTTCAGAATGCTGAGAAAATCGATAAAAATAACGAACATCAATTTAATGCTATTTTGAAACGTTCGCACGTATCAGTTGCGCGCTGGTTTCATGACGTCACATTCTCTAATAGTTGCACGCGCGGCCGCCAAGATCGGGACCATCTTTTATCGCCACTTGTTTCATATATTGTTCCAGTTAATAATATATTTGATAATACCTATACGTACTTTTCCTCCCAGTTTGACAGTTGATACATGCTGGGATGTGAAAATTATAATATTTTTCACATCAGAATTCACCACTCGAACTACTTCACTTTATAACTACATTGACTGTTGAATATAAGGTATATTGATGTGCTGAATATTAATTTGTATTTCAGTCGGCTCCTTGTCTGAACGGTGGCAACTGCTTGGACGAGATAAATGCGTTCACTTGTAATTGCACCGACACCGGTTTCGAAGGTCTGTTCTGCGAGCACAATATCGAAGATTGTTACAGTGATTTGTGTATAAACGGCGGCACTTGTGAAGATGGTGTTAAAGACTATAACTGCCACTGCTATCCAGGTTATACCGGTATGTAAAACTCTTGATTCACTAAAACAGTGACGAATAGTTGGTTGTATGAATCAAAATGCTGATTTATACTTGGAGTATTTTTCATTTCCAGTTGGCGTAGTTATGCTTCTTAATTGAATGAATGGTAGTAGGTGTACTAAATGCACTATGGTACTCAATTTACTAGGCTTACGTGCCAGTATTTATAGTGGTACAACATTCATAATATAAGGGATTATTGATTACTGATTAGTGATGAGTGATGACTTATTCTTATTGCCAGGTTTATCTTTTCCTAGCTTCATTGTGTTTATGTAAACAAATCACAAAAGTAAATCTGTTGTTGTCGATATTTGTTCATTTTTTACTGTAACTTTTTGCATTATATAGTGTAGAGTATTTTACATGCAGTCTATCATTTTTACATTGTATATGTTCAGATTTCATACAGTACATTTTTCAGTACCGGTACTTAATGTGTTGTTTGGTTGTTACTGGTAGGCAAGAACTGCGAGATTGACATCAACGAGTGCGAGAGCTCTCCGTGCAAGTACGGCGGCACTTGTCTGCAATACTCGAACATCAGCTTGTATCAGATGACAGAAGACAATACGGACCTGAGTCTGCCGTTGCCGTTCCACCAAGAGTTCAGTTACGCTTCTGCTAGCGGGTGAGTTGGAATAATCGGTTGAAAATGTGAAAAATTGATGGAATTTGAATAAATCACTTGATTATAGCAATGTATATAACATGTGGGTGTATTTCTGAATTTGCTGAATATGGAATTTGGCTAGATCCGTGTACTGCGTGTATGGGCAAGACTTGATTCACCTTTTATTTGTCGGGAAACTAAATTTAAAGACGTAACTGAGAAATGAAGACTATCGGTGTTTTATTGCTCTCTGCACAGTCCAAAAAAATTATCAAGATAATTTCTATTAATTCCAATAAATTTTTTGGGATGTATAACTTACAACAGTGGTTCTCAACCAAAATAGTTTGCCTATCAAATCAATAGTGGGTTTGAAGGGGTTGAATGTGGGTGATGGAAGGAGAAACGAAAAACTTGCAATATTATTATGGCAGTTTTTTTTAATGAAATCAGATCAATTGATGATTTATCATCAATAATCCTTCGAGCTTGTTTGGTTTTACGTTGCAACCCCATTCATAAAAAATACAAAGATATAAAAGACATCAAATATTAAAAATAAGGAAATGCATGTAACGTGCCAACAAGAGAATATTTAATTTACTTTTTTAATCTTTTGAGGCTCAACTACCATTTCAGATTATTAGTTGGGTCTTATAAGTGAGTTATAACCTGAAAAATTGAGAACCACTGTCTGAGAACATTATAGGTGAATCAGTGTATTAAGCAAAGCCGGCTCTCATATTAATATTAATATCTGTTCATTATCGACACGGTTTTATCGTTTGTTCGTGTAGGTACGAGTGTTTGTGCGTCTACGGTGTCAACGGCACAAACTGTGAGATAAATATCGACGAATGTGCAAGCAATCCGTGTTATGCGACTGGCAAGTGTATCGATGAAGTCGGCGACTTTTCTTGTGAATGCGATAAAGGCTTCGAAGGGCGTCTGTGCGAGATCAATATTGACGAGTGTCTGCTGTACAATCCTTGCGTCAATGGAACTTGCAGCGATAAGACGGCTGATTACGTCTGCGATTGCCAACCTGGGTACGTTAAAACTTGAGAGTACTACAAAGTTAATTACTACCGGTACCCAATTTAGTGTGTCATAATAATTGCAAGTAACCTCATTCTAAAAATCTTGAATCACTGGTAAATTGGTTTTGTTGTTTTATAACATTTTTTGAATTTAGTAGACCTATTTTTTCATCCTGACCGTTGATTTCTTGTGGTTACTTAAAATTTAATTATAAAAACATGTTTCATGAGTTTTTGTGATTCAGTCTTTTTTATTTGAAGTTTAAAATCATCCTTGTGTTGAAACCCTTATCTGATCGCTCAAATGAAAACTGGTAATTTGAAAAACAAGCCATTCGTGGTAGTTGTTTGCAAATAGATTTATTACAATGTAATGAATGTATGTGGCATCCTGCCTGATACCTCATCGATTGAGATATTTCATATAACATATTGACTGTATTTGTATTGTTATAATTTTCTGTTTTGCAGTTTCGGTGGCAAGAACTGTTCCGTGCAGCTGATAGGTTGTAAGGACGGAGCTTGCTCAAATAATGGAACTTGTAAACCTTATCTGGAGAACGAGATTGATCATAAATTTAACTGTACTTGTGTTAATGGCTTCCATGGTGCTACTTGTAACAAGGTAAAAATGTATTAATTTATTCATAATTGACTTCATCTCTAATACAATTCAATTTTTAATCATAGAACTATTGATGAAATTTCTAATTGAGAAACTACCGGTAGATTGGTTTACATCTCATACTTTTTGGTATTTATTATTTAGTAGGGATAACATTGATCCTAAAAAATCAAGATCAAATAATCAACTGGTACATCGATTAAAAATTGATTCCTTCTCCTTTGTGTCTGTCAATTACTAAAATACAGCCTCGTGCTTTTTTTGCTAACTCGAGCATTTGAGAACAGAATTGGAGTGGGGGGGGCTACGATCGTCAATTATTTTCACAATCTTTTCCTTGTGTCTCGGTGATCAACAGTGGACACAAAAATTATGTTCAGCTGATCTGATAACAAGTTTTAGTTTATATTGTATGATTTATATGTTGGTGAGATGAACCTTTTGAAAGCATTGAAGATCAATTAAACTGATTATCATTCATGAAGATCATCTAGACGTCAATAGAGATATAACAGTATATTGAATAGACATATAGTTAAGTACCGGTATTAGTATTACAACTACTTTATGATAGGACTGTCTAAGCAACCATATAAATATATTTATATATATTTTATATATATTTATATGTCCTATAAAGAGTCGGTGACTCATGGAATTTTCATGCTGAACGCAATAAATACAATAAATACCACACTCAAAATTGAAAAAATGGAAACTAGAATGGAAATAAGAATTAATAAGAAGGTATAAGATTAATAAGAATTGAAGAATTGGAATTGGAAATTTGGAAAGTAATGGAATAACCATAGTTATATAACTCAATTTCTTCGGGTACGACCTCTAACATAATGTGCAGAAATTTTACCGCATTGAAATGACTTGATGGAACTATTATTGTCAATTATGTATCTAACTCATGTAAGTGTGCTAAATAAATACAATCATACCATTACAAACGTCTGTTGTTTCAGATAACAACAATGTCAATGAATGGGGAAGCGTACGTGATAGCTAATACTACAAGAGACGAAGGCTACGACATTCAGTTCCGCTTCAGGACGACTCTGCCCGACGGTCTGGTCGCTCTGGGACGTGGCCCGACGTATTACATTCTGGAGCTAGTCGGTGGTAGGCTTAATCTGCACTCGAGTCTTCTCAACAAGTGGGAGGGCGTGTTCATTGGGACGAGACTTAATGACAGCGAATGGCATAAGGTTCGTTTAGAATCATTAATTGATATTTTATATCTGATTAATAATATTTGAATTTCAATTCAACTCGTGATATGTAAATATAGGCCTATAATTGAAAATCTGAAAGAATCTGAATCGTAAACATGTGCCAATTTTAAAATTGAAAAAAAAGATTTTACTGATGAGCTACTTTTAAATTAATCGATGTTGTTTTGTTCTAAAGCTCAATGTCTGCATTCCAGTGAAAACATAGAAATACAGCCTGGATCTAACACCTTACAGAAGCCTTTGTGGTGCACATCAGCATCACGTAACCGCCTTTTACGTCATTAGATAATCTTAATACGCTTGAGATCCAATTTTGTTTCAAAGAGAAAACCTGTCATAGATGATAAATCTTTTAACTGATATTTTCTTCATCAAACATTACAATGAATTTGGGAAAATCATTTTATTAAACTGATTTCCTCTCATTTCTCGTAGATTTTTGTCGCAATAAACAACTCGCACGTCGTGCTTGCCGCCAACGAAGAACAGACGATCTACCCGATCAACTGGAAAGAAGACTCGAACTTAACTCACACGAGTTTCCCGACAACGTACCTCGGCGGCGCCATAGCGAACCTGCGCAAGCTGACGCACGGTCCTCCTCACTTCACTGGCTGCATGCAGGACATTGTCATCAACAACAAATGGGTGTTGCCCAATGAGCCGTCGTTGGACGACAACCAATTCTCGTACCAAGACGAAGTTCTGACCGCAGACGATGAAGAGTCGTTGGCCGGGGTGACAGCAGTCGGGGTCGTCGTCGGTTGTTTGCGGGAAGACCAGTGCGAGCCGAATAAGTGTCAGAATGCGGGAGGTTGTACGGACTTGTGGAGCTCTTTCAAGTGTGCATGTGAGCGGCCGTACCTGGGACCCGAATGTCAATACAGTGAGTGTATACTTTTGGTTGAAGTTACATCTATAGGCTTAGGCCTACATCTGGTAATCTCAAAATTGCATGCTACATATGGGGCATACTTAATTTGTTAACAATTCTCAGTTTAATTGTGACCATAGTATCAAATATAGACTGGTTTGCAATAGAAAGACTGTTTTTTTCATTATTTTTGTTGATTCATCTATTTTACAAGTTACTGATTGTGAGCAGTGGCTCTATCTTGATTTGGATGGAATCAAATATGGAATACAAAGTGGTGAATGAAAAGTGATTCATTATGTGAAAACAAAGATGAATTGAAAGATCGATGATTTATCACCAGTGTTACGTCAATTTGAACACCAAATGTATCCAACCCACATTTGAAGAGTTGTTTTTCAAAATTTGTTTTTCTTCAAATGATATTTCTCATAAGCTCAAATTCAGTAGGCCTATATTTGTATTTTAATTGATCACTTGGTCATATCTATAGAGATGATAGTAGATACGTTTTATCTCCTTAGACTTGACAGCCGCCACATTCGGCCGCGAGAATGTGTCCGGTAGTCTCGTCACTGTGAAGGTCGATGACGCGGCACGTAAAGCCGTGCGTAATATCGTCGATATCTCGATGTTTGTGCGCACGCGCGAAGAGAAGGGAGACATCTTTTACATGGGCACGGGACCGCTGAATGAACGGACCACCGACGAAACGTTGATTGCTGCACAGTTGGAGGGCGGTGAATTACGCGTTCGTATTCAGTTCAACGGTACGCCAGAACAGTACACTGTCGGCGGTGTGAAACTGTCGGACGGCAATGATCATCTCATTCAAGTAAGACTTCTTGACTACAGTGAAACCTCCATGCATCGTTCCCGGATCCATCGTTTTCCTGCTTGTATCATTCATTTTTTCTCAACCCACTTCCATTTAATCAATGTTAGATTTTCCTGAATGGATGGTTTTATTTTCCTGGTCCCTTGAAAAACGATGGATAGAGGTTTCACTGTACTATCACTTTCATCACTTTTATTATAGGCCTGAGCCTATACGGAACCTTGGTGAATTTTCCATTCATTATATTTAATTACCTACAATACTTTTGTAAGTACTGGTAGTTATGTTATGTAGTTAACGTCATTAGTTTGTTAGAGTGAACTCTTACATCACCTTCAATTTACCGTCAATGTAATATTGATGCGTGGTAACTTGAAGGGCTACAGCATAGTTTTTGTGTTCATTTGAAACTACATTGAAATTACATGTTTTATTTTATCAACGAGAATTAATCAATTGAATACAATTGTTATATCACTTTCCTATGTTATGATTCATGAGTGATTATAAAAGTGTAAGAAAGCAAGTTAATCAGACTAAACATATGATAATTTGATACATTTTTTTTTTGAAACCTGAAATCCAATTACATATCTGAGAAATAATATGCCTATTTATGTTGGTCTACTACTTCATGAAGAAAGACATAATATACATTCAAATTGCATTAATGTAAATGTAGTTTGATAGGCTTGAATCTTGTGTCCTATGCCGACATATTGACCTGTGCTTACCTCAATCCATGCTCAATTAGATCAGTGTTGGTGTTTTTATTAGAATTGAATTAAAAATATGTTTGACACCTTGAAACCTTCTTGAAAAATCAACCGACATCTACGCTATTACTATATTCAATCCAAGTGTACGTTTGTATAAACTAGATGAGTGTGAGAACGCCGATTGAAACGGTTGTGGCGATATCGGTTTCAGGTGGTGCGCAACGTGACGCTTGTCCAGGTGAAGATCAACAACACCGAGTACTTCCGCAAGACGATCAGCGCCACTGGCCCGCTAGACGTGCAGGTGCTGTATCTAGGCGGCGTGCCCTCCGGACGTTTTGAGCGGCAGGCGGATCCTCACGTCACTCACAGGGATCTCACGGAAAGCTCCACGAACTTCAAGGGTATCATTCAAGATGTGCAGGTAAGGCCACAACATGTTTTTACGCTGTTAAGCCCATGTTGTAGCTTGGAATATAGCTACTGTATAGTACCAATCGATATCACGTCATTCCAGAGCTATGTAATCAGCTGTCCAAGTTGAAAACACAAACGTGCTGCTAACATGTTACAAATTGCAATAGTTTCTTTTACTTTGTACTACGAGAAAAACCTTACGTTTCGATCACATATTTGATAACTTTTTCATGTATTGAAACGGAAAGGCACAAATGCGTGTTCATGGCATTGATTCAAATCCAGCATACGGCATAAGGCATGAGTTTTTGTAAATGTTCTTTGACATGATCAATAATGGCCATCATCAATCAATCATCAGAACAATAAAAGACTTGAAGCTGTTTTTTCATGTTTCATTTGTTTCTCTCGATTTGTTCACTTTCATGGTGTGTTATCCATCTCTAACTTCATCGAGAACAAATGGATATTTTTTGAATGAAGATTTTTACCCAAAAAATGTTCATGACATGCACTTACTGTCTAATATTTGTAAATCATAACACTCATTTTTATAATATTCTTGATCTTTGTTGATTAACATAATCTATAGTGAAAACCATGTAGGCATCACAAGCTGTAGGTAGTTATTTACAACTTAGCAGATATGCTTTATTTCATCTTGTCGTTTCAAGATACTGTATGTATTACTCAATATCCTGGCTATGAATGTGAAGGATGGAGTTAAGTACCATAATTAGGCGATACGATCTCTTCTCTGGCCAAATCAAAATTTGATTATGTAGGAGTGGAATACATACTTATTTTTCAAAAATGATAACATTTTTCATCCACAGATTCGGAACGGTTCACAAGTGATGGTCGTCGAGTTTTTCCCTTTGAACGTGAACGACCTAGAAATACCGCCGTCGTTTGGCGTCGTCTCGTTTGACCACGATCTCGTGTTTGAAGGCGTTCTTTCGGACGACTCGTGCGTTGATGACCCGTGCATGCACAACGGCACTTGCCAGATCACGTGGAATGACTTCAGGTAAATTCATTGTTTGTAACTACAAAGAAATTAGTTGTACTGTAGTTTTACGGTAGATGGGTGTTTCTGAGCGTTTCTCAAAACTTTCACCAAATCATTTATTTGATGTACCTCGGCCCTAGACCTGGTATAATGTTTAATCAGATGAGTGATGGCAAAGACTACCATTCCACTCGTACGAAGCTTAGTCATTTTATTATGTTTGTTTGTACGCACTGCTCAGGTCTCACGGTTTGACTGATCGGCATGAAACTTTTCTGCACATACAGACTTATCTATCTTTGAACTGTGTAGTTTTGGAGCCAAATCGGTTGGACCACTTTTGAGATGAAGCATCTCGAAATTTGAGAATTTTCAGAGGGAGTCAGAATCGAATGTCAAATATCAAATCTCATAAGAAAATTTAAATTTTTCACTGAACGTGAAAACAAATTGTAAAATATTGTAAAGAAAAGTGGAATGAAAAATATGTCAAGCTTAATTTTCCCAACCATTCACTTTCGTTTATCGATAAGTCCCAATTATATTCATTCATGCTTCTAGATTCGTATTTTGTTGCCGTAGTGTAGTTAATTGTTCTCACATTATTTATCCCTATCAATATTGGATATGCCGTACCGTAGCCTACTTGAACTCCTCTTTTCGTTATTAATAATCTTTAAAGCTAGACCTATAATGTTGAACCGTAGCTACATTCAGCTATTTTAAATAGACAAAATTGCTTGAGCTCATTGAGCTTAGGCACCGCTGTAGAAATGTTCAGTCAAGTCGGGCATGGGTTCGATCCCCATCTAAGGCTTCTTTGTTCTTTGTTAACGTCCTTTCACCTTTCATCACTTCAACATTTCATTATTAGCCACTCATTTGTACCCCCATATAACGTAATTGTGATTAAGATTGTTGAGCAAAAAAGAAAGATTCGTACTATTCTGCTTTTAGACTAACAGTAGGTCTAAAGTAGAACGTTGTCACTGTCAATGTGTGAATTTTTGCAGGTGCAACTGTACACGCGGCTACAAAGGCAAGAAGTGTCAAGAGATGGAGTTCTGTCAGCTGCAAGACTGCCCTCTCGGCAGCACCTGCAGGAATCTCGACAACGGCTACGAGTGTATCGCCAACATGACCTTCGATGGCATCAACTCTACGCTCAACTTCTCGCTCAATTATCCCATAGATGTTGCTGATGAGCCGTTACCCGTTTCTCTGAACACCATCGAGATCAACTATCGAAGTCAAACAGGTGAGGCTATTGATCTACATTCACTCAGTCTGCTTCTACACACTGTGCTTCTCATACAGTAGAAACTCTTTAGTACGTTTTTTGGAGACCAGACCAGAAACTTACCAAAGTGAAAAATGTGCTACAGAAACTATTGAACTTGAGGGAACATCAGATCAAAGAAATAAACTGGCATCATGTAGGCCTGATAACAGCCAAGGCAATAAAGAGAAACTTACTAAAGAAGTTCTACTGTATGTTCAATAAAATATCATAATTTCAATTTGATTTACAGTACGTTTAATTTCAGTTCAATTTATGATTATGGAAGATTCTGAACTCTTTACAATCTTGTAGCAGCTAATTTACTCTTCAGACTCGAGGTGCTGAAAGAGCTAAAGATGCTTTGTATGCTGTAGCCTATTTCAATCTTCAATCAATCGATTGATATTTAAAATACTATCTTGACTCTAATACAAACCTATTTTTACTAACCAAAGAATATTACTGTCATTGTCTTTTCAGGTGGCACAATTCTCTATATCTCTTCGGAGTTTGGCAGCGAATACATCTCCGTGTCCGTGTATCGGGATCAAGTTACTGTTGCCTGGAGGCTGGATAACACGACAGTCGGACGATTGCATCGGTTCCGCAAAGACTCTGATGGCAACTGGTCGACCATATTACTTACCATGAAAGACGGAGGCATTGAAGGAGGATTCAAAGTGAGCAGACACCTTTCAGTGTGAATTAATGAGATTGCGATTGCAATGTTCGTACTTTAAATATCTGGAGAGGACTGAATTACGGTTATATGTATTAGCAAAGCCACCATCATTCATTCTTTGATAGGCATGTAGACCTGCCTAAGTGTTGAAAGTATGGTATAGGGCTATATCTGGACATCAGGAAGTTAACTAGAATGTTTCACCATCTCAGACCCGTAATTCAGGGTTGGAAGAGCTCTAATAATTTTAGATATTGAAATTATGATTCATGAATCCATTTCATGAATGAAGTACAAATCAGAAACACGTCTGTTGAATATGGATGTTCAAGTTTGTGTTTTTGCCGTGATCGTTTTTTGCATTTCTAAATTGCCTATAAAATATAAATAGCCCACGCCCCACGGTGTACTAATTTCAATTTTCTTACCATTTCGTGTATAAATAGTTGTAGGGCCTAATTTTATTCCAATCCTATGTATGTTTTAACATCAAATAACTGATATTCATTGTTTTGAATTTCATTGTTCCTAACATGCCAAAGAGTATGAAGACTACTGCAAGGCCATAGAACATTTCTTGCCCTCTTAGCCAATACTTGTACAACATCTGAAAGAAGATTTATATTTATTCGGAGGTAGGCAGCATATGTTTCGTTCATGTGTTCATCAGATGTACTTCAGAGGTACCAGTTTATTATCAAATGTTTGATTACCCCGCCCTCCTTCCGCATTGTAAACGTCATTTAAGGACGGATCCTTTCGTCACATTTTCTGGTGAAAGATTCAACGAGATTCCCCAAATACGAGGTGTTCAAAATAGTGGTTCTTAATTTTTCAAATTAAACGAATCTGAAACTTGATTCATTTTTACATGGATTTTTCACATTCCCACTATTGTATTATCGATGTCATGAATGTGTGTAGTTCTTTGATATATTTTAGTGTCAAATTTATAAAACACTACACTAGAAGTACAATCAAAACTGGAGGTTTAACTTGAAATCTTTTGTCATCAGGGAGCGAGTGACGATCCAGCCCAGTCGTTCACCGCAGAAAACTTCCCTCTGAACTTGTGGAAGGAACTCGTTCAGTTTGGTCGAATCAACTTGGGCAGAGGCGCTGAGATCACCGAGATCACCGACCTTACGTACGAGCGTGATAGACACAGCTACGCGATGAGCGACAATATCAACGCGCACATGACAGAAGGCATAACCATCAACCCGATGGACGGAAACGCTGTGGATTTACCGATGACTGCTATAGCATCTAGCAACACACCGTTGTCTTCGTTGACAGGTTCATTTTTCAAGGTACGCACTTCATTTTCAACTGTACACTTTTGGTGAAAACCTTTGTTTGTATTCTGGTAGAATTACCCTTTCACCTCTGGTTATTGTTTGTAAGACAATCAATTTGAAATGATTTTTTCTAATGCAAATGTGTTGTTTGTCTTTGTTGCACAACACCTGTAATTGCATCACGATCACATACCGTGCATGTCAATTCCGAACTCTCTCATTTTTCTGTCCATTATACCCTTTCTCTACTTGCTCAAGTTTACATGCATCAATCTAAATTATTCTAATCATACCATTTCCTGACTAGCCAAGTGAATTCCGTCTATAATATTCAAATGCAGTGTAACCTCTATCAATCGTTTTTCAAAGGACCAGGAAAAATGAACTGTTTTCCATGCAGGAAAACAGTCCATCCAGGAAAATTCAACATTGGTTATACGAGAGTGGGGTTGAACCAAATAAATGATGGAAGCGGGAAAACGATGGATCTGGAAACGATGCAAAGAAGTTTCACTGTATTTGTATAAATTTAAAAATTTATATCTATTGCCATTTCTTATAAAGCACAATTTGAGAATTTATAAACATTTACATTATTGCCTCTTGTTTTTTAATTCAACTTTATTTTAACTAGCTTTGCTTGCAAATTAAGAATTAATCTGTGGTTTTATTGTGTTGACCATTATTCAAGTTTGTATCCACATTTTTTGTATATTAGCTAACTGCTGTGCATCATTTTACTCTCATTTCCTCACATGTTTTCAAGTTTCACGTGTTTGGTTCCTATTAGTCTTCTACATGTAACAAATATCACCAAATTAATTGGTTAATCGGTTTCAACCTTTCTTTGTGCCAGGGATGTCTGGGCGAAGTTCGTATCGGCGGCCTCCTCCTTCCGTTCTTCACCGCTGAGCAACTCAAGTCGGACAACTACACGGGTACCGACTACTTCCTCCTATCGTCCGGGCCCGACGACGACATCGGCTGTATACTCTGTTTCGAGAAGGAGTGCCAGAACGAAGGACAGTGTTACAACGCGAGCGAGTCGTACGCGTGTCAGTGCCAGCCGGGTTTCACGGCCGACGACTGCTCGGTGAACATCGACGAGTGTAAAGAGAACCAGTGCCAGAATAACGCGACGTGTATTGATGGCATAGCCGAGTACGTTTGTCAGTGCCGGCTTGGATGGCAAGGAGAACAGTAAGTCCAATATATATTATCATTACCAATTGCATGTTTCTTGATTGCTACTCAGATGGTGTACTGATAATTGAACTCAGATTCTATATTTTTTTGAATTTTTGTTCTGTTGGGGACATCTTGCTGCTAAAGATGTGATGTGGTTATAGCTTATAGATCTAGTTGAACTCGTACAATCACAATCCCATATCTCCGTACCAGTTTTAATAGATAGCTGATGGTCTTTTGTCTGAAAAACTGGAAATTTGTCAAATGGCTCATATTTATGGGCTAGCTGACTGACGGTCAATGAAGGGATGTATTTTTTCATCCATCGAAGTTGAAGACGAAAGCTTCGACCTCGATAAAACTGCGTAAATTGGAAGGAATGATGTAAATGCAAAAACAAATGTACTAATGACCCCCATTCAGTTCCTAATTTGTTACCTGAAGGCTTCACTAGTAATTATAGGCCTATAATCTCACTACAACTTCCATCCCGTTTGGAAGATGTAGGCCTATTTGTGTTTTTATTTGGAAATGTCACCCTGAAAAATGATGAAACCTTCACAATACCACTTCTATGCTAATATAACGGTGATATTTGTGTTTGTTTTGTTGGTAGACTACCTTCTTTTATTGTGAATACAATTATAATTTATAAGAAACAAATGACAACAAGAATATTATTTTAGGCCTGATTGATAATTACCACATTGGATACTTCGAAATTCAAAATGTACCTATAACACTTGGTAGAAAACTTTATTGGTTTCCTCCAACAGAAAAATTAGTAACATGAGTAAATAATTAGTTAATCTACGTATTTCATTTGCAGTTGCGAAATTGAAATCGAAGAGTGTGCTTCGAATCCTTGTCAGCATAACGGCACTTGTGTTGACCTGCTGGCTCGCTTTGAGTGCAACTGCACTGACGAGTACATGGGTGTCCATTGTGAATACTTGAAGCCGATCACGTGCGACAATTCGCCGTGCAGAAGTGGCTCAACGTGCATCGACGTCAAGAGTGAGTGGCTTTATCCTCTTATGGAGCAATATTATTATGCATGCAATTTATTGGTTGTTGGTTACTCTTTCCTTGGTTTCCAAATTTAGACCTATTTGAAAAGTTCTATCATTTGTTACACTGGAGTAATAAATTCAAGTATACTGCTGGCTTGATAGTTTACTCTGTTTTATATTTGTGGAATTTTTTTTTTTTTTTCAATTTTTAATTTTCAAACTTTAAAGAGTCGAACAATTTATTTGAAATAGTCCCGTGTTTACTTGAAATAAAAGTTTGTGGAAAATATTATCTCGACTGAATTTTGGCCTCTTTATATTTTTGTAAACTGCTAGGCCTGCCAAATACTATACTTTTCATATAAGATTTCAATTGATTTCGTTGAGAATCGATACATGGTATCATATAAAGATTTGCATTTGTCACAAATTCATTAGAAATCAGTATGAAAATATCAAACTTCTGCTTTACCCGTACAAAGTAAGCAATATTGGACAAAGAACTTATAAGAACTTAAATAAGAATAAATCAAATAAGAACTTGGTAGGTGTAGTTGGTTCTACTACCATACTATCAACTATCCATACTATCATACTATCAACTACTATCGAGACGCGTGGCCGAGTGGTAACACACTGAACCGTCATTCGGGAAACCGGTATTCCCTCCATCATCGACCATCCTGACAGGGGTTTTTCGTGGTTTCCCTCTGTCGTTCAGGTCAATATTGGGATGGTTCCTTAACAACAGGACACGACCGACTCCTTCGCACCATCCAAAACACCTAATAAAATGACCTTTCATCTCATCATCCCATCATCTCATTCATCATTCACCGACGCCAATAGATCGTAGCCATTGTGCATCGTTAAAACCCAATATAAACTATCATATGCCCTACTTTCAATACTCACTATCAATACATACTATCATCTTATCATACTATCAATATAAAAAAAAACTATCTGTTGGTCCTAATAGCACTATTTTATTGCAGATCCGTTGACCAATGACAACTTCACGTGCAGTTGTGTAACCGGGTACGAGGGGCCTCGTTGCACCGTTGCGTACTGTGAAAACGATCCATGTAAGAACGGTGGGGAATGCGACATGACTGAGGTGTATCCTGTTTGCCGATGTAGCATCGGTTTCGAGGGGAAATACTGCGAAGTGAATATCGACGATTGTGCAGTCGTGTCTGGCAAAGATAAGCCATGCTTGCACAAGGGAATTTGCATAGACGGCATCGGTGAATTCACTTGTGACTGCAGGAAGACCGGTGAGTCAAAGGAGAACTTTTATTATGCATACTTTTCTCAGACTTATTATCTCAATTTATTTTTAGTTTTGTTGAATCAGTTTGGGCTAAGAGGTGAATGGATTGATGGATCATTATATTTTGATAGGCCTAAGTAGGCCTGATATATTATAATTATTATGATGATTATAAATTAATGGGTTGATGATTGATGAATACATGAATTGTTCATATTGATTGTCAATCAGACAATCAGTATTACAAATTGTTCAAACTAGGCTTAACTATGCTTAAGCTCAATTGTCACACAGCTGAATTTGTTATAAAATCTAATGAGTAGACCTGTCATGGCTCAATTGATTCAGTTGTAACTAGTACATGCCCAAATTATTTGAAAATTGTGTAAGACCAACTATAGGCCATTATCTAGTTCAAAATAAAAAAATTGTGCAGCAATGTATTCCATTTATATTGAACGATCACTATATAAACTTATAAAGTTCTGTGTTGAATGTGAGCTTGCTGTTTTATATAAAAATGGCAAACAATACTAAAATTTTAGGATCGAAAACCGATCAAAATTCAACAAATTTATCGAATAGATATTGAAATTGGATTTATGCGTAGTAAACAGAATGACCCCAGAGTGTTTTAATTAATTTCAAAATCATCGAATATTCCAATTTAATATCGAATCGACCATGAATAGTGAAATTGATCTGCAACCCTTGTTAAATGCTTGTTTCTGTTACAGGCTTTGAAGGCGATTATTGTGATCGAGACATAGATGAGTGCGAGACAGGCGATGCTTTATGCGGCCAAGGTCAATGCGAAAATGTACCAGGCAATTACACGTGCAATTGTGACGAGGGAATCTGCGGCACATCGTGTCAGTTCAGAAACCCTTGTATTGACGTAAGTAATTCAGTTACTTTATTTGATGTAATTAGAGATGTTTCATTAAAGTGTAGAAAGGCGTAGGGTCTGTTTAGTGTCACAGTACAGTGAGGCCTCGTATCATTTTTCAAGGGACCAGGAAAAATAAATTATACAAGTAGGAAAATTGGACGTTGGTCAAATGGGAGTAGGGTAAAACAAAATGAATTGTAGAAGCGGGTAAACGATGAATGCAGGAACAATGCGTAGAGGTTTTAAACTAAAATTGAAATTAATTATTATAATCTGTAAACATTGCACACCGAGGCGTCACGCACGGGAAGGCAGGATAGGCGTAAGGCTTACCCTGATAATTCCAAAAGTAGCTCATGTGCCACCTGCTGCACAATTTATCCGACCGGCATCTCCTTACAAGCTGTAGTGCAACAGCTAATGTACGCAAATTTCTCGCTCTCTAGTCTGTTGACTGTAAATATGTCACTGCGAGCAATCTACTAATTTGCATTGTTTGTACAAACGTCGTTGGCGAAAGCATTCGAATGTGTGGCGACTCGAGCGATATTTACAGAGATTAGATGTTGAACTATACCACTAACGTTAGAAAACAAGAGAAGAAAATTTAACGTTGTCTAATATTCTTTCCTAACTAATTACCAGTAACACAAGATTCAACGTGGATTTGTTGAACCTACCTCCCAGTCCCCCTCCCACATTGTCCAGTCCATATGTGTTTTTTGTGCTCTGTCCATGTATATCTTCCAATCTGTACCCACCTCATTATTCTCATATCACTTGTTTTTCAACCCGACATCATCATCTATCATTCATCTCATATTGTTCATCATAAAATAATATTTCTGACATAACATTCAACTAACTGTGAAATGATTTGTTTGCAGGACCAGCCATGCATGCACGGTGGCTCTTGCACTCCGAACTGCATTGATGTACCAAACTACACGTGCGAGTGCACCGATGAATGGACGGGGGACAATTGCACTGAGGTAAGTTCTAATACACTGTCTCTCAACATTTCTCTTTACTATTAAAGATATTTCGTGAAATAATGGAAGAAAGCCAGGAGCATTTAGGGACATAGGCCTACTACTTCAATTCTCGTAGTGGTCCTAAATCATAATCCAACTAATTTGTGTATGACATATTTTTCTCTTCATTTTTTTCTTCAGTCTTGGCTTATTATAAAAGAAATAATACTATGTGTATACGTATGTACTTATATCCACTAGAAACGGATGTTCCAATCTACTGCACATGGTTTGTGCCTCTATCTTCCATGGATACAACTACAACTTGATTCATTCTAATGAGAGGCAGAAAATTGTAATTCTATCATTTTACTGACTTTGAGTGATGTATCCAATTCAAGTGGATTCTTTGGGATGTGCTGCCTTATTTGCCTGAAAATTCTTGGCATAGATTTATATTTTAGCCCATGTTTTGTATTATTAATTAGCAGACATTTTATATAACTTCCTCAACTTTCGTATAACTGAACGTATATTTTCAGCTTTTGGAAGCGCAAGGCAGCAATGCCATCGACATAGCCATCATAGTAGCACCGATCGTTGGAGCTCTCTTATTAATCGGTGCAATCAGTATCTCATTCTTTGTATCGATGGCTCGAAAGAAGCGGGCGACTCGGGGTACGTACAGTCCAAGTTCGCAGGAGTATTGCAATCCCCGCGTAGAAATGGACAACGTAATGAAGCCTCCACCAGAAGAAAGACTCATTTAGAACTTCGAGCGTGAAAATGTTACTTCACGAATGAAGGCTACTATTTTCACCGTTACGTCTGGCAATAAACGCTTTTCACAAGTCGAGCTCACCTGTACATTCCTTCTCTCAGTGCGTGCAACCAATAGAGTGGTGTTTTTATTGTGTGACAATGCCAGTTAATAATACTCCCACCAAGTGTAGAAAGTGTGCGTGAACATTTTATAAGAATGAAAATATGCATATTGAACGAAAGGTATGTGATTACGGTTTTAATTTTGTATGTTGAATAGATTGTGATTCTTTATAAGAGAGATTATGAACAGTCCATGTGACATCAGTCGTGAATCGTGAACAAAATGTATTAAATTAATCGAGTAGGTAAAATATTTATGTTTCACATTGATCATGTGTGTGGCCAAAACTAGCCGTACTTTAATATAGGCCTGAATTTTTATTTATATAGACCCTATTTAATCGCTTAGCTAATTGATCTGAAAAGTGCAACTCCTTATGTAATTTAGGCCGCCCATGTCCTTTAAACCATGCAATAACTTGTTACCTAAATAATGATGTAAAGGCCTACATTATTGTTGACATTTATTACGTGATCATTGTTCCATAATTGACCCTGAAATACGTCAGACAAGCAGCTAGATTTCAACTTTTATACACTGTCCCGTGTAAAATGAAATAACGTTCACCTCAGTATATACAAGTTTCACGAATAGTAAAGTCTATTTTACGTTTGTTAACCCTATACTGTACTAATATCAGGAACCATGTTTTCTGTTTTTTATTCTAAACAATTGAAATGTTTTTTCTCATCTCTATGTAGTATGTACTATGTATGTACTACCCAAATGTATTTTAATATTGCTTTTCAAATCTTGATTAATATGGCTAAACTAATGCTGTGCCTTACATTGCAAGTGTTATTTGGTGTGTGACCATTTATTGATGACAATATAATCATTTATAATTGCAATTACTGGTACCTATTATATATTATATAGGCCTGTATGTACAGCTTGAATCAAAAGTAAAAGACCTTATTCTATCTAGATAGCCAGTCAACGTTGTGATATTGCATAGGATTTTGGCAGGTTATCAGGTGAACAGAAAACTATCTTTTTTTTATGGCTCAATCTTTAAGGCATGAGCTATAAGTAAGACTGATTCTATTTAAACAGGTTAATCTTAAAGGTGTCAGGGTGAAAGAATTTATTTATAAACTACTTTTGTAATTAATTAATTATATAATTAATCAATTACAAATGGGCCTACTTACAGATTCAGATTACTTATGGCTCAAGCTGAACACATAGGTAAACATCTTTTTGGTAAAATAATGAGATCATGGCATTACAGTTTAATAAAATGCAAGTGTGTGCCTTATCTTTATGTAAATTTATATGGCAAGGCTTACTCAACCAAAGATCTACATTTACCTACAGTAAAAATGTAAATAGTAAGAGAAATTATAGGTCTTGTGTAGACGAAGGATACATCAAATTTGATTGTGGGGTTGATTAGCTAAAATAATATTTTTGCTAATTGAAAATAAAGTGTACTTGTATGTATATTTACCGTGTTTTATTCAATAAATGTGATGAATATACAGTGAAACCTCTATGCATCGTGCCCGGAACCATCGTTCTCCTGCTTGTACCATTCATTTTTTCTCACCCCACTCCCATATAATCAATGTTAAATTTTCCTGGATGGATTGTTTTATTTTTCTAGCTTATTGAAAAACAATAGATAGAGGTTTCACTGTACTGATGATCCTCTCTTCTCTCTCCATCCTCTCATATATTAGAAAACGATTGAATTTTTTTCGAAAAATGATTGTTTTGTCAGCAACGCAGGAGAGAGAGTGCACGTCTTGGGGCTGGAGCAATGTGTCTGGTGACCTTGTTGCTAGGTGCAGGGATTTACGTTACGTGAAATTTAAAAGTGCATGTGGTCAATGGATTTCGAGCATTTCCTTTCTGATTCGATTACCAAGTTCAACTTTATTGTTTGGCAACCAAAATGATTTTCCCCACATATACCAGCCAAGCAAGTTACTGTTGTTACAGGGAATAGAAATGCAGCGATGGCAGGCAAGTAATGATCCTGCGTGACCACTGGTTCTACTGAGTGCTACCCTTAATAAAGAAAATGTAAAGGGTAGACCTTCATTATTGTATGATGCTACTCTACTCTGATTTTAAAGACCTATTCACTTCAAAAAGTACCCCATAACAAGGTTTAAACCACAAAAGTATAACCCGTTAGCATACAAATCTGATAGCCAAAATCACTATATCAACGAGACACTAGGTGTGATGTAATCCCATCATTCATCAAGTATGAAGCACGGCCGAGCTCACCCGAACGCTTCCAGGCAATTGGCACAAGACCTGCTCACTCGGCATCTGGCTAATTCAATCATTTTCCCGCCAAATCAAAACAATGGCAGCGCATTATTCAATTACATTCAACGACAATAATATGAAGTTACAGTGTTTTTTTATACCAAGTCCCCCTTGGATTAAAATTATCGATGTGATGGCTATAATCATTTTAACAATTCATGTTCAATTTTATGAGGACACAAAAAAAAAATTTAAAATTTTTTTTATGAAAATGTACCAAAAAATTGCTGTACTTGAAAAGACTGCAATTTGTTCAAATGAATTCAAATAACTTACTTCTTATCAACTAATAATATGAAAAATAAAATAATATAGTCATGATTTTATACGATTAAATCTAAATTTGATAGAAAATTAAATTTTCATCAATTCACATACACGCTGCCTGAATGGGCTTGGCCAACTTTTCACAACCTTATTTTTGCCTGTTACTCCAGCTCGATGTTCCGCCAAAGAAAACGTTGCCTACAGGGGTTTTGGCTAACTTCCTACATCCTTATGTTTGCCTCTTCCTTCAGTTGGATTACTATTGAATTCTTTCTTCATCTCTTGGAAGTCAATTTTCATCAGGGAAGCAGTAAAGTTGAGGAGAGTCTACAAAATTCAAGTTTGTAGCATAACTCTCATTTAATTGATTGTTTTAGATAATTGGCTAAGGGATTATTGTAGCTTTTTCTTCTTCTGTTTGGAACCCCGAACAAACAGAGTTTAAACCCCAGCCTACCTTAGTCGCCATCTAAGTAAAAAATTGCATTGTGGCTGCAATGCAATTTCTTACTTAGACGGAAGGTAGGCTGGGGTTTAAACTCCGTCTTTGCAATCCACCCAAAGTTGTTAAATGACTGTACTTTACATCTCATCAATGTATTTTAGAATTATTATTCATGTGGTCTAATGAGCAGGAAAGAAGCAGGATCAGAGAAATGAGATTTTACAAATTAAATTACAACAGGAATAGGCCTATATTAATATTATTAATAATAAATAATAATCATAATATTAATAAATAATAATAATAATAAGTCTTTATTTCACTATAAGCAGATACAGAATACAATGCAATATAGTATAACAATAAAAGCGTGATGAAAAAGATGAGGTTCGGGCTCATGTGCCTATTCTTCCACCTAACCATATAAAAAAAAATTAAAAATTATTTGGATACTGGCAATACAATTAATTGTTATTGGTGATATAAAAATGTGAAACAGAAAATTAAATTAAGAATATAGCCCTATGCACAGTATAAATGTATATATATATGTATATATATATATATATATATATATATATATATATATATATATATATATATATATATATATATATATATATATATATATATATATATATATATATATATATATATATATATATATATATATATATATATATATATATATATATATATATATATATATATATATATATATATATGTATACATGAAATTCACAAAATATGTCGATTACATGGCCAAAAAGATAAGAAAAAAAATAGGATTTTTATGCAGAGTAGGATATTTTCTTTCACCATGGGTTAGATGCCTAATTTATAAAACAATTATCGCACCTCATTTCGATTACCGCAATACTTTTCTGTGGGATATTAATAGTGAAGACTTAAGTAGATTACAACGACTACAAAATAGGGGGATGAGAGTGGTATTGCATTGCAATAGATTCACACCAATAAGAGAAATGATAGATGCACTACAATGGTTTTCAATCCGCCAACGAGTGGCTTTGTTTGTATTAATATTTATTTTTAAAATGCCCCAAAATGAGTCACCTGATCACCTTAGCAATAAAATATGTTACTCAAGTGATATCCATTCTCACAATACTAGAAATTCAAAAAGTTATATTTAGAGGGTAAAAATAAGAGCAGTACTCAGAAATCATTCTTCTATAGTGGATTCAGATTATATAATAGATTAGAACTAAAAATAAGAAACCTTACAAATTTAAGTTCGTTTAGAAAAGAATGTACAAAGTTTGTCAGAACTGAATTTCCTATATCGTAGTATATTTAACCTCATAATATTATATTTGTATCACCATTCTTACCAAAGTTTCATTATTAATTATCATTGATTCTAATGTGTATTGTTAATTAAGCTCATAATTTTTCCAATTTTTCCAAACTAAAGTAATGTTCCTAAATACTTATGCTTATACCAAATGTATTATTATTTACTGTAATATGCAAATAGCTGAAAATATGCTAAATATAAAAAAACTCCATCTAAATCCATCTAATATATATATATATATATATATATATATATATATATATATATATATATATATATATATATATATATATATATATATATATATATATATATTATATACAGGCGTGGACTGGCAGGGGGTGCCGGGGTGCGAAAAAGCCTATTCACCTTGATGTAATTGCCACGTACCTGACGTAGATTTCTTTCTCATTTACAGCTGACTGCAAGGGCTTGAGCTTAGCTACTACAACCTTATGTTTGCCGAGTATTCAAAGTTGGATTTATAATGCATTTGCAGTTGGGTTAGGTTAGCTGGCTAGTACCTCTTCACCTTGATGTTTGCCGCGTACCTGACGTAGATTTCTTTATCATTTAGAGCATTATTCATTAATGTTTCTATAATGTGCTTTTTGTTCAAAGTTTTTCATGAAAAATATTTTCGTTTTCGACGCCATGATCTAAATGATTGAATAACCTCAGAGCCCGTTGCGAGATAAGAAACTCAAGTGAACTTGGACGGTGAAGTGACAATTAGGGAGAAATAAGAAAAAAACATTGTGGTCAATAATCAATTGTTGAATAAATTATTTGATGAATTACTATTGAATTATTACTACTATTACTAATATTCACTACTATCGAGAGCCGCCAAAGACAAGGCATGAACCATAATAATTTATTATTAATATTGTCTTATAGTTATAGCTATGACTATCAATAACGTAACTTTAATGATGGTCAAAGGTTATAGTAATGTATTTTTATCTACAATTCTTTTTGCGTAATGAACAAATAAATATTTATATAGATATTGTCAATAATTGTATCATATGTACGAACGGAGCCCGGAACGGTCAACCCAACTGCAAATGCATTAAAAATCCATCTTTGAATACTCGGCAAACTTAAGGTTGTAGTAGCTAAGCTCAAGCCCTTGCAGGCAGCTCTAAATGAGAAAGAAATCCACTTCAGTTACGCGGCAAACATCAAGGTGAAGAGTTTAGCCAGCTAACCTAACCCAATTGCAAATGCATTATAAATCTAGCTTTGGATACACGGCAAACATAATGCTGTAGTAGGCTAGCTCAAGCCCTTGCAGGCAGCTCTGAATGAGAAAGAAATCTGCGTCAGGTACACGGCAAACATCAAGGAAGTTGTGGAAAAGCTATGGAAAAACTACGTTTTCCAAACGTATTCATACCCAAATAATAATCCATCGCAAACAGTTACACATTATAAATATTGATTTGTGTCAAGATATGTGTGAGGAGCTACTTAAAAAACATGAAAAATCGAAAAATTTCGATCAGCGAGGATAGGCCTACTTCCGGCGGCTGCTGCGCGGGCGTTGCGTCAGCACTCACTCAGCAGTGTTGCCAGATGCGGGGGGAAATCCCTGTTCACAGGGATTTTTAGAGGTAAAAGGGACAAAGGGATATTTGATACAAAATGGGGTGATTGCAGGGATTTTCTACTTTCAACACAATTAATATTTATTATTCATAATATTTGTTATATTTCTTTAATTTATAGCAAAAAATGCAACATATAGGTCCGATGGAATTCATAGGACCCTTCATAATTTATTAATTTGGATCATTTCGAACTACGTCTACCGAATCCATACTGTGTGTTGAGTTTTTTCTAGCCAATGGCAGCGCTTGTTTGAGTTTGTTTTTAATGATTACAAATAATAATAATAATAATAATAATAATAATAGGTATTTATTTCTCTATAAGCAGATACAGAGTACAATGCAATATAGTATAACAATAAAAGCGTGATGAAAAAGATGAGTTTCGGGCTCATGTGCCTATTCTTTCACCTAACCATATAAAAAAATTTAAAAAAATCATTTGGATACTTTATATTGTACCAGTCAGTATTAATAAAATGGCAATACAATTAATTGTTATTGGTGATATAAAAATGTGAAACAGAAAATTAAATTAAGAATATAGCCCCATGCACAGCATAAATGTATATATATATGTATATATATTTATATATATATATATATATATATATATATATATATATATATATATATATATATATATATATATATATATATATATATATATATATATATATGAAATTCACAAAATATGTCGATTACATGGCCAAAAAGATGAGAAAAAAATAGGATTTTTATGCAGAGTAGGATATTTTCTTTCATCATGGGTTAGATGCCTAATTTATAAAACAATTATCGCACCTCATTTCGATTACTGCAATACTTTTCTGTGGGATATTAATAGTAAAGACTTACGTAGATTACAACGACTACAAAATAGGGGGATGAGAGTGATATTGCATTGCAATAGATTCACACCAATAAGATAAATGATAGATGTACTTCAATGGCTTTCAATCCGCCAACGAGTGGCTTTGTTTGTATTAATATTTTTTTTTAAAATGACCCAAAATAAGTCACCTGATTACCTTAGCAATAAAATATGTTACTCAAGTGATATCTATTGTCACAATACTAGAAATTCAAAAAGTTATATTCAGAGGGTAAAAATAGGAGCAGTACTCAGAAATCAATCTTCTATAGTGGATTCAGATTATATAATAGATTAGAACTAAAAATAAGAAACCTTACAAATTTAAGTTCGTTTAGAAAAGAATGTACAAAGTTTGTCAAAACTGAATCTCCCATATCGTAGTAGCCTACATTTAACCTTATAATATTATATTTGTATCACCATTCTTACCAGTTTCATTATTAATTGTTATTGATTCTAATGTGTAATGTTAATTAAGCTCATAATTTTTCCAATTTTTCCAAACTAAAGTAATGTTCCTAAATACTTATGCTTATACCAAATGTATTATTATTTACTGTAATATGCAAATAGCTGAAAATATGCTAAATAAAAAAAAAATCTAAATCTATCTAATATATATATATATATATATATATATATATATATATATATATATATATATATATATATATATATATATTATATACAGGCGTGGACTGGCAGGGGGTGCCGGGGTGCGAAAAAGCCTATTCACCTTGATGTAATTGCCACGTACCTGACGTAGATTTCTTTCTCATTTACAGCTGACTGCAAGGGCTTGAGCTTAGCTACTACAACCTTATGTTTGCCGAGTATTCAAAGTTGGATTTATAATGCATTTGCAGTTGGGTTAGGTTAGCTGGCTAGTACCTCTTCACCTTGATGTTTGCCGCGTACCTGACGTAGATTTCTTTATCATTTAGAGCATTATTCATTAATGTTTCTATAATGTGCTTCTTGTTCAAAGTTTTTCATGAAAAATATTTTCGTTTTCGACGCCATGATCTAAATGATTGAACAACCTCAGAGCCCGTTGCGAGATAAGAAACTCAAGTGAACTTGGACGGTGAAGTGACAATTAGAGAGAAATAAGAAAAAAACATTGTGGTAAATAATCAATTGTTGAATAAATTATTTGATGAATTACTATTGAATTATTACTATTATTACTACTATTTACTACTATCGAGAGCCGCCAAAGACAAGGCATGAACCATAATAATTTATTATTAATATTGTCTGATGGTTATAGCTATGACTATCAATAACGTAACGTTAATGATAGTCAAAGGTTTTAGTAATGTATTTTTATCTACAATTCTTTTGCGCAATGAACAAATAAATATTTATATGGATATTGTCAATAATTGTATCATATGTACGAACGGAGCCCGGAACGGTCAACCCAACTGCAAATGCATTAAAAATCCAACTTTGAATACTCGGCAAACTTGAGGTTGTAGTAGTTAAGCTCAAGCCCTTGCAGGCAGCTCTAAATGAGAAATAATCCACTTCAGGTACGCGGCAAACATCAAGGTGAAGAGTTTAGCCAGCTAACCTAACCCAACTGCAAATGCATTATAAATCTAGCTTTGGATACACGGCAAACATAATGCTGTAGTAGGCTAGCTCAAGCCCTTGCAGGCAGCTCTGAATGAGAAAGAAATCTGCGTCAGGTACACGGCAAACATCAAGGAAGTTGCGGAAAAGCTATGGAAAAGATACGTTTTCCAAACGTATTCATACCCAAATAATAATCCATCGCAAACAGTTACACATTATAAATATTGATTTGTGTCAAGATATGTGTGAGGAGCTACTTAAAAAACATGAAAAATCGAAAAATTTCGATCAGCGAGGATAGGCCTACTTCCGGCGGCTGCTGCGCGGGCGTTGCGTCAGCACTCACTCAGCAGTGTTGCCAGATGCGGGGGGAAATCCCTGTTCACAGGGATTTTTAGAGGTAAAAGGGACAAAGGGATTTTTGATACAAAATGGGGTGATTGCAGGGATTTTCTACTTTCAACACGATTAATATTTATTATTCATAATATTTGTTATATTTCTTTAATTTATAGCAAAAAATGCAACATATAGGTCCGATGGAATTCATAGGACCCTTCTTAATCAATGAATTTGGATCATTTCGAACTACGTCTACCGAATCGATACTGTGTGTTGAGTTTTTTCTAGCCAATGGCAGCGCTTGTTTGAGTTTGTTTTTAATGATTACAAAGCTTCTCATTGGTTAGAAAAAAACTACTTACCGCCAACCGCGTGAATTGTCAAAGTACAATTACTGATAAGTTCGGTTAAATCGGTCGCACTATCAGACTGGTTTGACTTGATTGTTCCTAGTGATTCTGTCACTCCTCATTTTAAAAGTATTTTATTGTTCAGTATTGAAATAAACATATTTATTCACAAAAAATCTGTTTTCCTAGAATTTGCAATTGAAGTGGGGTAGTTTTCCTATTATAATGTGGGCCTATTTCTAATTTTATATGTAAGCTTATATATAATATATATTAGATAAGCTGCAAACTTTTGTTCAAAATAATTAAAATAGGCAAGGATAAGTTCCAAGTGTTTAGGGATTTTTGCAGGGATTCTTAGCATAAAAAAGGAAATTTTCAATGCTGAGCGAGGGATTTTCCAGTTGGTCAGTCTGACAACACTATTTGCGTGCGCCTGGCACCAACTTTTACGGGCCTACTTTACAAGTAGCACCCCGGGTCTTTTGGACCCAGTCCGCGCCCGATTATATATATATATATATATATATATATATATATATATATATATATATATATATATATATATATATATAATCTATTGTGCGAAGCTACTAGAGATTCATTTCTTTCTAAATTGCAAAGATATTCAATTAAAAGAAAGAGTATATCAAAATCAGAGATGAAATAAGATATACGTGAAACTAAGTCAATTGTATTTCATAAGTCTTTTAATAAGTCAATTAAGTTTGTACCCATCATAGAGGAATATCGTTTACCAATAAAATAAACAACCATTATTGTTTTGGTATTATTAAGGTATTATGATTCTTCAGGAAAAGAATTACAACAAGAAACGTAACTGTATCCAGTTTTCAAAAGGGTTAAAACTTCAAAGTTATAGCGATATTAAGAACCGAAGATTTCACAATCATCTGTTGGTAGTTAACTTTCTTTTGTGATACAAGTGACAAGGACAATCCAGAGGAGACCACCAAAAATCTTCACTGTACCAACAAGTACTAACAGATTCCATTTGAATTTTCAAGATTATATCAGGGGCAGTTTCTTCAATCTAAAACTGTTATCCTAACCAAACGAAAGGAGTACTAACTGAAATTTTGACAGTACTAACGAGGCAGTAGCTCTGGCCATTGGAATGTATAATATCGGAGAAATGTGAGAAGCTAGAGTGACCGTTTAAATATACAACAGGTTATAACGGCAAAACCAGATGAGTTCCAAACGAAAAATTTGACGGTACCAATGGGCACTATCAATGAAGCACTATAGTGCTTCGTTAGTACCTGCTCGTTAGAACCATTTATGGCAAAATAATATCATCATATGAGAGGGGCCAACCTCACAGATGTAACAAATGCATTATATGTTATTCAATGTCCTTCAGAAAATATATGGTATGCTGATACATCTTATCTTGTGTCTTCAGGATCAAAATAATATCTATAATAATAACTAAGCTATCGGGTGAGGAAGGTAGTCAGGCAATGAAGTAATAAAGTAGGCAATAATTATTGCCGCCACACTTTAGCAAATAAAAATCATTATTATATTATTCAAGATATTTTACAGTCTACACAAAAATTTGTAAATGGCATTCAGAATAAATAAGTAAAATGTCAATTTAAAATATAAACAGGGTAACAGCTGAGGTTTACAAATATATTAATTAATATAATTAGGTATTACAATCATTATTATGGATAGTAAAATATAATATAACATATATAAAAAAATATTGTAAAATACTTACAATATTCGACTGTACATGAATTCTAGTTCTCTTTTCGGAAATCATTTCTTTAAATTAATATCAGTGGTCATCAAGACCTGGAGAAAAATGATAAAAAACAACATTAATTAAAGGGTAGGGAAGTCATTAATAACATTACAAAGCTACACCTAAACCAGATAGAACATCATATAGCTGCCATTCCTAATTAATTCTCTACAATGCATATCACATTTAGAAATAATTAACTGTGATGTAAGTAGAATACAGTAGTTAAAAGAATTCCCATTTTAGTTGATCAATGGGAATCAGCTTAAATGTACAAAGTGTAGGCCAAGAAGTAACTAAATTTCTAAAAAATTCAAATAAGCCCATAAAATATGGGTAACATACAAGACGATACGACGCAATCATAAAACTAATATCTTATATAAATGCATTGGCTGTAAGTACATTCTGTTTAAACAACTAAACTCCCTATAAATAATCTTGACATAAATTACTTTCTTCACGATTTGTTGTCAGGTACTTTAACAGAGCTCATTCGTTGCGTTTCCACATCTTGTCGCATCATGGACGTTTCATGTTTTTTACACACGCGATACACTACTTCTTATTGTTTTTGCTGAGGTAGCTGCACTTAACTTGCGAAATACACATTGTTTCGCACAATGCCCATTTGCATTCTAGTATCAAAGTCAAAAAAACAATTTTGCAAAGGTGCTTTTAAAGGTGCTGTTTATGGTCCATGTCCATGTACATAATTAGTCTTCTTTGTCTCTGCCCAAAAGAGTTGAGGGCTAAAAAATATATGCTCAAGATAAGAAAATCATGTTTTTTGAACAAAAATGCTATTAACCGTAAAGTATAATGAAGACAAATTTACATTTTAAACATTCAGATTAATTTTTCTACAAGTAACAGAAAAATAATTATTAGGCTAGTTTATATTCTGTGGTGAATACCAGTACTGGAAGTTTATTTTAGACTGAATAATGCTCTGTTTCCTTTCACTAGAACAAAACATTTTTCTATTTGATTTTCTTATTTCGATCTTAGCATTCATATCATTTACAGTGACAGATTATTGCAATTATTAATAATTTTATCAACAAAATTTCACCCTAGATCTATCTAGGAAGATTTTCAATCAGCAGCGTAATTGGCCAGCCAAAATACTGAAGTATAACTGTCAAAACATACCAATTTCAATGATCTGATTCCTCGATAGTAGTATTAAAATTCATAAAACATCGAAATGAATATCGAGAATACATTGCACACTCAGGTATTTCAAGAAAACAGTTCCAACTTTGACGACTATATTATTTAAAACAGTGAGCTGATTATTTAACACCAGTTTTTTCGAACATATTAAAGCTGCTTTTCAATCAATAGCGTAATATCCGTGATGATTGTATGCATTTTGGGAGGAATTGTAGACTCCTATCGCGCGCCGCACTTCTGTACAACACAGGCGACCGCTTCGGTGATGTCTTCGTAGACGGCAATACCCTCGCGATTGGCCAGGTCAGACAGGTACATGCGACCTCGATTATTATCTTTCACCGCTGCTGACGTTAGCTGAAAATACGAATACGAGTTTGTTATTTTTCACATAGAACAAGTGTATATCAAGACAAAATGGGCTAGCTGATATAAGTAAGATCAGTAGACCTATAATATTAGTTGGAGATTAGTTAATAATTATCAATAAAAAAATCTGCAATTACTAATTGTTTTGTTACTCAATTCAAAAAATTCAAAAAAGTTTTATTCCAAAAATACTTACAAAAGACAATAACATATAGAGACAAAATTACATATACAATAATAATAGAGACAAAATTACAAATATAATTATAATATAATACTAAGTTCTTAATTAAATAGTATAATCTGGGTAAATTTGTTTTTGAAGTGAAGGAATACCCACATGAGCAAAGCTTGTGTGTGGGAGAGGAGTCAAAGAAGAAAATTTTCATTTGTGTAAAATTACCAATTATAGAACTTGGTCTTCCAATTACTGTTTGCTAAATGCCCCCACCAACATCTAGATTACGCATTTGGGAGTATGATTGAGTGAATAGAGTGAAGTAATAGAGTGAATCAAATGAGTAGTGTGAATATATTGATGAATTTCACAAAAATCCATGCTATATTATCATTCCAATCTGGACTCAAACCCATGGCTACATTGATGTCAGTTTCTAGCATACAAGCTACTAGATAAGACCATGAAAACATGATTGATGTGTGTAAATTATCTTAGAATAGTTTCAATACCTCCGTTTCCTAATTTACTTCTACTTCTATTCTTTTTTACTTTAACTGTGCTTCTTGACAATGCACAAGTAACTTATCCGCATTTCACTCTCTCGTCTAGTCTCATCTATGTGTACAAGAAACACACAAAATTAGTTAGTATAGCTCTAAATTATGACTTTAGGTACAGTATTTAATAAGTCAACTTATTCTTGCTTTCAACTGAAATATTGCAGATTTTCATTATGCGAGGTAATTATTCGGATGAAGTAAGGTAGAGTATTTATTGTCATTAGTTCAATATATCAGAAATGTGAATAATTTACATACAAAGTCATGTAGAGATCATTAAGTCACTCATTAACAATGCTTAATTGATGTTAATCATAATATTAATAATTAATAACATACTAAATAATATTTTATAATCAATAACAGAAGGCCTATAATAAAAACAAAAGTAGATAAGCTGTGTTCAGTGCGTGGTCCTGAAGAATGTTGTTTCCTTCCCAGCTTGAATTGATTACTACCATTTGATGAACATAAATGATAAAATGGTGAATAGTAAATTACCTTATCTCCTCCGAGAACACAGTCGTCGGGTAGATGCTGGATACACAACACCACGTTGCAGCCGAGACCGATATAGTGAGCTGCCTATAAATAAGAATCAACATGTCTTTAGAAAATATCATTTAATGAATTCAATATCCAACATTCCACAGGGCAGTAATATTCAATCACTAGTTCTATCAAATCACTAATTATAGTGAAACCATGAACGAACTTTCTCTGATTCACCTTTTTTATGGTTCTATCATTAATTTTGTCCCACCAGAATCCTACATGACCAACATTAAATTTTCTCGCATGGATGTTTTTTCTGGTCCATTAAAAAATGATCGATAAAGGTTTCACGGTAGATCAGTTTTCCCAGTAGCAGTGAATCAGCGTAGTTCAACATAGTTTGCATAAATTTTATTCTCCTACTTAATTATCATCCGGTACAAGATTGTGTGCAATATATTTATTCATTAGTCATTACTGTACATATATATTTTAGTATTAACTATGTTTAAGGCATATTATTATTTCTCCTGAATCAATGTAAATGTCAGTGTACATCCATACAAATCATATTCTAATGTCTGTTTTTTCATTCTTTAAGCTCACACAGAAAATGAGAAAAGGTGTATCCAAATATCTTCTGAACATGACATGACAGTACTCAAATATTGTGCTTAACAATGTCTTTAAACCACTTGACAGCCGGGGTACGAAATCACTACACCTCCCAGACAGGGTTTGTACAGATACTTGTGCTCAGATAGTCTTTCATAGCATTTATAGCAGAAAGAAACGGTTTTATTGTATTGATATATTGTTGAACTTAATATGTGAAACAAGAAATTGGCCGTTATCACTTTTATTCAGCTTTCATCAGGAGTTTGTCAATTTGACACATTTAGCCTAGAATGATTTTTTGGAATAACAGCTGACTGTATTTCATCATTTTCCAATGAAGTAGTATCTAAAATAAAAAATAACACTCATTTCTCAATCTATCTACCAGCTGTCAGTTCAAGTCCCATGTCAATATGACGTCATTTTACCGAGAGATGAAATAGAACGTTTTGGAAAGTGTCAGGACTCGTATATGCGCCAGCGGCTGACAAGTGGTTAATAGATACCGGTAAGTGGTAATAGTGTTGGTGTGTTATATACGTGTGAAGAAGAGTGTAGAAAGAAAACTTACCACGGCCATAGCTGCCAACGATCGTGTAGTATTCGATATAACAAACAAGAGAACGTAACTGTTGTCCATAGCAGCTGCCTCGATAGGAATTAAACGCTTGCTCCACTGGCATAGCTGAGGGTTGAAATACGTTAACCCACCCTTCCTGAAACAGAAGTATATTTACTGCATCAAAAACAGGTTTAGAAAATGTAGACAATTCAAAATATGTTCAACTAACAAGAACTTATGGAAACTTATAACAAAAAATATTGTATAATTTCAAAGTGTTAAAATGATAATGTATTTGGTCTGGTCTCTTTTCAAAATCAACTCATTTTAATAGGAGTAGAATTATTAATTATTATTAGATGAGCATTGAAAAGACTTCCTTTCACTTTTCAATAAAGAACTTTTTTCTTTTTTATGTAAACGACATACAGATCAGATTGACACTTTTTCTGGACATCGGTGTCATACCAAAATAGATCCATATTGACGTTCAGCAAAATCGGTTCAGCACATTGCGTGGAAACTAATATTGAAAATTAAAATATCTTCATGAGAATAGCCCAGAGGCCAGCTTGAAATTTCAAAATTTTATAAGATTGAAATAAAATTTTACAGAATGTTGATAAATGATAATATTGATTTGATAAGATGAGATAACATATTTTATTGGTCCGCAGGATTTGAAATGAAAATACATGGCAAGTCACATTGAAGTTATAAATGAATAATTACCATAATGAAGTGTATAATCCATCAAGTTTGAAGAAATTTGATTCCAAGGTAGTTTTTAAGAAAGTAAATCTTCCCTATTATTACACAATGGTATTATCTAGTTTCAAATTTGTTTAGATTACGTTTAGATTACGATCAACAGGTTGGGGTGTCCAACAAAGTCTGAACTGGACTGAACAGTTTAAAAATCAAGCTTTTTAGTATATTTCGAATTTATATCTTAACCATCAAATTACACATATGCTGAGTTTTCCTAGTAATCACCAATAGACCTAGGTCTACTGTAAAAGAGAATAATTTCACAAAATATTAAAATGAGTGAACTGGCAAAAAAAATATAATGAATAATTTGTTCAAAAATATTGTGAAACTAAATTTGCGATTCAGTACCAGTAATGCTATAATTGGTTTCAAATAATAATGGAGGGATTTTCAATACTCGTAACTTTGGAGAAGAATTAAATTAGACATCGTCTTAGTTCCACACTCATCTCACCATGACGCTTACGGTCCAACTCATTTCTCACACATTCATGACTTACTTGAGCATGGGTATCGCAATATCTTCCCGCCAGGTGGTGTCCGTGCACGAGCCTCCTAGATAAACATCTCGCACACAGTTGCTCTGACTATTGTTAGAAGGAACTCCAACTGGAAGTGATCTCAGTGGCCGAGGGTTGAATGTCCACTCTGAGGAAAACAGTCAAAACTAACGGTTAATTTACCAAACTAGTAAAAAATAAAGAAGTTTAAAAATCGATGACATATGCAGGTTTAAAATTGGAACTCTCAGTCAAGACAGATCATCATGGCGGGAATCGAACCCTGATCTCTTGATGATGTTTCACAGCACTTCAAACTGAACAGACAAGTTGTGTGAGATATGATTTAAGAGATGTATGACTGAAATGAGAGAAGTAATTCGAGAATCACAAACCAGAGTGGAAGTAATGATACGAGTATAGGTTGCCAGGATGCAATGATAGAATAAATGAAGACAAAGAGACGACTACTAAAGCTCGAGGGTGGATTTCACATACGTATCGGCAAACAGCAACGTTATACCCAAAGTTCAAGAAAGTACTTTTAGTTTACTATCTATTAACAACTGACTGATCTGTTGTGATGCAGTAAGTGCATGATATTCAGTTTATTTTTTGTTTAGTGTGGTAATCATGAAGTAGCTTCACATCCACACTATCAGATTCAATAAGAAAAAACTATTCTTTGAGCTCAAGCTGGCTGTTGATATCACACAGTGATTTTACCAAATGATTATCACTTATTTCCATCTGAAATCTGATCCATTGAAAAGTAGTACCAGTAAGAAGCTCAATATACTTTGTTGACATCTCTGTAGAGCCACCCTAGTGCTTGTACTGCTATTAGTACTCAAGTGTTCTTGTTTATTTGCTTCATTAATTTTATCCTACAGATGTTTGTCTGGACTTTTGAACTCTTCATTTCAAGTTTTCACAATCAGGCGTCACTCTTCGAAATATCCTCTCATTTCATCATTCTTCATACTAAGAAACTAGCAGCCCAGATTCAAACCGATTCCAGCGAATTACTTCTGGTTTTTCAATACACATTTAGCACAGGTTCAAGTTGGTCTGGGTTCATCTAGGTACAGGAATTTCCCTCTGATGGGCATGGTTCTCTGATTTTTAGTTCATACAATCTTAAGGATATCAAATCCATTCTGTTCAAATTTAGACTCTAAGATTCATATGAGGTAATTAGGAATATATCAAATCTATGAATATAGGTGTTAAAAATAATAAATAAAAATAATAATCAACAAAATAAATACATTGAATAGATGATAGGTTAATTGCAAATTAAAATATAAAAACTACTGAGAAATTATAAACAGAAAATTATGATGCTTGATGAGTTTATTAAAGCATGCCTTCACATGCGTTGTGTAATGATAAAAATAACATAAATATAAATCAACCAAGTCGTCTGCAGCACAAAACCAAACACCTACGGAGTGAACTTTTGTAAAAAATAAATATATATTAACAAGCGGTGAGAAATTACAGGACATTCAACAAAATGTTATTACAAAATATTGCTTGGCCAACGTTATTATCCTTTTCAAAAATTATCTACAAATATTAAATATTTTTTTCAAAAATTATATTTTGTTTCTCGAAAATTACGAAATCTTACAGTAAGAACAAATTGAACCTTATCAAATTTGACAGTAACATCAAACTTTGGAAATCAAGAAACACACTACAATAATTATATAGTTTACACAAGAATATAGTATTTTAGAGGAGATTGAAAGAATAATTAAATATATTTTGATATTTCAGAAAACTTGAATCCAACTTGACATACGGTACATAGTATGCCCTACTAGCCAATAGCAAATTAAATGTAGGAATGATAACTTTTTAAAAAGAAAAACAACAATGGCTGCAACATAAAAATACCAAATTGACTGAAGAGCATCTGTAAAATAATCACAAAACGTAGGTATTCATAAGCATGAAAAAATAAAAACGTGAATAATATTTACGGGTGGGTGTAACTAATAAAGCAAAAAATACTGTACTGTAAAATAGTAATAAGATGTAACTGTGACAAGTGCGTCAGTGGTGTTTGATGACATAAAGAGCTAGAGATAACTTTGATTATCAAAAATTAAAATGATACTCAAGTTGGTAGAATAGTTTAAAATTTTTAGATTTTTGAATGCTGTATTTTAGAAGAAAGGCTAATGAAAATAATATGCACTGTTCTCTCATTAATTAATAATGGAACATTAAGTAGCATTTGCCAATAGATACTAATATAATAAACACAATTCATCAAGACTGGTTCTTGCCGTCATGTTTTGGAGATTGATATAACAAACAATTAAACTACAAACAATTGAACATTTTACTTTGGAGAATCTATTCTCGAACAATCAAAGTTATCCCCACATTACAGACACACTTAGCACGTTCCACCTTGTAAGTCTACCGTCGACTGTGTCTTAGTTATTTCATCGAGCCCGGCACTCGGCGATGATTCGCTACCTAATGCTAGCGTCAGGGGAGTTATGATTGCTCGTATCAGGCGTGTGGTTTTGGCTACGACTAAATCCCATATTTTCCGAGCCTCACTTTCGCAGCACTGGAATTCGGCAACAATCGAGCAGAACTGTTCAAAGTTGACCCGGACCTGCTCGGGCATGACGTCTTCGTCGTGATCCAACACACCTGCGAGGCAAACAAAGTCGGGCATTCAGTCAATATCAATCTGAAGAGGTGATTTAAATCACAATTTAATTTTAATTTTTGAGACAATTTAAAAGAAGTAGAAAACTATTTCTTGTATAGTTCTTCACATTTCAAGTTACTCTTAGTATAGACGCTATAGGAACGGATCTAACTCAATATTCAACGATGATACGAAAACAATGTACGTATACACTATTAGAAACCTGACAAGTGTCGGATATTTCAAGGGTAGGTGCGTCCAATGGATTAAAACTACTCACGAATACCTATGATTTGTCTCTAATCTATAAGAATGATATAATTTTAATGTTGATATACTTTTATATACCACAATATATTACCATGTACCTAGGTTAATTTTAAGTTACAACTGAATTGTTTGTGATGAAGTGTATGAAATTGGCTTCTGAGCTATCAAATAAACATATTATTATTATTATTATTTGCATCTTGCATCTTTTGCATGCCTTTTTTTTTGGAATTCCAAGTTTAATTGGATTGGGTCATATATTGAGTATTTTACATGGATTTTTTTATATATCTATGTATTCTAATAAATGAATATTCATTCTTTGTTCTAGTCATTTGAATACCAGTATTCTTCAACATTTCTTTGTAAGTTTCTTACCTGATTGGCCATCCACTATGCTTCTCAGATCAGTGAGCGAGAGGTTCCTATTGGTTAATATCCTAAATGCCATACATACCTGAAACAACAAAAAATAGTAAGACAAAACAATTCTAACCTAGCTTCAATATAGTGTTGGGTCATGAACTTTTGATATGAACGCATTAGTTTTTTCTGAACTTTTTGATAAAAGCGTTGACATCTTCCAGCCAAGAACGTGAACTTTATGAACATTTATTTTTTCGTCGATCTTCAACGGAATAGAACGTTCATTTGAAAGTTCTTTTATCCGGATATCTTTTTAATCCAAAGTAGCTCTGTAGCCGAAGTCGAATGTGTATTTCCAGTTCGGCTTGTCATCATAATCATGTGTCACCTTTAGGCCGGTGTCAAGCAAGATTAAGTGTATTCAACGTCACCTGTGCTTCATAGTTATTAAATTCACTACTTTACTCTGATCTTGACAGCATTTTTAGGATGCATACACATATCCTTGTTTTGAACAACATAATTCGTCACTAAACGGATTGCTTTTTGACCTCAACTTCACATTGGAATAATAATGGACGATTAGGTATCCCTGATTTACGTTGGAAATAATTTCATCTACCGGTATAATTCAGTATCAGTCTATTCAGCTTGGGACATGGCTATATTAAGGAAAACATGTAGGCCTACACATTTTTTTTATTACTTCTTTTTGTTACGAATGATTTTTCAATATAAACTTTCACATGAACTTATGTTTTTTTAGAAATTCAACTTGAACGTTTACATCAAAGTAAAAAAAAACAAACTTTGAACTTTTTAAAGATTGTTTTATTTGCCATGAACTGAACTTTTAAAAACTTCCTTTTACAAGTGAAGTCCCCCAAACTGCTTCCGGAAATAGGTTGAGCCATAAACCAACATGAGTAAAAACAACATACTTACATCTGCAAGACATAGCTCTCCTGAGTTAGAGGTGTCGAGCGCATCAAACGCTTCACGCAATTTGCTAAAACAAATAAAAAGAGAACACGAAATTGAAATAAAATTTTCACTGCTTTGCGAGTACTAAAAATTATATTCAACATCGGGACTATATTCTACGGGTAAACAGAACACGGATTACCAAATATTATTAAGTTTAATTACTATGACTAAAAAATAACTAAGAACAAAACACTTTAACATTAGTAACAAAATTTTTAAGCCATTGTTCTAGTATGTTTTCGTTTTTTACCAAATTAACCAAACCAAATTTAGGTCAAACAAATTATATAATATGCATACCGGTATATAAATCTTTATTGAAGACTATGTCATGGTACACATGATTGACGTTCCATACAATGATAATCAAAACAAAATTAATGAAGTTGGAAAAACACACAATAATAATAAATCACACATGAATGATTGATAAAAAAATTATTGTAGAAAATAATGAGAGAATAATAAACAGTAGCCTGAATAAATTAACATTTTCACTACAGAACATTTTTAAAAATCCAGTTCTCATGCGAGTCATATTACAGTTCAACTGGGATTTCTACCGTACCCTAGGTGTTTTATCAACTCACATTAGCTTGTCACCGAGCTGGACGTGACCCATCTTGACCGGCTGAGCATAATCGTTGATCCCTAGATCCTGAACAGAAATATTCTCCCTCAGGACCTTGGCCGTGCAGTTGAGTGCTATCGGAACACTGTCGAACACCGGAATACCCTGGCGTTCCACTAAATCTTGCAGCACCATCTGGCCGGTGTTTAAATCCTCGTACTCACTGAGGGTACAAAAACACATCCTTATAAATATGTATTCATGAAAGTACTGGAATTTGTAATGTAGGAATCAAACGATGAATAATTTAATCATTTATTTATAACATTGAAGGAATTTCACTGATTGTTTTTGATTACACATAGGTTCACATAATGAAGTGTTGGGAGCTCTATGATTCCACATTTCCTCATTTGAAACCACATTTGGTACTTACAGGCAGAGTTGGGTAGGAACTTAACAAAGGAATGCGTTCCTTTTTTGAGAACTTTTATGAGAACACGTTTATGAGAACAGTAACTTTTAACGGTATCACGACGTGATGGAAGGGAACATTTTAAAACCCAAGAAAATACTCGTACAAATTCGGTAACTTTTTTAGGAAATTGAAAGGAACTTAATCTTTTGGGGAACTTTCGAGCTTCTTTTTTTCTAAGGAACTGTAACGGTAACTAGTTCCTTTTTGAATCGAGTAACGGAAATTGGAACTAGTTCCTTTATTTGAGGAACTTACCTAACACTGCTTACAGGTTACCAAGAGCTAATTATTTAGTTTAATACTTGATTTATCTTTAACTAGAAGGGTAAAAAAAATGACAATGGTGACAACGACTTGAACTTACTCCTTGGAGATCGGCTCTCCCCAGATCTTCTGACCGGGCCCCTGGTACGGGTGAATAACGAGAATGAGTTTGCGCCGTCTGCCGGCAATATGCGCCACTTCAACGGTACCCGCAATGCAACGAGTCTCGTTGTCCATTACGAAGAACAACACAGCGGCACTTTCTTTCGCTTGATATTCTAGCTCAATCAGTTCGGGTGCCCAATGTGCTACTTGCTGGAACAATACAGAAAAACAACAAACATTGAAAAAGGTGAATAAAATTAATCAACTTCAAGCCATACTAATATTTAAATGGATATTCTAACGGAAAATTAATTTTATGTACACGTAGATTACATAACATAAATATGTATATAAATCCAATAATTCCAACCAAATATAATTATTTTGAAATAGAAATAATTATTAAATAATCGTCAGATAATTATTTCATAATGATTAATAATTGAAATGGAAATAATATAATAATTATAGTTCCCACAGCATCTTTTGCAAGTTCACTAGACATTACCAAACTTCTTCAACAAATACTGAATAATATCTAATTACTAATCACTGATTGATATGACAAGTCTGTGGATATAATTCCATGATTAACAAATTTAAAACCTGATTTAAAAATTCAAAGTGAATACTTTGAATAAATTACCAATTATTATTACAAATAAAAACAAATAAAAATGCAAATAAAAACACAGGCATATGAATATTAGAAATCAAATCAATTTTTCAAAACAGCAAATATATGAAAATGAAGAAATTCTTCAGGCTTTTCTGACACTCGAGCCTAGAATATCATTTTCATTCCCACACAATGGTACGCTGGTAGGAAGATGTTTGTAATTACCGGGTTGTAGAAGGTGATCCCGAGGCTCTTGAGACTTGGGATTGCGAGATCCTGTCTCCAGGTCGTAGGATTACAGGAGCCGCCGAGAAATACTTCATACTTGGGCATACTTTCTGCAACAATCACATGAAACATCAGTAAGGCGTGCCAAAAAAAATCCAGGAAACCAGAGTACATCTGTACTCACACTTTTTCTCCAAAATAAAAATTCAAAGAAAATCTATTCAAATTCAACAGCAATATTTTTCACAGTGGAGTGTGCATTTACGTTGCCTGCTGGGTATATTATGGGTACGGTGGTAGTGGTTGTAGTTGTATCAGCAATAGATTTCTCAAGGTTTTTTCAGCATAGATTTTCAGAAAGTTTTTGATTGCAACTATACGTAAACATGGACTAATGGAATCTTATTTTACTGTCTCTTCGGAGACATGCAAAAGTTAACTATGCACTTTTCGTGCCGAGGTGAAACGGTTGTGACCTGATACGGAGCCATTCCATTCTTCATTATGAAGACTGAGGGAAACACAAAAATACCCCAGTCAGAATGGGCGACCAGTGGGGCCCAAGTGTACTGAATGATGGTCTCATTAAAACCAATTATTAAAATTGTGATTAATGATTATTAAAAAATAGAGGAATCATATATTTGAGAATATACTTTAAAAAGATATAACTTCTCATAATTACAAGAACATAAAATAAATAATGCAAAACTGTATTATATAGGCTCATAATACGTCGAGGTCGTTACACTGTTTGATGCACATTTTTGATGTCAAGAATAAAAATGATTTTTGACCGTATACAATAAAAGTGTGATGAATTCGTCAAATTTTGAGAAAAATAAAATTTTGATTTCATTAATTAATATCCAATTTAACCAATTCAACCATCTGTTTTCTCGAGTCTACTGATGAAAATAATATTTTCAATAAAAAATCTAACGACACATACACATTAAACACATTAACGCAAAACACAAAACACATTAAAAAACGACAGTTCAGTCTTTATAAAAAACAAACTTACTTGACATTTTCCTGCCTCTTCTCTTCTTGTCCTCCCCATCTCGTTCCAAGAGGCGAGACAACTGGGCAGGTCTTGGAATCCTAATAACAACAATAAAAACAACTCGATTACTTTTAATGCACATGATTAAAAAGGTAATGAGATCCTAAAATCACAGCATCCTTGCCTCCACTCCACACACTCCCAACTACTCGTGGTGATGAACCAGTCTGTCATTACATGATATCTTGCCGAGCTGATGCTAATGTGTCACAGTAAACGAGGTAGTTAATTTTATATGCAACAACTTGATTAAAGTTAATATATATTGTCGAGTGGAAACATTCATTTTGATATGCTTTTTACAAGTGTCAAAGATCAAAATAATAGCAATTGTAATTTGTATACTTGAGTACATGACAAACGAGTATTATGGCTTTGAAACTCAGATTTAATAGCAGTGTAGTAATTTATAAATGGATGTAAAGATAACTAGATAAGGATGAGTGACCGTGGGTGTGGGTTAAAATTGGGGAGAATAGATCTTCTCGGAAATCTACGAATACGTCTGAACTATTACAAGAAATTTTGTAGAGATTTAGCTGTAGAATGCGACTATTTAGGAACGTGTCAATTCATTTTTGAAAACAAAAATAAAATTTCTTACAATCATATCTCGAATACGTGAAAAACTATAGTCAGAATTTGGTCACAGCTGTTGATCCTTGACTCAAGAGTTGTATGCTTCAGAAGTAAAAAATCGGGCAGCGCCTTTGAAATACACATGTAGGCCTATATTTATTTGGCAGGCCCTACGATGTCCCGCAGGGTAATTAGGAGGAGGTATCCTCAAAATACGTAAGTTACTTGAGAGAAGATAATTAAAGAATCGTTAAAATTGAGACTTGATTAAATAAGGAAAGAAGTACACAAAACTGCATAATTTCACCTTGAACCGTTCTCGAGAGAGAATGCCATCTTTCATTCACGAAAGATAAAGGTTGTCAACTAACCAAATAATTGTGAAAACTTTGGTAACCATAGTAGACGTAGCTGGCCATTTTCGTTGACCTATGACCTCATCCTGAAAACAATACTATTCTAAAAGTACCACAACTACACAAATTTATATAACTGTGATATATATATATATATATTTTTCTGTACCTCATGGGTTTCACTGTCAGTATGACTCTTATCGTGAAGAGGAAGGATAGGATGGTGGGAAGGAAGCGGTTGTGGCCTATATTGTGGGAACCATCCCGCCATTAGCCTAAACTACAGACGGAAACCACGTAAAACCCATGTAAAGATGGGCGAGTTTGTTCTATAGGCCTATGTTGCTATACAGTATACAACCTTCTTCTTTCGTGGATACAACTATAGCAAGTATGTTTTCGTCACATATTAGAAAAATGAATTGAAATGTATAATCACTTAAGAGTAAAATAGCACTTGAATCTTTTAGAAAATTATATAACATGCTTACACATATTGACGAAAAAGGATTTTGAACTTGAAAATCGATTAAATCTAGGACTTTGCACAACATTAGGCTATCAATTGATTTGTATCAAGATCGTAAATACTTATCATAAAGTATATAAGGAAGTGAAAAAAACAATGAATATAAACTTAGATCCAATAAGAAGGTATAGTTTCTTATCTTGTATTAGTGATAATAAAAAATTGTGTAAACCGTTCATCTGTCAGCTGATTGGTGAGATGGTGTCATGATGAGTGAGATCACTGACTAATTCTGTTGGGGCAGATTAAAATGAAGTCATCACCGAGTCTGAGCATATAGTGGAACAACTAATTATCTGTTTTTTTGAACTACTTAAACACTTAGCTTCTGAACATTTAAATATCTTATCACACACTGCTTGTATTATTAAGAATAAGTAGAGCATCAGTATCTCATATGAAATGTATATCATGGGTGTTTTTGTTAGGGAACCTTTTGCTGACGAGTTGATTTATGATTGAGAGAAAATGAACTTCCACTTTTCTCTTCCCTCTGAAGATGTTACAATTATCAAATTTCGTATAGATACGAAAATGTATGTACAGTGTGGTGACAAAAAGAGGGTCGATTAAGCCACAATGATATGGATCTTGAGGCAAACTTACTGATATAATAACCTGGAGAAAATATGGATATTCATAATACTTGCATTCTATGAAAAAAATATTAGCGGTGAAATATACGCACAGATTTTATTCAAATTTGAATTTCGAAAAAAATGTGGTCTTCAGTCTGCGTTATTATTAAATGACAGGTCAAATATACCATAGCTCAAATTACTTTATATATTTTCACATTATTAAATTGGAAACAAGAAAGACATGAGATTTTAATGTATACATAAATATTTCCATATAATTTGTGTAATTTGATTGTTTGTTTGAATTATTCCACATTTTTCGACAGTGTTGTCATTTTGTTAACAGTGAATTATCTTTATTGGATGAGCGAAGCGAAGACTCAATTTCACCATACCCGAAAACAAGAGTGCCTTTGTTTTCGCGCTCCACAGGTCAAACGAAAATTCAAAATCAGTTTAAATTTGGCATTCGTCACTGTGTAGTTTTGAGGCGCAATCGGTTGAACCAATTCTGAGAAAACTCATTTCAAAGTTTTCAAAAATCTCAGGAAAAACCCAGAAGAAAAAAATAGTCAAAAATACTTCTTTTGAGAGAATTCAAATTTTCAGGAAATTTCAATATAATAATTATAGGTGCAATGAATGATAATTTCATCCTCTTGACAATTGTATGACGGTACAAATATATATTTGATTTCCTACACATTGTTCCAAACTTTCAGTCAAATCAGATCAGCCGTTTTGGTGTAAAAAATATATAATCTAATTTGTTTAAATCATCAGTCGAAGCTATATTAATTGAAAGCAATTAAATCCAAGCAACAGGTTCACCAATTAATTGGAAACGATCGAAACAAAGCCTTCTTTACTATCATAGAAATTAATTAGGGAATGGGATGGCAGTGACGTAATTGTTTGAATCTCAAGGTGTATATATATATATAATAACTAATCCAAAAGATAAGTTGATTTGTTCCAGCTCATCCATCAACGCGGCAACACATAACGCATTTCCTATAGTTAATTTTTAAATACGAAACAAGAGACCACATCTGTTTTGCAAGAGTATATGTACCAATTCTAGTTTTTCAACCATGATTCTAGAAACTGTTGGAACTGGTTTAATTGTGTACAGTGTATAATGTATGAGGGTTGAGATATTGCTCACCCCCGTTCATAGCACCTCTTCAGTTCCGTGGCGAAGATGCAGAACTCGCCAAACGTGAGATAAGTCGCCGAGTTCCGACTGGCGCACTCCTTGGCACATTGCAGCATTTCATACACTGTTGGAGGAATGAGGAATTAGCATACAATAGCATTTTATAGAATACAGCATGGATCACGGTCTAGAATAGAGAGCTATTTCGGCTGATCAACAGTGCTGTTAGTTCCACCACGACGTAGTGATACAGCATACTTCATCATATTAAGTTTTTTTTATATTGGGTTTAACGACGCACTGTAATGATGACTAAGATCTATTGGCGTCGGATGGATGATCGGATGAAATTTCACTCGTTCCAAATTTCATAAATCTCGAGAAAAGGGTCTAGGTCTACCAACCTGTATATAATATACAGTCTTACTGTTGCCTGATATATAGACCTATAGCAATAAGGATGATTAACATGTAATTCATAGTATAAGATGATACATCTACATCGTTACAGCAAGTGATGCTGTAATAATATGAAGTATTGTGGTTTTTCAGTCAGTTTTATTAGTAACAAAATGATGAATCAAATGAAATACGAAAATATTATTTACGAAATATAATATCACGCCTACATTACTTTTTGTGCAATTCAACTGAACTACTCCGAATGGATTTTACTTGTGTTAAAACTTTGATTTATAATCATATAAGAGATATTTTATAAAATACATTTTTACAGAAGACTTGGTTCACAGTGGAAGATATCAACATTCGTGTGTTTATAGTGAAAGACTTTTATCTACGGCGGAAAATTATGGTCACAGACAGCACAGTCCTGGTGTTGAAGTTCATTAGTTTCAAATAATCAAAATGGGGTGGTAAGATCGCCCTTGTGGTGCCCCGTCCAAACGATTCCATCTTTCATCCATAGCCTTAATCGGGGAACAATGATTTTGTATCAAGTTTCGATGTTATTAAAAAAAAAAAATGCAAATTAGAAAAATAAAAGAAGTTTAAACTTGAAAAAGTAGGGTTAATGACCTACTAAACGCTGCCCCATAAATATGAGAAGAGATAAACTGAATGACACACAACACAAACTTGAAAGATCGATTTAAAATACTTTTTATCTCAATTTTTACTGCTGCCTTTCCTATATCTATATCCATCATAGATATTATTAGAAATGAACTAGGAAAATATATAAAGTGTATGCATGGATTAATAATGTATGATTTATTATTATTTATCACTGCAGATATATCCGTGAGTGAAGCTTCATATAAAATTAAGACCTCAATCGAATTATAAGAAGATCTACTTATCTATACTCTACTATAATATTATTACAGTTATCATATTTAACTAATATTTCTCTTGCTCATCAGTAGAGTGTCATTATGCAAATACTTGGTTTTATGAACACAATTTATTCGAACAATTGTTGATATTAGGAGGTCTTTGAACCACACCTCAGTTACGCAGTTACGTACAGCACGACTAAGGCCCGGTAATACCAAAAGTCCAGTTAGCCTTCATCTGAGACAAATATAACATGGGTAACCGTGGTGTTAACAACCCTAAACTACCAGTTAAAGCTAATCCTACGTCGGTATTCCATCACCAAGACACTGAGTATAAAAAACTTTGAGAATTGTAATGAAAAGTGACCACAAAGTATATTTTAATTATTTTAATTTTATTCATTTATTTATTTCATTTTATTTTATTAATTCTATGAACGTATTCAATTGTCATATTCGTGGAACAAAAACTGGCGTGAGAAATAGCTTCACTAAATAACTGTAAATATAAAGCAAATTGGTATATACTTTCATAATTTTCTTCGTTCTATGTTTGTATAGTGACAATTTGTTTTTCAACGATTTCTTCATATATTGTGTTCAAGCAAAATTTCACGAGCGTAATTTATATAGGGATTCAATATTTGTATCATTTTCTATAACAACAACAACAACAACAACAACAACATTAATTAATTAATCCGGTAATTTATGATATTCGATGAAAATATTGTTCATAAAATTGTCAAAGAAATTGACTTACACCATTTTGAACATTTTTGTGATCCAGTTTTGTGTTTTGTGGATATGTTGAAAGTAATTTAACTCATATCTGTTTCTCTATGTCCCTCTATATGCCCTATTGCTATATCTTATGGGCCGTGATATTAATTATCAGTAAAAATAGCGCCTCTCAAAAGCACGTGTTTTAATTGAATCAACAGGTTTTGAATGTTTGACTATTTTCTATGCCATTTTACAGTCATACAAAAAAATTTCATTTCTTTTAGCAGCTATATTATCATCAAATCCCTCGGAAATATAATTCGTTTGTTGTGAATTAAAACTAAACCAAAAACGCATTCAAGTTGCCAATTGTCATGGAAAATGTAATGATGTTGGCCGTGAAATAAACAACACGCTTTACGAAGACGTCATGAGCTTGAAGAAGAATTCCACTCGAAAGCGCCACAAATATTTATTATACTCGTACATTACGATTCTTAAAATAAATCTGATCAGGCCTGCAGTCTGTATAATCGATCGGCTTCACCAATTACCAGGCCAGAGTCAAGTATAGTCATGGCTTGTATTATTTAATAACCAACTTAGATACACGATGACGCAAATCTTCCTCCATACACTTATAATTTTATTGTCTTCTTTCCCCCCACTTATAATCGTGTTTTTCTTGTTATACACTATTGTTGACCAATCACAATCCACATTTATTACAGTCACATATTAAACTTATCATTTTCTGACGATGTCAATGATTATTGTTTACTAAAAGACCTCAACAACAGCTATAGGATATTTGAAAATAGAAAAGAGTGATTACGATATTCACAAAAATCAATGTCTTATGCGGTACTCGAACCCACGCTCGACCTGACTTTCCAAGGCAATACTTTTACTGACTGGGCTAGACGGGTGACTTCATCCTCTTCTATATGTGGAGGGGTTTTCCAACACCTCGTCAACAGCGAAATGATATATCATTATTATTTTATATACTCTAATATTATACCCACACTGACTATACGTAATCATTGGTAATTGCAGGCAGCGGTGTCGATATAAGTTGTATAATATACGCTGGTAAAATGTAAATTGTGAAATAATTGACAAAGTTGAAGTGATTTTCAACCATACACAAGAACGGGATAGAGTAATATTGTGTAATTGTATTTAACTTGAGGGTGTATTGTATTGTATACGATGAAGTTTAAAGCAATTATTTCCAATGTACAGTTCCCGTCAGATCGTAATACAGCGTGATTTGGATCGTGATAAGTGCAAATGTACTGCACACCTGCGAACGTTAACAATATGTTTCATGGGTATAGGTCGACAATCCTGATCGTTAGTGGTAATTGATAGGGGAGACGGTCGTTCGAGACCGCCAACACTCAGATGAGCACGGTATGGAGATGGCAAAGTTGAATTATTCTCGTGTGAATGGAAATTGATTTTATATTGATAAAATATATCACGATGTCAAACACCCTCAATTGTCATCAATACGTAATTATTATTGATTGTTCAACGACCCCATCGACAGCTACGTTATTTAGGGGTACGAACGAGCAGGTGATAATGAAACTATGAAGTGAAAGACAAAACACCTCATAGCCTCATGCGGGAGTCGAACCCGAGTCCAGCGGCGACTTCATGCAGTTTCTAAAGCGGTCCCTCATTAGACTAAGCTACGGAGTGTGGCATTATACGCTGTCTAGAAGTATTTTAATCAGGAACTAATTAGTGTTCAAGTCATTATTATAATTTATGAAAGTAAAAATCTCCTCGTCAAAAATAAGTATTCTGTAACCGAGCATTTTCACTTATTTATGTAATAATGATGGTAATTGTATGCTTATAAATTATAACAGCTACTTCATATCTAAAATACGAACCACAATTATTTTACGAATTTCTTAAACTGTAAATTATAAAATGTTTTTATTCTAGAGTGCTGACTTATTAATGATTCGTCACCATATATATTTGCACTTGTAACTTAACTTCTTTTCAACGGACTAAATCAGCCTGTATTCAATCCGGACAAATAAAATGTGTCTCAATACAGGTATACAACTACAAATACATTTTTTGCTGGAGTAATGGAAAAGTGTCTCAATCAAACAGAATTATACGTTAATCTGGAAGAGATCTGATAGCGAAACAGTCGGTAACACGAAAATTACTCCCAGAGCACAACTTTCATAATATTAATATATCATTTTTTAATATAACTTTTTTTAGGACTTTCCATTATATCATGTGATGATCCGAAAGGAAATAAAACCATTATTATTATTATCATTATTATTATTATAATAATATTATAATAATATGTGGATATGATTTGTATCATATCGTATATTCATATAATAATTATTATATAATAATTTTTCAATTTCATTCCTACATATATATAGGATATACATATAGCCTATTCGATTTTGTATTCCTTAACTATTGAAAAGTTTTCATTTATTTTTTCCTTGTCCAAGCTAATAATTTCATTCATCATCCCACAGATAAGCCTTTTTGGCTTTGCGGAAGAGCGTATTGATTAATCTTGTATGTATGTGTTATTTGAATCTAATACAAAAAAAAAAATTATTATTAAAAAAAAAAATGAAAAAAAAAAAATTATTATTATTATTATTATTATTATTATTATTATTATATGATCTAGATTATAGTCATCTAGTGTATACTTGGATCATAGACTATAAAGGATATTTAGCCAAAATATTTGTGTGCATGAAAGAAGAATGGCATGTACAAACTGAATAAACAGAAAGAAACGGCAATTAGAAAATATGCGTAGAACTTGTGGGATCTTACTTTTCAGGACGATGTAGTTGTGGTTCATATCGTAAAACTCGTCTAGAAATTTCACAATATCTTGAAACGATCACAGTTATACCTGTAGGCCTATACCGTTACAACGGTGATACTTAGAAGACGCTGAAGTGCGTAAATTTGTGTTTGCCAAGACAGGGTTTTCCGTGGGTTTCCCTCTGGCATTCAGGTCAATACTGGGATGGTTCCTCATTATCAAGCCACGACCGTCTCCTTCCCACTATCCAAAAAACACATAATATGATAATGATTTGGAATTTTATTTTCATTGTATACTATTTTTCTTTTTTTTTCTTCATTTTTTTCTTTTTGATTTTTGTATGATTTCGTTATAATTGATTATATTCCTTTTTTCTTCATTTTCTCATTCAAACATTATGAGCTACATTGATTTACTTATTTCCGTTTTTTTTCAAAGTTTTCATTATTATCATTTCATTTCGATTACCACCATTCTAAGATTTAATTAACTTATATTTTGTTTCTCGTTCTATCATAATCATTTTGTTATTTTCGCTAAAATGTTATTATTGATAATTTTTTATATTTTAATCAATTGATTTTTATTGTTTTTATTTGCAATCTTACTGTAGGACAGAATCTCTCATCTCATCCTCTCATGTATCATTCACCACCGCCAATATATCGTAGTCATTAGTAGAGTACGTCGTTAAACCCAATACAGATGAAAAATAAATTGAAAGTTAGTGGACGACCATCGTTTTTTTTCGTGGATACCCTACAAGTACATAGTTAAACAACTAATGAAAGTCAGATGTAATTGTAGTACTAGAACAGCACGTGTATTAATTTCAGTTATATTGTATCATCGACATAAACATATTGTAATCATTTCAGCCGTCATCACAAATATCGACCCACGTGATTCGACACATCGAGTCGTCTACGTTGCCTAATAAACACGACACACCTTTGATTCCACACACCCACTTTTCTCATTAGTGCAGGTATTTGACAACCATGGCAGTAAAATACATTTTTAAAATCATTATCTTTGTGTAAACTAGCAGCTCCAGATTCGAAAAAAAAACAATTTATGAAAATATTTATTCAAATATTTTTGTTATGTAGAATTTATTTATAGCATGATTCAAATGAATTGATCGATTTTGGAATGTGGTCACAAAAAATCTAGATCACTTCACTATACACCCGTAAATAGTTTGTACAAGAAAGCAATTGATAAATATATCACCAAATTGTTTACATTCATGAATATTTTCTCAGAAAAATTGCACCAAGCAAAATCTGGACAATACAAGACGATCTCGATGAGAGATATTATTGTATGCACTTTAAAATAAGTTTTTGTTTTCTCAAAATATACAATAAAATGATGATTGATGCAAGTGAAAAATAAATATGAATATCGAGAGAGAAACATGTAAATAATAGGAGTAACGAACTCTTGTGTGCGAGCTAACTAAAAATCAACCATTATAGAAAATAATAATAATACAACGATACATGAATGATATAATACTTGTTCAATTGTACTAGTTCGATCCAGCAATTGCAAAAGCAATTTTTTTTAATAACGTCGAAACTTGATGCAAAATTATTGTTCCCCAATTAAGGCTATGGATGAAAGATAGGATCGTTTGGACGGGGCAACCACAAGGGCAATCTTACCACCCCATTTTGATTATTTAAAACTAATGAATTTCAACACCAGGACTGCGCTGTCTGTGACCATAATTTTTCGCCGTAGATAAAAGTATTTCAGTATAAACACACGAATGTTGATATTTTCCACTTTGAACTAAGTCTCTTGGGCAATGATCATTCTTTCCATTAACAGCATATATGTAAAGTTTATAATTATACAAAATGGACAGAATAAATTAGTGATATGTCTATAATGTTATAATCAGACCTATCTCTCTACTAATTAGGGCAAGAAATAAAAAATAAAATAAAAAATATACCCATTCTGGAATGTACAGACAAAACAATTCGAAATTGTTACATCTTCAACAACTCCAGTAATTCCCGCGCAAGAAGACGGCTTACCTTGTGATTTGGAGGGGAAGAGTTGCATGTCATTGAAAAGCTGCTGCACCTTCTCAGAAGGGATGTAACTCGTCGTTCCAACGCGGCCATACCACACGCTGTACACCTCTCTGGAAACAAACAGAAACAACACAATCAGCTGACCGATCAACTCACGACAGTAACATAATCAGGGCAGGGTCAACACATTCTGTGCCTCTGGGCCCGAAAAGTACAAGAGTTTCTCCCCTCACTCCCTCCACTTTTAAATTTACAATCGAATGCATTGTTTTTAATAATCTGTCTATTCATCAGATGATCTGACAAATGTATATAAATAAATGAATAAATGAATATATATATATATATATATATATATATATATATATATATATATATATATATATATATATATATATAAATATATATATATATATTAAAAAAAAAAAAAAAAAAATATAAATATATATATATATATATATATATATATGTATATATAAAAAAAAATATATATATAAAAAAAGTATATATATATATATATATATATATATATATATATATATATATGTATATATATATATATATATATATATATATATATATATATATATATATATATATATATATATATGTCTATATATATATATATATATATATATATATATATATATATATATATATATATATATATGTCTATATATATGTATATATATTTTTTTTTCAATTTTCATAGGTTGGTGCCCCTTGAAATTTTGGCAACCCTAAAATATTTTGCACCATAGGCCCGGACCTCGTGTGGGCCTGTATCTAACGAATCACTATACAGTTCAATGCGATCCTTAAAAGTGGTCAGTGGAAATAGATTGATTACGGACTGTGCTGGTCACAGATTTTCCTGTATAGGCTAAAACCCAAGTAATTCAGCACGAATTTAGAAGCAGTAGTAATTCATTGAGCTCAAGATAACATATCATAATTCATTGATCTTCCCATACATGACTTTTGCTGAAACATTTCATGAACAAAATTGAATGTGATAACGTGGAACATTTTAATCCGTGTCATACTGTATATACCATTCTAGGACGTTTATTGTTGTTTTGCGGCGCGTCAACAATCGCATTCGACCGTTATTTAAAATAATATATTTTAGAAAACGAATCAATCACCAAATAGTATATTACTCAAGAATATACAAGTCACTCTAAAATAATATAAAAAATAATGATAATAGAAATAATAATTAATCAAAATCGCACGACCCTGTTGAATAAGGCAACATTATTTGAGTCTCAATCATCATCAATCATCAATGATAGGCCTAATCAAATTCAAAACGATCGATACAAACGCGAAACCCAACAACCATTCGATAGAAAAACTAAAGTAGGATATTTGATTGTATTAGCTTCAATGATATTATGTAAGTGTTAAGCCCTAAAAACAGATTGTCCAACTTAACAAGCTGTTACTGATAATGTCATCGAGCGATGTCGACACGAAATAATTAGGTTAGATTGGTGTTTGACACATTTTCGCCTTTTTTTTTTTAGCGATGAATCACGAATAATTGGCATTGCATGTCAATGGATTTAACCATGATACAACTTCTTCTCATTAACCTTCTGAGAAATTGATATCACTATTCCAAGTTCTTTGAGAATTGATCTCAAAAGTATAATCATAACTTGTTTAGTTATATATAAAAATGAATATGACCGACATAGATGTCATTGCTGGTGATGGTGTTTATATGTTGGCAACGTCATCACTCTCTTCACAAATAATGTTTTTCGAAATATAAAAAATGAAAAAGAAATAAATGCACTCAGAAAAAAAATCATCTACGTCAAACGACGTCTACTATTATATAATAATAAATCATCTTATAATAATTATAGTTGACAGTCCTGATGCATTTTAACAGCTCATAAATCAAAAAAATTGTACTTGGTTTAAATAACTCGATTATACTTTATCAATAACACCATAATGTGCAAGATTTATATTGACCTATCAAAACTGAAATATGAATATATGCCAATTGGCATAACTTATATCTTATATATCTATCTTTTAAAATTAAAACGGGATGATAGTGAACTTTTTTCCTGGAGAAAGAATAGGTATGACTTATTTCACCCGTGAGAAAAAAAAATCAATGAAGATTAATGGGGATCGAGCCACTAAATTTTAGATATGCTAGTTTGACAATATTCGTCATCTTCGATAAAGAAATAATATCATATAACAAGGTAACTAGCATATATAATTCATCAGAGTAATATATTGTTGAAAAAAAATGTTGATATATATATATGTAGGCCTAAATTAGTAGAAACACAATCCGAGAAACATAGTAATTGATACAATTAATATAGTACGATAGTTCGTGTGTATAGGTATAATGTCTATATGAAGGACATCATTATGAACTACATATTGCTTGTATTAGATTGTATATGACAGAAATTACGGATTGAAAAAAAATTGAAAAACACATTAAAAAAATGTATCAATTTCATACATTTTAATTAGTAGGGTCTATAACATTTGGAGAAAACATTGAATCAAAATTGTGATTGGATCAATTTTTTTTCCTCAATAAGATCATTTTGAATCACACTCACACACACACACACACACATATATTTATATATATATATATATATATATATATATATATATATATATATATATATTGATGTATATATATATATATATATATATATATATATATATATATATATATATATATATATATATACATATATATATATGTATATATATATATATATATATATATATATATATATATATATATTATATATATATATATATATATATATATATATATATATATATATATATATATGTGTGTATTTAGTTATATATATATATATATATATATATATATATATATATATATATATATATATATATATATATATATATTTAGTTATTTATGTATATAATATAGTGACATCTAATAGTGTGCCTCACTACAATGGCAATGTTCAGGAGTAAAGAGCATGACATGAACTATGACAGCTGATTTTACAATCAATATAACCATTCGCATTGACTGATTTACTGACAGCTTGTAAAAGCTAATCGCACCAGAACCGTTATCTACACACATGAAGCTAGCTACGTTCGAGTTAAAACCGTCTATCGGAACACTTATCAGCCACACGGCATGGGTCAATTCGTCGCACATCATAACAACAAAAAAAACTGACAAAAACGACGCTAGCTGACGTGATTTATATCAACTTTACTAATTATAATGAGGTACAGATGGAAAAAAGGGGTGAAAAAATAACTGAATATAGAACGCTCTATTCGAATAATATTTCAATTTGATAATATCAACATTTTCAGGTTTTCTTTCGAAAAGTTTTAAGAATTATTTATTTATTTTGGTATGGCTTAAGATAACTATGACATCAAACAAGCAGGAAAATCTAAAAAAAATGTCAGTGATTAATGAACTTTGTAACTTGAAAGATATATGACCCGATATATTTTTTTTCATCTCTCCAAATAACGATGGTTCTCATTATACTAGACAAGTGACGATTAAATAAAATACATATGCACATTTATATAATGTAAAATGTAAATATAGACAACACGTTTCATTTTAATTAGTATACATTTTCGAATCATTATCATCAATCGTCCCACCTTAAACGTATCCCTCGACATTGATCCAACTCAACAACACTCGCCTCACACCAATCCAACTCAACAACACCAATCCAACTGCACACCGATCGCCAATCGAACACAACGCACGCCTCGAATCAAAACGTCCACCACTGCTGCTAATAGCGCACTAACCAACTCTCTCGCACTGCGAAGACCTCGCGGCGTCTACTATGACGTCACACGCCACCACAATAGAACATGACGTCAGCTCTGTTACGCCAGCTGTGAGGGAATGCGTGCGCCGTGTTGGAGAGGCGTCGCGACGCGGGACGATCTTTGACCGTAGCACTGTTTACAATAACAGAAGGTTATTTGGTCTGATGTACGTGATGTGAATTTGGAACGGGGACGACGGTGTTTCGTCAGAGAAGCGTCGTGACGTTTTGATTTGAGCTTGGATACATGATTGTAAGAACTGATTTGAAGTTATGACTGATATGATGAGAAGAACTCACAGCTGGGAAATATGTATAAGCTATTCGTGCACTTTTGATCTAGATTTACAACTGTCGAGACATGATTCCAAATCTTCCTTTCTAAATGACAAATACATCCAATCTGTGATGGTATGGTCCAACAATGTAATTTGACATGTACGCCTTCTGATTTTATCATATCCATGGTATATGCATACAACCTGTACATTATATGTTTAGTATTGGATAGGTCAAGAATCTAGAGAAGGTCTACAAACCATATTATAATTGATAAATAATTCAAGATTCAAGATTGTCAAAGTATCGACTTGGGATCTCCAAAATGTTATTTCACTCTATAATCATAGTGACGTAATAGAATAGTTAGAAGAGACGTCAGAAGATTTGGTATATTGACATGTCAATTTTTGCAACGAGTGAAAGTTTATTTTACCATGCCTAGTATTATACTCTATACATTGTACATAGCTATTTGTTACGTAAAAAAAGACAAAAAAATAGCTCTTCGATTATTATACCTTTAATCGGGTCATGAGTTGACTTACGACATTGTACTCTCATTTTCTACTTGTCTCGGTTTTCCATCTACTTGTTGCCCACTTTTTAACAGTAAAAAATGTTGCGAAGGATTGTCTCTTTCATTTGATGCATCACGACACGCGAAGGAGAAACTAATAAAGTACATGGTTAAAACTATGCTACGATATGGTTGAATGACGTCACTGATTTGATGAGCATTAGGCAGGTCAGTGATTTCAAAAGAAGAAATATTTTAATATCTATTTTTATGAGAGAATAATGTATATGTTATATTTGTAAAAGCTCGCGGGGCTCATCTTTTATGGATGTTATTTCGTTTGTGCATTTACGGAAGCTATATTATAATAATAATAATAATAATAATAATAATAATGATAATGATAATAGTTTTATTGACTATTAGATTAATACATTAATATGAGTCATTGTCAGAATTATACATTAATATCTACGTATCTACGTAAACATCTGGTATAATATCTGTATTCTAACTGTATCTTACGATCTATATTTTGTGTAGGCCTAGAACTTGGAAACAACGTGCAAAGTGACATTAGCATTGCTCGATTTTGACCACTTTGGATAAGTTCCAGTTGAAATTGTCAACATATTCTACGATATGAAGTAACGGATATCACAGTGAAGACGAAATGAACAAATAACGTAATTGCGCTCACTCATTCAACCCACTTAAATATAACGTTTCAATTATCTATTATGTACAGTATAAAATAAGGTACATTGTACTTTCGTTTTTTTTTTTTAATAACATCGAAACTTGATACAAAACCATTGTTTCCCAATTAAGGCTATGGATGAAAGATAGGATCGTTTGGACGGGGCACCACAAGGGCGATCTTACCACCCCATTTTAATTATTTAAAACCACTGAACTTCAACACCAGAACTGCGCTGTCTATGACCATAATTTTCCGCCGTAGATTAAAATCTTTCAGTTTCCGAAAGTCCGGAACACATTATAAAAGTAAAAACCGTTTCTGTGATATATATCCGGACATTATCAGCATTGGTATTAAGAGTAAACAAAACACGAATGTCGATATCTTCTTGGAACATATCTTATTGATCTGATAAGAATGCATTATAAATGCACAGTTATTAAATAATGTAGGCCTATATCCGCCATGCAGCAATTATTTTTAGATAACTATTTGCATTCGATAGTCCATTTGAAATCGTTGTTCGCTCGCTTCAGACTCGAGTTTAACATGCATCGTGTGTTAGGCGCAACCCGTAGACTAGCCCGCCGAACTCAGATTCACATAAACGCCGTTAATTTCCTTACTCACACTTCTGATATATTTCACATTACATATTTTTTTTCGGTATTGAAAAATATGTATCTGGGTTTTCGTAAATTAGAAATGTTTCCATTTTCCATTTGAAGAATTTGAAAAATCACAAATTTTTGGTTCGAAATTCTGTATTTACGGTAACCTTTGTTTTTCAATTACTAACAGAATGCAAAAACACTCATATTGATATCTCAAAAATTACGGCCGTGAGAGTTTGCGGCGTGAAATACGAGCACCTGCGGCCTCTTAAAAACAATTTTACCTGCCTGTGGACAAAAAATAAAATATAATTCTACATTGTACTTAGTACATATAGTAACTTGGTCAAAATGCAACCACTCGATCTAATGAAAATGTATTGTTGAACATAGTTTAGTGTATTAATGTCAGGTAGAAAAGGTGTGACATATTTTATACGTAAGGTTGAAGAAACGACGTGACGCTATCTACGTTTCTCAATACGACTTCTATTCCATCACATTACTGACATGGTTTTAATGAAAAGGCGATTATGTCAATGCTATAATAAGCATTGTCTAGGTCATGCATAATAATTTATGCAGGTAATCAACATAATATACGCATGTAATTACATAGAAATAATACTTGCTATGTCATTATGAATAGTGTGTATATCTGCGCGGACTCCCGATCGCTAAACTTGCATGTATAATATCGGCTGCGAAGATGGTGCATGAGAGTTCCGAATTATTTACATGCTTTTACGGTTCTTAGTAGTGATTGAAGGCCTACTTCCAGGTAAATCTAGGAAAATAATCAGAAATGAGAAACTTTATAACCACTTCAGAGCATACACTGGCCTGTTGAGTGATTCAGTTGATTAAAAAATGTTGAAGAACGAAGTAGTTTGTTAAAAATATGATAATTTAACGATAAGATGTAACATAAATGACCAACAAAATGTCTATAAAAATCTGTTATTTTACTATTTTCACGAAAATATACGTATACATGTCAATGTAAAAATATAATTCCATTGTCAGTGGTGTAAATACTGAATGTCTGCAATAATTTCTGTCATAAATATCTAAAACTTGACTCAAAATCATTGTGAATACAAATGAAGGGTAGGATCGTTCGAATGGGGCACCAGCTACCTCAAAGGCAATCTTACCACCCGAATAGGCCCTACTAATACCTAATCCATTTCTAATTTCATAAATAGTTATACAATAAAATATATATATAATACTAAAATGATGATTCCCATCAGTACATTTTGTGTAATTATTTCCATTAAATTTTATTTATATTTTATATTATATATTATATTTTGGTGTTGAAGTTCATTGGTTTTAAATAATTAAAATGGGGTGGTAAGATCGCCCTTGTGGTGCCCCGTCCAAACGATCCTACATCCATCCTTAGCCTTAATTGGGGAACAATGATTTTGTATCAAGTTTCGATGTTATTAAAAAAAATATATATATATATTATATTTTGGGGTGGTAAGATCGCCCTTGTAGTGCCCCGTTCAAAGATCCTATCTTTCATCCATAGCCTTAATTGGGGAGCAATGATTTTGTATCAAGTTTCGATGTTATTAAAAAAAAAAAAAAAAATATATATATATATATATATATATATATATATATATATATATATATATATACATACATATATATATATATATATATATATATATATATATATATATATATATATATATATATATATATTTTTTTTATATATATATTATATATATATTCGTAAAAAAAAAAAACAAGGTATGATTTACATATTTCAACTTTTCACGAAATTAAAACATCAATAGAGGGGCTCCCAATGCGATCGACATGAAGCCATGCAACTGTTCGCCCTGGACCAACCCATCTAAGGAAGCGTTTTTCTCCCTCGCACACAACAAAACTGGTGACCAAAAACATGCATCGAGTCATTGGTCCATGTTTCCGGTCTACGTCAGTCAAACTCTTGCTTCCCGAATTAGCTCACGAACGCTGTCAACTCGAGATAATATAACCTTCGTGTACACGTGAGTCTGTTGCAATCATAGGCGTTGGCTATTCGCTTGTAGTGGATCAATTTAGTTCAAGTGAATCAGAAGAGTCAATAAGACAACATCGAAGATCACCGATTTAATTAATGAATCATCAAATCGAGAAGTTGACAAGAAAAAAAACACGAACCTATAGATGGGTACGTGTAGGGCGTCATAGTATCTGGCCTATACGTAGAACATATACTTTCATGACAGTCTTGGTATTTAAAAAACGGAAGCTTCAAGTCTTGAAAATGAATATACATTGGTGATACATACATGAAGAAAAAACACTCACTAAATTACTAAAAAAAATCACGGAATTATGAATGCCCGCGACATTGATTACACGAAGTGTTGGTAAATCAAGGAAAGCAAGTACAAAACATAAACATAAACAAAACGTATTTTATATGCTTATGTAAACCCTCGTGTAATTTATAACTCATTTGAAAATGGAATGTACTGTTATATTAGGTCTAGAACAAGATGAATACTAACAATTATGTTAACTGTCCAGTCAATTTGAAAAAAATCTTTCATTTTTTTTCTGCTCTTTGGAATAATTGAATCCACATCCTCGACAACATTCCTTTGTATAAGAAGCCTGAATTCAAATCAAATAATGTACATTGTGTATACGGCTACAGGTAAATCAATGTTATAACGGGTAGGTCTGACATATCGACGCATATTACAGCTAAAACTGACTTGATAGATGCTAAGTATTCATAAAAAATATTATTCATCATATATCCCCACCTCATCTAATACAGTATATTATTTAATGCATTCTATAACTTTTAACTGTCCATATGACTTGAAATTTGATAAATTAGTGTGTTATTATTTATCTTTATTGGCTTGGCGATGTTTAATATAATATAAAGAATAGCATTCACCGTATATTTATACATTTGGATATCATTTTTATGATGATTATGTATTAAGAACTGACTCTCCATATGATCTGCATTCTATTTATTGTTATTAAAAAAAAAAATTATTGTTGTTCTTTCAATGATAAACTTGTAAATCCTCCATTGGACGAAAATAAAATGAAATGAAATGAGAGCGGAAAAATACTCATTACATGTGCTGAATTTTCTCCAATTTTCGATTCTGTTCAATTCTCTTTCCAAATACCTATCCGTTTCTATTTTGTGATCTCAATTTAGAAAACGCGACTCGGTGAAACTGGTGAAGTGCGATAAAAACAAGAAATTTAATCGAAAAACGTTTGTCTCATTTTTCACTGCTCTCAAATCTGACGACTATAGATATTGTCGTATGTTTTTTCTCGGTTATCTTACGTAGCGACCCCACCATCAGCTAGGTTATATGGGGGGGGGGGAGGGGAAGTATCAGCTACTTTTCATCCTAATTCAATTTTCAAACGGACTTTCTTGCATTGTCTATCATTCCGGGTATAATTGACGAAACGTTAACCCCGAAAAAGAGAACCACTCAACCTAAAACTCGATACAAACATGAAATAAAATCGTCACACTTAAAATCTCCGCATGAAATGCCAATACAATTAAAAGTACAACGCCGTTTCTCAATTGTCATCATGATTGGTAAATCAAAACAATGCAATGTCGACTCGTCAAAGGAGATGGGGTCAGCGGGGTCAATGAGACGGTCAAGCGGCCGCTAGGAAGAAGCACTCATAATTGTTGAACTGAGAGGTCAATCAGAGACAATGATACAACACAATGAAAACCGTAAGTATGCTGTTGTATACGGTATACTGCTGTGGTGTCATATTTCGGCTTATTCTTCATTCACTCATTCATATTCACAGAAACCAACCACGGTGTGTAATGCAATAATTAAGAATGTAACGGTGATAATTAATTCATTGTTCTTATTTTATATTGGGTTTTAACGACGCACTTTAATGATGACTGAGATCTATTGGCGTCGGATGAATGATTAATGAGTTTATGAATGGTTAATGATTAAGGTTTTTATGCGTAATGGGAAGGACAGTAGGAAGGAAATGGTCGTGGCCTATATTGTGGGAACCATCCCGGCATTAGCCTAGACTGCAGAGGGAAAAAAATAATGTAAAGATGGACGGTGGCTGGGATCGAACCGGGTCCGATATGTCCCTTCACCTCCCGGATCACATGAAGCAAGTGCGTTAACCACTCAGCTACATGTGCCGGTTTCATTGTTCTTCAGAGTTGGGTTGAAATGTTCTGATTGCATGGTTTAATTCTAGCTCAATATTTGATATTGGACACTTCCAATCGAAAATTTTCTTGAGAGAGGAAATATTTATATTGGGTTCAATGATGCACTGTAATGATGGAAGATCTATTGGCGTCGGAGTCAGATTAATGGTTAATGAGATGAGATGAGGTTTTTTTAGTTCGTGGTAAGGACAGTGGGAAGGAAGCGGTCGTGGCCTATATTGTAGAAACTATTCTTGAAAGAATAAAAAAAGATATTCAAAAGATTGAAAGAAATTATATTAAAAAACGGCACAGGTAACAGTTATTTTTATACTTAAAAACACTGATATTAGTTATGTTATAAGAATTATTAACTTCAATAAACGTTGAAATATATGATGAACTCTTGTTTGTATGATTCATCAGCGTACAAAGCAAAAAAACTCATCATGTTAAAAGGTTATAAAAAAGTTTTTTGAAGGCAATTCGTTACATTTTTCAGGAGGATAAAAATTGATTCTTTGAAATTATATAGAAGGTATAGACTTCTGTCAAGTGACGTCACTCATTGTTGAAATTGTTGACAGACAACGATGTCCATCAGTTAAAATTTACCAATCATAATGTTTGGTAGTCCACCAGTTCGCTGTATTGCTATGGCAACGAATGTTTGTTATTTGTTACGTGACAGAAGCTATAGGTGAACGGATAAGTGTAGCACGCCTTCAGCTTGGAATGTGTAATCAAGCAAAATAGAAAAGTAAAACCCGGCACCTCCACCAAAAGTCAAAGAAATAAAACACAGAAAATACATTCGTGTTATTGTTTTAATTTTTACAGGTTGCATCTTGATCTTTCACATGATTCTCGTCTATAAGACATTGAAGAAAACAAAAGTAAATAAATTGCATTTACGTCTAAAGAACCTGTCACGGTTTCACTTCTGGATGTGTGAAGTTAACCTTGCTGACTCTTTTTCGCCTACGTCGACTGGAATTTGGACCGAAAATATAATTCAACTACGTCGTGTAGTTCAAACTACAGCTGTAACCTACGCTAATTTAACCAGCGTCCTTACATAACTTGTTTATATGTGTCATATTATATAAAGAATTATAACGACGAACATGTGTTGAAAATAATAGTATAATAGTAACTTATATGAAAATGACGTAATATTTTTTTATTCTCGACAAGATATTTCATTGAAGACGAAGTTCACTGACAACGTAGAAGCACTTTGGAAGAAGCGTTTATAGTCATGGCGGGCTGCCTAACACGTTGGGTGAATTGGTAAAGAACAAATTGTCTCTATAGCGGGCTTCAAAACAAACCTCACGGATATTATACAGAAAATCAAAAATAATTCGATGATGAATATAATAATGTAGCTAAGCAAAATACTAAGTACATTGGATACATGAATCGTATGCACATTTATTCTGCTGGGAAGAAGAAATGATGAGGAACGGCGCGAAGATACGAGGCTATAGAAAATGATGGAATAGAGGTCAAAAATATGATAGAAAGAGAGAAGATGGAATAGAAAAGAGTGTTATTTGAGAAGATGCGGAAGGAGAAGTGTGGATACTAAGGATGAGATGTTACAGACTGGTCGATAAGGGAAGATATTATAGTGAAAAAAAATAAAAATGTTGGTGTAACTATAGTATGTTTTCAGATTGGTTAATGATTGTATATACTAATGATGTCTTCATTTATTTGGGTTTAACGACGTACTGTACTGATGACTATACGATCTATTGGCGTCGGTGAATGATATATGAGATGCTGGTATGATGAGAAGGTGATATGAGAGGTTTTACGTATTTCAGGATTGTGGGAAGAAGTTGGTCGTGGCCTGCTGTTAAGGAACCACGAAGACACCTCAGGATGGTCGACCATGGCGAGAATCGAACCTCGGTATCCTGGATGACGGTTCGGTGTATTAACCAGTCGGCGACTCGTCTCAGTACTAATGATGTCAATCACAAAAAGCGTCTCACCGTAAGTTTATAATATACCGACAGAAGGTCGTGCCAGTATTCATTTTAGATAGTTCTTATAACATCTGACAACACTTTATAACAATAACCGCAAAAAATTATTATTATTATTCGAAATACATGATAAATTGAAACATAATGCCCACAACATAAAATATAAACAAAAATATCAAAACAATTCAAATCGTGTCTCCACAAAGTACTTGCATTCGGTCATTGTACTCTAACTTACGTAATAAATAATCACTATTTTTTTTTTCTCCTCCAACAGAAATAAAACGATTCTAATCCACGGCATATGGAGACGAAATTACTTTTCGTTTCTCTTTCAATCATAATTTATTACACCTGTTTTTTTATATTTTTTATTACCATCTCTTTCTACGAGAAAGCTACTAGCATAGCCCCCGTGTTCAATCTCGTTCTCTCTCACTCATACATATACTGCAGGCAGGTGATAGCGCGCGACCTGTAAAAGCCATTGTCTAGAAAGAGATAGAGCTAGTTGACGTCATCACATATATATACAGCAGTGAGGTAATCCGGTGAGAACTGTTTGCTATCGTATCGTACGCGGTTTATCCACGGCCACAGAGAGCCGAGAGTTGTTGATAATTTTATTCACATCGACATCGGAGAAGACTTCTTCGCGTTGCGCGCGCTATCGGTAGCTAATCAAACGTCCTGGGAGGAAACAAGGTGCAGACAGTGCTTGATATATGGGAACTATCCATGATCCGATCTAGACCACTCTCTCTGGTGCTCTCACGGTTTTATACATACGGCGATATTGCCTGCTCGATCAGCAATCCGGCAGATCGGGAACTGTCGGGAGGGAAAATAATGGTGTATACGCTTTTTTGTGTGTTTCATTTGTGTGGGAAGTTATACCTGCATTGGAGAATGGGACAGATTGAAAAAGTCATTGTGTAAATAGTTGATAAATGTGAACATAATATATATATATATATATATATATATATATATATATATATATATATATATATATATATACATATATATATATATACATACATATATATATATATACATATATATATATACATACATATATATACATATATATACATATATATATATATATATACATATATATATATATATATATATATATATATATATATATATATATATATATATATATATATATATATACATATATATATATATATATACATACATATATATACATATATATATATATATATATATATATATATATATATATATATATATATATATATATATATATATATATACATATATATATATATATATATATATATATATATATATATATATATTATATATATATATATTTTACATATATATATATATATATATACATATATATATATATATATATATATATATATATATTATATATACATATATATATATATATATATAGATATATATATATATATATATATATATATATATATATACATATATATATATATATATATATATATATATATATATATATATATACATATATATATACATATATATATACACATATATATATATATATATATAGTATATATATATATATATATATATATATATATATATATATACATATATATATATATATATATATATATATATATATATATATATATATATACATATATATATATATATATATATATATATATATATATATATATATATATATATATATATATATATATATATATATATATATATATATATATATATATATATATATATAGTTTCAAACGCAAATTTGTTGAGAGCAAATTTGAGGAGTTGATAAAAAAATCATCTAAAAATGAACGTTAAAATCAACTCGATGATAGAATATAATGACGTGCCTATAGTTCTCTGTATTTAAAACCGGAGTACCATAATTATTTCACAATTCCGTACGGAGTGTATAAATTATTCAAATCCGCAAATCGATTTGTCGTCTATAAGAGCATCGAGTAGCCTACCTTAAATGGACATGAACCATAAATACACTCTGCTCTTTAAAATTAATTAAAATTGTATAATACGTATCAAGTGTTTGTATTCGTAATTATCTTCACATACGTCAGTGGAATACTATGTTTGGACAAATGCATACAACCAATTAGCATGCATTACTCATGGATTCGACCCCATTTAACAGATCATCAACGTCAAAAATAAAAGAATAGAAACTGACTTTAAAAATTAAAAAAAAAGTACAGCACATATGACCCTCCATCATAATTGTGTTCATCTTATTAATCACTTGAGTACGCCTCATTGAAATACTATATGTGTGGATGAATGCGTACAAGCAATTAGCAGGAATTACTCCCAGGTTCGACCCCAGCTCTCAGGGATCAACGTCAAGTAAGCTACGCTCTAAAGCAATCACCGTCGTCAGTCGTCGCGCAGACTTCACGTCCGTCACTAAGTTCACGTCCCTCGCTAATTACCACATCACGAGTGAGCCTCTGCATTTGCGTAGACAGATTTTTATACTTCACAGAATATAATTGATTAAAAATTAGCCTATAGGTGAAGTCATTGCTCTGTATAGCAATGTGGATTTCAATCCACTTTATTTTCATTTGCTATGTACATAACTTACTCGATTACAATTAAAAACCCTTTAGTTGAGTGGCGTCTCATTTGAGATTTGAAAACATGGATTCCAATATGAATTATTCAGGGTTAGTTCTACATTTTCATAAGGTAACATATTTTTACCATCTAATGAAATATACACTATAGTATTATAAAATGAAATACTTTTATAAATGGAAGAATATTATTGAATTAAAATATTTATAGGCACTAAATGTCTACGTTGTCAACGTCCACATTCATTTCAGTTCTGAAATATATATGTATATATATATATATATATATATATATATATATATATATATATATATATATATATATATATATATATATATATATATATATATATATATATATATATATATATATATATATATATATATATATATATATATATATATATATATATATATATATAAACATATATATATAAACATTTTACATCGACAATTAATAATCCGATTTGCATACATAGATACAACAATTGAAAAATCATCCACATCACGTGACACGACAGTCACGTGGTACACCCCCAAGCCTCTGAAGCCGCACGAATAATTTCATTCAGGTGCCGCGCGTGTGTGTGTGTGTGTGTGTGTGTGTGTGCAGTTTAGTCCAATCAACAGGATATGTCATCATAACCATAATCATCTCCCACTGAACACAAGACGGTATACACACTGAATCACTGAATATTGAATGAATTATTTCACATGCAAGGCACAACAGCTGTTGGCTGTACGTAGAGACGTCTTCATTCATTCGGTGAAAAGTGCGTACGTCGACAAGAATGGTGGATCGAGATAATCAGCATAAGTCTATAATGCTGTAAGAAGGCTAATATTGCAGTAAGACTAGAAGTCCTAAATGTGAAGATAAGGTGATGATTTTTTATATTGGGTTTTAACGACGCACTTTACTGATGGCTACGATCTATTGGCGTCGGTGGATGATGAATGAAATGATGGGATGATGAGATGAAAGGTTATTTTATTAGGTGTTTTGGATGGTGGGAAGGAGTCGGTCGTGGCCTGTTGTTAAGGAACCATCCCAGTATCAACGTGAACGACAGAGGGAAACCATGAAAAACCCCTGTCAGGATGGTCGACCATGGCGGGAATCGAACCCCGGTCTCCCGAATGACGGTACGGTGTGTTACCACTCGGCCACGCGTCTCGGTAAGGTGATGATTATTGTTTGCTTGACGACCCCACCAACAGCTAGGTTATACGGGGGTACGAATGAGCAGATGATTATGAAACTATGAAGTGATGATAAGTGAAAGGACGTTTACAAAAACCCATGCGGGACTCGAGCCCACTCCCAACGGTGACTTCAATTTCTGAAGCGGTGCCTCAGCTGACCGAGCTACCGAGGGAGGCTAAATGTGAATATGAATTAGGACAATTTGCCAAACTGATTTCTTGTCAATCGACATTTAAGCAGGCTAAATTACAGACGTTTCACCGTGCAACGCTTGGTTCGTGGATTTTTTTTCAATTTTTCGTTTCTGAGCGCCGTTTTCGGGTCTTAAGCTCGACATATACAAATGTATGTCTGATCATCAAACTTGTAGAGGAGTAGGTGGATGTCGAAAATCGAAACCCTGTCAAAATCGCATCATCCCTAGGAAAGGTCTATTTGCCGGACAAGCATAAATTACCTCACCTTCTTCGTTAACTTCGCCTGGCAAACTTAACTTTCCTTCAGAAAAATATTGCCCGGAAAATTGTCGTCACACTCTAATCTCTATATACTTGTATCTAGGTTTCTAGGATGACGGTTCCTATCGACCGTCCCATCCACACCAATAGCATATGGGCAGTTCACTCCTATGTATTTTACATTGATACAAGCGTCTATTATTATGCTATACCATTTACGTTTGTTTTTGGAAAGATTATATATATAATATTTTATTACCAGCTCACTCTTTACAACTTTTTAGATTTTCTATGATAGCATCACATACTTGAATCCCGTTATTACAGAATATAACAAAATATATTGAAGATATTTCATTATAACGATATGTTAATTGATATGGCCACCGCAAATAATTCTCAATTTTCATTCTCAAGATCATTCTTAAGTAGTTTTGCTAGATGAGCAACTTTTGTTTGTACCATCATCGTGGGTTCCAATTCAAAATTTTCCTGAAGCAAAAGAGTAAGACTTTGCATCAACGGATACGAAAAGCATTAATATTTTCACGATTGCAGTGATTTTTTTTTTTAATAACATCGAAACTTGATACAAAATCATTGTTCCCCAATTAAGGCTATGGATGAAAGATAGGATCGTTTGGACGGGGCACCACAAGGGCGATCTTACCACCCCATTTTGATTATTTAAAACTAATGATCTTCAACATTTTTCTATGGATAGGAAAGTGTGGATTTATTCATAAAGCTATATAGGTCAAAATAGTCGAAAGATTGCTTCTTGCTGTAATGTAACTAGAGCACAAAACTATAAAATACGATTTTTCAATTCCTATAAGAAAAAAAAAAACGAATGATTCAATATAGTCTAGGTCAGATAATATATTTCTACTTGACAAATCAAGATTGTATATAATACTCTAGGTCATAGATTCGTATCATTCAGAATCACTATAGTTCTGGTCCTTGAGAGGAAGATAGGCTCAATGTCTCAATATATAACCATGCAGTCATTTTGTTATTGGAGCATACAAAATAATGACCTATATCACATTTTCGAATCTCAGGTCAGTGCGTAACAGCTCCAAAGTTTAAAATATGTACATCATCGCTTATTTCGTTATTTGTCTATACACTCTTTTACAATATCTCTTCTTTGGCAATGGCATACGAAAACAAACTGACAAAGAGCGGATATGGGTGTAAATATTTTCGAATGGAGAAATATCTGAGCAATATGCTATTGATAGAGTATTATTGAACGCATTTGTAATGTGAAAACCATGTGTTTCAAGTTCTATGTGTTATGTGGACACGTTGCTGAATGACGGATGCATGTTTTCTCAAGTGCCATTTGTGTGAGAATATGAAAAATAATTACGTGAAAATGTCTGTAAATTGACGTGTTCACCGTACAGACCTTATAAACTCAAATAGAAAAACTATTTTAAGGATAAACGAACTGTATTAAATGTTTTGTAAATTAATGAGAGTATAAAAAGAGTAAGCCTAAATATGGCCAAATAGAATTATTAAAACACAAATAAATGGGATTACCATAGTATATAGCGAACGTAATGAGTACACTAGTTAGGCCGATTAAGCAAACTGATTGTTGATAATTCACAACGAAAATAATTAATCAAAAACTTGTCTCGTTATATCTTGAAAATATATAAACGTAAACACAGAGTAATGACTATTGTACACCCTAATTACAGAAGTGAATATTAACCTTTTCCATTCAATTATAGTCAATATAACAACAAGAGTATTCAATAAATAATAATAAGTGCTTTATTTCCCATTGTTTTCATAACACAACACAATCAAACAAGAAGTTCATGTACAGCGTTGAAAATAATACCTATAGAGATAAAACCCTCTTTTTAAGGTTTGGGGAAAAAGTTGTACATTTTATGCTAAACGTCAACGAAATATATATAAATATAAATAATAGATAATAGATAGCATAGATATAAAATGAAGTGTTGCCGAAATTTCACCGAAATTAAACGATCGATCGAGACACTATACATGCAGAGGCGAGACACTTCATTAAAATAATCATTAATACACGATTTTTTCCTTGGAATACGTTTTTACAATAGTCTTGCGTAGACTGATGAATACGAGAGAAGAAGAGAGTCATTTTTTTGTGTCATTGATAATACAAAGGATAATATATAGAATTAACCAATAAAAACACGGTCGTTAGAAGACGATAATTAGTTCTAGAAATTAACTTTATGATGCTAGTCATTACATGTTATGGGTGTTGTTTTATTGAATTAGTTAACATAACATAACAACAATAATAATAACTTGCGACACGATTTAAAGTTTTTTGAGCTAATTGAAAACAGTGGGACGTGAAAATTATAGCGAGACAAATATGAAAGTAATTGTCTTTAAATTCAAAGGAAATGATGATAAAAACTTGATTAAATATAATTGAAAACATTAAACTCAGTGATAACTGATGAGGATTGTGTTGTTTTTTGTGGATGTATTGGCAACTTGCAACTATAGACCTACTAACTTGAGAACTCATCTTTGGGGTGTAATTGATGATTATTATTACATTTTAAATATAAATAATGAAAATAGATTAATATCAACAATAGAAACCTTGAAAATAAAAGAAGACTGACAGAGTGAAGAAAAAAATGAATGTTCACCCCCTTCGTACTTGATTGAATGTATAGGGTGTTCGCACGTAACAAACGACAAAGGGTGGATTGCAAAGATGGAGTTTAAACCACGGCCTACCTTAGACGCCGTCTAAGTAAGGAATAGCATTACAGTCACAATGCAATTTCTTACTTAGACTGTGTCTAGGGTAGGCCGGGGTTTAAACTCCGTCTCTGCAATCCACCCAAACAATCGTTACTATAGCAATACAGCGAACTGGTGGACTACCAAACATTCTGATTGGTCAATTCCAACTGATGCACATTGTTGTCTCTCTTTCAACAATGGGTGACGTCAGTTGAGAATACCATATTCATTTCATTTTATAATTCAAAATAATTATGATGACGTAATCAATTGGATGAGGAAGGAAGGGAGGGGGGAATTTTTAAGGCTTTTAAATTCAACTTGGTAATAGTTTCTGATCATAACATGTTTCAAATTTGAAACCATTAGCTCACAAAATAGCTATACTTTGTAACTTATTGAGAAAACGAAATAAATCCCAGGAAATGTCTATTCATAAAAAGTAAAAACCGAAAAACATGCACAGGTTACACGATGGCAAAGATCAGATTTTCAAGTGACTGAAAAGAGGAAAACAGAATTAATGTTTATAAGTCGGTGCGCGCTGGGGAGTTATGGCAGTGTGTGTGTTAGTGTGTGTGTGAAGACCTACGCATTGATAAATTTAGATTTTATTGGCATAGAACTTTGACGGTGTTATAGCAGCAACAAGCTATACGTGAACTTCTGCCTGTGGAAATCTTGAAGGAGTTTGTTTGGAAATGAAGACAGATTAGAGAATAAAAAATAAATATCGACAGTGAGTGTGATCTTCTATCGAGGTAAACTAGTTGCAGTCACATTAAAAAGACAGTTATACTTTCCACGATTTTCTTCGCTTCTTATTTTTATAGATGTGTTAATTTCCCGACTTTTCCCGATATATATATATATATATATATATATATATATATATATATATATATATATATATATATATATATATATATATATATTTAAATTCTGTTTTTTTTGTTTGCAGTTCTTAGTCTCAACGGTGGGGCAACAGTTTTTATATCGTTTATTTATGAATGGTCCAAGTAATCCATACTTCAAAGATAGGTTAAAAATTGAAGCATTTCTGGATTCTAAATATTCAAAGTAAAGGAAAATGTATTAAGAATCTTTCATCATCCCGACTTACCAGGATTTCAAAATTTGTATCTATTCAGGGTCATGCTATTTCAACGTCATCTCAACGTATACGATTCTCTACCGATACGATTCTCTTCAGATACGATTCTCTTCAGATACGATTCTCTTCTGATACGATTTATTACTGATACGACTCTCACCCGGTACGATTCTCAACTCAATACTGCATATTCCTGCACATACATCACGTACCTGCATGCTTCCAATAAGATATTGTGAGTTCAGGATCTTGTCAGTTGAGACGTACAACAATCAAATTCCTGGACTTGTCCAGACATTACGAGCGGGTTCCCTGTTGTTGTCCCAGTCATGTGATACGTTTTCCCGATTTGTACAAAGTTGTTCCCATACCCATGCGACCACATTATATCTATATGTTAAACCGCACATTCAAATCCGGGAAAACGTGGTTTACTCTAGTTATATTTGCCACTAACGTAATATGAGGAAAGAAATTATCAATTCCAGTTTTTACTTTTTAGTCACACTGTCTATAGCGTCTACTATTAGTCAATGGAGGGGAAAAAACATGTCTCCCATCACATCAAAATTACAGTGAAAAATACAAAAACCACAGCACATTTAGATTGTGATATTTGTCATTTACAGATATAGATGATGATGATTGTTTGCTTAACGACCCCACCAGCAGCTAGGTTATACGGGGGTACGAATAAGCAGGTGATTATGAAACTATAGAGTGTTGATAAGTGAAAGGACGTTTTCAAATACCCATACCTTAAGCGGGACTCGAACCCACGCCCAACAGTGACTTCAGACGCTGAAGCGGTGCCTCAGCTGACCGAGCTACCGAGGGTGGCGCAGATTTAGATTACGACTTTGAGTACAGATCGTTTTCAATTACGATCATTGCAAATATTGATAAAACACAGAAGAGAAAATCAAACTATTAATGTCTGTTTCTATAGGCTATATATAGAATACTATTTGATTAATCAATGTGAGATTACCACACGAAAAATTTACATATATGAAGATACATTTTTTCAATTGAAGATTGAAAAAATTAAACCTGTATTAGACCAAAATTTCAACAGTAAAAAATAATATTTCTCATAAATTATGCATACATGAAATAGGGTATACGTATCGATTCAACCTGATGGTAAATCGAACAATTCAATTGAAACGCCGAATGTACAGTATTTTCAATGAGAATTAAAGTGAACCATGTCAAACATTTGCATTTTGTATAATACAACTATTTACTACATTGATTTCCATCATTATCTATACAGGTACATTATTTGAGTGAAAATTGTACAACTGCGAGTGAACCAGAACGCACATGTATACATACATATATATATATATATATATATATATATATATATATATATATATATATATATATATATATATATATATATATATATATATATATATAAATTGACTGAAACTGGGCTGTTTTTTATAGTTTGGACCCTGATGAGGACGAGACCAATCTCGTTGTAACGTTGGTCAGTTTAAATAAATATATCACGATTAAAAAACAGCCCAGTTTCAGTCAATTTATATAAATATGAATCGTGAAAGTTCAAGTCAAGATATATATATATATATATATATATATATATATATATATATATATATATATATATATATATATATATATATATATATATATATATATATATATATATATATATATATACATTTACATTCATTGAATGAGCCATGCGAGGCTATGAAGACTGAAGAGGATACACATTCAAAAGAATCGGGTGAAGTTTATCAGTATTTAAATGACCGCATTAATATACAACCGGATTCATGCGTCGGTGTCGAGTGAAATGTCACGCAGGTGCGATGTACGGGAAAGACAAACAGGTAACGCTAGGTGACATTAGACTGAAAGTTAAAATGTGACATTTTCTGAGCATATACACGACACTCAGAAACGACCCAGGAAGTATACGAACAAGTAGGATGATGTCACCATTATAATATACTCACAGGAGACGTGACATAAATTAATAATGATAAAGAGACTAAATAAGACGGTAAACACAGCAATATAATATGCTAATCGATTGCAGAATATAGATATATTGATTGAATGATTATTGAAAGTCAACAGCAAAACTAATTGAAAATATTACAATTAAATATTCAAATGGTGACCTTTTTGACCTGCACGAAACTCATATCCAGGATATGACCTAATATATCATATTATAATTATAAAATCGAGCATTATAACATTGAATATGTGAATTGAACTTGAGAATGACATTTGTTCATTGTTGACGTGTTATCATTTTTACCTACAACAAAATTGTCTAAACAAGAGATACGATATTTGCAGAGTTTAACATGAATTATAAAGTCATAATGATAATAATTATTTGTATTTATTAATATTTATTTATTATTTATTAAATAATTATTAGAAAAACTAGAAGAGCTGCGCGTTGAACAAATGAAAGCTTATAATTTTTTGTTATATTGGGTTTGGCGGCGCATTGTACTGATTAATGACTACGAGTACGATCTATTGGCGTCGGTGAATGATGAATGAGATGGTGGGATGATATGAGATGAGAGGTTATTTTATCATGTGTTTTTTGTATGGTGGGAAGGAGTCGGTCGTGGCCTGTTGTCAAGGAACCATCCCAATATCGACCTGAACGACAGAGAGAAACCACGAAAATGGCGGGAATCGAATCCCGGTCTCCTGAATGACGTTTCTGTGTGCTATCCACTCGACCACTGATCTCAGTGGAGAAGAAAGTAATGATATATGGATAATACTTCCGGTATATACCAAAAACAAAAAAATAGACAACCATTTTCAATTTCATTTTCTACACTTGAATTGATATCGTATTTCATTGTTAGTTTGGTACGACCACGACATAGGGTCTTGGGGTGTAACTTTTGTGCGCATGATCACGACATCGTGAGAGGTGTTGTGTGGAGTTACAACCATCCAGTGTGTAAAATATTTCAAAGATTGAAACAGATGTGTTGACCTATAAATTGCCCTCTTACTGTTTCTTTTTAAATTATTTATTTTGATAAATTCAAGACGAACCCGTGTTACATTATCGCATGATTATGCATCACGGACTGAATTCAATTGACGGCCGGTCACGATTGTCGATAAAGGATGTCGAGTCCTGTCGATACAGGATGTCGAGTCCTGTCGATAAAGGATGTCGAGTCCTGTCGATAAAGGATGTCGAGTCCTGTCGATAAAGGATGTCGAGTCCTGTCGATAAAGGATGTCGAGTCCTGTCGATAAAGGATGTCGAGTCCTATCGATAAAGGATGTCGAGTCCTGTCGATAAAGAATGTCGAGTCCTGTCGATAAAGTATGTCGAGTCCTGTCGATAAAGGATGTCGAGTCCTGTCGATGAAGGATGTCGAGTCCTGTCGATAAAGGATGTCGAGTCTTATCGATATTATTGGCGTGCATTCTTTATTTGAACGTAAAACAATTGTCTATATGGCGATAGACGAAACGTGTTGAACGCAAGTGCAGTTAGCGTCTAGTCGCTGACAAGAAGTTATTCGTTAATTACACAAGGTATTTATTAGAAACATTAAACATATCATGATTTGAATTTAGATTCAGAGTATTGGGAAGCGCAATTTTTTATTTTTTTTAATAACATCGAAACTTGATACAAAATCATTGTTCCCCAATTAAGGCTATGGATGAAAGATGGGATCGTTTGGACGGGGCACCACAAGGGCGATCTTACCACCCCATTTTGATTATTTAAAACTAATGAACTTCAACAGCAGGACTGCGCTGTCTGTGACCATAATTTTTCGTCGTAGATAAAAGTCTTTCAGTATAAACCAAGGAGGTTAGATACTAATATCTAACCTCCTCGGTATAAACATACGAATGTTGACATCTTTCACTTTGAACCAAGTCTCTTGGGCAATGATCACTTCTTTCCATTAACAGCAGCATGTAATATCAGATGTAATATATCTCGATGATGAAGAATAATACATTTAGACTGTTTTGGCTGATCGCAAGCCCGGTTGACGATCAGAAAACAATTAATGTACAACTGTCAGTACCAAAATAAACCAAGCTTTTCAATTGAGATGAATACAAAAATGAGATTTCCAGAACCCCTTCTATGACCTCAATGAATTCCTCACTTCAAAGCCACATTATAGACAACCATTGCATCATCACAAATTATATCATTTGTCTTTTTTAATCATATCTTTCTGTCTGCTCATTTTTATATATAATTTCAAGTTTTGATATTTCCTATATTTGAACCATGTGCAAATCATTTGGACTAATGAATGAACAAATGAATGAATGAATAGATAAATAAGATAATATAGAATGGGTGATATGGCTGAAAAAAAAAAACGGTTTCATAGAAGGCATAATTTTCAATTGAAATAATTTACGGGACCAT